>CM029500.1:30274636-31474636 GCA_017140595.1 Eucalyptus curtisii
TAGGAAAATAATTTTCAAACGTAGAAATAATTTGTTATGGGCAAACACTTCCTAGTAGATCACCCATCCTGTAATATTAAGGTAGACAATATAGTTTTTGTTGTTGCTATGGCATACATGTAATTTCCATCAAAATTATACATAGGGCAATTTGTAACTTAGAGCTTCAAACACTGATGCTAATAGTGGAGAGATTGCCTAATGCCGCACTGTAATTTTTCCTTTTTTTTGATTTTGGGAAGGGTTTTCCATATAAAATTCTCGCTTGTTTTCTTCTCTATTTTTTCTCTTCATATATTCGCGTTCCTAATACATAGATAATGATTGAGGGCTGTGATATCTAACATTAGATTAAAGGGAGATCTACGATTGTAGTTAAAAGGGCTTCTGAATAAATAGTGCCCCTTCCCTCATTTGAACTGCTCATGAATCACGATACTGGTTCATGGTTTTAATAAAGTTTTCTAAGATGCGCATACATATTCATGGAGGTCAATGACCTTATATTTGATAATGGCATTAATCTTTTGAGAGCTAAACAGCAAATCATGAAAAAGTTGGAAGAAACAACAGAACAAGAACCCGGTACTCTCCTCAGCTCATGGATGGAATTCCAGATAGCTTATCGGGAGGGAGAAGGTTGACCCGATGATGACCTTTTTGGTTTCTACCCATGAAGCAAAGAAGGGTCAATGGCATCATAGGGCAGCTTGGTTCACTTTGTTTTCTTCTTGGCGAGCAATGCCTCGTGAAGTAGGTCGACGCAGAAATAAACAAGAGAAAACAGGGCCGCTCTCTATCCATTCAAAGGTCACCGGCACTTCTTCATTGTAGACCCGTAGGCCCGGTAAACCCGGTCCCGACTTATGGGCTTAATGGATCAGAGATCAATTTGGGCGGGCTGAAAAAGAAGAGTAGTCAATTAAAAATCGCATGAATAGAAAGGGTGGGCTTGGACTTTTTCCTCTCGTCATGGCATTTTGGTTTCTTTTCGCTTGGCCTACAGTGTAATGCTTGCAACGATCTAGCAGTAAATCCCTCATTTGAAAGTTCATGACTATTAGCTGTCTCAACTCCCAAATCTTTAACGAAGGGTAAATATCTGAAATTGAGAGTTAAGGACATGGACACGAAGCCTGAGTTGGAGACTCGGGTGGCTTCTCCGAGCGGCTCGAGAGGAAGCGGAACATCGAGAGGGAGGAGAGAGAGGAGCATGACGGAGACCACAGAGAGCGGAGTCGCCATTCTTGGAGCTCTGGTTTCTTTTTTGAAAAGGCACTTGTACAGAGATAGACTGTTTGTGTTTTGCTGGGAGGGTCGTTAGCCATTATCTAGCGTGGACAATTGGACACACTTACAGCGGGAAGTGGGAATGCTCTGCGAAGAGCAGAATGACACAAAAGCGCCTCTAGCATTTTTATCTTGGGTTAATAGTTAATACCATCAAAAACTCCAAACTATACATCTATGACAAATTTACCCTGCGTTTGTTTTCATTCAATTTTATCGTCAAATTACTATATTTGATAACTTGTGACAATTAATTAGTGTATTGGGTTTGTGGCAATTGTTCGTGGTTGATGGCAAACTTGGGGACTTGATAGGTTGATTCTTGCAAAGTTAAACTTACAACTACAGAGATAATGGAGGCGATGGTGATGGTCCAGAAGCGCCCGATATGGGCGTCGGCAACGAAAGCATTGATCAGCGCCGTGAGGCTTGGCGAGGGTGTTGGCTCCTTTCGTCAATGGCATGTGGAGTTGGGTCATCAAGTAGCTTATCATGCTCATGTTGAAACACACCACCGCCAATTTATCACAAACCTCATTTGCTACACCAATACAATTAAAGGTAAAAGTCACAAAAAATCTTAAATTGTATCAATTGTGACATATTTACCCCCAATTTTTTTTTAATGACACCAAAAATCCTAAATTTTTACCTATATGACACATTTATCATAAACTCGTGTAGTATTACTCCAGACTTTTGTTTTGTGACATCAAAAATCTCAAATCTTTTCAATGACACCAAATTTTTGGAGTACACATAAATATAAGTTTAGGGTTTTTTATGTTATAAGATAACAATTTAGAGTTTTTGGTGTCACACAAGGATACGTTTAGATTTTTTAGTGTCATATTAAAAAGTTGAGATAAATATATTACATCGGTACAAGTTGGGGGTTTTTGATGTAAAAAAGACAAGTTTGAGGTAATGTGTCACAATTAATAAAGTTTGGGGGCTTTTCTGTGGCTTTTTCTCCAAAATTATAATCAAACGAGAAGATTAGAAGAAGCGGAAGAAGAAAACGTTGATGATGAGAGAGCTTGAATGGCTCACAGAAAATAAAGGTTATAGTGACCATCCAGCTCTTTCTCCTGCCCCTTCCTTGGCTTCCTTCCTCCTCCGTTTCTCCATCTCTTTCGCTTCTTTTTTTTTTTTAACTAATATCTCTCGTCCGTTTTCCTATTGTTTTTTCAGTGCTAAAAGTGCATTGGATTCAGTGCTATTTATAGAAGCTCTTGATGAAGATTTTTCGATGCAGTGATTACATACGTATGTTTGGATATGCTTCGATTCTATTAATGCGATTTCTTTACTTTTTTTTTTTATCTCCCTTTTTGCCATGGTAGAGACGTAGCCAAAGGCTTAGTTTATATATATATATATTGGATGGGGTGCTTTGGCCAAGTATCGAGACATTGACGTTTTTTGTCATGTCAAAGTGACATGACCATGCAAATGTGAGCATATGGCCATTGCTCTAATAATTAAAAGAGGGTTAAGTACACTATCGGTGTCAAAAGTTGTGTACGGTACTCATTTTGGTATCAAAAGTTTCTATCGGATCACTTAAGTGCTAAATCGGAAAAAAATGATCACTTTGGTGCCACCGGCGAGAGATTCCAGCTAAAATGATTACGTGGCTTTTATATTTGAAAAAAAAAATCGACATGGCTTTTAAACAACGTCGTTTTCTAGTCTTCCTTAAGAAAACGACGTCGTTTTGCCATCCTAAGTGGATAGCCTCACAAAAATGATGCCGCACAACTCATTTGGAGATATTTTTATTTTATTTTATTTGGGGATTGAAATTAGGGTTTTTTTTTTGTTCGATCCTTGACCAATGCCGACCTAGCTTGCTTGGCCGCCGTCGCTCGGCCGCCTTCATCGCCGATGCTCAACGACTTAAGGTCGCACTTGAGCGCGAGCTTCGTGACCGAGTCGAACTGCGCGAACAGCACCGGGACCGCGTCCAGCAGCTCTGAGTGGGCGTGGAGGGCAAGCCTCTAGTGGCTCTGGCCTTCAATTGTGAGCTAGCGGCTGCACACGAGGGAACACCGGTCCCGGTCACCGGAGCTTAGGTACTGGAAGACGCAGGCCAGGCGCTCGTTGGGGAGATCAGAGATGGAGAGGGAGAGATCCGGGGCGATGCACTCGTTGGCGGCCTCCCCAAGCACCAGCCAGATCACGGCCTTCGACTTGGCCACCAAGTGGCCGTCGTTGGGGTCAGGGTTAGGGTCGGAGCCGCGGTCGCCGAGCGTAGGGCCGTCGAGGATGGTGACTGGCCCATCGCCGGCTTATCTTCTCTCTCTCTCTCTCTCTCTCTCTCTCTCTCTCTCTCTCTCTCTCTCAATTTGGGGATTTAGGGTTTTGAATTGGAGGAGAAACACCAAATCTCGTCATTTTATTGTTTAAATGCTGATCGTACTCTCCGGTGAGCCACATCAGCTTCAAAAATTAATAAAAAAGTGCCACGTCGGATTTCCGGCCAACTAGATCGGAGTTGGCACTAATCGTTTTTCAAACTTTTTGGCACTTAAGTTATTCAAAATAAACTTTTAGCACCAAAGTGAGCGCCGTACACAACTTTTGGCACTGATAGTGTACTTACCCCATTAAAAGGGTTAATACTTTAAAAAATCCTCAACCAGTACACTTGTGACAAATTTACCTCAAGTTATATTTTGACCATAAAAAACACTAAACTGGTATACCTTTAACAAATTTACCCTAAGCTGGTACACTTGTGACACTGATAGTGTACTTACCCCATTAAAAGGGTTAATACTTTGAAAAATCCTCAACTGGTACACTTGTGACAAATTTACCCCAAACTATTACCCTAAACTAGTATACCTTTAACAAAGTTACCATAAACTGGTATACTTATGACAAATTTACATTTTGTTAGTTTTCATTAAATTTACTATCAAATTATTAAGTTAAATGACACGTGACAGTTGACTGGTATACCGATTTGAGATTTTACATTCCGTTTGTCACAGTTTACATTTTTTGTGGTATTAATCCAATATTTGTCATAAATTTATCAGTTTGGGATTTTTTGAGGTTGAATAAATTAGTTTAGGGTAAAGTTGTCATAAATGTACCGGTTTAAGATTTTTTATGGTCATTCGGGGAAAATTTGTCACATGTGTACTAGTTTGGGGTTTTTCATGGTCAAAAAAATATTTTAGGATATATTTGTCACAGGTGTACTAGTTAGGGGTGGCATGGTCCGGGTGGACGGTTCCCGGCCTAGAACTAGGAACCACTCGCTAAGGACCGGTTTCGAAAAATTGGAAGTGGGAACCAGCCATTAGTTGTATGGATCCACCCAAAAACCGGATCATCGGTTTGGTCCGATTCCCGGGTGGATCCATGGAATCAATCTCACCAATAATAATATCGTTTTCTAAATCCTGCCGTGAGTACTCTTCATATCGAGTAATATTTTTCTTTAAACCGAACCCGCTTAATTAAGGGTACCATTTTTCTTTATTTTATTGGAAAACACTACCAAAGAAAAGAAATAGGTTTTTTTTCCTCTTTTTGAATCATTTCAATTGAAATCTAAAATATTTTTTAAGTTCAAAGTTCTGGATGATTGTCATATGTAGATCATCTTTTCCTTTATCCCCTAGCAGTGCTCAATCTCTTACAACCTTTACTTTACTGAATTCTTTCTGTAGAAACAATTCCACCGATGCTCCACATGTTCTTACACACGGTGTCTATGTGAGTCTTGGAAGTATCCTTTGAAGGAGCTATTTATTGAGTTGCTAAAAGGCAATTTACACACTTTACTAAATTTTTATAAAAACATGGAAACCGTGAGAGGAGATGGAGCCCTAAAATTTAGGTTTGCTGATTAGTAATTTCAAAATTTATTTTAATATTAAAAATTAATATATTATTATAATATAATTGGTCCGGTCCGAGTGGGCGGATTCTCCCATGGAACCGGGAACCAAACCGGTATCCATCGGTTCTCATAAATTGAAATTGAGAACCGGACTGGTTCCCTTAAGAACCACTGGTTCCGGGCGGTTCCGGTCCGGTTCCGGGTGGTCCGGGCGGGTCCCAATTCTTTTGTATACCCCTAATACCAATTTGGGGTTTTTAGGGTATTAACCCTCATTGAAATCACCGCAGCCCAAACGAAACAAAGATGTTGGGACATTGGGGTAAAATTTGTTATATGAAACATATCTATCACTTGGTAAATAAACATTAGCGGAAAACTTAGAACGTCTACAGTCAATTTAATAAAATGGGGGGACAGAATAAATTTTTTGGCAGCTTGGAAAATTTCTATTCAAGCAATGTGTTCATTTGGAAAATAAATATCTGTTATTTTATCTTTAAAAATAGTCTTTATGTTTTCTGTTTCCAGTTTTAAAACTTATATTGAGTACATTGGAAAAGAATAGGAAATAGATCATATTGAACAATGGACGAGCTAATTTAAATAACGTATGTCTCTTCACATTTCTTCGAAGAATGAAGAACGAAGGTATTGGCACGGTGTCAAAAGTCGATTGGCAATTGGGGAATATCAATGATGCGTTCACTGCACCACGATTTTTCCCAACTGCTTTGCCCGCCACCGACGCATTATCCGGCCAATTCTCGAAAAACGAAATAAATCAGTCTTATAACAGCGGGACAAAAAATGTCCTCACTTTAAAAAAAGAACAGAGGTAAAAAAAAAAAAAAATAACACGCGCTTAAGTTTTTCATCAGCCCAAGCCGATAAATTTGCTTGAATCCATAAATTGTTGATTGGGAGTACTAATTTGTTATTTGGGGCGAATAGAATTCGTTTAACATATTCTAACTCATTCAGAAAACTTAAATGTGATTTTTTTTGTCTTTCAAGTAACAACCCGAGTATCTTTGGACTGTTTGAGAGGTGAGGATACTGTTATTCCCTGAAGATATTTTTATACATTTTTTCTTTTGGGAGTTGGGAAGACAAAGGTGCATGAGAAATAGAAAAGAGAGAAAAAAGAAGAGTTTTATTTGAGATTGAGAAAGCCATCAAATACCAATTGTGAGCAGTAAAGAACTAAATTTCGACCTATGACAAAAATTGTACCGAACTTAAAGCCTCTCCATTCTAATTGTAGCAATGAGTATCAAGTATTTAGACTATTAAAAATATAATTAACTCGACATATTATTATGGTTTCTAAAGATCTTCATGAGTAGTATTGTGCTCGTAGACAAATAGAGTTTTATTTTGAGTTGGACAAGAATAGACTTGTCTGACCAAGTTGAGGATGGCTCAAGAACTTTACTGGCTTGTCCTGGATGCCCAACAGGGCCCATGTAATTACCTCCGATAGCTGTTCCAAAGTGCCATGCCCACCTCAATCATGTTAAAAAAGTGAGCGCAGATAAAGCACTTATCTAAGCTTATCATTTTGTTTCTCGAAATATAAATAATTTGTAACGTATTTACCTAAAAATAATTACTTGTAAGAAATAAAGAACACATGTAAATAGGCTCATTTAAAAAAAAAAGAACAATCAATAAATGGTGCTGTAAGTTGTAAATTTGTTTAGTGAGATACAATGTGATTAATTAAATGAGTATATTGAAATAAAATCTGGTAAGGCGATGAAACAGTTAGAATGGTGGGCCCTCTCGGCTACCAGTACACACTTATTTCCCCTTTTCTTGTGGATAAGGGAGAAAGCTTTGGAGGTACGCGTCCTACTCCAAGTCCAGAGCTTTACCGAAGGACATATTAATCGGGAAATAATTACCGGAGAAAATCACATCAAAACCCAATTTAAGAGATAAACTCCTATAGCTGCTTAGCTCAATGGAAGGAACCCTAAAGTTTAAAGACAGTCCTCACGAGTTATGACAAGATTGGATCAGTCAAACAAAATGGGATCAAGAGAAAGAACCAGTTTCTTCCTGTCATGACAGCCAAGAGCGTAACTTTAAACAAAATGGGATCAAGAGAAGAACCAGTTTCTTCCTGCCACGACAGCCAAGAGTGTAACCTTAAATACGGTAAAAAAACATTTGCTTGGAAAGAGTTGCTTTTGGAAATTTTAGGAATTCCACTATAACACTAGTCTCCAAACATATATTTGCAAATTTAGGTAAAAAGTTCTCGAATAATTTTTGTAATGATTTTTGGTTACTGACAAAAAATAACATTTCATTACTTGCAATAAAATAAAAGAAGAAAACGTGGATAGAATTGTTTCATACAAGATTCAAATCTTTGATTTTTTAAAACCTAAAAGATCCCAATGTCCTTCTATTTTCATTCATACATTAGAAATTGCAAGATTAAATAAAAAAATAATTGTGGCCTGGTAATTAACTGTGCTAATGATTCCCTCTATGATTTAATGAAGGTCTAAAGTTTGAATTTCCAAATTGTCACATTCTCTATTTTGCTTAATCATATGATTTATGCAATGTTTTAAGGAGTGTTGCATTAGAATTTACCCGACAATGCTGAAATTGTCGTCTCACATTGAAAAAACGTCGGTAATTGAAGATATTATGCATTGTTTTTTTTTTTTTTTTCTTAATGATGAAGGTATGGGTAAAAAGTTAGGCTTAATCTTAGGACTCGGCTTGCTTGGCCGGGCCTTCCCAATAATCATCTCTAGCCATGATCATTGGACGAACCACAACACTCACTTATATTTCCCTCGCTAGATCTATTTTTTTGTGAACATTTTGAGATTTGAAAGCCATATGATAAACCATGGAACTTTTTCTCTTGAGTTTTATAATCTTCTGTTTAGCGAACAAGTCAGGCACTTTTGCATCGCCTAAACCAAGCCTTACTCGATCGATCGCTCACTCACTCACTCACTCACTCACCCGGATCGTAGATCGCTCACTCACTCGCTCACCCGGATCGTAGAGAGAGAGCTTCTAGAGAGAGGAGCTCTGGAAAGCTTTTGATAAACTGAAATAGTTTGATGGATACGAATGAGGGGAATGGCACCCCTTCTTATACTTGAGGCCCTCTGATTACATCCATTGATTGAGAATTCATCTGGCAGACGAGATCGCACCGCCAAACCTACCAACTACTGACACTAATGGCAGGAGGCTTCTAGAATTTGTCGTAATGACCGTATCGCCCGCCCCTGGAACATTCCGAAAGTCTTCTTGTTGGGAATCCAAGCGAGCACATGAGGTCCTCCTCGAGAAGACACGGCCCTTTAGCTCCAGAAACCTTTTCACCATGACACATGCACCTTTTTTGAAATCCCCAAAGTTATAGGGAAAACTAGGGTTTTCAACTTGAATCAATACTTTCTGGGTCTCAACTACCATTTTCCAAGAAAAGCAATTTCAGTAATCCTAGTTGATATATAAATTGAAGTGAATATTTTGTTGCCAATCTTTATTTCACTGGTTAGTCAACGATCCTTTAATTCCATGAGCAAACGATTAATGCATCCCAAGCCACAGTCACAGTATAAGCACCTCAATTTGATATGTAGAGACAACACAATCATTCAGCTTAGCCGACTGTCCATTGACGAATTGATTAGAAATCTTTAGTACAAAGAACGTATGGGTTTTCTTTGGGTTTATCAGCTCATTTTTTAGTTGTTTTGCATGATAGATATCAAACCCTAGAAAACGAGGCAAGCTCTTTACCATCTATCTCAACTCTGCCTCTCAACTGGCCTTCTTTAGGAAAAGAAAGCCATTCTGATAACTTAACGTTAAGCTTTACAGAACCACTAACTACTCAACTTTGCAATGGCTCGAGAAATCCATTGTCTGAATGTGCAAATCTCACGACTTCATCATTTCTTCAGACAAGAAAAAATGTTGAAAAAGTATCATCCATACCGCATCAGCAGAGCGATTTCAACCATCGACCTGTTTTTCTTCTCCATATCCCGAGGAAACCTTTCTTGGATCGCCTATTCTTCATCTCTCAACCGATTCTTGTCTTCCCGATTATGATGCGACAAAAGCATTCTGATGAAGCGCAGCCGCCCTTCAAAAAAGCTTATTCTGCTTTCCACCGTAGCTCCCCTGTGAATTGAAGAATTTGTTCATCCGCCATTTTCAATGCCTCTCTTGCTCTCTCTCTCTCTCTGTGTTTTTAACATTCCAACGGCATAAAGATGGATGTCATGCAATTTATTTATAACTGGGCAATAGGAGAAAAATTGCAAAAAAGAACAAAGAAGACATAAGAGCTCTGCTGACTACCGTGATGACGTTTTGGGGCATTTTCAAATGATGTCCTAGCAGTCAATGTGTACATTTTAGGTTCTTGTTATGATTATTTTTTGTTTGATGATCCTTAAATTGATCTATATTTATTTTAAGTAGTATTATCCAAGGAACAAATTAGGAAAGATATCTTAGTAAATAATGAATATGTCTCTTCATATTCCTTGGAAGAACAAAGGTGTTATCATTTCACATCGCACGGTGTCAAAACTCAAGGTTAGCAATTTCATTTTTAATTCTTCTCAATCGTGGGTTTTCCTAAGGATATGCGTAGTTGCTTGGATGCAGACTACGCACTATACAATTTAAGGTTAGCAATTTCATTTTTTATTTTTCTCAATCGTGCGTTTTCCTTTGCTTTTTTGAAGCAACACAATATGCCTAGCTGCTAGGGGTGTGCATGGTGCGGGCGGGGGGTTCCCGACCTAGAATTGGGAACTGCCCGCTAAGGACCGGTTCCAAAAAATTGGAACCGGGATCCACCCGTTAGTTGCATGGATTCACCCGGGAACCGGACCGCTAGTGCGGCGGCGGTCCGATTTTTGGGTGGATCCATGGAATCGGTCTCACAGTAATAATAATATCAACACTGAAGGGCCGAATAGTGGGACAACGAAAGGGATGGATGAAAGGACCTGCTGTTGTCGAGGGCGACGGCGATTTTCCGAAGGGTTGAATAGAGAAAGGGATGGATGGACGGACCTGCTGCTGTCAAGGGTGATGATAATTTTCCGGAGGGTTGAATAGAGAAAGGGATGGACAGACTTGCTGCTATCGAGGTGGGCGAGTGGGCGGATCTGCCCATGGAACCGGGAACCGGACCGGCATCCACCGGTTCCCCTCCTCTCTCCGTCATCGTGGTGGCGAAGCTCGCCGGTGTTCCCTTGCCCCTCGACTCCTCCCTCCCTTCTGGGTCGCCTCCGTTTTTGCTTTGCTCTAATGGGTATGCCGTCTTTCACTCTCGCTCTCATGATTCGCTTTCTAGGTCCATTTCCCCGCATTGTTTTTGGCTTCGTTCTTGCTTCGGCTTCAGGTACTATTCCGTTCGTCTTTTGTGGTCACAATTCGGGTTTCTTCCCGTTACGGCCTCCTAGGGCGATTGAGTGAATTTCTTTTTGGTTTAGTGTCCGGGGTGATAGAATCAAGATCAGAATCCGGTCTTAGGCTAGTGTGATATAGTTGAGGAGTGTGCAGGATTCACTGTCCCATTCTTTTAGGCACCAATAAATACATCCGGAATGAATCTCGAGTGTTCTAGTCCTGGCCATCCTATACATGGTTGAGTCGCATGTGATTACATGGAATGTGCTTTGGAAAATTCATTATCTAGTGAAGAAGCGTACAATTATGTGTTGTTATCTTTTGTTGGAATTGTCTTTCATGTTCGCATTTGACCATCCTGTTGTTTTAGGTGTAAGTTGCTCAGGACGTAATTTTTAATATTAAAAATTAATATATTATTTTAATATAATTGGTCCGGTCCGGGTGTTCGGGTGGGCGGATCCGCCCATGGAATTGGGAACCGGACCGGTACCCACCGGTTCCCATAAATTGGAACCGGGAACCGGACCAGTTCCCTCAAGAACCACCGGTTCCCTCAAGAATCACCGGTTCCGAGCGGTCCGAGCGGGTCCCGGTTCTTTTGCACACCCCTACTAGTTGCTTGGATGTAGACTATGCACTATACAATTTAATATGCATTAAAAAAAGGGCCAATTCTAGAAAAACGAAATTAATCAGCCCTATAACAGCGGGAGAAAAAATGTCCTTACTTGAAAAAAAAAAAAAAGCTAAAAAAGCTTCAATCTTTTTTTGAGGTACAAAAATACACGTGCTTAAGTTTTTCATCAGTGCAAGCGGATAAATTTGCTTAAATGAATGAATTGTCGATCTGGAACACTAATTTGTTTCGGTTAACAAATTCTTACTCCTTCAGAAAACTTGAGTGCGAATATTTTTATCTCTCAAGTAAAATTCCGAGCATCTTTAGACCATTTGAGAAGTAAGGATACTTCTATTCCGTGAGTATATTTTTATACATTTTTTCTTTTGGGAGTTGGCAAAACAAAGGTGCACGAGGAATAGAAAAGAGAGAAAAAGAAGTTTTTATCTCCGATTGAGAAAGCCATCAAATACCAATTGTCTAGACGCTTTAAGAGTGGGTTCTATATGTTATACCATTGACCAATGATTTTTGTGAGCAGTAAAAATCTAAATTTCGACCAATGACTTGTACCGAACTTAAAGCCTCTTCATTGTAATGGTAACAATCGCTATCAACTATTAAGACAAAATTTCCTATGCAGCATGTAGTTATATAGTCAAAATCATATCAATTGGTGATGTGATTAGATAGGCCTCGGGCTGTGAATTGAGGAAGCTGTGTCGAAAGTTCTTCATTGTCACAGTAACAATCGCTATCAAATATTATGACATAATTTTCTATGCAGCACGTAGTTATATAGTCAAAATCATATCAATGGGTGATGTGATTAGATAGGCCTAGGGCTGTGAAATGAGGAAGCTGTGTCAAAAGTTTTGGAGTCACCGGTCCAAGTCCAATGTATACCGAAGGACATATTAATCGGGAAATAATTACCGGAGAAAATTACATCAAAACCTAACTTAAGAGATAAAACCCTATAGCTGCTTTGTTCAATTTAATGGAAGGAATACTAAAGTTTAAAGGTAGTCGCTACGAGCCATGACAAGATTGGATCAATCAAATAGAATTGGATCAAAGAGAAGAACCAGGTTTCTTCTTGTAGTGACAGCCAAGAGCGTAACCTTAAGTACGGTAAAAAAATAACACTTGCTTGGAAAGGGTTGCTTTTGGAAATTTTAGGAATTCCACAATAACCCTAGTCTCGAAACATTGTTTTTGTGAATTTAGGTAAAATGTTCTCGAAGCGTTACTTTTGTAATGATTTTTGGCAAGTGACAAAAATTATCATTTCATTGCCTGTAGTAAAATAAAAGAAGAAAATGTGGCTAGAATTGTTTCATACTTGATTCAAATCTTTGTTTTGTTAAAAACTAAGGGTCCCAGTGTCCTTTTATTTTCATTTATCCACTAGAAATTGCAAGATTTAAAAAAAAGAAAAAGAAGAAGCTAATTTTATCTTTCCCAACTAGACAACGTGTGGGAAAAAAACGAATAAAATGGCCCCTCTCGCCCTTGTGGAGCATTTTGGAGGATTAAATTATTGAAACATCACTACATTCTTGAGTTGGAAAGGGACTCTTCGAAAATAAATAAATAAAAATAATAGTAGACTAAAAAAATGTTAATAACTTAATTCAGATGAAAGAATAGACTACAATGAAAATATGTGAAAGATTAATACTATTTCAAGATAACTAAGATGAATTTGATGTTATCTTATTGTTTAGTATATAGTATCTTAAATGGATATTTCTTAGCAAAGTTAATTTAAAAAGTGAGTGTGTACCCTTTTAGGTTTTTCTTATGATTATTTATTGTTTAATATTTAAATTGATTTATATTTATTTTAATGAAAATTATTCATGGAATGAAACGAGTTGTATTTTGAGTTATAAATTTTTTTTACATGTCATATACTATTAATATTTTATCCTTCCTTGTATCTTAAAAAATAATCGGCATGCTTCCTTTTTCCAGTTTTATTCCACAATTTATGTTGAGTAGATTTGAAAAGAAAAAGAAATAGAATTATTAAATAATGGATGATCTAATTTAAATAACAAATGTCTTTTAATGTTCTTTGATGAATGAAGAACACAGGTTTTCAGATTTTCGCACCGCCCGCCAATGGGTTCCCTTTGTTTTCTTGTCGGTTGAATATGGGCCCCTCTCCTGTCACTGTCTCTCCTCTATCCAATCCTGGGTAGCCCCCGCCATCCAGATCAGCGAACCATCAAGCCCAAGCTTCTACTCATTGTCTGCTCGATCAGCCAACTTGTGCTATGTATTATACAATTTAATATACATTAGTAGGGGCCAACCCTAGAAACACAAAATAAGGTGGGGGTAGGAGTGCATCCAAATCTAAGGTTGATGAAGGGGGTTCCCAGAATTAATGATTGCAGCTGAAGGCGGATGAAATTAAATGAAGGAAGAAAGAGAGATGGTCATTTTTTATTTTTTGGTCGGGAAAAAAATTTTGACAAAATTTTGGTCATTTAAATCACTAGACTTTGACAAAACTAAACACAAAGTTCAATGTGGCCAAAAGGAGAGAAATCCATTGTCCAAACATGTATACGCCAAAATTAGAAAGATTTGATCCATAATGTCAAAATTATAAATTTAGCAAATTCTGTCAATCTTTTCCGAGCTCTTTGGGCTTTTATTTTGTGATTTAAGTGACAATATACATGTTCCAAAGTGGTATATGCATCTTACAATATAGCAGGATACCTTATATCTCTTCCCAACTCTAGGGATATGAAGATCTAATGGATGAAATTTATCACATCTCCAAACTAGCCTTGTCCTCCAAAAACTCCAACTAAAACCAAGTCTTTCTTTTCTCGCATCTAGATTTCAACCATAGATAGGTTTGCCTAGATGCCCCCATAACAGAACTCTACGGCGTGTCTTGATAGATGTTGAGCTCTACGGGGAATACCGTCAACAATGGTATCCCATCAGGCGGGATCATTTTAATTAGCCCCTTATTTATAGTGATTGAAGGTTCTTGCCATCCTCCGACCAAAAGAAGAAAGAAAAAAAAGGTTCTTGCCATCGACAACCGTTAGAGGTTCATGCCCATCATCGTTGTCCTTATTGACGAACATCCAAGGCCAACTTCCGCCACTCTCTGAAGATCTCTAAGGTACTCATGGAGCTCATTGACCTCCGATATGAATGATGTAGGATTGACCACAAACATTCACATCCCTACGCACATAAAGAGAGGTAAGCTAATCGTGGAGGTGGCGGGAGGTGGAGGGACGTGCCTTTCTGGCTAGGGCAACGTGGTGACTGGGTATTTTTTGGGCGAGCTTAGGCAAGGGCATTTAATTCGAGAGTCAGGCTTGGCTTGAAAGAGTTCATTAATTTTTGTAATGGAGGTTTGAGCAAAAATTCAGGCTCGCCTAATGAACACCTCTAGGGTTATTTAGGGGATTTATCTCAAGAAATCTAAATGAGCATCTACGGACCGTTTCTCACAAAGGAGTTTGTGGCACGTGACTATAAAATAATGGACCGTCAGCCATAACTTTCCTTGCACGAGAGGGTGGTATATTATCCTATAACCCTAACTCCCTTCGTCTTGTTGTCCTTGCCTTTTTGTCTGTCGTGCTCCCAAACTTGCTTTAACTTTTTGGTTTTCCTAAATCTTCTTCAAGATTTATTGAATCATACCCGATTTCACATTCCGCATTGCCTTTTCTTTTTGCCTTCTTTCTTCTTCTCTGAAGACTTATTATCAGACTCGGTGTTCTCTTTTACTTATGTCAAGATCTTCGTTTTATCTTTAGGCTGAGAAAGCCATCAAACACCAATTGTCCAGACAGTTGAATAGAGAACTATTCATGTTGTGATCATTGACCAATTATTTTGGTGAGCAGTAAAATTTTCTTGTGAGAGGTATGTCAATAATTACAACATACACATAATCCGACACATTCAACTCAATTAATCATGCATTCCTAGTTTTTGATCTCGGCTTATAGCACGGCCTACTCTCCGTTCGGCAGTGTTCTGGCATTGCCAGACATCGTCTCACCCTATTGAGCATGGCTACGTCTCTATCAGACAGCTTTCCTGAAGGAGCAAGGGTCTAGAATCTACTGCGACCGGCTTCCCGTTGTTTAGGGGCATCACATATAGGAATAACGTCCAGCTTAATAGCTTGGGACATGTTCTCTTAACCAACACACGACCATTCAATCTCGGCCCAGGATACCGTGCATTTCACTCAAATGCCTCAATTAAAATAGTGAGCCTAGCCTATTTTCTTCGTATTAGAAATACACGGTAAAATAGTCGTGTGTGGATACATGATCAATTCACACCAAAAAAATTGATGCTATTCCTTTTTAAAATCCCATTGTTTTATATAGTACTTAAAACTATTTTCGGTGTCAAAATCCGACACCCGAGATTTTTTGAATAAATATCGAAATTCACAAATTTTGGAATTAAATACTCAAAATTCCAATCAACCCTCAATTTGCACAAACTAACACTCAATTATAGAAATTAACCACACCATTACAATCAGTACAAAATTCCGGTCACCAGCTATCCCGGTCTAATTTCCGGAAAATAATTAATAATTAAATAATTTCTAAAATTAATTAAATAAATACATTAAATGCTAAAAATGCTAACTTAGGCCGAAATTGTCTAATTAAACACCGAAACGTGCCTGGAAAATTTCCAAACCTATCTAGATAAATAAAACAACTTATATAGTCCTTAACTAAGCTGTTCTAACCACCTAACATACAGAATTAACTAATTATATCACTAATCTAATCTAACTAACCACATAATTCCTAATTAACTTAAACTAAACATCCCTTAAAATGTCATTAGCCTACTAAGTAAATTTTAGTGCATAAACTCACCGGTTTAGAGTGAAAACCGATTCACCGTGACCGAAACTCGAACTTTCGGCAGCACCGACGGAGACTTGGACTGGGTCGAAAAGCCTTGCAACTCTCTGCTCGAGCTAAAAAACCGAAGCAGCTCAAGGCTGGTCGAGGGCTGACTTCGAGGGCTGAAGCTCACGGGCTGGATTGCAAGTTGGGTTGAGCTGCGGAGGGTTGGGTTGATTTCGCAGGTTGCATCGACTAAACTTGCGGGCTTCAAATGGGCTGCTGGCCGAACGAGAACCCGTGAAGGAGCTGCTACGTGGAGATGGGCTCATGTCGATGAAGCTGTTGGTGGGTTGCGGGACCGAGATCCATGAAGCGAAGATGGAGGGGAATTGGTGGCGTTGGCAGAAGCTGGAGTCAACAAACTGGTGGAGTTGTTGACCAAGTGGAGACGCAGCGCTGGACAAGTGGCTTCAGTGGAGATGGCAAAGTGAGTGGAGGGTTGGGAGACCAAAGATGGTGGAGGGCGTGAGCTGGCCGTCGAAGGAGAAATGGTGGAGATGGGCAACGTGGAGATGTGGGCGCTGGATTGGTGAAGGTTGCTTCGGTGGGGAAAAAGAACAGCGAAGACGGAGAGAGGTGGCGGTCGTGGGGCAAGCTGCAGAGAGGGAGGAAAAATGAGGAATTGAGGGCACTCGAAGGAGAATGAAATTAAAACAGAAGTAGAGAATAGCCGAGTCGTGGAAGGTAGATGTTCGAAGAAGAAAGGAGAAGGTAGGTCGGTTGGTTGCGAAGCTTGCTCGAGAAGTTGAGGAGGGGAAGAAAAGTCAAGTTAAAATATCTATTCCATTAATTGCTTGTCCCCTAATTCTTTCTTGAATAATTTCCACCAATTAATCCAATTTTTGATGCAAATGTTGCAGCCCCCAACCATAGCTTCGAATTTCACTAGATTTAACTTCAATTTCCTCACCCAATTCCCCAATTTGAGGTCCAATTTTGTTGAAGAAAAGGCCCGCACAATTTCCACGCTTTCCTTTCACCAAGTAGCTTGGTTTGACAGTCAAAAATCCCTTCGATTTGGCCTGTCCGAATTTCCATTCTTTTCCGAATCTTCCGAATTGATTTTCCGAAAAAAATCTCGGGCTCTCCGAAAATTTTTCAGAGGATGAGTCAACATTCCTAAAATAAATAGTGACATGACAGAACTTTCAGTTTTGAAATCGGGTTCAACTTCGCGGTTAATTTCAATCTGACGCGATTTTAGCGTGACAAAATCTACCGGGTAACTTTTAGGAATTTTTAGCGCATTTGACCTGTGGTTAATTATTTTCGAGCCACATGTACATCTTCGACACATTGATGACTCTCGGTTGTTGTGAAAATCTTGATATTTCAAATATGGACACAGTGTACCCAAAACGACAGAAAAATCGGTCTAGTGCCAATCGAAGAGAATTTTGCAATCAGGTGGAATCACCCACACTTTGATCACATATCTCAGTCAAATCAACCTATCTCTGATCTTTTATCGATTTTGACAGTATCGTAATGACCCTTGTAGATTTGCACGGTCGAGTAGTCGATTTCTAGTCGAATTCTCAAGTCTATTGCGTTTAGAATCCTTAACGGCTTCACCTAATAAACTAGTTATTTAATGAGTGATCAACTCAGATAATAGCACTATGGGTGCGTCGATGAAATGTCCAATTCATTCAATTGAAAATAGAAATGGAAAATCAAGATGTCACATCACGTCATCCATAACGATGGATTTGAGAGCAAGTAAAATCGAGAAACTCCGACCAAAAGAGACCATTGACCAACATAGACTCACACCCAAATGGGGATGCAACTCTTAGGAATGTGCAATAGAAACTCAATACCTTCCGTGAGGAGATGATCAAGAGGGAACCCAATTCTGAGCATGTTAATAGATCTACTTGGACACAATTTCACTCAAAAGTTCAAACCTATAAGTTATTTATTAGTTGCAAATCGCCTTAAAGAGTTGAATTGAATCCAAAAAGAAAAAGGAAAGGAGAAAGCTCCTAGAATCATGTTCGGTTGTCATAAGCGAAAAGCTAGATAAGATGATGCTAGCAAATCCATTAGAATCATTTCTGAAGGATTTGAGTGTTCAAGAACATCCTGATCCAATCCAAAACCTTGATCCTACCCCTTCAAATGATCATATTCTATTTCGTACCGAACAAGCTGTTACTACCACTTCTGATACTGAATCATATTCAGCATCCTCTTCATCCTTTTCAATTCCCAAAGTTGATTCCCTTCCTATTCCACCAGTAACTTCATCTATATTCATGGCTGATCCTCCAGATCAAAAAATGGAATCAAATTACTCTGACCCAGAAATTGTCCAAGACAATCCGAAACACCATGTGTCCATGGCATCAAAACAGTTTTTCACCATCGATGATATCCTCTATCATAAATGGCCAGAAAGACTTGAGGAATCTCATACTTGGTTGAACACTCAGTCCTTAACCAACCATGATATGAATGATGTCTTTTACAATTTTGTCACGAGATTCACAGGAAGCCTCAAACTTTGGTGGAAATCAGTGTCAGAACAAGACCAAATGCATTTTCTAATGTCACCAGATTTTAGCCATGCCATTACTCTCTTATATCATTTCTTTGTGGGAAAACCCACTGACCTCATAGAAATGAAAAGAAGAGAATTTTTCGAAAGAAAATGTTGCTCCCTCCAAAAGAAACACCTAGATAAGCATTATCGAATAATGCTTCAACTTTTTACCAAATTGGAGCCGATTCAAATTTGAAACATGTTTTCCTGACTTCCATCCCTAAAGAACTTTCCCAGATGGTTGAAAGATCCTTTTTTGGAAGACAAAGGAGAGTACATGATATTCCCTTGGGAGAAATACAGTAAGAAATCCATCTATGCCTTGAAGAAATTTGCCTAAAGCGCCAGATGGTCCGTACCTACATCACAGATGACAAAAGCCTCGAGACGGCCTGCTCTCGCTAGAAGTTAAAAATCAAATGGTCCAAGCAAGACTGCGATGGAACTTGTGGTAAGTTTTCTCGAAAAAAGAAACATTTCAAGAAATTATGGATGACAAAGTCCAAACATGGCCACAAGAACTTCCGAAGAAAGAAGAAATGACGATATCTACGCAAAAGGAAAGACCGCATATGCCACAAAAAGTCAAATCGTTGCTTCATCTGCAATCACAAAGGACATTTTGCCAAAAACTGTCCCCAAGCCAAAAAAGGTCAGCATCATTTGATACATCAAATTGAGAATGAAACATGTATTTCTCTTGAAAATGATGATATCGAATCATTGTCCTCTGCTGATGAAGAACCATCTAAACAAACTCTTTGTGTCATTCCATGTTATCACACTTCCAGTGATACTAATTCAAATTCAGAATCTGAAGATATTTTTCACATATCGCCCACATCTGCAGAACCAAGCCTTGACATATTTTTGAGTCAAACTCACTGTCCCCATTTCCCTGTAAAAATCTTCACTTTAAAGTTTGTCAAACCTATCAATGTCATTGCTCTCATTGATATTGGAGCAAGTTGTTCAATTTTGGATACCAAAATTCTTTCTGAAGAATATTGGACTCCTTATGCCTGATATTTCAACTCTGCTTCAGGAGACACTTTCTCCACAAACATGAGAACCACTCCCGTGACTGTTCAGTTCTTCCCTCAGTATTCTATAACCACAAAATTCTTTGGGTCCAATTTTCCCAACAAAGACCTAATCATTGGGTGGGATATTATGACTCAAATCTCACAACTTCGCATCATTCTTGGAAAAGGTCTTAGGTATAAAGATCAATTCTCTGAATTCGTCAACATTCAAAGACTCTTTTCCATTCAGATGAGTCTATTAGACCCAATCATGCAAAGTTTGTTAGAATCTTGTTCAGAATCCCATTTAGAATTCGCTCAAAAGTGTTCCCATCCCTTATGGAAAAACCCAGAATTCTTTGTTCGCCTTCCTTTCAAGAAGAATGAAGATATAAATCCAACCACGGCGAGTCACATGGGAATGAAACTAGAACACTTGACTTTAACTCAAAGGAAATGCTCAGAATTATTGCAACATGACCTTATTGAAACCTCCAACTCTCAATGGGCTTGTGAAGCCTTCTATGTCAATAAGCGTGCTGAGCAAAACAGAGGAAAAATGAGATTGGTAATCAACTATCAACCTTTCAACCTTTTCCTCCAAGATGATAAATTCCCTTTACCCTCCAGAGTTTCTCTCTTTACTGGTCTAACCAAGGCCCACATCTATTCCAAATTCGACCTCAAAGCCGGATTTTGGCAATTGGGCATCCATCCTGAAGACATATCCAAAATAGGATTTTGTATTCCAAATCACCACTTTCAGTGGAAAGTACTCCCTTTTGGCTTAAAGGTGGCACCATCTCTTTTCCAAAAGGCCATGTGTCGTTTATTCCAACCAATTCTCTCAAGTGCTGTCATATATATTGATGACATCTTGCTCTATAGCCTTGATGAGTAATCACATTGCCAGCTTCTCGAGCAGTTTGTAGAAATTGTGAAAAAGCATGGTATCATGCTTTCTCAAAGAAAGATGAACATTGCCCAGACAGAAATTGAATTTCTTGGTATGCACCTCAACAAAGGTACATACTACCCAGGGCCACATATTGCTCAAGAATTATTGAAGTTTCTTGAAGATAACTTCACCACAAAACAAGTTCAGCAATTTCTAGGGATAATCAATTATCTCAGAGATTTTGTCCCAAATATTGCAAAGCTCCTGATTCCTTTGCAATCTATGCTGAAGAAGAATCCCCCACCTTGGGCAAAAATTCATACTAAAGCAGTCGCTGAGCTTAAGGAGATCATGTAGAATCTCCCGCCATTACAAATACCATCAACAGGGAAAAGAATTCTTCAAACTGACGCTAGTGACGAATACTGGGTAGCCATCCTGCTTGAAGAAATTGATGGTAAGAGACACCTTTGTGCCTACAAAAGTGGAAAGTTTTCTCAAGCTGAAATGCATTACCATTCCACTTTCAAAGAAATCTTAGCAGTAAAAAATGGAATCAAGAAGTTTGAATTCCATCTCATCGGCCAACACTTCCTGGTAGAATTAGAGATGACATCTTTTCCACAGATGACCAAGTTTAAACAGAAGCAGATCCCAAATTCTCAACTGCTTCGATGGGCTGAATGGTTTTCAAAATATTCCTTTGAAACCAAACACATTCCCGGGAAAAAGAATGTCCTTGCTGATTTCCTGTCAAAACCAAAAGTACCAACCGAAATCAATATGTAGATCAAAAGGCCTGCTTTCCATATGCACCATGAATGGACCTAGACCTAGAACCATGGAAGGAAGAGTCAATTCCCTGCAGGTATGTCTTCCCACATTGGGCGAACATCCAGTTCAAGCCCTTCAGGGATAGCCTTTTAGCAGAAAATCACCTGCCCTTTAGTTCAAAGCCTAGAGACACTAAGAGATTCTAGAATGGAAACGTTTCTAATCTATCCAAGTTGCATTTCTCAGAGGATCCTACCAGACTAGAGAAGAGGAGGTGTTTAGAAAGCCATAGAGATTTTCACAAAATACTCACTTTACTTCAGAGGAATCCTCCTCAACACAATATACCCTCCTTGCCTTATATAGACAATAAGATGTCACAAGCTTACAAGGACCAAGGTCCGGAAACAAAGAGAGGCACCGGAAACTTCCGGGAGGGAATTATTCGCACACTATGAACAGTAACTGTACTATGAATAGTATTTTCCCTAGCCTAGTGCTACAGTAAAAGTGAACAGTGATTTGCTATAATGAAATTGTACGGATAGCGGCTTTTTAGCGGTCTCGTCCGTCACGAGCATTGTAGTCATAGTCCGAGTCATCTGAGCTGTGTGCAGTTGCTAGAAGATGATCCTCATATTTTTGTTCCAGAGCTTCAAGGTCTTCTAGTGAGAGGATCTGATTTAGCTGATGTGATGAGGATGCTTCCTTATAAGCCCAGTGGGATGTTTCTTCTTGAACCCAGTTGGTATTGTCATCTTCTGTAGTGTCGGCAGGAATGCTTGGCTGAGGCCAATTGGATGGCTGTGCGTAGTACGAAGTGTTCATGTGAGGTAAAGACGAGGGTCATTGGTCATAGGGATCTTGGGAAAGAGGACCTCCCCAATGTGCATAGGGGTCCTAAGTGGATTGGACAATGTCATCTTCACCTGTCATTTCATTGTCTTTGGATGACGTAGCCTGTCTGAATTGCCTGAGTGCTTCCTTAGCTTCTGGAGCTAGGTCATAATGATTCCATACAGTGAGTTCATTATAGTTCCATATTTCTTCAGGAATTGTTTTGTTTTCTTGGCACAAAATTCTCTGGAGTTCTCAGTACTGGTGTTCACAGGTTCTAATAGATCTTGGATAAGATCTGTGAATCCTAGCTTCTCTGCTATCCAAATGGGGTTTGTAGGATGTGGTTCCTATTTCCTGTGGGGCATTAATGATGTTGCTATTATTTCTGAAAAAAAAAATGCCATGGACGTTTGAAAAACAGGATGGTATGGACTTCATGATCTAGTGTGATAGGTCTTAGTTCTTTCTCCAAAAGATGTTTCCAATGAGTAGGAGGATAGAACCAATTGAGAAAGTCTAAAAGATTTCGATCACTTTCTCTTTCAATGTTTTTCCCAAGTAAGAATATCCTGGTGAGGTTGGCAATGAATCTTCTGGTGGGAATTTGAATGGCTATCAAGTACTTATTGGTTAAGTACCATAAAAGCGTCTTGAGCTGATCAGGAAAATTATCTTCTTTCTAGATAAGAGGATATATGAATGGATATTCTAAAGTTAATCCATACGGGTAAATAATCGAACCTCCATTGAGTCTGAACAGATCTGTGTGGCATTGCCACATGAGGTTTTTCAGATTTTCAGTAAGATTGTCATTTTGGATTTGTTCAATAATCTCCTAGGACTTTCTAATGCAACTCACATGTACAACACAATAATCTCCCTATCGTGTGTGAGTTTAGTATTAGATTTTTTCACCATCAATTCATGTCCTATTCTGCATGAACTTATCTCAACTTGAATCTTCAGTGCCTATTTCTGTGAAAAGTAAAAGAGGCTTTGAGGTGAAAAAAGAATCGAATTAATTCATAAACTCATATTCAAAGAAAAAAATTATCGAAAAATTATGTTATCGCGAATCCAGCATAATTCTTGCTATTTCTTATGGAAATATTCGCTAGGTCAGACGAATTTATAAAACATTTATGGGTCTTTACCACGTGAGTGATTTTTATTTATTGAGTCCGTTGATCAGAATTATTGAAAAATCAGGGATCTTACTAAAAATGAACATGCATATTTCATCGCCTTTGACTTAGCCAATTTAATAAACCAATCGAAACGACACATGCTCGCTCGCGTGAGTGTCATGCCTATCACCCAACGTTACCGATAAAAAATGAAAATTGGGGAAAGATATCTTCACCAACCCCACCTTCCAGCTGTTTGACCATTACCATGGAAAGCAGAGAACAAGGAACAAATTCACGACCCGAGACCTGATCTCTTCGCTTTCGCAAAATCCTGCACCTTGCGATGACCAAGGTTGTCATGATGGATACCTAGGAGGTAGGCTAAAGCAATGACCGGCGCAAATGTCGGGTTAGCCTCAATAGTGCATGGTAGAAGACAGCAGTTGTTTACACTACACTTTCTGTACCATCTCACGGTTTAAGTAACAGCTGTAGAGTGGCGTTGCTTGTATAAATTCTATGGCGCCGCTAGTTTCGGAGCATATTGCTTTTGCGACTTCAGGTTACAACTGTAAAGATTTCTTTTCTTTCTTTTTTGGACAAACTGTAAAATTTTCTTGGCGTGTGATGAAAAGAATCATTCCATCGCCTGTAATAAAATAAAAGAAGAAAATGGGGATAGATTTGTTCCAAATAAGGTTCTAATCTTTGACTTGTCTAGAGGCGAATGTCCTAGCGTCCTTCAATTTTCACGTGCTTGCCGGGGGTCTCCACGGGTTCGTCGGGGACCAGCTTCGACTGGCAAACCGAGCAATCAAATTTGAGCTGATTGACCCCTCCATCGAAGCAGCGCTTACGAACGTGTGGCATAAGTTCATTCATTCTCTTTTCAGAAACGGACAAACCATGTAAGAACTGAACAAGAATTTAGGGTACAAAGTTAAGCTAGGGTCAAAACTGCAAACAAGAAAGGAGATTTCGGCATAGGTCGATATGAGAAAGTAACTATTTGTATAAGTGCATGGCTTGTGATCTCCTTCTCATGGACATATATGATCAATGAATTGAGTTGGATTCATGCAATTAACCCAATACAGCTTGAATCAAACGCAGCACTAACTAGTTGAGATGTCTTTATTTACCAATTTAGAGGTATAGTAGTTGTGGGGGTCCCTGGAGCTGGAGGTGGAGACAAACCCTACTTAAGATATAAACCCCATAGCTGCTTAGCTCAATCGAAGGAATGCTAAAGTTGAGAGACAAAGTTCTTACGAGCCATGACAAAACCTGATTTTGGGCATGACAACCCATGGACCTCGGTATGACAAAACCGACCTCAGACAGGACTGTAATTGCAACACTCCAATATTCGGTTGCTTGAGAAGACATATGCCAACGCTCTTATGATGCGTTGCCTTTAAGGCAACGAAGAACGCAAATGATGCGTGTCCAAGAGGGAGTCAAAAGCGATCCTCCTCTCACCAGCTCTTTTTGTGTGTGCATGTTTACATATGTATAATGAGGAAGCTCAGCTGCAGCAGAGTGTCGTCTGACGAAACTGGTTTGCGACTCTTGGATTTAACATCTTGTGGAGTTCTGTTGCTTCTTTGGTTCCTTTATTCGCTCATCAGGTCGCCAACACAACAGCAATCACTCTCAGCCGTCCTGTCTTCCATCTGTAATCTGTCTGTAACATTTCGGTCGCAGTCTATACTGCTAAAACGGCTCAGCAGGGCCTTTCTTGGTTTTGCAGAGTGTTTTTACTTCGAAGTAAGCCCTAACTCAGACATCCATTATATGCATCTCCAGAACAAAATGCCTTCTTCTCAGTATTCTCTCCCTTTCTTCTCGGCATGTCTCAGGGTCTCGTTAATTCTGATAGGAATTCTGTTTGGTTGGTCTGGAAAATTGAGATCACCTATTCTTTTAATGCACGTGGACTGGAAGCATATGGCGTATTATCCTCGCACAATATGGAATCTGTCGTTCTGGAATGATGAATTCCAATGGATGATCAAGGCTACCAAAGGCAAGGACTTGGCGGCAAGGCTTCTCAAGGTTACTTTCTTAACAAGTAACAACCATATATTGCATTTGGATGGAACGTAACTGTAGATGTTCCAAAACAAGTCAAATGATGTTCCCATCGTTGTGGCTAAAGTTCATAAACTTGTTAGAGGGCGAGCTTCATTTACAAAAACTTTAGACCTTCCCAAACAAATGTAATATTGGCTACTGTATGGAGACTCCCTCACTCCATTTTTTCATGTTCTTAGATATCTTTGTAATGCTAGGGAATGCCCCTAAACTCTTGTACGTCATCTTATAAATGCTACTTACATTTTAAACCAAAAAAAAAAAAAAAATTCTGATGGGAATATCAATCTCATTTGATGGTATCATATTGTTTTGATGCCAGGAAAATGCCAAGTAAGGCATGACGAGCTATATTTGCCTAACATAACACACACTTGTTTGGTTGTTTTTCCTGTTTCTGTGGATAAGTGAGAAAGCTTGAAGCGAGCACACCAACTTCAAGTCCAAAGCTTCACAGAAGGTCATAATAAGTGGGAAATAGTTACCGAAGAAAGTTACATCACAATTCAACTTAAGAGATAAAATCCTACAGCTGGTCGGTTCAATGGAAGGAATGCTGAAGTTTAAAGACAAAGTTCTTATGAGCCACGACAAGACCTGTTCATGGGGTTGGCAATCCATGGACCTCATTACCTTAAAAACCGACCTTAGGGAGCACCCCGATGGCAACTCTAAAATATTCCGTTTCTTAAGAGTACATGTGCCGACGAATGATGTGTTGCCCAAGAGGAAGTCTTACGCAACGAAGAGTGCAAATATCGTGTTAGACTCCACCATCAGGCAATGACGATCACGAGCATAACCTTAAGTATGGTAAAAACTAACATTGCTTTTGGAAATTTTAGGTAAAAAGTTCTTGAAGCGTTACTTCTGTAATGACTTTTGGCAAGTGACAAAAATTATCATTTCATTGCTTGCAACAAAAAAGAATAAGAAAATGTGGATAGAATCGTTTTATACAAGATTTAAACTTTGATTTGTTAAAGGTTAAGGGTCCTGGCGTCCTTCAATTTTCATTTATGCATTAGAAATTGCAAGATTGAATAAAAAGATAATTGTGGCCTAGAAGTTAACCGTGCAACTTATTCCCTCTCTAATTAATTGAAGATCCAAGGTTTGAATTTCCAAATTGTCACATTCTCTATTCTACTTAATCATATGATTCATGCAATGTTTTATGGAGTGTTGCTTTAAATTTTACCCAACAACATCGAAATTGTCGTCTCACATTTAAAAAAGAGTCGGTAACATTGATACAACCTCTGCTTATTAGATGTAAGTGTTGCCTAACTCTGAAAGAGTGGTGTTCCGTCGTTAAAAAGTGGCCTCATAATTAACCACTTTAAACTATTGGGCAATGGCTCTAAAGGATTGTGCTTTACATTAGGCCTTGTTCTCCCAAAAATCATCTCTAGCTATAATCTTCAGACGAAGCTCGACACCCACTTATGTTTCCCTCAAATGGTTCTATTTTTTATGAACATTTTATGATTCGATGCAAATAAGCTATAAGATAAACCACTGAAGTTTTTCTCTCGAATGTTATAAGCTTCTATTACACAGAGAACTCTTGCAATCTAAAAAGCATAAACTTTGTTTTGAAATGTTAAGAGTTTGAAAAACCCCAAAATTTTGGCCAAAAAACCCCCCAAATTGAGTTGGAAACTAGGGTTTCCAACTTCAATCAATACTTTCTGCGTATTAATTGCCATTTTCCAGGAAAAGCGATCTCACCAATCCTAATTGATTTATAAATTGCAATGAACATTTTGTTGTCACTCTTTACTTTATTTCATCCTTGAGACTGGTTAGTCAAAGGTCCTTTGATTCCATGAACAAACAATTAAAGCATTTAGAAGCTACAGTTTAGACACCTCAATTTGATATGTAGAAACTAACGCAATCATTTAGCTTTGTTTCCATTGACAAAATGACAAGAAATCTTTAGTGTGAAAAGGTATAGGTTAATGAGCTGATTTTTTAGTTGTTTTTGCTAGATATGGAACCCTACCGCACGAAGAAATCTTGTCTGCTTTCAGCACCATTCTGCGTAAGTTCAATTAAAACTTAAGACTTTACCAGTTTATCTTCATTAAAATCTCCGCTAGCAAATGGGCTCCTTGAGAAAAGCCTTTCGGATGACATAACCTTAACCAGTAGTACCATCAAATAGTTAAGTAGTCTACTCTACAATGACATGCGAGATGGTTCCAGAAAAACCAATAGCCTGAACATTTACTGTGTATGAATCTTCCGACTTCATCATTTGTTCAGACAGAACAACTTGAAAAAGCATCATCGTTACCGCATCAGCTGAGCTATTTCAACTATCAGCCCGTCTTGGACCTCCCTAGCCCGAGCAAGCTCATCTTGGATCAGCTGTGCTCTGACTCTTGCCACGTCAGCGCGTTGGACATTCCCTTCCCAAATATGACGCATAACGGCCCTTCTGGTGTTGCGCAGCCGTCGTGTGAGAGTACTTATTTTCGTTCCCACTTCATCTAGCTCCTCTGTGAGTTGATGAACTCGTCTTTCTGCCATTTTGGCTACCTCTCTCGGGTTCTCTCTCTGTTTTTGAGATTCAGGAAGAAAGTGAGGAACTCATGCGTGCACCTGTGATGAGGGAACTTATGCACATGAGATGAAGATAAAGCTGATCGGCATCATGCTGTGGGGAACCTCCCAATGCTAAGCGAGGACAATCTACAGTATCGGCCCCTGTGAAGTATGTATAATTGGCTTATTTTTTAGCCTAATTTTCCTTGTCAGGCAAGAACCACAGCTTCTGTTTGTTTCCTTATTTTAGTTTTATCGTACTTATGTCGAGTAAATCTAAAAAGAACAGCATAGAGATTAGTAAACAATGGACCAGTTAGTATAAAAAAGATATGTTGTTAATATGTTTTGAAACAACAAAAGAGCAAAGTATAGACGGCACGGTCATTCCTCAACTTATACTTTTGGCGGGAGAATGAATCTGCCAACCCCATGGCCACCTAGGGTTAACCACTATCTAATTTGGTATGCATTAAAAAAACCGGCAATTATTGAATATAACAGCGGGGCAAAAAGTGTCCTCACTTTCAAGAAAACCAAAAAATGCCTAAACTATTTTTTGAGGTACAAAAGTATTGGGGCGAATGGAATTTAGTTAAAAAGTTCCAACTCCTTGGAAAACTTAACTGTGAATATTTTTATCTCCAAAAAATCGGAGCATTTTTGGATCATTATCAGTAGAGACTGAAGGTCATCGCCATCCGCAACCGTCAAGGTTGATACCCATCGTCGTTGTTCTCATCTCGCCACTCACTGGAGATCTCTAAGGTATTCATGAACGTCAATGGCCACAAACATTCACATGCCGGTGAAAGAGATGCATACTGATTGTGGGGTTCATTGGAGGTGGAGGGACGTCGGTGTGCGGCTAAGACATCAAAGTGACTAGCTCATTTTTTTGTGCAGGCTTGGACAAATTTATGAGAAAATTCGGTTCAGTCCGAAAATTCATATAAAATTTATTGTGGAGGCTTGAGCAAAACTTTAAGTCTAACATCCCCCGGTCCGTCTAATAGTCACTTCTAGTTGAGTTAGTCAAGAGATTTTTAGTGGGATGAAGAAATCGTTGGCTTCGGAGTTTGCAGTGGGTCGTTACCCTAGTGACAGTACCATAAACAAAGTAAAGATAATATAACATCTCTCTTTTGTGTCGGCATGCCATGCATGATGATAGAAGATTATAATAAGGCCAAGACCTCATTGGTGGTTGAAAACTTGATATTTCATTATTTTAAATTGATTAAGATAGTTGCTCTGTCCTTTTAGCAGGAGTCCTAAATTCTGCCAAAATCATCAAGCTTGTGCAATAAGGACTCAAAAGACGCTGTCATATTATTTTATTTGATGCTGCGAGAATCCCAATCAAGGCAGGACTAGCCATGTGATTCATCTACCGTTATACACACTTCTTTTCCCTTTTTGGAGGTACCAGTCCTACTCCATGTCCAAAGCTTTACCGAAGGTCATATTAATCTGTAATTTACAGGAGAAAATCAAAACCCGACTTAAGAGATAAACCCCTATAGGTGCTTAGTTCAATGGAAGGAAACATAAAGTTTAAAGACAGTTGTTACCAGCCATGACAAGATTAAAACAATCAAACAAAATTGAATTAAGAGAAGAACTGGGTTTCTTCTTGCCATGACAATCAAGAGCGTAACCTTAATTACAGTAAAATAATAATAATAATAATAACACTTGCTTGGAAAGGGTTGCTTTTGGAAATTTTAGGAATTTTACAACAACACTAGTCTCGAAACATTATTTTTACAAATTTAGGTAAAAGTTCCTTGAAGCGTTACTTTTGTAATGATTCTTGGTAAGTGACAAAAATATCATTTCATTGCTTGTACTAAGATAAAAGAAGAAAATGTGCACAGAATCATTTCATACAAGATTCAAATCTTGGATTTGTTAAAGGTCTCAGCGTACATTTATTTTCATTTATTCATTAGAAATTGCAAGATTGACTTAAAAGAGAATTTATGGTCGAGTAGTTAACCGCGCTAGTAAGATTTTTCCCCTTCATTTCGTCAATGGTTACAGTCGACTAAAGCTGAACAATTGATACGTATCGAATTAAGATGTCTATACTGTAGCTTTTAAATGCTTAAATAATTTGCTTATGGAACTAAATGACCTGTGACTAACCAGTCTCTGGGGTGAAATAGAGTAAAGAGTGGCAACAAGATGTTCCCTTCCCAAATACGACGCAACAAAGGCCTTCTGTTGCTGCGCAGCCATTGTCTGAGAGTGCTCGCTTCCCGTCCCACTTCGTATATAGCTCCTCCGTGCGTTGATGAACTCTTCTGTCAGCATTTTCAGTCCCTCTCTTGGGTTCTCTCCGTGTGTCTGCGGCACTCAGTGAGTGGAAGTTATGTACACGAGACTTGACAAGTTGAAGGGTACATGCGCTTAGCTTAGCAAGAAGCTAAGCGCTCGCCAGTCTCGCTGGAGAAGCATACCGCGGACTTTCTTCTTTTTGATACAAAGTCTTGCATCCAAGCTCGTGAAAGGGGCGAACTTGAGTCTCATATTTTGGATATAAGCTAAAGTGAGACCTACGTTTGTGATCTAGAGTTCAGCTTGAGCTCGACGACGGAGGACTGAGACGATGGTAAGGGGGTGGTAGTGGAAGGTGAATCGCAGGATTAAGTCTCTAGCGGAGGGGAAGGAAGAAGAAGAAAAAAGAAAAAAAGAAAAAAAAAACATCAATTAAAGAGAGAGGATGCAAGGGTTTCTTACCGGTGGGCTTGACAAGTGTCGACATTGAATGTTGAATAAACTTGTGTAATACTGAGGCATTCATCATCTTGGGCACCTAATTTCTTGGAACATTGAAGCCTGTCGATGCCGGTGTGGCGCCACCAGGTGCTACCCAGAAATTACACTGTCCCCGTCAAAATGCCACTCATCTTTTTGTCATTGTCTGCTTGCACTTTTCTCACTCTCTTTTTGCTTTCCTTGTTCTCTTTTGCGTGTTAAGATCTTCGTTATTTTCAATAGATAAAGCTGACAAATACCTGCTGTCTAGACGGTTGAACAAAGAATTCCATACGTTGTGACCATTGACCAATTATTTTCGCGAGCAGTAAAATTTTACTGCCCACATGATTTTCGAGAGCAGTAAAAATCTAAATTTTGACCTAAGACAAAGATTATACCAAACTTAAAAGCCTCTCCATTCTAATTGGAACAATGAGTATGGATAATTGAACAGAATTATGTAAGTAGCATGTAGTTATATAGTCAAAATCATTTTGATGTTCGATTCCATGAGATCGGCTGGGCCCCTTTTTTTTTTTGCGGAATAACATTGAGAGGTTTGTCAATAATTACAACATACAGAAAGATACTTCCTCGTTTTCTTTCCTTATTTAACACAAGCAGTACATTCTTAAGATTTACACTTACAATTAAAGAGAACTCTAACGTCTTCAAATTCAAAGTGGCAAAAGATAACTGGAAAAAAAAATCATCTAAGAACTGAACAAGAAAATGGAAGCTTGCAGAATTGATAAGTCAAAGTTGAAAAAATTTAAAACTATTTGGAAGTACGTGATTTATAATCTCCCTTCTTATAAATATATGATGTCAATGAATTGAGTTTTGTCACTACAATTAACTCCATCCAGCTTGAATCCAACACAGCAATAACTACGAGACGATTAGTGAACTACTTTTCTTATACTTCTCTTTCCAATACTTTCACTTGTTTCCTAATAAAGCTTTTGTATTTCTAATTTGTCTAATCCAAGCTCTTGTACTATTGCAAATTTTACAATCCAGTCCTTATAATCAATTGACATGACTAACAGGCGACGCCAAGATATACTGTAGATAGAATGAGTGGGCCCACGTCGTCCGTAACGATGGATCTAATATAAAGTAAAATTGAGAAAATGTGATGAGAAGAGCCCTTTGACCGCCAGAAATTCCCACAGGAACGAGAAAGAAACCCCCAAAGCTGAATTTTTCTGATATCCACGAACAACCGTAACCCAGAAGAGAAAAAAATCGAATGAATTCATAAACCCACCTCCGCAATCTCTTACGAAGAAAACATCCTACGGAGAGCAGGGAACAATAAAACAGATTCGCATGACACGAGAGATCGGATCTTTCGCTTTCCCAATCCCGCAAGATGCGATGACTTTGGATTGTTCCCACGCCGACTGATCTCAGTCTCAAGGGTTTTTGTGAGCTTGACTGAATTGGTCTCCCAACAATTAATTAGCTAATTCATCTGGACTCTACGATATACAGCTCGAAAGCACCGCAAAATGTAAGTGGATCATTCAAATAGGCGGGGCCCGTTTGGCCACGAGAAACAAAAAAAGGTCTCAAAAAGATTTTGCTTTTGAAACGAAATTCAATGATTTTAGACAATCTCGAGAGCGCAGGAAATTTCATACGATCGACTCGAATATTTTAATCAACAATCCATCTTTCTTGCTGCGCAACCTGCGGAGAAATTACCGACCGACAGAAAAGTCCTTCGGGGGATATGATCGGTCTGGATGTTGATTTCTTGTTTTTGGAGCTTGACGGACGGGGTAACCAAGGACTGCTAAACCTAAGAGCAGACAGCTAATGCGTTCCACTTATTGAACATAATTCTATGGTCGGTACTCGCAATTACGCAACAGACATACGAAAAGGACGACGAGATTCAAATCCGGGTTGTAAATTCCGCGAAAGGGGGAGGACGAGACCGCTTTATTTTTCGGTGACCACGTCCGGGAATCCACTTTAGACTTTCTTGACCAGGTAGACTCAGCTGAAAAATGTGTAAAAAATTTATGATTGAATCAATTAAATTAAAATGTGTAGAACTGAACTGATATAACTGAAATAGATTTAGAATTTTTTTTGGTAATTTTTTCGAATATTTTCGGGGACACATGTTCCTGGAGCCAGAGCAATTATGGACCGACATTGTAGAGAATCAAACATGTAAGCTATTATATACATAGGTTTCAAGGACTGCAAGAGAGGCGACCAGTGGAAAGCATGAACTGATGTGATCACATAAAAGAGACTTATCTCCGAAAACAAAGAGAAAAGAAGAAGATCGAACAGAACATGATTTGTAAAACAAACTAAGTAGGAAAAGTGTGAGAAGATGAGCTAGTTAATAAGTATGAGATTTCTTTAGTGTATTTAATGAAACGATTGGGTGTGGATTAGATCCCACTATACCCACGTGTGGGTGCACAAAAATTGCGTGATTTTGGTGCACTTGGTGCAAGCAAACCCGCGATTTATTTAGCACTAATTACAACTTTTGGAAATAATACTCGGGTTGCATTTGTTCATTTTTCAACTTCTTCCAGACACATTTGTTCATTTGGGCAACTTCTTTCGAAATGATACATTCATTCACTTTGCAATCTTTCACGAAGAGTTGCCTAATTCTTTTCAAAACTACAGTCATATTTTCAATTGTTTACTAGAAAAACTCCGAATAAATACTAAAATTGCTATATAATATTTTCATTTTGAAACTTTGTTATATCTTGGAAGATATTTGCCGGTAACAATTACCGACTTGATTGCACTAAACCCTTTCTTCTTTTAGATGAAATTTCCATATCAAGTTCTCAGCCTTCTCTTGCTATGACATCAAGAACGCCATGGACGCTGAGCCACTCGCTTGTAAGGACGTCCGATGAAGTATTTGATAATCCGTTAAGCATCAAAGCGTCGCCGATTCTTGTGACCTCAATAACAAATCCCTCCAGATGAGTATGCACTGACGTCCCATTGTTGAACTCCAGTAGATCACGCCGAGGGCTTGCAGGGCACGACATGCCGCTGAAAGATCCAAGGGTACTCGCTGAAACTCCGTGTGATTCACCATTGCTTCGTCCAGTGGAGCGACAACTGTCAACATCTGATTATCACCCTTCAGTTTCATAGTTGCATACCGAGAAGCCATCACAGAGAACCCTTTTGATCTCATCGCCCCACAAGCCTCACCAAACACATTCCCGCCTGAAAGATCCTCCAAATCGCCATATCTCTGTGCTACACATTCAAGGCCACGCCTTGCACTCTAGAGCCAAAGTTCGGAACTCTGAATTGAAGAACACCTCAATCCCAAAGACCACCAAGTTCCCATCATTGAAAACCGGTGAGCTGATAATCTTGATGCCGTTTATCTCAACCTGATAATCAGAGGGCGAGGAGGTGACAATCAGAGAATAAGTGGTCATATTTGCTTTAGTGTGAAAGTAGTGAGGATTAGAAAGTTTTTCTTCTGGATGATTCTGACTTTTATGGGCATTTGGTCTAGTCCATCGAAGGTTTAAATTGGCATATTGCAGAAACTGTGTGCTGTTTAGGGTTGTCCGCTTTGTGCTCATTTCAAGACTGCAAACATGCATATGTATGCATATAGGGCCATGCAAGCCTAGTTCTTATGGTTATGGCGTTGTGCCTTCTATTATTAAGGTCATATTTGATTTGGTGGACGTCCTTGTTGAGCAGCCTCAGTGAAACAATCTCAAGTCTCTCAACCTGTGGAGAGGAATGAGGTCCTCTACTTTTTCTGAATTTTTTTTTTCCTTGAAACAGGTTGTACTGCTCTGTCCTCTATTCTCTGAGAGTGCTGCCATCATATCCGGTAGATCATTGTATCTCTCCTTCTGTTGATTGTTAATTTATGTCCTTAGTGATTTCAAATTTTTGAAGATGGTGGAGTACTGCTTTGAATTGATTTGTCAACAGTCTTGGATGATCATGAGGGGGTGGCAATTTCAGACACAGAATGGGAACCTTCCATGACAAGAATTTACTGATATGTCCGGAACAGGTTCTTATAAAAATCAAGTCTTCTTCATACTAATCAATTTTGAACTTAATGTGGCAATGATACAATATAAAATTGACATGAATACTGTGACAGGGTATGAATTCCCACCACTACCTGAGGTGTTGATTGAGATGTTATGTTGGATGCATTTTAGTTTGATGTTTAACCTTTCCAATTATTGCTTTCAATTCACTTGTCAGTTGCATCCTTTTGCATTGATAGAGTAGGCATGTTAAAGCCAGGTATTTGGAAATGATCCTTAGCTTTCGGTCTGTGTTTCCTCCTTCTCACACAGATGCACAAATGTTGGGCTTCAATCCTATCTGCAGGGTTTGTTTTCTGTCGTTTTGCATCCTTCTGCATTGATAGAGTAGGCATGATAGAGTCAGGTAATTGGAGATGATCCTCAGCTTTGGGTCTGTTTTCCTCCTTGCACAGATGAACAAATGTTGGGCTTCAATCCTATCTGCTGGGTTTGTTTTCTGTCATGTTTTCTTTTTATCATTGTAGTAGTGTCGGCATCTTTGTTGTTGCTGTGGAGTGACGTTTTTACTGATTGCCTGTTAACAATTGGGATGCCAAGCGACTGTGCTGAGGTGGTGATGTCAAAAAGGTCCAGATACTAGTTATATTTGGCTATGAGAGATAAGTTGAAATTTGTGCGGGGTTCATGTGTTCTTTTCCGCTGCTAGCGATTCCCAGTGGTTATTGCGAGCAAGTCTAGCTGGAGAGAATTCTTTCCGCCGGGGGGGTGTTGGGATTGGGACTTCACGGCCTTCTTAGAAAAGCTGTTTTACAAACTTCATTACCAGAAACCCGCTCTTTTTAGTATAAGATCTGCTTTACTTCCTTGATCTAGATCTCTCTAACTTTTTGCTTACTCGACTAAATTGTTTCTTTAGTTTTTTTTTTTTGGTCTGAAATAGGTCATTCATTCATTCTTAAAGCAAGGATTACAAGTAGACGATAGATTGAATTTATAACATAAAATACTCCAAAGAGATTGGGGTGGTGTGGATAACCAATTTGGGAAAAGATTTTGAGGCGATGAGCTCTCGCTACCCAATCGGCGGCTTGGTTGCCTTCTCTTGGGCAATAGGATAACTTCACGAAGGTTATACTTTGTAGGATACCTCTGCTTTCATCTAGCAAACTCTTCACAACCCATGGGACTTCAGCTCGGCCTAATATAGCTTCCACCTGAGTAAGATTGTCGCTATGCACTTCCAACCTTCTTCCCCTTATTTGTACTTTTCCCACGTGACTTTCAGTTCTCTGTTTCAGAAAGTGCAAACCGTGCAGAAGTGCTAGGGCTTCGGCGTGCAGAGGAGATGCAGCGTGGATCTCATTCGCAAATCCGTCGATCGCCATGCCTCGCGAGTCACGCAAAATCCCAGCCATGGAGCTTGTCTTCTCTCCCTTCGCCCAAGAGCAATCGATGTAGAGCTTGAGGTTGTTGCTGTCCGGCGCTACCCAGCTGTCGGGCGAGTTTCGCCTTCTGGTTCTCTGCTTTTCTGTGCTCGGTCACCATCTCGAGAAAGCCCGAACCTGTGCTTGGGCTATATCTACTATGGAGTCAGCCTTGGGGGGTCGGGATCTGAAGATGCAGTCATTCCGAAGCTTCCAAATTAACCATTTATGCTGGCCACCATGTCTGCTGAGGGTAAGTCAGTATTTTCTGCAAAGAATTCTGCAAACCATTTGTCCATCCGAGTAACTGAAGTAGTCTTGTTTTAGAGATTGAGGCGCAGGTCTATCCATCTATGCCGAGTCCTTTTACAGAGGAAGAATATATGTTCTACTGTTTTAGGTTGCCGAAAGCATAGGGGGTACAGGGGATCGGGTAAGATTCTCCTCTTATAGAGAATATCCTTTGTTGGAATTGCATTTTGGCATATACTCCATAGGAAAAATCTTACTTTGGGGGGACTGGAATATTCCATAATCTGGTCCACAGAGATCTCGGCGGCTGATAGGAAGTTGTTGCTTTGTTTGAATCTTGGTTGTTGGCCAATGAACAGACCCTATTGTAGCCACTCTTGACTGTGTAGGTGCCTAACTTATGCCCCATCCAGATCTGCCTATCTTCCTGTAGGTGAGTGCAAATGGGAATTGATAGTATTACATTGACTACTTGGTCATCAAAAAGATCACGAAGTTTAGGCTTATCCCATAACCTCTTTTCATCATTCAACAATTCAGCAACATTCACAAGATCATCCTTGTTCGTCGGTCCTCCTATCACTCCCCTTGGAAGCCATTTATCTTGCCGAATGTTGATGCTTTTCCCGTCTCCCACCATCCACCTTACCTCTGATTCTATAGCGTCCCTTCCTATTAGGATACTTCGCCAACCCCAAGATGGTCATTGCCCTGTTTTTGCCTTCCATAAGTTCCCATTTGGATAGTAAATTCCTTTTAGAATCTGGCTCCATAGAGCTGATGGGTGATTGTGAGAGTCTCCAAGCTTGTTTGCCTAACATAGCTTTGTTGAAATTAATTAAGTCTTTGAAGTCGAGACCTCCTTCGTCTTTTCTAGATTTCAAGACCTCCCATTTCTTCTTGTACATACCTCTTTTGGAATCATTTTGTTTCCACTAGAAAGCAGCAATTCTTTGTTCGATGGTTTTACAAACAGAGATAGGGATTTCGAAGATGGATATGGCATACTGAGGAAGAGCCTGTACAACGGCTTTAGTCAATATTTCTTTGCCAGCTTTAGATAAAAACTTTTCTTTCCAGCCTTCAAGCTTCATGTTCACTCTAGCAAGAATCCATGTAAACATCTCTTTTTTTGTTTGTCCCCACAATTAGATGGAATTCCCAGGTATTTCCCAGTTTTGTTAATAATAGGCACTCGTAACTCTTGTGCCATATTCCCCTTCAAGCTCAAAGGGCAGCCCTTGCTAAAAAAACACTCATGATTTGTTTATATTAATAGCTTAACCAGTTGTATAGCAATACTAGTGCAGGACATTTGCCAAATTTTGACATTCTCTAATTGTCCCATCCATAAAAAATATAGCATCATCAGCAAATAACAAATGAGACAATGTGGGACAATGCCTGTTAAGTTTTATTCCTTTGATACTCCCATCTTCTATCGCTTTGTGCATCATCCATGAAAGAACATTAGCCATCAATATGAAGAGGTACTGGGATAATGGATCTCCTTGTCTTATTCCACACGTGGGTGTAAAATATCGTGTATGATCTCCATTGACTTTGATACTAAAGGACACAGTGGAAACACATTGCATTACTAGCTCAGTCCATCTTTCGCTAAACCCCATCTTTAACATACTCATTTTTAAGAAGTCCCACTCAACCCTATCATAAGCCTTTTGCATATCCAATTTGAGGATTGCCTAGAATTTCATTTTTCTTTCTTTGATCCTCAATTGATGCAACACCTCCTGAACAATAAAAATGTTATCTCGTATTTGTCGTCCTTTAACAAAGGTGCTTTGTTTAGTGGCTATAACCTCAGCAAACCATAGTTTCAATCTATTCGCTAACGCTTTGTTGAGTAGGGGGTCAAGTTTACCTGATTCAAAGAAGTTCCGAACCAGATTTAGCACATCCAGCTTGATATCTTCCCAATAATGCTGATGAAATTGTCCGTTGAGTCCATCCGGGCCTAGAGCTTTTAGGGAGCCTAGCTGGAAAACCGCTTCTTTTACTTCTTCCATTAAGATAGGGGCCAACAGGCTTTCATTCATTTCCGTAGTGACTAGGGTTGGGCATATATCCAAAATGGGTTGAAATTCTCTTAGACCCGCCGATTCATATAGAGAACAATAGTAATCCTCTATGTGTTGCTTCAAGATCTTATGGTCCCTACACCAGTTGTCTTCATTTAGTCTCAACACTGTAATTATGTTTCGCTGTCTTCGTTGAACCGTAGTAGTATGAAAATATTTTGAGCTTCTGTCACCCCATTGAAGCCAATTAACTCGAGACCTCATACCCCAATACATCTCTTCCTATCTCTAGAGCCGTTCAATTTTCTCTTTAATTTCTTGACTTTCCACTTTGCTGGAAGAATCGAAGTCACCATTCGTGATCTCAATTAGTTTATGCTTGAGACTTCTAATTTGGAGTGAGGCATTAGAAAACTTTCTTTTGCTCCATGAAGCCAGTTCCTTCGTGACATTCTGAATTTTCTGAGAAAAGGTTGTGTAACAGTGCTGAGCACCTCCCCAACAGCTTTTGATGATGTCCTCACACTCTTTTTCCTCTAGCCAAAAAGCTTCAAACTTGAATTCATTCATTCTTTTCTCACAAACAGGATGTAAAGACAGCAAAAGTGGGCTATGGTCTGAACCTACCGTAAGGAGAGCCAAAACTTCAGCATTTGGGAACGTAATTCTCCAATCCATTGTACATAAGGCTCTGTCCAACCTCTTCTTCACTAGGGCTTCGCCTTCTCTATTGTTGGCCCAAGTAAAAGCACAACCTCTAGTGTCTATATCCATCAAGGAACATTCATTAAGAAGGTCCCGAAAGGCAGCTATCCTATGTTGATTAGCTTCCCTCTTCCCAATCTTTTCCCAGCTATATAGAATTTCATTAAAGTCCCCCATACATAGCCATGGAAGTTGATTGTTGGAATGAATATCACGAACCTTTTGCCATAACAGAATCCTCTCCTGGAAATTTGTCGAAGCATGTATGAATGTGATTCTCATTAGATATCCACTAGTAGGATCCTTGCATTCCAAATCCATATACTCCTTTGAACTCGAATTTATCTTAACTTCCACATCCTCATTCCACATAAGCACCAAGCCTCTAGCAATTCCTCTTGGTTGCTCTAAAAACATGTTTTGGAACTTGAGTCGTCTTCTCACATTATCCACCATTGTCTCCTTGTTTTTGGTCTCCATCAAAAAGGCCAAGTTGGGCCGTTCTAGAGCCACTAAGGCTCTAATCTCCTGAACTGTCAAGGAATTGCGTAGCCCTTGACAGTTCCAACTTAGGATCTTCATAGTGTCTTTGGTGGCTTATTAGGGCTAGCCACCAAAGCCCAATCATCCCCCTCTTTTACCAACTGCACATGGGTCTCTAATAACTCCATCTCATCAAGGAAAGAAGAGCTAGAGACTTCTACTCTTTTCTGTTTTTTCGCTTTCTGGTACTTCATCACTTTCTTACCAGCATCTCCTATATTTTTCAATCCCTCAACTTCAGGGCCTTCTAGATACATTATCTGTTTTCCGCTCCCCTCTTTAGTTGCTGGAATTTTCTCCCCTCCATCTCTTCCCTCCTTTGAAGAAGGGCTTTCTACTCGTTTTTTGCTCTGAGTTGAATTGGCATTTATCTCAGCTTCTACCCTTGCAACGATTTCCATGTTGGTTGGCAACAAGGGAGTTTCAGGTACATACTCTTCCTCTTCATGATATGGACCAACCTTTCCATAAAAGGCTTCCCAATGCAAGCTATGATCTCGCACTTCCACTTTGAGCCAAGGGCCATATTTCCCTACCTTATTTGCTGCCCAATTTGTTTGTTCATATGGTATCTCCTCGCAATACAAGGCATAGTGACCAATTCTATCACATGAATAACAGAAATGAGGGAGGCGTTCATATTTAAATTCCACCCATAGGTTCTTGTTCCCAATCTTGACTAATGCCCCCGTTTTTAGAAGAGCTAAAAACTCGAGCTCCACTTTGACTTTACCTGTTTTATAGGGGCCATTACCTCTGGATTCCAGCTGTATTTCCTTGACTGCACCCACTTTGCCAGCAACATCAGAGTAGACCTCTTCTGTAATCCATCTCGGAGGTAAACCAACAATATGAACTCATAAATCATATCTAGAAAAATCATAGCAATGTTCCGGAACATCCGGCTCACATTGCTTTAGCACTAACAAGTTACTAGCAAAGGACCATGGCCCAGATTTCAGCATTCTCTCCTTTTCCTCTTCGGATTCGAATGCAAATGAGAAAAATCCCGGTTCTTTCTGGGAACACTCCATAGTTTATAATTTCCATGCCTTCTTCATTGTGTTGCAAAATGCTTGAAAATTCACGTTGGGTTTTGAATATAACTTACTGAAAATAGTGTGACTGCATTCTATACGTTTATTGGGGGGGATTTCCTGCTGCACTTCGATCACATCATCTGCTGACCATAGGTGGCCTAAACTCTTACACAGTTTAGCAAGACGGCGTTGGTTCTCCTCCTCGTGCTCCATTCAGGCGAAAAATGGGACGTCAGTGCATATTCATCTGGAGGGATTTGATATTGAGGTCACATTAGTGGACCTTCGCACAGAACTTGCTGAATGGACCTGCCTTGTTCTAGTTCTTCACGTCTCGGAGGAAGAGAGTGAAACAAGGAAGGGAAGATACAGAAAGAAAAACGTGCTGAAGAATGTTTTGGTTGAATAACAGTCATTCGATTTCTGGGCAAACCAACGAGTGCTGGGCCGTTTGATCCCTTAAGGGTGGGTCTTCATCAATCTCCTTTGGCTCTCTCTGAATTTGTTACTCTTCTCTGATTGCTGGGATTCCTTTCCTTCGCATGACTGAGAGAGGACTCGTTGCAGCTCCAAGGCCTAATTCGAGAGTCCTGACGTATGTCTTTGAAATTACAAAGGGTGAAGAACAATCAGACTTACTAAATCGACTTACAGGCTTACAAAAGCAGAAGCTCTCGTGGTGGTGGCAAGTATCCCTTCCAGCTCTGATGCCATCGACAAGAAAGTTTTGAAATGCAATTTGGTTATAAACTGTTCTCTGAAACTGAACTTTCACTTGTGAAAAACATGTTTGGTTACTGTGGCTACAATGATCAACTTTTGCAAGAGACATTTTGATCCAGTATTTGACTTCGGTCATTAGTCCAACAACGTCACCTCGTCCTTTCTTACCCCAATCCAAGAATTGACGCTTGAAATTTCAGAAATGGAAAGAGAATGATAGGAACATAGTAACTACGAAACTAGCATCTTTATTCTGGTATCATTGGAAAGAAAGATGCGAGGACATCTTCCAAAAAGAGGCTCTGCAGAGGGTTAAAAGTAGCTCTAGAAGAATTCTTCAGACTTCAAGTCATGGTTTGAGTGAAGCATGTAACAGCAAGAAAGGAGCAACTAAAGCTGATGAAAAGAAGAGGAAGAACCCAGCTGGTGACCGGATTACTATGAATAATGAGGGAGGGTCGATCGATGGGGCAAGAGAACATCAAGAAACAGATGGCAGAAAAAGACCTTGTCACTGTCTGGATTGCGCTTTGGTAAGTTGAATACGTTTGGTAGAATGAATGCTGATCACAGACCGAAAACATGACCGAACTCAGGTTTTACTCACTGGGCTGCTATGTGCTGGCAAGGATGAATTTGGGTGTAGTGTCGGGTTTCAGAAACCCTGGGTGCTCTGATAAGCATGCTAATTCACGATGCACAGAAGAAACTCCATAAGCAGGTGCTGATGTAATATGTGCATAATCAGATGTATCATTTGCGGTTTTAGAGAAATGCAACTGAACTTGAACTTCCCAATAAAGACTGCTGCTTTACTATGACCACGAAGAAATAGATGTAAAGGTACGGCATTCCGAGATAAGAAGATGGTGGTCATGTGGAGGAAAGTGAAACCACAGACGTCATATCTTCCATATATTGAAGAAATATGGAGATCAATCTATTTGATTCAATCTAGAAGTCTGAAGCTGACAGACTAGCCATTCATCACAGCCCACTGAACATTATCTAGTGCAGAATCAGATGCTGACAGATATTCACGGAGCCAGAGCAATTATGGACCAATAATGAAGAAAAATCGCAGACGTGAGCTATTATCTGTATAGGTTTCGAGGACAGCTGAACGGACTTAATAGTGAAAAAGCAAGAACTGATGATGTGTGATCACAATAAAAGAGACCTATCTCGGAAAGCAAAAGAAAAAGAAGAGGATTGAAACGGAAGATTCATCTAGAAATCCTCACTACACTCTGCCACTTTCAGATGAAACTTCCATCCCGGGCTGTCCGCCTTCTCTTGCTCCGATGACATCAAGAACGCCATGGACGCTGAGCCAATCGCTTGTGTAAATGTCTGGCGAAGTCATCGGAACTCCGTTAAGCATCAAACGGTCGCCACTTCTTGTGACCTCGATAACAAATCCCTCCAGATGAGTATGCACCAATATCCCATTGTTGAACTCCAGTAGATCACTGGACGAGAGCTTGCACGGAACGACATGCCGCAGAAAGATGGAAGGGTAGTTGCTGAAACTCCCTCTGTGATTCACCATCACTTCGTCGGATGGAGCGAAAACCGTCAAAATCTGATTATCACCCTTCAGTTTCATCAATTGCAAACCAAGAAAAGAAGCCATCGCAAAGTAGCCTTTTGATCTCATTGCCCCACAAGCCTCACCAAACACATTCCCACCAGAAAGATCCTCCAAACCGCCATATCTCGGCACTACACATCCAAGGCCAAGGACTGGACTCTGAACCGGAGCCAAAGTTTGGAACTCTGGATCGAAGAACATCTCAATCCCAAAGACCACCAAGTTTCCATCGTTGAACACCGGCGAGCCGACAATCTTGACGCCGTTTATCTGAACCTGATAATCAGATGGCGAGGTGGTGACCATCAGAGAATGATTTGCGTTCATGGTGGATATCTTGGCCCCACGAGGAAGCGACCTCAAGGTATCGAGAGAGAGCGCATGGGGTGAGAAGTGGAATTGAAGGAGAGACAGTGGCGGCTGGCCGAACTGTGCGAAGGAGTCATCCGAGGGAGAAAGACAGTGAGGGAGGGGACTTGAGGGGACGTCAGGGTTTTGGAGATGAGATTGAGAGTTAAGGACATGGACACGAAGCCCGAGTTCGAGAGAACATGGGTGGCTGCTTTGAGGGACTCGAGAGGGAGGGGAGAGCACAGAGGGAGGAGAGAGAGGAGCAGGAGGGCGACGGCGGAGACCGGAGTCGCCATTGTTGGAACTGTGAAAAATGGAGCTTTTCTCTTTCGAAAGGCTCTTGCTTGAAGTCGTTGCAGAGAGAGAGAGAGAGCTTCTTTTCTTCTGTTTGAGTCTCGCTGAGAAGGTCGTTAACCGTTATCTAGCTTGGGGAAAATTTTAGAGGGAAGAGGGAATGACTGGCGCAGACAAGAATAACGCAAAAGCCCTTCTAGCATTTTCTTTTCTTATTAATCAGAACATAAGCAAATTCTGTGCATCTTTTTGTTTATTATTTAGTAATTAAGTAATAATATGTGTACAACCGTGGTGTATGGCTATGCGCCTCATCCTCCAAAAGCTCCAATTACAATTAAATCTCCCTCTTATCTCTCTTCTGAGTTTCGACTATAGATAGGTATTGCCCAGAATGCCGCCATATTGGAACTCTATCACGCGTCCTCGACAGATATCAAGCTCTTCTGGGGGATGCTGTTATCGTGTAATCCTAGCTGTGGGGGATCATTTTAATTAGCTCTTGTTTCTAGAGATTGAAGGTTGTCTCCATCGGCAACCGTCATAGGTCAATGCCTACCGTTGTTGTTCTGACCAACGAACATCAAAGGCCAACTTCCGCCACTCACCGAAGATCTCTAAGTTATTTGTCACTAGCCAAAGGTCTTCATGGCACAATGGGCTGAGAGAGTAGCCAAATAACTCCGACATAAGGTTTTTTGAGTACTCTAGAATAATTTTAGGGGCAATATAGAAAATGCATACTTATATTTTAAAGTATAATTAATGCGGATAGTTGATAGATTCAGATATGAAATATTTACTGATTGTAATTAAGTCAGAAGTGCTTTTGTATAAATATTGCCCCTCCTATTGTTTGAACTACCCACAAATCAAGATTTCCTAAGACACACGCATACATATTCGTGAAGGTCAATGACCTGAATTTGATAATGACAATTTGAGAGCGGAATAGCAACAGGAACCTAGTACTCTTCTCAGCTTACGGGTGGAATTCCAGATAGATTTTTAGATTTCAGGCCAAGAACCAATTATTAGGACTTGAGACAACGTGAAGCAAAGAAGAGTCAATTGCATAGGGTCGCTTGATTCACTCTGTTTCTTCTTCCTGAACAGTGCCTTGTAAAGTACGTCGACCCAGAAATAAACAAGAAAACAGGGCCGATCTCTTAACCCCATTTCGACTTAAAGGCTTAACGGATGAGAGATCAATTTGGATGGGCTGAAAAAACAAGAGTGTTCAATTATAATTCTCATGAATAGAAAGGTGGGCTTGGACTTCTTCCTCCTTCGATGGCAATTTTAGTTTGTTCTCGCTAAACCAGCACATGGGTCTACAGCGAAATGCTTGCAACGATTTAGCAGTCGATATTTCATCTGACGGTTCATGATCATTAGGAGTCTCTACTCACGAATGTTCAATGAACTGTGAATCTCTAAACATCGCCGTGAGCACTTTTTATCACAACGGTTCTGGTTTAAGTACGAGAGAGGGATTCAATAGGAAATTATAAAATTATTTTCTAGTACAACCTTCAATTATAATTAGTAATTTGAGACGCAGGAAATCAACGAATTCCCGAGACGCAAATTGCTTGATCCACCTTCTTTGGACAAGGTTTTGCCCACCGGAAACATGACCTCCTAACTTTGTCCTTTTGAAGAAGAGTCCATGAACTAGAAAGGGTCTCTGAAAAGACATTGAAGATCATGCCCTTTACTCATGTGCTCAGCCCCTACATCCGGCGCTCAATCGAAAGCGAAGGCTTTCCTCAAAGGAAACTTCCACAAATCCTTTCTTGGCGATGAAGAGTTGCCCTTTCTTTTACGTAAACCTATAACTCAAGACATCCATTCTCTATACATCTCCAAAACTTCGTCTCTCATTATTCTCACCCTTCCGTCGTGTCTCGGTGTTTCCTTGAACTCTGCCATAGCTATCAAGCTCATGTAATAAGGATCAAACAGATGATGTCGCATTAATTTATATGATAAACCCCTGAAGCCGCTAAGTTCAATCGAAGGAATGTTAAAAGATTAGAGACAAAGTTCTTACGATGCCATGACAAAAGGTGAGGGAAAAATATCAAAAAGTCCCAAATCAATTGCACTTGTGCCAATTCAGTTTTAAATATTTCAATTTAAACAATTTAATCTTAAACCTTTTTAACAATTTACCAAATCAATCCTAAACCTTTCAATTGTGCTAATTTAATCCTAAATCTTTTGAGAATCACCAATTTAGTCATAAACCTTTTTAATAAATTACCAATATAGCATTTTCAAGTAATTTTGATGAGAAATCACCAACGTGACGGTCTAGTTAGTTTCAGCCATCCTATATGACACAACGTGTGATAATGTGGATAATTTTGTCTTTTTTTTTTTTTTCCTTTTTTGCCTCACCAGCCCCTAGGTAGGGGCCAAAAGACTTATTGTGGTCGATGAGGGCCACGATGCCTCTACCTCCCCAGATTTGGCGAAGGCTCATGAGTCCTCATTGTGGCCGATGAGGGTGTTGCGATCCCTCTCCTAGGCCCCTCATGGGCCATAGTAAGGGCGTTGCAACACTCGCTCACCCTCAATGTGGCCAACAAGGGCTTATGGCCCCCATGCCGACCTCAGTGAGGGCTCATCGGGGATGGGGAGGGCTTCGTGGTCCTCGCCTATTCGCCCAGTGGCCGGCGGCCTCTTTGGCCTTGTGAAGAAAAAAAAAAGGAAAGAAAAAAGAATAAAAAGTTCCAAAATTTTAAAAATTATCCACGTCACTGTCAACCATTCATGTAGGACATATAGAGCTGACTGAATTGTTACCTCAGTGATTTCTAGCTAAAATTAACCGAAAAACTACATTGATAATTTATTAGAAGTTTTTAAAAGTAAATTGACAAATCGTCAAAAGTGTTTAGGATTAAATTGATGTAATTAAAAGGTTTATGTTTGAATTAATAAATTAACAAAAGGCTTAGGGTTAAACTGGCGCAACCACAATAAGTTTATAATTTTTTGGTAATTTTCCTGTCCTTTAAACCTTGAACAAATGATTAAAGCACTCGAAGCTACAGAATAGGCACCTCAATTTAATATGCAGAAACTAACGCAATTATTCAGCTTTAGGCGACTGGTTTCGTTAACAAAATATAAGGAGGAAACCTAATTCCACATCTAGAAACCTTAAGCACGAACTCAATCTAATGGTTTTTGCACAATTGACATCGAAACCTACGAAAAGAAGCAACGTCTTGTCCGCTTCTCCCCCCGGGTTGCGTAGGTTTACTTATAATCAACTTAACTTTAACAACAAATCTAAGAAAAGCAACTCTAATAACACACCCTAAACCTAAACACGTACCATCAAATAATCTTAACTACCCAGCTCTATAATTGTCTCAAGAAAACCAATATCCGTCATATCCAACACGTGCGAACCTCACAAGGAAACCCTACAAATTCCCTAAACCCTAATGATAACTTGGAGGGTGCTTTAGGTCGATAATGTCTTTACTATATTCTCGCTAATAAGGTAGGTCAACCACGCCGTCCACCCCTTTTTTCTAAAGCACCTACACGATCATCCTCAAGAATAATAATTGCGTTGAAATGGAAGGGTGACGAGTGGTTTAATTATCCCTCTTTTTCGAGCACGAGATGGAGGGAGGGATCGAGGGTTTCCTTTTGCTTTTTGGTACGGTTGCCAACCAAACCAATCGAATGATCTTATGCGTGAGATCATGCATGTAATTTGTTTCTTCTTATGTTGTTGTCAAGCGTCGACCGCGGAGCACTTCCAATGAGAGAGAGAGAGCGATTGTATTCCATTTCGATACGTAAACCTTTGAGTTAATGCGAGGAGGAGAGGATGGATGAGATCGCCACCTAATCTGGTCAACCAAACCCTTCCCCAACCGATGACCATCTAGAAATGGTCGTCATCCGAATAGTCAAAGGCGTCCACCATCCTAACTAATTGAAGCTTGGTCTCACGAACACAAACCCTGGAGCGATTTTTAAAGCTATTTACGCATAGTTTTGAGGTCTCGAATATCGTTGATCTCAACTGAATCGATTAAAGACTTCTTATCTTGGAAAATACCAGGTAATGATAGCCGAATCCGATGAGCCTAGGAGGGAAAAAGAGAGAGGGAAAATTGCAAATACCATCCTAAGATTTACTCCTCACATTGGACAATACATTTGAATATGTTTTTACAAACCAATTAACTTATATTGCTAGGATATAAAAATTTGACCCGCCGTCTCCAATGCTTGAAATTTTGAAAACAACCGTCTATGTACTCCTTTACCTAATTAATAATTGGAAGTACTAATTGACCGATTGATTAATCCTTCTCGTTATATAGATGACAAATGGGCAACCCAAAATAAGTCAAGCTTCCAAAAATGCTTTTGTAGGTGAGAGAGTCACGACATTTACCTAAGAAAACAATACGAGGGTGGGAATGAATTTCCTGATAAAGATAATCCTTAATCCTATACTTATGTGGACCATGCATTGTGGTATTTTATAAACCCGTTGACCTTCATCGCTTGCGTTGCATTGTGTTCACACGTGTCAATTGGAGAATCAAAGGTGTGATCATGCAAGTTTCCGTAATCTCTAGTGATGGCTTAGTAAGGATTTAATTATGATATATATCGATTTCACTCATACATATACATATATATTATCTTAACCTTTAGCTTGCATTTGTGGAGTTCCATTGCTTTCGATTCAATGTAAAAGATGGGTCCAAAACGCAAGAATTTGCGCTCTGTTCGTGTTAGTAGTGCAAGCAAAGTTATAAAACAGGGCAAGATCCTCGTCCATTCCAAAAACCTTCATTTCATATTATATTTGGCTGACGCTAAATAATCTCACTAGTCAAGGAATGCACAAAACTATGGAAATTTAAGAGGAGAAAAAAAGTGAAAAAAGGAAATTGGGATATACTCTCAATGTAAAGAGGCATATTATCTCGTTTATCATACATGATCGCGTCTGTAGATGTCAATTGCAGAGATTGTCCAATTTAGAATCCGGGCTCGGGAAATCATCTTCCACATATTTTGGACAGATAAGTACTGAACAAAAAGAAATTCAGCCAAAGATAAAGACAAGTGAAAATAGATTGAGAAGAGAAAAGGAGAACACGGAATAGAAAACCTCAAAAATAGGCAAAAAGGTGGATTATTATAGAGGGAAGCTAAAATGAGCGGTCAAAACGGCAAAGGCGAAGGGATAAAAGAATTCGTGTCGATCGCAGGTTGTTCTTGCGCTTACCGTTGGAATCTGTTGCCTTCTTTCTATGTTTTCAACGATTAACTAACTCGTAAACACAACCCCTGAAAGAAAGAAGAGTTGTTCGAGCTGAGAAAGCGACTCGTTTTGTCCCTGTTTATTTTAATCCACAAGCTTTTAGCCTCTCCCTTTCTCTCTCTCCGTCTCTGTCTCTATCTTGTTTCCTCTGTATAACTATTTTTAGCTTCCTCACGAGTCCCATGTCCCCAAGTCATTCGCAACACTCCATTCTCTCTTCCTCTTGCTTCAAAGAAGAAAGAAACTAGAAAGAGATTTTCATATAGAGAGGGACGGAGGGAGAAAGGGAGGTAGAGAGGTAGGGATTTTATTTTGTCTAAGCTTGAAGATATGCCATGCCCTTCTTGTAAGTCTCCTTCTCCCCTTTTAGCTTCCTTCCCTTTTCCCCTGGAATCTTTTTACCTTTCCATAAGCCAAAAGCTATTCAATAGTCATCGTTCAAGGCTTTTGAAATGGTGAAGAAAGGGAAGAAAAAGTGTCCGGCTTTTCTTGTTTTAGCATCTGGGTCGCCTTCCTTTTCCCTCATACTTTGTTCTCTGGTTGGTTTCTCTGACACCAGGTGCTCTGTTTCTGTCCCCCGCTTTTGTACATAGAAGAAAATGATGTCTTTTGAGAACACCCCTTTCATTCGGTTGTTCGTTTTGTTTGGTAATTCGGTACCATCAAGAATGTATTTTTGTTTTGCTGTCAAGGGAGGATGCTATCTTTTGCATCTTTTATTTCTTTCTCATACCTGTTCTTGTTTGATGATCTTAATTTTTAGGTGTAAAGCTGGAAACTTTTTGTTTTCTGAACGTCACGATATGACTCTGGTGCATTCTAATCCATTTTTGAACTCATTTGTTGATAGTATGAACAGAGGCAATTTGTCTTCTGTTGATAGTCTCCCGTTCTGTGATTGCTCTTTACCTTCTGCACGTTAATTTCAAGAGTACAGCTTTTCTTTAGCTCTATATTGATTTAGGAAATCATTATCAATGTTCAAAATGGTTGATTCGATGTTTTGTTGCCACCCCTTTGTCTCTGCGATTGGCTTCCGCTGTTTTCTCTTTGGATGTCCCTTTGGCCTTTTCTGTGTCCTTGGCTTAGTTGTTGCTACTTGTTAATCATCCTATTGGTCTCCTGTTTCAGAAGTTTGCTAAAAGAGAAGGCATCGGATTGAATTGGTTTGGCCATCACTAGTACGAGTTTCTTGTGAAGGAAGCAAGCTATCTGTTGGTTGAAGAAAATGGGGGATCACTTCGTGCTGTTGGTGGATCGCTTGCTCACTGAGTCGACTTTGGGAGCTGCAATCGAGAGCCAGAACCGGTATCTTGAAGCTGCAAAGGCAGCTTTGGACTTGAAACCAGCTGAGACCACCTCGCACAAGGTCGACTTAGGAAATGTATCTTCTATGGGGAAATTGGTTGAGTGCCGCATATGCCAGGACGAAGATGATGACAGAAATATGGAGACACCATGCTCTTGTTGCGGCAGCTTGAAGGTCAGTCGAGTCGTCCTTTCTACATTTTGTAAGATGTTGTTCATTTGCTTTTGTCTAGCGATGACTTCTATGAATCAAACTCTTTGTAAGTTCCATGGAGGTCGATATCATTTATCTGCATAAATATCATGCACCACCAACCCACGTCAATCTGTTTTAACCGGTCTAACAGAAAAAGTACCTGGAACGATTTTTAATTGATCTTCTTATGTAATTATACCTTGTATTAAAGACTTCTAAGGTCTTAAACATCATTAGCTTGAGCAGCAATGCCACCAGCTTGCCCATGTGATATGTGGTAGCAGTAGAAAAATGTACCAAGAATGTGGATGGGATGTATTTCCTCTTAAAAAATAGACCGTTTTCGGTTTGGATTACTTTATCTGCATAAGGCGCCTCTGGTGCAATCGCAAAGTTGTTAAGGGACTTCATTGTTGATGTCATGCTTGGTCCTGCTGCAGCAGATGATCTGGGTCCTGTTGCCAGATCTTTCATATTAGAGTCTCTTGCCAGCTAACAAGCCAATTCTGTCTTTCGTTTATATGGTTCCACCGCATAGTTTCAGTCCTCTGGCTGCATTTTGTTTAATCATTCTTTCCTCTTTCTTGAATCCTTCAGTACGCTCACCGCAGATGCGTGCAGAGGTGGTGTAATGAGAAGGGCAACACTTTGTGCGAGATCTGTCATCAGGTAAAATTTGTTTCCTTTTCTTTTATCATGCATTATTGCTCCAACATATATCAGTTCCTTGCTTAAACTCTTAACTCCATGTCACATTGCTTGGCTGGTTTTTCTGCATTTCAGCAATTCAAGCCTGGTTACACCGCCCCGCCGCCGCTATTCCAGTTTGGTCGGGTTCCAATGAACTTCCGGTAATTAAACAACAAACCCATCTAGTTTAAGCTCTCTCATCAGGTTGCTGAAGAAAATTAGTTATTGTGGTAGCTCCAATTTCAGCATGTTCTTTTGCTATGTTTCAGGGGAAACTGGGAGGTCTACCGAGGAGACTTGAACGGGCCGCGGTTTATAGCGATGGTTTCGCCTGATCATAGTTTCTCTGAACCGGCAGATAACGAGCACTTGCACTCTGTATCAAGAAGCTTAATGTGCTGCCGTTCCGTGGCTTGCATTGTAATTTCCCTCTCCCTCTCCCTCTCCCCCTTCCCTCCAAAAACACAATCGCACACGCGCATTACTACCTGAAAATGGCCATCTCTTGCATCAACTCGGTTAAAAGTTCACCTTGAGATACTCTGTTCATTCATTAGATAGTTCCGGGATTTTTCCAGATGCTAAACCTGCCACACTTTGATGCAGTTCATGGTTCTTCTGATTCTGAGACACACTCTTCCGGTCTTGCTGAGCGGCACTCATGAATACTCATTGCCGTTGCTAATGGTAAGTCGAAGAAAACTAGCACAAATATTTTTAGCTTTACAGCGACAAGACTCGCAGCTAACGTATGATTTCTTTGCGAGACAGTTACTGTCTTTACGAACCGTGGGGATTATCCTGCCGATTTATATCATAATAAGGGTGCTAACTGCCATCCAGCGCCACCGGCGTCAGCAGGTACTGGACACGTCCCTAATGCTGCTGATGTTCCCCAAACCCAAACACATTGTGCTTCATTTCTTTTACCGAGCACGAGTGCTTATTGATAGGCAACCAAATCACTAGTAATTTACTGATCTCGGGAGCAATCCGCAGGTGTCTCCAAGTTCATCATTCGATTCATCAGACGAAGAGACCGAGAATCCTACCCAGCAGCCTCCGCCTCATGCTATGCGTGCCAACTGAATTCCGCCCCAGAATCGAACCAGGGCCGTTCTGAGGGATTTCGACGGTTCGGAAAGGCGTGAGTGGTTTTTTCTTAACAGCAAGTGAAGAGGAAGAAAGGACAGAAAGGAATTGACAGCTGTTGTCTGGAATCACTGAATATCTCTTCACTTATATAACTTGGCAGTAGATGAGGAGGCTACGCCACGAAAATGGTGTGTTGTTTTAGTCTTCCAAATGATACAGTGCAGCTGCAGGTGATCAGATCATTTTCTTCAAGTTTTTTTTTTTTTTTTCATCCTGGAAAGTTTGTACAGCCAAAAGGGGATTATCACAATGTATATGTATACACATATATACAAGAAATCTGGCATAAAGTATACACTGTCTGGCCGTTGCTTGAGAAGCCAAAAAAATAAAAAAATATAATTCCATTGAGAAGAGGGAACAGAAAATCAGTTCCTTTTTTGACTTATAACCAAGGTTGTTAAAATCAGTTTTATAACTGACAATGCTATGGAAAACTAGTCGGTGCGTCGAGATTGGCGAGCCCGCGTGCTTCTCCCTGTCCTTGATCCATATTGGCCGAGACCTCGCCGGTCACAGTTGGGCGATGGAACCGCCCCATCCAAGAGTCAGCAGAGAAAAGGGTCGTGTTTTTAAAGGGTAAATTCGGCACTACGATTGGCTTATTTATTCATGAAAGCCCTAATATTAAGCCATCGGAATAATGGTTTATTTATTTGGCTAGTTCTAGTCTAATTGAGCATTATAGCTATATTAATTTTGTTTAGAGGGTTTGGAAGCCTTACTTGTTGTCGTGCAAATTTGCATCACTCCGTATTCTCTTAAGATCGTCGGAATTTGGAAATCGGAATCTCACCTGAATTCTTTTAAATTAAGGGTCAAGAACTTGAGAGATTGTAATTGAAAGAGAGAGAGAGAGGGGTTTAAAATGGATTTACATGGTAGAAAGATGAAAGATGAAGGTCCCATTTACAGGGGCTTTGCGCAAATGAAGGCCAAGCCAACCCTTCACAGGGCTAATCCGACCCTGCGCAGCGGCTATCCGAGCTGCCCCATGCCTGTGGTGCTGGCGCGTCACCGGACTAGTAGTTTTTTTTTTTTGGTCGGAACACCGGACTAGTAGGTTTTTTTTGTTTTGTCGGCACCGGACTAGTAGGTTGGTTAGTCAAATTTGATCAAATTTTGACCGGCTAGGACTTTATCCGTCTGGGTTGACACGACTTTTATGCCCGTGAAATGCTTGCGACCGTAGCTTTTGGAAAACATGATTCAATCTTCGAAACAATGTCGATATTGTGGATTTCCGGGAATTGAGCCAAATGGACGGTCACGGTGAAAAGCAATCTTGTTTTCCTTCATTAAAATTCGATCGTCATGAGCCTTACAGTTTCTTGTGACTTGTATTTTTAAGTTGGAATTAATTGATCGGGTCAAATCATAAAATTTCCATAACCTCATCATCAGAAGATTGTGATTATAGGATACAATATCTTAAGATCTAACTTCCAATTTAGGCAAATCATGCATCGATAGGAAGTTCCGAATGAGCACGGTTCAACTGTATATTTTTTTTATCGATCTTTTAAAGAAATAATATTTTCGATCAATCTCTGGTCATATCGTGAGTAAAAAATTATGTATCTATGAAATGTAATCAGTATATTTGACTTGAATGTCTTAGTTTTATTGAAAAGTACGAAGTCTTCAAATCAGTTGCCACGGAAACCACGCACTTACCAACGAAGCCCATGGGCTAGTTTCTCTATTCTGTCATCAAAGCTAGTCCGTTGTGGTTGGGCCACGGATGATGTGGCCGACTAAGTAGTAAAGGGGAAAAAGCCCTCCTTGAAACTAGTCGGCCTACCGTCCGCGGGCCCTTAGAAATGTATTTTGTCATGAGATCCTGCTAGTGGGTTCTTTTTCTTCAAGTTGATATTTCAGACAAAAAGTTGACCCGATCCGATCCGACCCGATCGGGGAACCGGTCCATTTCCACGAAAGCGCCCGCCCAACCGCAGTCGGATAACCAATCAATCAATCATTACAGATAGGGGGCTTTCCAGTTCAGAATATTCCGATTAGGGTTCCATCCTCGATGCCCCCGATTCCCTCCCAACCCCAAACACCGAAGCCAGAAAAGAAAAAGCCCGTCGATCCCCCCCGCCCGTTCCGCGTGATCGCACCTCCGTCTCGGCGCTCCATCTCGACGGCCACGATCGCCGGAGGTAAGTTCGGTCTCCGATCCCTCATTCCTGCCTCGCTCGCTTCTCTCTCTTCTGCCGCCGTTCCCGATCTGCTTTCGCCGCCGAAACCGCCCTTTCCCCCGCGGCGGTCGCCTGTGTTCCCGCGTCTCGTCGCTGGTTTCTGCCGGAATTCGCCTGTTTTCCCTTCGACTCGTTCGGTTTTGGTCGGGTTGGTCGGGTTGGTCGGGTGACTGGAAATGCGGCTAGGGGGTTTGAGCCGAGGAGCGGACTCTGCGCTTAGGCTGCTAGGCGCGGCGTCAGATTGATCTTATTGGCTTGGTGGTTAATGGTGCGGAGGAGATGCGTATAGCTGTTGTGTGGAGTTCCCGCGGTGATTAGCATTGACCTTGCGTTGTTTCTTCTCACGGGAGGCAGGACTCGCGCGTGCTTTTGCACTTGCAGCTTTAAGCGTTGCGGATAGGTATTCGCTGTGCGTGGGGACTGATTCGGACTTCTTGATTTTAAGTGTCGGAGGTGAAATCGTTGCTTCCGTGTTCTGTAGGAGCCGAAACGCGCTCGTCGTTGAGTTTTGAGTCGCCCAGATAGAGCTCTAAACAGACGGCTATACCTGCAGGTTAAATGAAACCTAGAAGACAAGAGCTGAACAGAGAAGGAAATGTTTTTATCAATTGGCAATTGGGAGATTTTTGGAGAGAACACTTATGCTTTAGTAGATCTAATGATCGATGTAAACTATATTTGACCTGTTTGGTGAAATGTGGGTAAACGCCTAATATATCATTTAAGATTGGAAGCGGCAACTTGGACGCCATTTTCCCCTTTTCATCATGGTAATTGCTGCCTGCTTTACTGTTTCCACTAAAATGAGGGTATCGTTTGCTCAATGTGCATGCATTCGAGATGATAATATTAATTATTGGGAATATCTTGCGTGAATTTAGCAAATCTGACTATGACTTGATGGAGAGGTAAAATCGTCGTGAGGATTGCTTGATCTCCTCTTTCCATTTGGCTAGGAGAATTGTGGTGCTCGATCTCCTTCTTCTAGTTGGCTAGGAATCTTTTTTATCAAATGTGCTATCATTTTTTCCTTGATTTTCTCTGCTGGAATTTATATAGAAGAGTAACATTGAGCTGTACCCATATACAATTAATTACTGAGCTAATTATCTTTTTTATTACTATGCTTTAATCGTTTGACAGGACCTTGAGAAGGCTGTTGAACTCATCATACTACCTGCACAATGAAGTTCCTAGAATACACCCCTCTGGAACGGTAATCTCCTAGGTAGTATTTTCAGAATCTCAGCAGCTTTTCTGGAATGGTTGAAGTGAAGCTTCCTAATCGAAATATTGCAGAATAAATGATTTTTTGGATAATTTGAGTCTTGGCGAATGTACCATCAAAGGGTGCCTCGAAGCTTACTCCTGTAAGCATGATTTGCTTTTTTTTTTTTTTTTTTTTTTCTTTTTTGTGGTTTGCTTCATTTTAATTGACTGTGACCTCCTGTGCTGTTCATTGTAGGCAAGCATACAGGAACAGATAAAAAACTTTCCCTCAGTTTGGAGCATGAGGTAAGTCCAGGACAATTCAACATGTCGTTTAATTTGAATAGGACTTTATAATTGTTGAAAGGAATTGCTTTGTTGGCTATATATTCTTCCTCCTTTTCTCCCATATAACATTTGACATACAGATGGGATCGATTTCAATTTTAATTAACAGCCGAGTTTCTATGCCACAGTCTGGTCTTGTTATCCCAATATGTTTCGACTTTTTTCTAATCCAGATGCAGTAGATTGAACAGCTTGCATGGTGAAAGTTCATGTAATTGCAGCTGAGAAGATTATAGTAAACAATCTTTTAATGAGACATGTTCATATTGGCTAATCATTGCTACTAGTATTTAAGTAGCACCTACACCAACAGGTGACACGCGACACGGTGCGACACGACATGACACACCGACACATCATTTCTCAAAAAATAGAGAATTTTGACAAGTTGGGACATGTTATAGTAGTGTATAACTATACCTATCTGTCGACCTTATTTCTGGTACTATTGTGAGATGAATCCTCTGGAGAATCTTGCTAGCTCTTTAGTTGCATAATTAAATTGCGAAGCTTAAGAGTAAATTGTGCTCCTGTAGTTATCTTTAACATTTGGAATTGTAGAAATATATTGGATGAAATATGTTCTTAGTGCCAATTTATTTTGTTGAAGATATTAAAATTTCATTCCCACAATCCTAACAAAATAATTTTCATTCCCAATGCTATGTACTTCCCCATGTTTCACTGATTATGATTAAAAAAATGCTAAAAGATGCATCAAGATATTTAAGACCTGTATAAGTGGACTGGTTATCACTATACGAGTACTGTTTTGTGTGCTTTTCGTTCATTGTCTCAGGTTGGGCCTTTACTTTCTCACTCCCAACCCCAATTCCCTTGTCTCTCTTTAGGTGGACAGAGGTCTTTGGTATTTTGAATGCATGTGTCGTGCTGGATCTTGTTTTACAATTTATGTCTCACATTCGAAATTTTTCCTATTCAATTTCAGATTCTTGATTATCTTGGAAGATCTTCAGACAATGACTCTTCTTCGCCAGTCGATCACTTGTTGAGCAGATCCAGGTGCAAAAGAGTTCTTGGCTTCACATAAATGGGGTTTTCACTTTTTATGTTTGTTTGACTGGATTTTTGCTTATGGTCAATGCAGCCGAAAGACATTGATCTATCTGGTTCTTACACTGTATCACATGTATCCAGATTACGACTTCAGGTACATCTGTATGTTTGTTTCTATTTTGTAACCGCTATAGAAGGAAGGATTATGGGTAATGTCTTCGTCAGCTGACTAGGCGACATGGCAACCCGTTGTATAATCCTTTTGTGATCATGTTGGGAGTGTTGTCAAAGGTTGACAGACAGTTCAGAGAACTGTTGCTCTAGGAGGAGCTGAGAGTTCAAGTCTCTCCATTTCCCAAGCTGATATTGCTTCTCTCACAATCAACTTGTGACCCAATGACGTTTGGTTATCACATGACTAAGCAGAGTCTTTGTCAGGATATTGATTCTAGCAATTCATGTTCTAGCAATGGTATTAGGATTACCTGTCTGTTGGTTTTCCAGTGTGGTGAAAGCTCATCAGTTCTTTACTGAGGAAAGCTGGGACAGCTTTAAGCAGATCTTTGATATGTACATGTTTGAAGCATCCAAGGTAATTCCTTGTGAACTTGGTTTACTCATATTGGTTTTTTATCAATTTGACATGCAAATGTGTGGTGTGACCTGTCATTCCATTTTCTTCCTTTTCCTTGTCATTCTTGTTGCAAGTTCCAGTGATTTTGAGAAATCTTCTCTATGGGATTTACGTGTAGTTGGTTGTAGTCGATTATTACTGTCATTGCTATTGTTATTGTTTATCGCTACTAATGAGAGCAGAGGATCTCCTTTAATGTCAAGAGGTTCTGGTTTTTCTATCTACATAGCTATGGATGAGGAGGAGAAACTCGGTTTGAGGTTCTTTACCCTTCTGAGTTCTCCTGCTTATTCCATAAATTTTTTATACCACAAAGTGTACTATTTCCACCTTTTGTTGCTTGTATTTGATATCAATGAAAAAAAAGTTGTAATTGTATAGCTGTTAAATTCCAGGAATGGGTTGAGGCAAATGGTGATGGTTCCCTTCTTGAAACCTTAAAAGAGGCTCTGGATGAGGTGACTTTTGCAAGAATATAACTGCATGTTCCGTCAGCTAGTGTTTCTTTCCCTAACTCATAGCTATGCAGGTTGTTAAGCTATCCGAATGCGAAATATACAGCTATAATCCCAATTCAGATGCAGACCCGTTTTCAGAGAGAGGAGCAATGTAATTGTCTGTTCACCTTTGCCTCACTTGTGCAAGTGGTTTCAATTATGTTAACCATTAACTCTCTTTTTTGGGCCCCTTCAGATGGTCTTTCGGTTTCTTCTTCTATAATCGGAAACTAAAGCGCATTGTTAGCTTCCGATTTTTGTGCTTAAGGTGGGTGTGTTAAGTTTCGGTTTAGTCATGTCATTCCTTCCCTTGATGAAACTTATATGTTTTTACCATTTCTTTGGCAGCAACTTGGTGGTGGAGGGACTGCTTCCAAATGAATTAGGCTATGGTGAAGATGAGGAAATCTTCGACGACATGGACATGTAAATACAACGCCTAGTTGATATGTGTATACTGTCCAGAGTAGAGACTTATAGACTTCCAGCTGTACATGTCTCGTGTGAAGCTGTGTTCAGAGAGCTCAATAGTAGGTCTAGTTGATCTAGCTTTTCAGTGTGCAGTTGCTAATGTCATTTCAATGGGTTTTATGCGTGTAAAAAGTTGTAATGCTTGAAGACTTGTTGATATTTGGAGTTTCTGTTAAGCGGCTTTGGCCGAACAAGGAAAAAAGCAAGATTCTGGAAGGTGTGCCCCGGTTTATTCTCCTATGTTCGGACTCTGACATGGTCATCACCATGGCTGTTTTTGAAATGTGGTTTGGTGGTTGACGAGTGTCCTGAGTCTAATTACGGGTTCTTTTAGCGTTATATAAAGGGATGGGTGATATCATGTCGTCATGTGGTGTTGATAATCTTATTGAAATACTGATGTGGAGAATCTCACTGAAATACTTTCTACCCGGAAGGATTACTCCAATAGTTTCCTATATCGAGTTACGTAAAATTTGACGGAACCCATTGGAGTCTATAAGCCCTTATTGAGAATAGATTGAGTTGTCACGCCTAATTTTCGTCTGGTCCTCCTCGCCATACAAATCCCATTCTCGATGTTTATCTTTTGGTGTAGCTTTCGACTTTCGTGGCCATTACTCATGCAAGTCACACCTTCTCCTGGAAAGCGCGTTCTGAACGATCTCATGGACAATTTAAATCTAATAATTGTGAAGAAAAAATTTATGGAAAAGGCTTCGAAGTCAAAATCCTGATATAGTATAAAGCATATAAGTCTCGTCCAATTGTTTTGTCCCTTAAAGGTGGCCATCATTGAATCGACTCCCTTTTTTAAAACTATGCCTAACTCCATCATCTGTTACTAAAGTTATAACGCAAACGGTACTCTGATAATGGTACACTTGTTTTTTTTTTTTGGTAAGGTACACTTGTTCATCCTCTCATGATTGAACAAATTTAAATAATCACAGAAGATTAATCATGTCGAGATGACTAACATCTCTCTCTCTCTCTCTCTCTCTCCAGCGGCAGCATAACGTTTGGACATTGGTACTACGTGGGTTTCTTTTTATAAAGACAAAAAGCTGGCCAAGTGCATCCATCATTCATCCCCGTGATTAGGACTAAAGCTCTAGTTAGCACCATGTGTCTCGACACGCGTGGTTACTTGCATCACTTCTCCTCTGGAGCCCGCAAAGATCGGCATTTGAAGCAGACTCAGCTGGCGTTTATCCGGGGAAAAACTTGAATAATCGGAGTTTGTCAGTCTTAATGCCAAGTCCTCCACGCAAATCGTCATGAGCACGTGGATTTGTCCGAAACCATAAACTAGTTATCAACCTGGCACGAATCGACTAAAAATCTAGTTATTACTGTGCTCTAAAAATGAGCCGATCGTTGATATAAAGAGATGTAGTGCCGCTGATCACTGGCATCCTCGACTCGGCACAGATCATTCGCGTTGTACATGGAAAAAAGCAACGTGAGATTCATCAAGAGTATTCATGCATGGATCACCATTAGATTTTGAAGCTTTTGTGCACGATATTCACAAAATCAACACTTGCCAGCAACGGATTGCAGTGTTCCTCTGTTATGTGACGGACGTGTCTCGCTACCCAAGAAGCCAGGAGTCAAATCGTCCCAAGGATACGTGGCCAAATCACATTACTGAGGTTTCTCTATTATTTTTATAAACACCAACCACTCCATCGCCATTTGCCTTCTTATGACTAGTTATCCCGGATCCACATGCACTTGTCCTTGTCACTTTGTTAAAGTTTTTAATCAAATCTTTAAGCTATCTCACCGACCCTCAAATAACCTATGATCGAATTCCCCCTGGATTTTTTGCTTCTTTCCTTTGTTTTGGTGAATGTCCAATAATTTCGACTAATGTAAAGTTAGGCATGACACATCACTAAACCTTAAAATATCAAGTTTTGCATGATTGGAGAGAGAAAGAGAGTCTAATTATTTCTCGTGACATCTGAATAAGTTTGGAAGAATAATTCAGGCAGAATATGTTTCCTAAGTGTAGGGACTTAGTATGGTTATGTCCATCTTTTTGTAGCTAGATGGAGATGCTCATAAGATACGGTTAAGCAAAGAATCAACAACATCATCTCACAAGTACATAAGAAACTCATTTCACATTTCTTTTTTATTAGCCATTTTCACAACTAATGTACCTCTTAAATTGATGAAAACTTACTAGAAACACATAGCAAAACGATATCACGTGCATCATGGATTATGTTATGACAAGAAGGGCGAGGCTCGACCCTATTTATTATCATGTGCATGTTAGACAACAAGCTCACCTTATTTCTTCTGTCTGAGTCGTTATGTGCTGCTAAGCATTAGTTTAAATCTTGCACGACATGACTTGAAAAGGAGAGATTACATACATCCATAAATGGGTTAATCAAGTCCTCTATCCTGGTTAACCAACTAAAGGACAAAGCGCATAGGTCGGGGACCTAACAATATAGTGATGTTCCACACCTTTTGGATCTTTTCAATAAACAGTTCGAGAGTTTAATCAAAGATGAGGCATATTAATTAACAATTAACGTATATGTTCAGAGTCAATCCCTTGAACTAATCTTCCTTGAGAGAAAGAGAGAGAGAGAGAGAGAGAGAGAGAGAGAGAAGAGATTCCGACAACGGCTGTTCCATCTCTTTCGCTAATGCTGATTATTCTGAACCAAACTACTTCTTTGTTACGCAATGATAACCTAAACGTTTAGATTAGAATATCACCCTGAATAAAAACAATATAGGCGTAACAATTATATATGTCAAAATGCCCATTAAAAGCAAATCGCTAGATAAAGTTTTAGCTAGAATTTGTATATTCACAAACCATATATGATAAGGATTAGAAACTGGGTAAAACCTAAGATAGAAACTATCTATACTTAAATAATATATGCATAAGAACTATAAATTTGCCAGAATAACCATCAAAAGCACATCACTGTGTAAAGCTTGCGCATTAAAAATGTCTAGAATAAGAAATATATTAAGCACACATTTAGGGGTTTTAAGAAGGCTTTAACATTACTTAAGCTTAATTCGATGTTCATATTGATGTATTGGATGTATCTTTATATTTCTATTCGACCTAAAAGCATAAAATCTCGCGGCTCTAATCAGTAATCTTATCATATAAGGATCAATATATCAGACATGATGCCTTAACGAGAACTCAAGTTGATATCACTGTGCTGTAAAGTTCATGCATGATGTAGTATGTATCCATGTATCCTAGGACAACGGTACAAGCGTAGGATCTAGAATAGGGAACATATCGAGCGCACATTCAGGTGTATCAGCGAGGTGTTGACAAAACTTAAGGTTGGTTTGATGCTGATATTCATGTAGTGGGTATATTCTGTTAGTTCTGTTCAACGAAATAGAATAAATCCTGCGACTCTAATCATTAGTCTAATCCCATGACGAAAAATATCACCGTGTGTTTCGTGCATGACTTTTGCATTTCTTATAGAAAGTCAAAGTGTTAAGCCTATGTGCGGTTTAATAAATTATCAGAAGCAGATACATTGTATATGCACGAAGGATGAAGTAAAAAGACCTTATGAACGTATAAAAAAGTGAAAATATATTCATATGATGTACTAATATGCAAGTATCTTAGGACAAGTGTACAAGTGTACAAGTGTACATCTGTCCAATACGACAGCTTCTGATTAACTTCATCTCTTTGTTATAAATAAGTAAAAGGGCCAAGTGAGAGGAGTTGAATATGGAGACTACAAGCCCCTCAAAGTAAGCACCACACAATGGCCTGTTCATCGTCTCCACCAAGCTTTTACAGAGTGAAAGGCCCGGTTCGCACTTGCAGGCGTAAGACATCAATCATGTACCCGAGAGTGATATCGCGAAGCTTTAAAGACGAAGGTAGGTTCATGTTCTCTGGTAAATTGGCCATTATTGTATCAAAGCAGACTAATTCGTGATTCCAAGGGCTTTGTCCTATCAAGCATAACATTTGATAGATTTTCGAGGCAAGAAATTTGGTTATCAGTAAAACATTGAAAACCTCCCTTGATCTCTCTGTGATTCATCCTGCCATAATTATCATTAAGGAAATATAAGACAAGTCTTCGCATGTAGATGGCTTAGGATTACTGTCTTATGTTTCTTATGCGATTAATCTGTAAATAATCTTTTGGTTTGACAGGAAAGGCAGCGAATATGGTGGACGCGAACTTGGACGTTCTAAGACGGCGGATAAACGAAGTAAGGCAGAGGGAGAGACCGAAAGATTGTCCACGGGGCCACCAAAGCAGCTGGAACTATCCTCCTCATGTCCATGGCTATGATAATCGGATAGTGAACAAGAAAAGGAAGAAGAAGGTGATGCTAGCGGAAGCAATGGAATTGATGATTCTAGCAAGTAGTTCACTAGGGCTCGTCTTGCTTAGTGGTTCTTTATGCATTTGCCTTGTGTCGTTTCTAGTTCATCTGAACTACTAGTGCTCTTGTGCAAAGCTTAAGCTGCTGCTTCTTCTTCCTCTCTGTCTTCTTCTTCAATGCACTATCAATAAGTTTTTGATCTGGTAGAAGGAAAGAGTCGAGGAACAAAGTAAATAAAGTGGCCAACACTTCATGCACGGTGATATCTCTTCAACTTCAAGGTGTTGATTTCTCAGCTTGAAAGAATTAGCACTTCTTCAATTTAAAGAAAAAAAGAAATGGGAATCGAGTTTGAATTTCATTTATTGGCAGTGGAAAGATTTTCACATACTGTAGATAGCAGTACAGCTCTTGAGTACATCTATGATCAATGAGTTAATTACACATCACTGCCAAAATATGTGTAAGTTATATGATTCAAGGTAGTTTGTCACCACCGCTCGTTGAAAATGACATGCTTTTTCTACTAACGGTAGGCTGTATAAGAACTCGCAATTTAATCAACTTTCTTTGCAAGTCATAAGAACCATTAGATATCCTTCCTTGTTTCAAACCAAGAGTTTTCTTATATATATAAGGAAGAACGTTCTTTTTTAGCTGTCTCTGGTGCAAGTTTATCGAATGATACTACTTTTTTGCACCAAAATATAATGATTTGTTTGTGTGTTGGTAAATCTCTATAAATGTTGATAAGTGAAAATAAAATGTTAATATATCAAATATTACTAATGACTTTTGTCTAAATAAGTTATAAGGCAGCAATGTTCCAGGTTCAACCTAAGAACCAGCTAAAATCGACTTAGTCATTCTACTTCCAGGTCAATTCCCGAGAGAATTGCGTAGATTCATATATTAAAAACCTCGAAAACAATAAGATTCAGTTCATTTCCCGGTTTTGAGCCTTGAACTTGTTGGTTCTACCCGATAACCAAACTAACCAAGACGACTCTTGGGGGTAGAGTCGGTTTTGAACCGGCTTTGAAACCGATCAGCACATTAGTGAAAATAAGTGGTTCTATTAAATAACAGACTAACAGTCTAAAACAGAAAAAAAAAAAAAAAAAAAGGCCCTAGGCCCACATTAACTCACGCCACTCCCAGCCCACATCCTCACCACCAGACAACAACCCTTACAATTCATAAAGCTGCCTCTTATCTCTTGTTCCAAGCTGGTTCCCGATTTTAAACCGGCTCTCCCTAATTAGATTATTAAATTAAAGTGGTAACTCAATGAAACAACAGATAAATTGAAAAGAACCATATTAAAATTTTGTATAAACGAAAATGAGAGTCGGTCACATAAAACTATAGTGAAAATTTAGTCCGAGAAAAATTTGTAAATAGTGCAAAAATAGTTGGCAATTTCACATAATATGTAATAAATTTGAGGCGTTGGCGAGAAAGGTGAATAAAAATTTGCGAAAGATGAAGAAATTGTCCTTTTAAAGAGACATTCATAATTTAAACTAAAGCCAAATAAACACCGTCCTAATTGGCAACAAGTGCACGTTGTTTCTTTGGGAGAATTATTACAAAAATCCTAATCCTATTGTAATTATTTAATTCAATCCTAAAATTTTTGTAATTGTACTAATTCAATCCAATCAACCAATTTTAACCAGCGCTGACTTTAACGTAGACAAATTTTAATAATATTTTATTTTTTTTGGATTTTTTATTTTTATTTTTCCATTTCTTTTTTCCTTTCTTCCTTCTTTGGGTTTTTTATTTTTTATTTTTTTCTTTTTATTCTCTAGGCTCGCCGGCCACTGTGGGGATAAAAACCAAAGAAGGAAGAAAAGAAAAAAAAGGAAAAAGAAAAAATTTGAAAAAAATAAACTTTTATTGAAAATTGTTCATGTCATGTTAGCCGATATCCACGTCAGCGTTGGCCGGCCAAAATTGGCTAGATGGACTGAACTTAAAAGGTCTAGCACTGAATTGACAAAAAAAAATTAGAATTGAATTGACACAATTATAATAGGTTTATGAGTTTTTTTAGTAATTTTCCCCGTATATTTTCATTTCCATAGTTCCCATCTTTCTCTATGATCTTCTTTTCTCACCTAGTCTCTCTGCGACAAGTGCTAACGAGTTGCCCTCATCTTTGGAAAGTGATTGAAAGCATCATCATCGGGCAGTCTCAAGTGAATTCTGCACAAATTCTCACGGAAGAGGTGCTGCTATCTTTTACATTGCGCCATCATAACTGGTGATGAAATCTGCAGGCTCATGTTTATAAGCATTCTCCAAGCAACCGTCGGCTTGGCTAAGAAGACGAGCACTCATACACTCCTCTCCCGGGACACCTGTGGACCCTGCATGAACCTTTGGATGAGCGAGCATTCTCTGATTTCACATGAACGCGAGAGTTGATTTTAGTCCTCTACATTAACCCACGACACCCTTGGGAAACAGCACTACTATCGCATGTTACAGTTGCAGTATAAGAAAAAACAATATAAGGTACCAGTAAGCTTAGAACACTCATTAGTTCTTGAAAGGAAAAACGTAAGAAAAGTTTTAAATTTATTGTATTTGTATTAATTTATTCATAAACCTTTTGACCTAATGTCAATTCAATCATCCCAGCTAATTTTGATGGATATTGCTGACGTGGACATCGGCCGACTTACGTGGCATGGCCAGCTGATGTTGATAATTTTCAATAATTTTTAAATATTTTTTTGAATTTATTTTTTTCTTTACACTTTTTTTTCCTTCCCTTCCTTCTTCCTCTAGCTTGTTGTCAATGAACAATTGGCATATACTCTATTAAAAGTTGTCTATGTTTGCGCCAGCCGTGCCACATAGGTCGGCCGGCGTTCACATCAGCAATATCCTGCCAAAATTAATCGAAATGACTAAATTAACACGTTTTCAAAACATTTAGAACTAAATTGACACAAATGTAATAGACTTAGGATTTTTTTGACATTTTTCCTCATAAGATTTCTGTAGATGCACTGTTCCCATCCTGGATCTTTTGGCCGATTTCAACAGAGTATATGCCAATTGTACATTGACAGCAAGCGTTTTAGGAAGCTGCTTTCAGCTAAGTCCAAAGCCGCGAGTAATTTTTATCTCGCTGGACGGCTATTACAGGACAGAAAGTAGGTTCCAACGGTAAGTCAGGTCGGAAAACTTGTGGTCTGACAGCTCTCCACACTTTCATTTGTTTCCAAAAGCCGGCGTAGCATTATGACTGCGATAACAACTAACGATTTCATCTACCATTCAGTGAAAAGGAGCCAACCGTCATCAACCTTTCTTACGTTGGAAAAATCCAATTCAACGCTCACGCTTGTCTTTTGTGGAGGTTTGCCTCTTGATCATTTAAAACGGTAGCATGTCAATTTATAAACTGATCGCAGTGATGAGAAAAGTATATTACTTTAATAGGGTAGCCATATGCAGAGGCGTGTAGAACTTTGCTAGATGCATGACTTAATGTTTAATTACTATATCACTCCCTCGCACTTTGGATCGCAATTTCCAACAACTATATCTTCCCCCTCATATGAAATATAAAACTGACCATCCATATCAGCTTTTCTTTCCTCTGGATTCTGGTTTAGTGTCACCAGAGAGAGAGAGAGAGAGACAGATGGACACTCAATTAGCCTTAGCTAAGAGAAGCCATGCCGTCTGTATCCCAGTTCCATACCAAAGCCATATAGGAGCAATGCTAAAACTGGCAAAGCTTCTACATACATAAGGTTTCGACATATCCTTTGTGAATACAGAATACAACCATCGACGCCTACTGAAGTCGAGGGGAGCTCGAGCCCTTGATGGCTTCCGCGGCTTTCAGTTCCCGACCATCACCGATGGCCTTCTTCCCTCAGATGCAGACTCAAGCCAAGACCTCATGGCTTTGGGTGATGCTGTCAGAAATAACATGTCTGCTCCATTTTCTGATCTCATCTCCAATCTCAACCACGCTGCATCAAACTCGGATGTTCCTCCAGTCACTTGCATTTTCTCCGATGGATGTATGTCATTTGCCACCAACGAAGCTGCTCAAGAATTCGGCATCCCTATCATACAGTTGTGGCCAGTCCCTGCCTGTGTCTTCATGGGAATCAAACAATATCGGACTCTTCGGAAGAGGGCCTCGCTCCATTAAAAGGTACAAGAACGGATTGACCCCGACCTTGACCCCGACGATGGCCACTCGGCGGCCATAGCTCCGACCCCGACCCCGACCCCAATCGCAACGATGGCCACTCGGCACCCATGGCTCCGATCCCGACCCTGACCTTGACCCCGACGATGGCCACTCGGCGGCCGCGGCTCCAACCCCCAACCCCGACGACGACCACTCGACGGCCAAGTCGAAGACCGTGATCTAGCCGGTGCTTGGGGAGGCCGCCGACGAGTGTGCCGCCATTGATGTCTCCCTCTCCATCTCCGATCTCCCCGACGAGTGCCTGGCCTGCGTCTTCTAGTACTAGGCTCCGGCGACCGAGGCTAGTGCTCCCTCGTGTGCCATCGAGGGCGTCCGAACAGCGCCGAGCAATGGTAGCTGAGCGAGCGACGGCGGAGGCCGAGCGACGACGGCTGAGCGAGCTAGGTCGGAAAAACCCTAGGACGGCAACGTTTTTGTGAGGCCATCCATGTAGGAAGGCAAAACGACGTCGTTTTCTTAAGGAGGACCGAAAATGACGTCGTTAAAGGCCTTGTTGATTAAAAAAAAAAAAGCCACATAATCATTTTGGCCGGAATCTTTCGTCGGTGGCACCAAAGTGATCGTTTTTCCTCCGATTTGGCACTTAAGTGATCCGACCGAAACTTTTGGCACCAAAAGTGAGTGCCGTACACAACTTATGGCACTGATAGTGTACTTCTCCCTAGTGTTTCTTTGGGTAGTATGTTGGCTAGCTAGGCTAGGGTTGATTTGATTTTTTGAAAATTTTTTGAACATTGTGAGTAGACTCAATGATTAAGGGCACGTTTGATAACACAATATATATATTATTTTCTTTTTTGAACATTGTGAGTAGACTCAATGATTAAGGGGGCGTTTGGTAATGCTCTCGGGAATAGATGTTTATGTTTTTTTTTGTTTTCGAGAGTAGAAATAGAACATAAATACATTTGGTAAGTTTTTTGTTTTCAGGAACAGATCTGGAATAAAAACAAGAAACAAAAAAAAGTTACTTTTTGTTCCCGGGAACAATTTAAAAAACTAGTTTTTTTTTCTTTCCTTTTCTTTTCTTTCTTTTTATTTTCCTCTCTTCTTCGTAATTGGTTGCCAGAGCCTTGTTGGCCCCCGACAAGGTTGCCTCGAGCTCGCCGTGGTTGGGCGAGTCGCAAGGTCAGGCAACGCCAACCCAGCCACTACGAGGTCGGCGTCACCTAGCCTCGCAGTGCTCGGGCAAGGCTCGGCCTCACTTGACCACCGCTAGGCCAACCTCGTGGTGGCTAGGCAAGGTGGAGCCTCGCCGATGGTCGGGCGAGGCTCGACCTCGCCAGATTTGGGCGACGTCGCCTCGCCCGGCTAGGGGAGGCCGAGCCTCCCCGAGCCATGGCAAGGTTCCCCTAGGCCGGTGACCTTGCTGGCCCTCATCTAGTTGGTCGCTGGCCAACGATCGGCTAAGAGGAAGAAGAAGAAAAAGAAAAGAGAAAAGAAAAAAAGTAATAAAATTATTAATATATTAAAAGAAATTCTAAGTCACAAAAATATTTGGGGTTATACCAAACGTATTTCTGTTCCTAGAACTTAAATTTTTTATAGTTACCAAATATCTTAAAATGCTCAGAAACTATTCCTGGTAACAAAAATAGAAAAAAGTGTATGAAAAAAAAAATTGTTCCTGGGAATAGAAACATTACCATACACACCCTAAGCAACAGAAGTGTGTGTGGATTATGCGTATGGCTTATGTATGACCACCCAGAACATCTGGTACAAACAATTCCAATCCCACCCACATTTGGTTTGGCTTGTTTCTTACCGATCCTAGGTCACCTGGGTATTTCTTGAGCCCGAGGTCTACCGACCTAAAACTACTTCCTCGTTACAAAAAAAAGAAGAAAAAAAAAAAAAGAAGTGTTTCTTTTGTGTAATACGCTATACATGAAAGACTGAGAATATCACGTGGGTTGCAGATACCAGCTACTTAACAAATGGCCATTTGGATACGATAATTGATTGGATTCCAGGAATGAAGGACATTAGATTATGGGACTTGCCAACCTTCCTTCGTACCACGGATCCTGATGATATTCTGTTCAATTTTATGATGGATGTCGCTGAGAGAGCAAATACAGCCTCAGCAATGATTTTCCATACCTTTGATGCCCTTGAATCAGAAGTGCTTGATGCTTTATCATCAATGTTTCCTCGCGTCTATGAAATTGGCCTACTCTCGTTACTAGTCAACAAACTAGTGTAGGAAGAGAGCCCTCTCAAATCTATTGACTACAATCTGTGGACAGAAGATACAGAGTGTCTTCGATGGCTCGACTCGAAGGAACCGAAGTCGGTTCTATACGTTAATTTCGGCAGCATAGTTGTCTTGACAAGAGAAGAGCTTATTGAGTTTGCAATGGGACTGGCTAACAGCAAACACCCATTCTTGTGGATAATTAGGCCTGACCTTGTAAGTGGGGATTCAGCAGTTCTTCCCCGGGAATTCCTTGAAGAAACAGAAGGAAGGAGTATGTATGCAGATTGGTGTCCACAAGAGGCAGTTCTCAACCACTTGTCCACCGGAGCGTTCTTGACACATTGTGGATGGAACTCTGTAATCGAAAGTGTGTCTTCAGGAGTCCCAATGATTTGTTGGTCATCTTTTGGGGACCAGAGGACAAACTGCACTTACGCTTGTAGTAAATGGGAGATTGGTTTGGACTTATCAGGTGTGGTCAAGAGAGAGGAAGTGGAAAGGCTGGTGAGGGATTTGATGGAAGGAGACAAGGGAAAACAAATGAAGGAAAGAATCGCGGAGTGGAAGAAATTAGCACAGGAAGCAACAGAACCAAATGGGTCATCATCCATAAACTTTGACAAGCTGTTTGATGGTTTTATTTATGTAGATGGGCCTAAGTTGGTCCGTCCGCCCATGTTGGGCCTAAAAGCCCGGCCCGTAAGATAAGGGCCCATGGTTGAAGGGTTGAGATATGAAGATGTGTTACGTTGAAGGGATGTGTCTTTAGGAGAAGACGTAAGAGAGAAAAGAAAAGGGAACGTACCCTTTCAAAGTACGCACGTTTTCTTTCTTTTCTCCCTCTCCCAAAAAGAACGTAACTTTTCTCCCCCTTGAAGCAACAGTACGCTCCTCGGTAGAACAGGATCAGAATGCTTCCTCGAACCTCAACATCGGCGTTTAATCTGTGGACAATAAGGTACGCTCAATTCTGTGGTGTATCTTTGATCGGTGATACATGTAATTCCTGGGCTCGTCTTCCGCATTCGTTTTAGGGATTTGATTCAGTGTCGAATCCGTTTTTGGGAATCCGACAATCCCAACATTGGTATCAGAGCCGTAGTTCTTGTTTCCCGATCATTTTCCATGTTTTTCCCGACCCCTTTCATGTTTATGGATGATTTCTTATTAATTTTCGTGAAATTAATCGGCCGACACCGATCGGGGTGGAAAAATCCTGACACCCGAGCACTGTTCATCCATTTTTTCGAGTTTCTATAAGTCTAAATCCATTTCTGATGGCGTTGGTTGGAAGGTCTCGTCGAGACGAACGCGATGAGTGGCGGAACGCCGCCAAAGGCCGCCGGACGCGCCCCCACGCGCAGCCGGAGCGAAACGACGTCTTCTGCGCTTGCACGCGCCGATTCGTAGGGGCGGGCGCGTGCATCGCACTCGCGTGCGACGCACGTGCGCGTGTGCACTCGCGTGCGACGCACGTGCGCGGCGCTCGCGCGCGAGGCACGCGCGCCAGCCGACGTCATCGTGACGTCGCACGCTGCACGCGTGCCGCACGTGCCGGGTCGGTCCGTCCGACCCGGCTCGTTCGGCCCGACCCGACCCAGCGGCCCGACCCGGCTGACCTCGACCGGTTGACTGTTGACGACCGTTGACCATTAACCGTTGACTTTGACCATTGACCAAAAAAAAAAAGGAAAAAGAATGTGTTTCTTTTTCAATTATGTATATGTGGATTATATGTAATCCCTATTTGTTCTGCATTTGTTGCAAGAACAATGCCTCCCCTTTAAGTTGCGCAAGCCTATTCGCGTAATTACCGACGAACAAAAAGAAAGGCTTTCAAGGTTGATAGCCGATTTGAATAATTATCGATGGGAGAGCGGGGACATAATAGATCATGTTCTTGAAGTTAATGGGAAAATTCAAAAGGTCATATGGAATGGTCGTCCAATGCCACAGTCTGAGATGGTGCAATTTTTCATGAACACCCTTCCACCAGAATGGCAAGGAGTGTTGAATCGCATATGGGATGTCAATAAAGCTGCTTCATATAAGAGTATTGTGATGACTTTTATAGATGATTATTACCTAATTTTACAAAAGAAAAGAACAAGAAATTGAACCGAGTAGAAGCTTTCCCTATTCGTAGTATAATGACTTGGTTTTAGATGTTTCGAGATATTTTTAGTATGTTTTATGGACATCCTATGTAAATGCTTTCTACCTAGTTGTTGTTGGTGAATCAACTGATATGCTAGTTGTATTATGTGAAAGCATTATTATTCCATTGGATGTCAAATATTATTTGCTTTCTATTATTGTTGATCTGTGTGGGTAGTTCATAGAAATTTTTGTAATTTCAAAGAATTTATTTTGCATAGAATATTATATTAATAATAATTCCAAGTTAGGATTTTGGATGATGATTGGAAACATAGTGACCTTTTGATTCTGAAACCTTACTTGAAATTATTCATTAATATGATGGGTTTGTGCAAAATGGATGCATAAATGATAGGCATTAATAATTCGTGCATATGTGTCTGATATGTTCAGATCAATGGGTTCAGCAACTAAGAACAAAATTGCTGATTTGAATAAAGAAGATAAATTGAACGGCGAGAATTGTGAAGTATTGAAAATTCAATATGTGCTTGAAAAGCAAGAAGCACTAAAAGCTTTTGACCATGTTATGGAAGAACTTGAGGATGCTGTGCGCTACCTTGAGCTAGCTGATGACTGCCTCAAGGTATTTGAGCAGGATACAGATATTTGATGTGTTGCTTTCAGCTCAAAAGGGGCTTTGAGCTCTAAGCGCAAGCGCATTGATTCGTTCAATATGTGGAAATGCAAGGGATCAAGTTCTTCTTGCAAGAAACCAAAAGTTAACCAACATAAGAGAGGAAAACGTCCTCGAGTGAAGAAGCCGACAAGGGTGAAGTGTTACAACTGTGACCAAAAGGGTCACTATGCTCGCAATTGTCGCGAGCCAAAGAAGGTACACACCCCTTGTACTATTAAGAACTTTGCTTATGTGTCAAGTTCTGTATTCTTAACTGAATCTAATCCTTTGTGGACTGTAGATTCAGGAGCGACAGACCATGTAACGAAGGATAGAGGATCCTTCGTGGAATTCCGACGAGTACCAACTGGAACTAAGTGGATCTATGTGGGAAACAACTCTAGAGCTGAAGTAAAAGGAATTGGCACCTGCCAACTGAACATGCGTGGTGGACGCACTTTGTTCCTACATGATGTATTGTATGCTCCGGAGATTCGTCGGAATTTAGTGTCTGTTTTAGTGTTGGTCAAGCTAGGTTTTAATATGAACTTCCATAATAGAGGTGTGGATTTGTTTTTGGATACAAATTTCTATGGTTGTGGTTATTTTCTGGATGGTTTCATTGTATTAGATATTGACTATGTTAATGCAAATGTTTGTTATTCCCTTCTCACGTCTCATAATTCATATAATAATAATGTGAATGTGTGGCATGCTAGACTTGGTCATATTGGCCAACAATGTATGAATAAGCTAGCTAAAGAGGACTTGTTGGGCAACATTGAAAAAGTCGATTTACCCATATGTGAGCATTGCCTAGTAGGGAAAACGACAAGGAAACCATTTGGAAAAAGGTAAAAGAGCTGAATTTCCTTTGCAGTTAATCCATTCTGACGTCTGTGGTCCAATGAATGTGAGAGGAAGGCATGGGGCTGTTTATTTCATCACATTTATAGATGATTATACTTGATTCGGATATGTCTATTTGATTTCTCATAAATCTGAAGCATTGAGTTGTTTCAAAAGGTTTATGAACTTGGTAGAAAATCAATTAGACAAGAAAATAAAAGTATTGAGATCCGATCGAGGTCGAGAATATTTATCTGATGAGTTCAGAAAATTATGTGATGAAAAGGGAATAGAAAGACAGTTGTCTATTCCATATACTCCTCAACAAAATGGTGTTGCGGAGAGAAGGAACATAACCCTACTGGAAGTGGTTAGGTCCATGATGGCGCATGCTAACTTACCTATCACCTTTTGGAGTGATACGTTATTAACTGTTGCTTATATACTTAACCGGGTGCCTTCCAAATCAGTTACTTCCACTCCATATGAGTTATGGACAGGTAGAAAACCGGAATTAAGTTTTCTTAAGCCATGAGGTTGTGCTGCCTTTACTCATGAGCCCTCTCACAAGTTTGGGAAATTGGGTCCCAGAGGAAAGAAGAGTATTTTCATAAGATACTCTGAATACTTGAAAGGGTATTTGTTCATAGGTGAGCAGGAAAGTGGAAGTATAACTGAATTCGAATCACGGGATGTCACATTTTTAGAGAATGAATTTCCTAAGAAGGGCGAAATAGGTGAAGATTACTCCTTATTTAAAACCTTGGATCAAGATAATGATATTAATGGAGTTCGTCCAAGTGGGAGTAATATGAGAAGTGATGAATTGAATTCAACCCAGTCTCAATTACAACCACATGATGAGATGATATCGTCATTATCTAATCCTAGTGGGAGCATAATGGGAAATGATGTGCAAAGTGTTTACAATCTCCCATACGGCGAACAAGTCGCAAGAGTATTCCCCGTCGACGTTTTGACATTGAAGGGGAAACTTTCATGATTGCCCCACAAGATGAGGATGAGCCAAGAAATATACATGAGGCTCTAAATTGCCCTAGTAAGGAAAAAATGGATGTATGCAATGGGAGAGGAAATGGAGTCAATGAAGTCAAACCATGTATGGGAACTGGTTGATCTTCCAAAAGGACGCAAAGCTATTGGGAACAAGTGGGTTCTCAAAATAAAGCGTAAGGCTGATGGCTCGATAGAGAGATATAAAGCTCGCCTTGTGGCGAAGGGTATAATCAACAGAAGGAATTGATTATGAGGAAACATTTTCTCCTGTTGTGAGATTTACCTTGATTCGCATTATTCTGGCAATAGTGGCAAGTATGGATCTTGAATTACATCAAATGGATGTAAAGACTGCTTTTCTCAATTGAGAATTGGATGAGGAAATATATATGGAACAACCTGTTGGTTTCATTACGAAAGGCTAAGAAGGAAAGGTATGTCGACTTTTGAAATCGATATATGGCCTTAAGCAGTCGTCAAGACAGTGGTATATACGTTTTCATAATGCTATAATGGCATATGATTTTACAATGATTAATGAGGATCATTGTGTATATATCAAAAGATCCAAAGATCAATTTGTGATCATATCATTATATGTTGATGATATACTAATTGCCGGAAGCAATATGGAGTTTGTAAATACTGTGAAGAGTTGGTTATCTTCCAACTTTGAGATGAAAGATATGGGTGAGGCTGCATACATTCTTGGAGTTAAGATTTCAAGAGATCGTTCGAAGAGGTCGTTATCTCTTTCGCAAGAAACATATATAAATAAGGTTCTTGAATGATTTCGTATGCAAGATTGTAAACCCATAGACACTCCTATTGCAAAAGGTGAACGATTGAGCCATAGACTGTGTCCAAGGACTCCACAAGAGAAGGAACAAATGAAACATGTTCCTTATGCTAGTGCTGTTGGGAGCTTGATGTACGCTATGATGTGTATAAGACCTGACATATGTTTTACAGTTGGAATGGTGAGTAGATACCAATCCAATCCGGGTCAAGCACATTGGAAAGCCGTTAAGAGAATACTGAGGTATCTGAAGGGAACTGCTGATTACAAGCTGAATTACCAAGGAAAGGATCTGCGACTTGAAGGCTATTCAGATGCTGATTGGGGAGGAGATTTAGATGAAAGGAAATCTACCTCTGGATTTGCTTTCTTACTGAATACTAGCGCCATATCATGGAGCAGTAAGAAGCAAACGTGTATAGTCTTGTCCACGATGGAAGCTGAGTTCGTGGCATTATCAGCAGCGGTACAAGAAGTAGTTTGGCTTAAGAGATTTTTGGATCATTTAGGTGTTATTGAGAAAGCTGCAAATCCATTATTGGTTAACTGTGATAGCCAAGCAGCTATAGCGTACACCAAAGATCCAAAATATCATGGCAAGACCACACATATAGATACAAAGTATAACTCTGTCAAAGATATGGTTGCACGAAAGGATGTGAACTTACAGTACATATCTACGCATAGAATGGTAGCAGATCCTATGACAAAGCCAATACCTAGAGATGTGTTTTGTGGTCATGTAAAATCTCTAGGACTGCGTAGAGGCTGATGTACTGGATATTGTAATTTCCCTTAAGTGTTCACATTTGATGAATTTGTGTTTTCATCATTAATGCCTATGAGTCTTTGTTTGACCGTTATGCATCTTAATGCTCAGTGCATTATATTAATTGAGAAAGTATGTCGGACAGATGAAAGATTAGCCCACTCACACGGGTAATCGCCTCTATTTACTGTGTGATAAATAAAGATGAGACGGTTTTTAAGCTTATTATCTAGGTGATAATTGAGAGCTCAAGCTTAAAATACATATGTCGCCTTAACTGAGTGTTAAGATGAGGACATAATATTTACCATGTCCGAAAGTAAAATAACCCACATATTTTACTTTATTTGTCTATGATGCCAGATGTGAGTTCTGATGAATTCTGTGAATGAGTAGATACGTGAACTCAAGTTAGACATTAAGTATGTCTGAACTATCATCTGTACGGTATTAAAAGTGTAGACATACGCTCCATGGGAAAGGAGTTAAATACCGTAATACGTATTTCATACTACGTATGCATGAGACGACCAATAAGAGTGGCAAAAGTTTTGATTTCAACTTTTATGCCGTGTGAGATTCTTGAGGAAAAGGGTTCCTCAATTAAGTGCCCTCATGACTCTTACTTATTGTCAAAATTTCTATTCAGTGTTTGCTATCTTAGGATGTTGCCAATGATCATGAATTGATTCGATCTAATGGGACATTTCTAGAAAAGCAAGTTGAACTGAAATTGAGAGTTTGAAGAAAAGAGGAAGATCGAATTTGGAGAATCACATATTAGTTTTGTGTTCACTGGTCGACCAATTATGACTGTCTTTGGGATAATCATAATTGTGAATACAATATATCGTTGTTTTTAAAAGGAGATCAAGAGAGATATAGATGTGATCGATCGATCTAGGGTACTGCATACTAAATCTACTCAGAGTGTGATGCCCATTATGAGCTGCTATATATTCCTAACAGATGTATGGCAACGAGCTCTCAAAGTATGCTGGTCGCACGGATTATTCACCGGTATGAATGTTGAAGAGAGGTAAAGATGATCCTGTTCGGCCCACCACGTGCGAGTGGGAGATGATGGTTTTATTTATGTAGATGGGCCTAAGTTGGCCCGTCCGCCCATGTTGGGCCTAAAAGCCCGGCCCGTAAGATAAGGGCCCATGGTTGAAGGGTTGAGATATGAAGAGGTGTTACGTTGAAGGGATGTGTCTTTAGGAGAAGACGTAAGAGAGAAAAGAAAAGGGAACGTACCCTTTCAAAGTACGCACGTTTTCTTTCTTTTCTCCCTCTCCCAAAAAGAACGTAACTTTTCTCCCCCTTGAAGCAACAGTACGCTCCTCGGTAGAACGGGATCAGAATCCTTCCTCGAACCTCAACATCGGCGTTTAATCTGTGGACAATAAGGTACACTCAATTCTGTGGTGTATCTTTGATCGATGATACATGTAATTCCTGGGCTCGTCTTCCGCATTCGTTTTAGGGATTTTATTCAGTGTCGAATCCGTTTTTGGGAATCCGACAATCCCAACACCGTTGAATGAATTTCTACCTTAAACACTGCAACAGACGTCTATTTGTGCAACACTGCTACCACAGGCATTTCTTTGTTCGCAATAGCATTATACTTTCTTTATGGGTTACTGTAATGAAATTATGTATTTGCAGCATGTGTGTTTCAAGAGGTTTCCACGCACTACTTAATTCATCTATCTTATAAACTTGTTCCCTACAAGACGAGCTGTCTTTCCTACACCCATCTTCTACTCTTCATGCTTAGTCATAACTTCATAGATATCTATGGGCATGTTTTTCTTCACGTGAAATTTCATCTTCAATGACAGTCATGGATTTGTTGTGTATTTCATGGTGAAAGTGAAAGGGAGCTAATGGGACCTAGAAAATCTGAAAGCTCATGGTCATGAGCGTTCTCCTAGCAATTCTCCCCCTTGGCTAAGTAGACTCGAAATAAGACACTCCTCTTTCTATGACACCTTGGATCGACCATCTCAGTAAATGGATGACCGAGTGTCGTAACCTAATATTGGATGCACCACCTATAGTTTAGCTAATGGACTACTAAATTTAGACTTAGCTCGGGCTCTCCCAGCCCCATATCAATTTATGACTTAGGTTCAAATCTTTAACATACAAATGAATTTTATCTAGAAGTCCCCACTAATCAGTTTATGGTAAATTGATTAGACACTTAAATAAAATAATAAGAGAATTATTTTAATCCTACAAACCATAAATTGTGGGTACGGGGACTTGGTTACACTAATTTCACTAATGCCCTTTGGGTATCATTCTTTTTATTTTCAAAAATATCTTTGTAGGCAATCTGGATTGGTTTTAGCATAAATCACTATCATTGATCATGCAAGTGCGCAAACATTATTGAACACTCAATAAATCAAATAAATTGTACCAAAGGAATTCAACACACCAAAGCAAACAATTATTTTTTGGAATTTCTCGTCTTGAAATTTTAACCTATATGACATGCACAAACTATTTTTTGTATTTTTATATTAAAATTTGAAATTAATAAATATCCTAATTAAATTATCTAAAATGAATAGTTATTTAATCTATTTTAGGGATTAATTTGACCTAAACCATATCCTATCTTTGAAAACTATTTTAAATATGCAATATTATCTAAACATGCAAGCATTATTTAGGACCCTATCTATGAAAGAAAATGCTATCTAGAATATATTCTAATCTATTCTAGAATTATCTAAAGATGCAATCCTATTCAAACTAGGCAATGTTATCGAGAAATCCTATATATTCTAACATGCAATCTAATCCAAAAAACATGCAATCCTAATTTAGGAAACTATCCTATCTAATACACAATTTGAATCGATTTGAATTTTTTGGGTGATTTCCAAAACAAGCAATTTCCAAGTATAAACATTATATCCAACCCAGTCAAGATATTCATCGAGAATTCAAATAAAAGGTTAAAATAATTAAAAATAATAATCCATTGTCTCACAGATTAAATTAACAATTATTATCATCTTAAACATCACAACATGCAAGAAAAAAAATCAATATAATTAAAAAAATTGATCCGAAGTCTCACGGATCAAGTTAATAATTATAATGACTTTGAAGCTAAACATCATCAATGCGCTAAAAAAATAAAAATAATTAAAAAAGTGATTCGAATTCTTACAGATGAAATTAGTAATTATAGTGATTTTTTTTTGTTGATAATATCCTATTGGATAATGTCTGAAGTCTCAATAAAATTACTATTAGCATCAAATATTTTAATTAGGCAATAATATTGTGACAGCCTAAATTTTCAGATTTTGTTTTCGATTAAATAAATCGGGCCTTTCATCGACGCGCTGATAGTGCTATTCTCTGAGCTAATCACTCATGAGATAACTAGACTATCTAGGGAAGCCATTAAGGGATTTTAATGCAATAGACTTGAGAATTCGACTAGGAATCGACTGCTCGACCGTGTTGATCTGCAATGGTCATTACGGCACCATAAAAAATCGATCAAAGACCAGAGATAGTTTGATTCGATAGAGGTATGTGATTAGTGTGTGGGTGATTCCACCTGATTGCAAAATTTCTGTTGAATGACATTAGACCGATTTTTCTGTCATTTACGCACTGATGTCCGTATTTGAAACCTCGAAATTTTCACGACAACTGAGAGTCGTTAATGTGTCAAAGATGCATGATGTGGCTCAAAAATAATCGACCACGGGTCAATTGCACCAAAAATTCCTAAAAGCTACCTGATATGTTAGGTCATGCCAAAATTGCGTTAGATTGAAATTAACCACGAAATTGAACCCGATTTCAGAAATTGAAAATTCTATCATGTTATGATTTATTTTAGGAACGTCGACTCATCCTTTGAAGAATTTTTGGAGAGCCCGAGATTTTTATGGAAAATCGATTCGGATGATTTGGAAAAAGAACGGAAATTCGGATGGGCCAAATTAAAGGGAATTTTGGCTTTCAAACCAAGCTATTTGGTGATGGGGACTTACAAAAATTGTATAGGCTTTGTCTTCAACAAATTTGGACGTCGATTTGGGAAATTAGGTGAGGAAATTGAAGTTTAATTTGTTAAATTCGGAGCCTAGGATGGAGGGGAGCAACCTTTGGTGTCAAAATTGTTTATTTGGTGGAAATTTGTTGAAAGTATTAGGAGACAAGTCAATTAATTAAATGGATTGGGTTTGTTGACTCTCCCCCAATCGTGGCTTCTTCATCAAGCCTTGCCAGCTGCTTTGCGTCGCTTTCATCATTTCCTTCGGAGCCCAGCTCATCCGCACGTCCATCTCTCCACCACATATGCTGCTCCATCCCCATCATTCTCCCTCGTGCACCATCATCCACCATCTTCTGTCTTCTTCTTTCCCCCACCAAAGCCACCATTCGATCTCTGCCCTCTCTCACGCTACGCAGCTACACACCACCGATCCATCATCCATCAATTCCCTCAGTCGTGTGCCTTCATCTTGACTTCTGCAGCTCGACTTCTCCACAGCAAGTCAACCGAAGCCAACTGTTCCTTTCTCTACGTCCATCTCCACCATTTTTGGTCTCCCAACCCTCCACTCATGCTGCCATCTCCACTGAAGACACTCGTTCAACGCCGCGTCTCCCTTCGGTCAACAACTCCACCGGTTTGTTGACTCCAGCATCTGCCAACACTACCGAGTCCCCTCCATCTTCGCTTCACAGATCTTGGCCCCGCAGCCTACCATCAGCTTCATCGACGTGAGCCCATCTCCTCGTAGCAACTTGTAAATTCAGCCGCTGCAGCCCGCATTTTCAGCCTAGTTCCGTGGCCAAGACAAGCCCGCAACTCAGCCTTTGCAAATCAAGACCGAAGCTCAGCTTGCTGAGCTGTCTTGAGTTGTTTCCGGGCCCTCCCGAACCTCTGTTGATGCCGCCAAAATTTTGGGTTTTGGCTGCCGTCACGCCGTCGTCACGGTGAACCAGTTTTCGCGCTAAACCGGTGAATTTATGCACTAAACTATACTTAGTAGGCTAATGACGTTTAATGGGTATTTAGTTTAAGTTAATTAGGGATTATGTGATTAGTTAGATTAGATTAGTGATTTAATTAGTTGATTATGCATGTTAGGTGGTTAGAACGGCTTAGTTAGGGACTAGATAAGCTGTATTATTTATCTAAATTGGTTTGGTAATTTTCTAGGCCTGTTTTGGTATTTAATTAGACTATTCCGGGGCGTGACAAATATCGAATGAAATTTGGTTTTGGATTGTTTGCTTCTAATATGGGACAAAGGATTCACGAACAACAGTTTGCGTCGAGATCGGCTCAGCGGCAGCAGGTTCACGACATGCAGAATAGAAAGCTTGCGGAATCGACTCAATTCGGACACTAGTAGGAACATCAGTTGATATCGGGGGTTTGGACGGCAACTACGTGACCGTGGACAACAAGCATCGGGAGCGTTGCCAGGGACAGCAAACATCGAAGCAGCAAGCGACATCGAGGTGGTTGAGCTTAGGATAGCGGCAGCAGTGGCGGGACGAGGTGCAACGATGGGCGGAGGTGCAACGTTGTCAGGCTGGTCGTCGGCAGCAGCGGTGGTGTGGGAAACAACAGTAGCTCATCGCCAGGAGGCTAGGACTAGGAGCGGTGGCGCAAGCGTCAGAGGAACGACAACTGCGGGCGTCGGAGAGTTGCGGGTAGAGAGGTCGACGCTGGACATGAAGGACACAGGCCGGGGCATGACCTCCAGCTATTTTGGCAGCTTTGATCTTCTTAGGCGAGGGTGAGACGAGCAAGTCTGGCAGCACTTGGAGAGGCAGCAGTTGTGACATCCCGATTTTCCAATTTTATTTTTAGTAAAATGAGACGGGCATTTCATCTTCGCACATATAGTTCTTTTCCCTGAGTTGGCCACTCATGTGAAAACTAGTCTATCAGGTGAAGCCGGTAAGAGATTCTAATGTATTAGACTCGAGAATTTGACTAGGAAGCGATCTTTCGACCGAGCTAATCTGCAAGGGTCATTACGGCACAGTTAAAAATTGATTAGAGACCGGAGATAGGTCGAGTCGACAGAGGCATGTGATCAAGTGTGGGTGATTCCACCAAATCGCACAATTCTTGTCGATCGGCACTGGACCGGCTTTTCTGTCGTTTGGGTACCCTGTGTCCGTATTTGAAACCTTGAGATTACCACGACAACCGAGAGTCGCTAATGTGTAAAGATGTACATTGTGGCTTGAAAATAATCAACCACATGTCAAATGCATGAAAATTTCTAAAAGCTACCCGGTAGATTAGGACGCGCTAGTATCGTGCCAGAGTGAAATTAACTGTGAAATTGAAAGCAAATTCAGATATTGGAAGTCCTGGTGTGTCACAAATCATTTTAGGAACATTGACTCATCTTCAGAAGATTTTTCATGCAAACCGAGTTTTTCAGCAAAATAATCAAGGTATCGTTAATTTGGTTCGGGAAATTGGTAGGCCCGCTTTTTGTTGTACTTTTGAGATCTAAGATGGTTCTATTGTCAAGTAATTATGTGAATTGAAGTGTGGTAATATTGGATTAATTTTATGGACTTCAATTTGGTTCAATTAGAAGAGAATTGAAGAATTTGATGTACACGATTTGAAAATTCGTGTGCCACGGCGGAGGATGGAATTGAACCCATTGAGAAAGGTTGTGGAAGATTTGAGATAGTGGAGTGTGACCTCACCTGATATCATGCTTGGGGCTAAAGTGAAGAGGATCTTGACAAGTGTAGGGTGTGGATTGGCCCTCAAAAAGTGCCCATCAACATCATCTTCTTCCTTTGGACTTTGGAGGAGAGAGAGAGGGAGGGTGCCACCGGAAACCAGTAGCCCACACGCCTCTTCGCCGCTCGCCCGACCGGCTGTCGCCAGCGCAGCCGGGGCCGTCGCCGTCGCCGCCGTCCGCTCGCGTCGCCCGCGCACCCGCACGCCTGACCAGCTCGCCGCTCGCCAGCTGTAGTTTCGCCTTCGTCCGCCGCCCAGCGTCATCGTCCGACCATCCAGCTGCACGTTCGTTGTCGCCAAGGTCGCCGGAGGCCCCGCTAGGCCGCCGTGAGCCACCGCCCGAGCTGCCGCCCCTCTCCTTCGCCCATTCCGACCTAAACCGACGCTGGATCTGCCTTTCTCGGCCCCAAAACAAGAGCTGGAAAAATGGATATTCCATCTCGGTTTTAGCCCGTTTTGGCCGGCTTCTCGACCTCGAATGCTCGGCCCGCCTTGAGGAAAGTCGATCCCTACGACGTCCCCGTCGTTTTGGTCCAATCGGTTCGTTAATCGAGTGAGTTTAGCTCACTAAACCTTGATTAGTGAGTTAATTATGCTTAGGGAGGTTTAATTTATGTTAAGTGTTGTTAGGTGGTTAGTTTAATTTATTTAAGTGTAAATTAGATTAAGAGTATGATTAATTTAAAATAGGTTTAATTAAAGCTAAGTAGGTTTATATTAGAATAAGTCTTCATTTGACATAATTGATTTATTTTTTGATTAAATAAATATTTTGAAATTATTTAATAATATAATAATATATTATTATTTGAAATTATTAAAATATTATTATTTAATTAATTTTCGGAATAAAACTAATTATTTAATAAATTTCGAAAATTATTTCGGGACCTTAATTTCTCAGAATTTTGCGCTTATCGCTGCTATGTACTCAGATTTTTAATTTGATGAGAGGATAATGCAAATTGAATGTTGATTGTGAAAAATAGAGATTTTATTCATAAAATTTCAAGTGTTGGGTTTTGATACCAAAATTTGATTTTAAGAATTATATTAAATAGTGGGGTTTGAAAAAGTGAGATATTGGTTTTACGGTTCGGAATTAAAGTGCTCCCACACACGTGAAAAATTTATGGAATTTTTTTAATATGAAGAAAAGAGGCCGGGACCACTATTTTAAATGGAAACATTGAATGAAATGCAAAGTGTCATGGGGCCGAGTATGATTTTGTTGTGTGATAATTAAGAGGAAATTGTCCTGGGTTGTTGAGCCGGATTTGCCCCTATATGGGATGCCCCTTCCAACGGCCTCAGGTCGTAGTTGGTTCTGGGCCTATACTCCTTCGGGAATGCCGTCGACGTAGTGACGAAGCCGCGCTCCAAGGTGGGGAGTCGATGCCTGACATTAATGTCAGTAGATAGCCGAACTGCAAGTAGGCTATGCCCTTGTGTGGCAGTGAATAACAATTGGAACGCATGCTGAGTATTATTGACGTGTCGGATTATGGGACATAATCGTGTGGCATGGTATGTTACTTGTCATAATGGTTTGGTCTTATAATCCAGAATCCTATGGTCGTTTGAAATGTTATTGTTAGCATTCCAGTGGTTTAAGTTCTTATTACTATCTGTGATTGAGTGATATGAACATGATTGAGTGATTTGAATTGTGCTAACCTGCAAGAAGGAACTGAGGCGAGGTAAGTCCTTTATGTGGTGTGGCTAGGCCATCATTGGACGTATTTTCTTTCTAATAGGGGTTTAGGGGGTGAACTTGCTGAGACAATATTTCACCTCGTTGTGGGCTTACATTTTCACGTCCTTAGAGAATAGAGTGGCCAGTTCGTTTTGGTTGTCCTTGTGGAGTTGCAGAGGTGAAGTTGAAGGATTGGAGATCGTGTTCGACTTGTAGGTTGTAGGACGGTCCCTTTTTATAAGCCGGCCTTTTGTAGACTTTTAGTTGTAAACCTCTATTTGTAAATTCCGTTGGTTTTTGTAAGTGATTGGTTGTGAAATTGCTTCTTGCTTTTCTATCCCGTATTTCATTGTCAGGTGTTTTATAATACGCTTCCGCATGTGCATTAATAATAAATTGGGTCGGCGACGCATCCTGGGAACGTTGCATTTGCATGACCATGGTGGGTTGTTCGCGTGCTTAGGGTTCGGGGCGTGATAGCAGCACGGCGACGGTAGCGTCGAAGCTTAGATGGCGTCGTCGGAAGAATGGAAGCAGCGAGGGCTAAGCGTCGGGAGCCGCAGGCTGAAGAAGATGAACACACCCCCCCCCCCCCCCCCCCCCCCCCCCCGCGTTTCCTCTTTCTTCTCTCTTTTTTATTCTTTTCCTTTAACTTTCTTTCTCTCCCTTCTGCTCACGTTCTCCCACTCCACTTTCTTTTCCTTCTGCACCTTGTCAGAGATAGGACAAAGTCCTTCGTTGACCTGTTGAAAAAAATGAAGGAGAAGCTCCCCTTTTTTTAATCTAACGTCCGCCCCCTTCTTCGTCCGTTTGCGAGCGGTTTTTATAGGCGAGGGACTAAGGCTTTTTAGAATAACTTTTTTCTTTTTTCACGCTAGATTCACACTACCTTTCTCAACATGTATGAAGATTATTTTTGCTCGCCTATACCTCCCGAATATATTGTCGAAATATGTACCTCTACATGCATTATTTCTTTTTATTTTCCACATCTCTTCTTGCCTTATTTGATTTCCTTTGTATGCACTTCATAACTTTCCACATTGGACTGTGCAAAAAAAAAAAAATTGAATATTCTCCACCGATTTTTATCAAATATTGTTAGAAATTCAAGATTGTAATAGGATTTTATCAAATTCCAAATCTTGCAAAGACGAGCTTACAATATCTCCTTCTTACTAAGGATATATGAATAGATTGTATGAATATATGAAAAATCCTCCGCCATATCACCGAAAATATCAAATTGCGAATTCTTATAAGTTAATTTTTGATCATTTGAAAATAATGGGCTTGGGCCAATTCCCTCTCACCGCGGGCTTAGTCCAACTTGCTAAATTTAAGCTCAGAATTATCACGTCAAATCCATCCTCACCAGTCCAATGCAAATGCAATAAAAAAATGCTCTTAAAACTAAATGTTATGCAATTTAATTATAACTTTTTTTTAGAAGTTAAAAATCAATCCCTAATTTTCTATGCGATAAATGAATGTCTAAGGTTGACAAATTTTATGTGTCAACACTAAGCATACTATGATTTATGTGAATAATAAGGCCCATAATGCATTAAGAAAATCTGGAGTTTGCATCTTTTGGCCAATGTGGTCAGTCGACTGAGAAAATGCAAGAATTACGTGTAAACTGGGGCCAAAGAGAATGTGGAAATGAGCATCTTTCTGCATCGTGAAAATCAGTTTCAAGCACCAACAGGTAAGGCCTGGTGGGGATGACGTTTGATTGAGACATGAACTGCAATAAACATGAATAGAAGACTTCTTTCCGTCGGTCACAAGCACGCCGAAGCTTCTAGTAATGAGAATTCTAGGATCAATCTGAACGATTCCAGAATTTTCTGGCTTTTCACATTGGATTCACTTTACATTTTTCGACTATGGCTACAAAGTTCTTAAACTAAACCTTAGACAGGCGCGACGACCAAAATCAGCATTAATGTTAATACTACGAAAATATCATCCGTTACATTCATTTATCCCAGAAACGTTCCCTTCCTCTCTCGATTAATCTTGAACAGGTTTCAGAAGAGTACAGCATACAGCAAAAGCATTTTAAAGTTTCACTGTCATAAAGAATGATACAAGTTCCGGCAACCTTAGGACACTTGCTCCAGATTCTTGATAAGATCTCTATGGATGTACTATTGCCATCCTAGATCTTCGGCCCATTTCAACAAAGTATATGATTCCCCAATAACAACTATTTTTAGAAAGCTGCTTTCTGCTAGTCCAAAGCCTATAACAGACAAAAGTTGCCTCCAAAGAACGTCTGGTAATTAGATTTTCGGACGACACATGGACATCATCTCAGAACCAGGAACAGCTCACCCTTAGTGCTAACAAGTTGCGCCATCTTTGGAAAGTGATTTTAAGCATCATCATTGGGCAGTCTCAAGTGAATGAATCTGCACAAATTCTCAAGGAAGAGTTGCTCCTGTCTTTTACAATTTCAGGGTACATGAATCCTCGGCTCCACTGGTTGAGACCCCTTGAATTTACCAAGAGAAAATGGAGTACGAAACTCTGTCGAGCTCCTCAGCAAATTGGTCAGAATCCACCACCGTCCTCGTGATGAATTCTGCAAGCTCATGCTTATGAGCGTTCTCCAAGCAACTCTCCACTCGGCTAAGAAGACGAGCACTCAGACACTCCTCTTCTGGGACACCTTTGGACCCTGCATGCACCTTTGGATGAGCCGGCATTCTCCTGATTTCACACAAACGCGAGAGTTGATTTTAGGACTCTTTATTAATCCACGACACCCTTGGAAACAGCACTGCTACCAAATATTACAGTTGCAGTATAAGAAAAAAAGTATATAAGGTACAGGTAAGCTTGGGGCATTCCTATCCACTTTTTGAGAGAAGAGTGTAAGCTTATTGTATTGGTGCCAAGTTAGTCCTAGATCTATTGACATAGTATCAATTCAGTCATTCTAATTAATTTTGGCTGGATATTACTGACATGAATGCCAGTCGGCTTGCATGGCATGGCCAATTGATGTGGACAATTTTCAATAATATTTCAATAGTTTTTTGAATTTTTTTTCTTTTTCTTTCCGTTTCCTTTTTTTTTCTTCCCTTCCTTTTTCCTCCCACCGATTTTCTAGTGATTAACTAGAACCAAGGGCAGATGAGGGCAAGCCTTGCCATGGCTGGGTGAGGCTTGAGCCTTCGCTAGAGGCCACTAGGGCGACCTCGCGTTGGGCCGGCAAGGCTTGCCCTCGCCTGATTCGATGAGGGTCGAACCTTGCTAGGGGTAGGCAAGCCTCGCTAGTGGCTAATAAGGTCCTCAATGACCGGCTGGAGGAAGAAGGAAGGGAAGGAACCAAAAAGGAAAGAGAAAGGGGAAAAAAAGTATAAAGAAAAATAATAAATTTGGAAAATAGTAAAATATTATTAAAAGTTGTTTACGTCGGCGTTAGTCATGCTACGTAGACCAACCGGTGTCCACATCAGCAATATCCAACCAAAATTAGCTGAAAGGAATAAATTGATACTATGTCAAAAGATTTATAATTAAGTTGGCATAAAACAGTAGATTTATGACTTTTTTGACATATTTTCTTGGTTCTTGGTAAGATTTCTCTAGATACACTGTTCCCATCCTGGATCTTTTGGCCGATTTCAACGGAGTATATGCCAATTGTTCATTGATAGCAACCGTTTTAGGAAACTGCTTTCAGTTAAGTCCCAAGCCACAAGTATTTTTTTATCTCGCCGGACGGCTATTATGGGACAGAAAGTAGGTTCCAAAGATGACAACTAACGGTTTCATTTACCATTCAGTGAAAAGGAACCAACCGTCATCAATCTTTCTTACGTTGGAAAAATCGAAGTCAACGCTCACGCTTGTCTTTTGTGGAGGTTTGCCTCTCGATCATTCAAAACGGTAGCATGTCAATTTATAAACTGATCGCAGTGACGAGAAAAGTATCTTACTTTAATAGGGCAGCCACATGCGGAGGCGTGTAGAACTTTGCTAGATGCATGACTTAATGTTTAATTACTCCAAAACTCCCTTGGACTTTGGATCGCAATTTCCAACAACTACATCTTCCCCTCATATGAAATATAAAACTGACCATTCATATCAGCTTTTCTATCCCCTAGGTTCTGGTTTGAGTGTCACCAGAGAGAGAGAGAGACAGAGAGAGAGATGGACACTCAATTAGCCTCAGCTAAGAGAAGCCATGCCGTTTGTATCCCAGCTCCGTACCAAAGCCATATAGGAGCAATGCTAAAACTGGCAAAGCTTCTGAATACAAAAGGTTTCGACATATCCTTTGTGAACACAGAATACAACCATCGACGCCTACTGAAGTCGAGGGGACCTCGAGCCCTCGATGGCTTCCGTGGCTTTCAGTTCCTGACCATCACCGACGGCCTTCCTCCCTCGGATGCAGACTCAAGCCAAGACCTCATGGCTCTATGTGATGCTGTCAGAAAGAACATGTCTGCTCCATTTTCTGATCTCATCTCCAATCTCAACCACGCTGCATCAAACTCGGATGTCCCTCCAGTCACTTGCATTTTCTCCGATGGAGTCATGTCATTTGCCACCAATGAAGCTGCTCAAGAATTCGGCATCCCTATCATACAGTTGTGGACATTCCCTGCCTGCGCCTTCATGGGATTCAAACAATACCGGACTCTTCAGGAAAAGGGCCTCGCTCCATTAAAAGGTACAAGAAATATATATATTTCGAACCCTGTGAGTAGACCCAGTGATTAAGCAGCGGACGTGTGTGTGGATTATGGGTATGGCTTATGTATGACCACCCAGAACATCTGGTACAAACAATTCCGATCCCACCCACCTGTGATTTGGCTCGTTTCTTACCGGTCCTAGGTCACCGGGGTATTTCTTGAGCCCGAAATCTACCGACCTAAAACTACTTCCTCGTTTAAAAAAAGAAAAAAGAAAAAATGATTTTCTTTTGCGGTAATACGCTATACATGAAAGACTGAGAATATCACGTGTTTTGCAGATACTAGCTACTTAACAAACGGCCATTTGGATACAGTGATCGATTGGATTCCAGGAATGAAGGACATCAGATTGTGGGACCTGCCAACCTTCCTTCGTACCACAGATCCTGATGATATTATGTTCAATTATGCGATGGATGTTGCTGAGAGGGCAAATACAGCCTCAGCAATGATTTTCCATACCTTTGATAACCTTGAATCAGAAGTGCTTAATGCTTTGTCATCAATGTTTCCTCGCGTCTATGCAATTGGCCCACTCTCGTTACTAGTCAACAAACTGGTGCAGGAAGAGAGCCCCTTGAAGTCTATTGACTGCAATCTGTGGACAGAAGATACAGAGTGTCTCCGATGGCTCGACTCAAAGGAACCAAAGTCAGTTCTATACGTTAATTTCGGCAGCATAGCCGTCTTGACAAGAGAAGAGCTTATTGAGTTTGCGATGGGACTGGCCAACAGCAAACACCCATTCTTGTGGATAATTAGGCCTGACCTCGTAAGTGGAGATTCAGCAGTTCTTCCCCGGGAATTCCTTGAAGAAACAGAAGGAAGGAGTATGTGTGCAGATTGGTGTCCACAAGAGGCAGTTCTCGACCACTTGTCCACCGGAGGGTTCTTAACACATTGTGGATGGAACTCTATAATCGAGAGCGTGTCTTCAGGAGTCCCAATGATTTGTTGTCCATCTTTTGGGGACCAGAGGACAAACTGCACTTACGCTTGTAGTAAATGGGAGGTTGGTTTGGAGTTATCAGGTGTGGTCAAGAGAGAGGAAGTGGAAAGGCTAGTGAGGGATTTGATGGAAGGAGACAAGGGAAAACGAATCAAGGAAAGAATCACGGAGTGGAAGAAATTAGCACAGGAAGCAACAGAACCAGATGGGTCATCGTCCATAAACTTTGACAAGCTGTTGAATGAATTTCTACCTTAAATACAGCAACAGACGTCTGTTTGTGCAACACTGCTATCACAGGCATTTCTTTTTTCGCAACAGCATTATGCTTCCTTTATGGGTTACTGTAATGAAATTATATATTCGCAGCATGTGTGTTTCAAGAGGTTTGCACACACTACTTAATTCATCTATCTTATAAACTTGATGCCTACGAGACGAGCTGTCTTTCCTACACCCATCTTCTACTCTTCATGCTTAGTCATAACTTCAAAGATATCTATTGGCATGCTTTTCTCCCGGTGAAATTTCATCTTCAATGACATTCATGGATTTGTTGTGTATTTCATGGTGAAAGTGAAAGGGAGCTCATGGGACTTGGAAAAATCCGAAAGCTCATGGTCATGAGCGTTTTCCTAGAAATTCTCCTCCTTGGCTATGTAGACTCGAAATAAGACACTCCTCTTTTGGCAAAAGAACGCTTCAAGTACCATAATTTGGCACAAAGGGATACTTAAGTGTCATAACTTACGAAAGTCACACTTAAGTGCCACATTTTAAGAAAAGTGGGACACGTGAGTGCCACCTCCTACGAAGCCAATCGGAAATCATACGTGGCAATTAAATGTTAATATTTCTCGCTGAGGTGGCTCGTCGGAAAGTTGACTCAGCTCTAATTTACCTAAAACGACATCGTTTCTATAGTTGGCCAAAATAGAGCTCTTAAATCGGCCAAAACGACGTCGTTTTGGCATAATTTGAATTTTAATATAATATAAAAATTAATAAAATTAAATTTAAAACAAAACAATAATATAATTTATATTTATTTAAAAAAACAAACGGAGGAAGGCGGCCGGCAGGCGAGGGTTGAGCCCTCGCCGCCGCCGCCTCCTCGTCGTCGCCGGAAGGTGGGGGAGGGTCGGCCGGGGCCACCGAGCCCCGGCCGAGTGCTAGCGGCCCCGGCCCTCGTCGCCGGCCGCCTCCCTCCTCCTTCCTCCTCCTTAGCCTTCGCTACCTCCCCTCCTCCTCCTTCTCCCCTCGCCGGATCCGGGCGAGGGCCATCGACCCTTGCCCGGATCGATGAGGGCTCGCGGCCCTCGCCGCCGGTCCGCCCGAGGTCGCCGCCCCCTAGTCAAGGCACGGCGACCCCGGCCGACTTCGCCCCCCGGTCGTCGGCCCTTCCGGCGGCGGCGGCGAGGAGGCGGTGGCGGCGGCCCTTCCCCCTCAACCCTCGCCACCTCCCTTTTTTTCAATTTTTTTTCTAAAATTTTTATTAAAGTTTTTATTTTATTTTTAAATATTTTAAATAAATTTAGTTTAAAATTAAATTTAATTAATTTTATATTAAATTTTTTACCACGTCGCACCAAAATGATGTCGTTTTGCACTCGCTCCGCCGGAAAATTGACACGTCAGCGTTTTGGTTGGATTGGCACTCAAGTGATCCATTTTGCTCCGATTTTGGCACTTAAGTGTCACTTTCGTAAGTTATGGCACTTAAGTGTCCCCTTGTGTCAAGTTATAGCACTCCGGGTCTGCGTCTCCTCCTCTTTCTGTGACACCTTGGATCGACCATCTCAATAAATGGATGATCGAGTGTCGCGACCTAACCTCAGGTGCATCACCTAGAGTTTGACAATGGACTACTAAGTCCAAACTTAACTCGGGGTCTCCCAAGCCCATATCAATTCATGACTTAAGTTCAAGTTTTTAGTACGCAAATGAATTTTATCTAAAAGTCGCTACTAATAGATCAATTAGACACCTAAGTAAAATAACAAGAAAATTATTTTACTCTTACAAACTAGAGATTGTGGGTACGAAGACTTGGTTATACTAATTTCATTAGTGCTCTTTCGATACAATTCATTTTATTTTCAAAAATATCTTTGTAGGCAGTCTGGATTGGTTTTAGCCTAAATCACTATCATTGATGATGCGAGTGCGCAAACATTATTGAAGACTCAATGAATCAAATAAATTGCACCAAAAGAATTCAACACACCAAAGCAATAAATTATTTTTTTGAGTTTTCTCCTATCTTGAAATTTTACCTATATGACATGCACAAGCTATTTTTTTGTATTTTTATGTTAAAATTCGAAATTAATTAAAATCCTAATTAAACTATCTAAAATGAATAGCTATCTAATCTAATTTAGGGATTAATTTGACCTAAACCCTATCCTATCTTAGAAAACTATTTTAAAGATGCAATATTATCTAAACATGCAAGCATTATTTAAGACCCTATCCATGAAAGAAAATGCTATCTAGAATATATTCTAATCTATTCTAGAATTATCTAAAGATGCAATCCTATTCAAACTAGGCAATGTTATCAAGAAATCCTATATATTCTAACATGCAATCTACTCCAAAAAAAGTGCAATCCTAATTTAGGAAACTATCCTATCTAATAGATAATTTGATTTTTTTTTTTTGGTGTTTTCCAAAACAAGTAATTTCGAAGTATAAGCATTATATCCAACCCACTCAAGATATTTGTCCAGAAATTCAAATAAAGGGTTAAAATAATTAAAAAAAAATAATCCATTGTCTCACGGATTAAATTAACAATTATTCTAATCCTAAACATCACAACATCAATATAATTAAAAAAATTAATCCGAAATCTCACAGATCAAATTAATAATTATAATGATTTTGAAGCTAAAACATCATCAATGCACTAAAAAAATAAAAATAATTAAAAAAAGTCTTATAGATCAAATTAGTAATTATAATGATTTTTTTGTGATAATATCCTATTGGATAGTGCCTAAAGTCTCAATAAAATCATTATTAGCATCAAATATTCCAATTAGGCAATAATATCAAGATGAAATTTGGTTTTAAAAAATTACCTTGTTTGGATTATTTGCTTCCAATACAGGACTAGTGCAAAGGATTCACGAACAACAATTTGCGTCGAGATCGGCTGAGCAAGGCTCATGACCAATGAACCTACAAGAATAGAAAGCTTGCAAAATTGACTCGGTTCGTAGACAAGTAGGAACAACGGTTGACATCGGGGGTTTGGACAGCAACTCCGTGACTGTGGACAATGGGCGTTGGGAGCATTGCCGGGGACAGCAAACGTTGGAGCAGCAAGCGACGTCGAGGCGGTCAAGCTTAGGACAGTGGCAGCGTTGTCAGGTGGAGGTGTGACGACGGGCGGAGGAGCGATGTTGTCGGGCTGGTCGTCGGCAGCAGCGGTGGCGCGCAAACAGCTGCAGCTCGTCGCCGGGAGGCTAGGAGCAGTGGCGCAGGCACAGCAACCGCGGGCATCGGAGAGCTATGGGCGGAGAGGTTGACGCTGGACATGAAGGATGCGGGCGGGGGCATGACCTTGAGCGATTCCGGCAGCTTTGACCTTCTTGGGCGAGGGCTAGACAAGCAAGTCTGGCGGCACTTGGAGGGGCAGCTGCTGCGGCAGCGGTAGTGTCGAAGCTTGGATGGCGTCGTCGGAAGAATGGAAGCGGCGGGGGCTAAGCGTCGGGGGCTGCAGGCCGAAGAAGATGAACCCCAACCTTTTCCTCTTTCTTCTCTCTTTTTTATTCTTTTCCTCTAACTTTCTCTCTCCCTTCTGCTCACGTTCTCCCTTTCTACAAAGTCCTTTGTTGACCTGTTGAAAAAAACGAAAGGGAAGCTCTCCCTTTTTAATCTAACGTCCGCCCCCCTTCTTCGTCCGTTTGCGAGCGGTTTTTATAGGCGAGGGACTAAGGTTTTTAGAATAGTTTATATCCTTTTCACGCCAGATTTTGTTTTTTTGGTCTGATTTTCACGCCAGATTCACACTTACTTTCTTAACATGCATGAAGATCACTTTTGCTCGCCTATAAAATCCCGAATATATTGTCGAAATGTGTACCCCTACCTGCAATATTTCTTTTTATTTTCCACATCTCTTATTGCCTTATTTGATTTCCTTTGTATGCACTTCATAACTTTCCACATTGGACTGTGCAAAAAAAAAAAGAAGAAGAATATTCCCCATCGATTTTTATCCAATATTGCTAGAAATTCAAGATTGTAATAGCATTTTATCAAATTCCAAATCTTGCAAAGACGAGCTTGCAATATCTCCTTGTCACAGTTGCCCTTATTGAGGATGTATGAATATATGATGAATATATGAAAAATCGTCTGCTATATCACCGAAGATATTAAATCGCCAATTCTTATGAGTTAATTTTTGGTCATTAGAAAATAATGGGCTTGGGCCAATTCCCTCTCACCGTGAACTTAGTCCAACTTGCTAAATTTAAGCTCCGAACCATCAAGTTAAATTCATATGTCACCGGTCTAATGCCAATGCAATAATAATAAAAAAAAAACTCTTAACAATATATGTTCTGCAATTTAATTCTAACATTTTTTTAGAGGTTAAAAATCAATCCCGAATTTTCTATGCAATAAATGAATGTCTAAGGTCAGCAAAATTTAGGTGTCAACACCGAGCATACTATGATTTATGTGAATAATAAGGCCCATAATGCATTAAGAAAATCTGGAGTTTGCATCTTTTGGCCAATGTGGTCAATCGACCGAGAAAATGCAAGAATTACGTGTAAATTGGGGCCAAAGAGAATGTGGAAATGAGCATCTTTCTGCATCGTGAAAATCAGTTTCAAGCACCAACAGGTAAGGCCTGGTGGGGATTGTTAGAGAAGACTCCTTATTGTTTTGAAGCTGACAAAGCCTTTCCATTAAGTCTAGCCTGAAAGGTTGCAGACTCTAGTATTATAGTCTGAAGATCTCAAGACTCTTATGTCAAAGTCTAAAGACTGAAGTTCAAAGTCTGACCTCACTAACAGATTCCAGATCGATAAGAGAAGACTTATCCTTATGCGAGTTTATCTTCAAGGATTTGGTCCGTACAGTTCGTGGAAGATCTTACGGTTGGAGATAGCACCTTGTGATCACTTATTCTTACTGAAATCAATTTTGGATAATCAGATCTCTTGAAAGGCGAAGTTTACTTGGAAGGTTCTACTTATGGAAACCAAGATCCTGATTGTATGGGCGAACATGATTGATGGGCTATCAACACATTCCTTAAATGACTCGAGATCTCCTTTGATTGATTATGTTCAACGGTTAGATTGGAGGAACTCCTTTGGAAAGTGCCAACGGTCGTAAAGGCATGGAGGAGTATATAAGGATGATGCTCAAGTTGTTCGAGTGTGTGCGTGAAAGAAAATTCCAAAGTCTGAAGCTCTTTATTCTTTGCTATTTCAATTGTTGAGCCAATATTGTACTTAAAAGAGAGAACAAACACTTGAGAGACTTTGAAAAAGTGTAGTAGAATCTCTAAACTGTGAAGTCGTGATCGTGAGACTGTAAACCTCTTTTGATTCTTAGTAAAATCCAGCCAGTGGGCTGTCAGTGTGGGAGAGTGGACGTAGACTTGGTCTAAGCCGAACCACTATAAATTTTGTGTGCAAAATTCTCTTTCCTTAACTCATTTACTTTATCTGCTATGATATACTTCTGTGTTCTGAAGTAACTGTTAAAGTCTAATTCCTTTTGCAAAGTCTGTAGTTGACTAGACTAAGATTAAAAGTAAAGTTTTTCACTGCATTTTGTACAAACTGTTTTTACACCTATTCACCACCCTCTAGGTGTTCGTACTAGTCCTCACAATTGGTATCAGAGCCTATGTGCTCATTTGAATTGAAGTTTTTTTACTTTTGAGCTAAAGATCTATGACTAGTATTTTGGCTCCAGGATTGGTTGAAGGCCAAAGCAACACAAAACCTCCTTACTTTGATGAAAAGGAGCACAATGTTTGGAAAAACAAGATGAAGGCATTCCTGAGATCAAAAGATCCTCTGGAATGGGATGTGGTAGAAAGAGAAATCATTCTCAAAGCTACACCAACCTCAGAAAGAGGAAAGGAAGTTGCAGATGCTGGCGAGATGACACAGGCAGACATAACCAAGAGACAAACTCTTAATGCTAAAGCTATCTACTCCTTATATTGTGTCTTATCTCCTACTGAGTATAACAGAATTTCATCTTGTGACAGCAAAAGAAGTCTGGGACGGATTGCATGCCACTTATCAAGGAACTGATCGAGTTAAAGAGACAAAAATCAACATACTACTCGGATAGTACGAAGACTTCAAGATGAAGCCAGAAGAATCCATTACTGACATGTTTAGTCGGTTCACAGAGATTGTAAATGGTCTAGCATATCATGGACAGCCAATCTCTTGGCAGATGAAAGTCAACAAATTGCTTCGTGGACTCTCCAAAGACTGGAATCACATTAAGACTTCAATAAGAGAAACACAAAGGATTGTGCTTTTGTCAGTAGACGAATTAATTGGCACACTTCAATCATAGGAAGTGGAGCAAATCAATGAGGATGCGGATCTTAAAGGTAAGAAGTCAATTGCTTTAAAGTCTAACGATGATTTTGATGATACATATTCAGAAGACGACTTAGACGATGAAAAACTTGCACTCATGATAAGGAAGTTTAGGAAGTTGAATAGGAAAGGAAAAAAGGTTCAACTGGAAGAAGCAAAGCACTCAGAGATTTCAGAAGAAATCAAATGAAGACAATGAAATTAATAAAGATGTTATTTGCTGTGAATGTAAGAAAAATGAGCACATCAGACCTAACTGCCCTCTGATGAATAAAAAGAAGGGAAATTCAGACAAATTCAAGAAGGCTCTCAAAGAAGAAACATGGAGTGATACTGAATGCGAAGAGACTGAAGATGAATATGCCAACATATATCTAATGGCAAATTCTGAATCAGACTCAAACTCTAGAACAGATCTAGACTCAGACTCAGATGATGAAATCGAGGTTAGTAATCTTAAAATTCCTGCTAAAGTCTCAAAGTACATAGATGAACTCTGTTTTAGTTTCAAAACTTCTCTTAAAAGGATTTTCGAGCTAAAAAGGGAAAATTCTAAACTGAAGCAATAGGAAATTTCTTGGGCAAAAAAGTTTGAAGATCTAAACAAAAGTTTTAATGATTTAAAGAAAGAAACAAATTCTCTTTCGAAGGAAAATATTTTCCTAAAAGAAGACATTTTAAGTATACCAAAAAGGTTTTCAATAGAATCTGAGAAATTGGAAAAGATTCTTTCGGTACAAAGACCTTATTTCAACAAATCTGGGTTAGGCATGACACCAGAAACTATTCATTTAATTGATTTTCCAAAAGTAAAGGAAAGAATCAAATAAAGACCTACGAAAACATTTTACAAAAATCACTTTTAGAGAGTGTTTGTAAAACCTGTTGGCCAAAGTGCTTTCAAATGTTCAAAGTGTGAGAGCTTAGAACATTTCGAGAAAGAATGCCCTGAAGCTTGGAGACCTGTTAAGAAAGATTGGGCAAAGACAATATTTAAAACTAACACATTTGGAACCAAGAAAATATGGGTACCAAAGAAAGTTTGAGTTCTTTCTGTAATTGCAGGTCACTATCAAGAAAAAGATCAAGTGGTATTTGAATAGTGGCTATTCAAGACACATGACTGGAGATCAAGTTGTTTTATTAAGCTTGTGCAAATAAAAGGTGGAAAAGTCTCTTTTGGCGGAAATAGTAAATGAATAATTGTTGGATGTGGAACTGTGAAAATTGGAAGTCCCACAATCAACAATGTCTCCTTGGTGGAAGGTTTGAATTATAATCTACTTAGCATTAGTCAACTGTGCGACACTGGATTCAAAATCAATTTCCAAGAGGGAACTTGTTCGGGAATCAGTAAAGACTTTTCACAATCTTTTACTGGATGAAGACAGAGGAATATTTATCTTCTGGATATAAAACCAGAAAATTCCCAGTGTCTAATATCCATTCAAGACGAAGCAAATCTTTGGCATCGAAAGCTTGGCCATGTCAATATGAAACAGATTGCCAAGATTTCTTCGAAGAAACTCGTTCGTGGACTTCTCAGTCTAACTTATCAAAAGTTTGATCTATGTACAACATGTGTCTTGGGAAAACAGGTGAGAAGTTCTTTTAAGCCTATAAATCAAGTTTCTACTAATCGTGTTTTGCAGCTTTTGCATACGGATCTTTTTGGACCAACCAGAACTCAAAGCATTGGTGGAAAGAGATACTGTCTAGTAATCATGGATGATTATTTCGATATACTTGGGTTCACTTCCTTGCAAGTAAGTCTGAAACCTTTTCTCATTTTTCAAAGTTCGCCAAGAAAGTCCAAAATGAGAAAGGCTATGTTATTTCAAGCATTCGGACAGACCGTGGAGGTGAGTTTGAAAATCAAGACTTTGCTAAATTTTGTGATGAATTTGGCATACAGCATTTCTACTCCTCTTCATATACTCCAGAACAAAATGGAGTTGTGGAAAGAAAGAATAGAACCTTGCAAGAAATGGCAACAACTCTTTTAATTGAAAGCAACATTCCTTCTCGTTTCTGGGCTGAAGCAATTTCTACAGCTTGTTATATTATTAACAGAGTCTTCTTAAGATAAATTCTAGAGAAAGCTCCTTATGAAGTATTTAAAGGGAAAAATACAAATGTTTCTTATTTTCATGTTTTTGGTTGTAAGTGTTTTGTTTTAAAAAATGTAATTGATCGAACTGGTAAGTTTGAAGAAAAATCAAACGAAGGTATCTTCCTTGGCTACTCAACTTCAAGCAAAGCCTACAGGCTATTCAACAAAAAGACTCAATCTGTGGAAGAGTTTATGAATGTCAAATTTCAAGACTCTATACAGAATCAGACTCAACTTGAAGAATCCGAACCTACTCTAGATCTCACAAAGTCTACCTCCCCTGAAGTGGCTCAGACTTCCAAAGATCATCAACAAACAAAAGCTGCAGATTCAGCTGAAGCAGAAGATCAGCAGATCATCAGACCAACCAGTAATTGGAAGCATAAGTCTAGTCATCCCAAAGAACTTATCATTGGCAACAGTGATGAAAGGATTCGCACCAGATCCAAAAGGCAAGAAGAGTCAAGTGCTGTAGCACTTATTTCTGAGTTAGAACCCAAGAGCATATAAGAAGCCTTAGCTGACGAAAGTTGGATTGAAGCCATGCAAGAAGAACTCAGACAATTCAGCATTAACAATGTTTGGGAGTTAATTCCTAAACCAAAAGACAAGTCTATTATTGGAGCTAAATGGGTTTTCAGGAACAAAATGAACGATAAAGGAAAAGTGGTCAGAAATAAAGCAAGACTCATGGCCAAAGGCTATACACAAGAAGAAGGGATAGACTACGACAAGACATATGCACCAGTGGCAAGGTTAGAAGCAATTAGATTATTGCTTACTTTTGCTTGATATAAAAACTTCAGGTTATTCCAAATGGACTTCAAAAGTGCATTTCTAAATAGATTTATCCAAGAAGAAGTCTATGTGGAACAACCACCTGGATTTGAAAATCCAAGAAGACCAGCCTCAGTTTTCAGACTGAAAAAAGACTTTATATGGATTAAAGCAAGCACCTCGAGCTTGGTATGACAGGTTAAGTAAATTTCTAACTCAAACTGGTTTTGTTAAAGGAAAAGTAGATACCACTTTGTTTATTAAAGGGAAGGCAAAGATTTTCTATTCATTCAAATTTATGTTGATGACATTATTTTTGGATCATCTAATGAAAATTTGTGCAAGAAATTTTCTAAGTCTATGCAGGATGAATTTGAGATGAGCATGATGGGTGAATTGTCCTTCTTTCTCGGACTACAAGTAAAACAATCAAAGAAAGGCATTTTCATTCATCGGGAAAAATATGCAAAAGATCTCATCAAGAAGTTTGGATTGGAGAATTGCAAAAAGACTGATTTACCAATGTCAAGTTCTTCGAAGCTGGACAAAGACGAAGGAGAAAAGAAAGTTGACCAGAAGCTCTATAGAAGTATCATTGGTTCACTTCTTTATCTTACCGCTTCTAGACCTGACATTTTGTTTAGTTTTTGCATTTGTGCTAGATTTCAATCAGATCCTAAAGAATCTCATCTAAGTGCCGTAAAACGCATCATTAAATACGTTGCAACTACTTCAAAGTTAGGTCTATGGTATCCAAAAGAGGAAGACTTTACTCTTCTTGGATATTCAGACGCAGACTTAGCGGTTGAAGAGTTGATAGAAAGAGCACCTCTGGTATTTGTCAACTACTAAGGAACAAGACAGTATCTTGGTTTTCAAGGAAACAAAGCACTATAGCTCTTTGAACAGCAGAAGCAAAATATGTGGCTCTTGGAAGTTGTTGCTCACAAATCTTATGGATAAAGCAACAACTAAGAGACTTTGGAATCGAAGACTCATGCACTGAGATCAAATGCAACAACACCAGTGCAATCAATCTCACAAAAAATCCAATTCTTCATTCACGAGCTAAGCACATAGAGATTCAACATCATTTTATTAGAGATCATGTTCAAAACGGAGAAGTTATGGTACAATTCATTGACTCGAAGAATCAGTTGGTAGACATATTTACAAAGCCCTTGGAGAAAGGTTTATTTGAGTCTATTCGTACCAGACTGAATATTATATCTTTTATCAATTAAAGTCTGAAGATGATCAGACTCAGAACAACCTCAAATGACAACTGTAAGTCTATTCTATGTCAGTAATTTAATTTATGAGTTAAAAAAATTGAAAATGTATGTTTAAATTCTGAATCGTCATTTATATTATTTTTAGCAGTTATCTTTATAATTCTTTAATTTATGGCAGTTTTGGTTCATTTTCGAAAAAGCATCTTTTCATTTTCAAAAAAGGCAATTAACATTTTCAAAAAGGAAGTTATCATTTTCAAAAAGGTAGTTTTTACTGACGATTCTTATACCTCGTTTCATTTACTTTATATACTACAGTCTTCTTCTTCGTTTTCACCCAAACCCTAGAATACAAAACTCCATCATGTTTCACTTTCTCTCTAGTTTATTCCAAAAAGACTTCTTTTTGTCACAATCGAGTTCATGAAATCCCTCAAAGAAAGTGACAATGTCTTCTCAAAGAAAGTCCTCCACAATCGCAAGCAGGGGACCACAGAGAATGCATGAGGGTCCTACGCACTTTGATCTAACCGAGGAAGAAGACTATCCTCATCTGTATCAGCAAAGTCAACAACAACCTTCTCAACCGCGCCAATCCTCTCCGTCTAGGACTCAAGTTCCTCCGCAGCAACAACCAGAGGAAGAAATTCTAGAAGATGTTGAACCTGTAAGGTCACAAAAACCCCAGTTTATTTTCAAACTATACTCTAACTTAAAAAGGGGTGGTTCGGCGATGACGCTCATTGACGAATTTTTGAAAGCACATGGCTACAAAAATGAGACTTATTTCTTAAACGCTATGGAAAAGATAGGCGTTGCGCTTGAAGGACTGGCTGATTGGACGTTTGCCAATTTTCCAAGTGATCCGCGTGTTGGTAGCTTTAACCAGACTAAAGGGAAAGATGATGATGAGAGAATGTTCTTTCATTTCCAGCCCAGGATGGGCATAGCCACAAATGTTCGTAGTGGAAAGACAGAACTTTTTTGTTCTAAAGGGCACAAGAGGACTTATTCTAAACTGCTGAAGCGACGGGTGATGAACCCTAGAAGTGTTGATTTTGATTTTCTTGATTCGTTGAAAATCAATCTAAGAGAGAAGTTTGCTCTTTTACAACTTGAACGTTTTTGCTCTGAGACAATTGTTGCTCACCCAGAATTCACAGCTTACTTTTATTCGAATATATCGTTTTTAGATGCGAATAGATTGTGTTTCAGTGTTAGAAACAAGGATTTTGTGGTTGATACGGACACTCTGGCTGATGTGATTGAGGTGGAAAGAGGGAGTTTCCAACCAATTAGTGTGTCTTTTAGTCATGCTACTTTGGAGCTTGTTCGGGATAGGATTGCTGAAGGCGGGATCTCTTACTCCATAATGAATGCTTCAAATATCCTGCTTCAAAAGATCGTCATTAACTGTTTCAGACCCAAATCTACATCAAAAACTGATGTCTCAAACTCTGAAGCCAAACTGATGTATGCGATCAATATCGGATACAAATTCTCTCTACCTCATACCATTCTCATGCACATGTACAGAACGGTGGTAAAGGACAAGGGACAACTCCCTTTTTTTGCTCTTATTACTCGATTATTCAAACATCTTGACATTCAACCTCCCAAAATTCTTTGTGTTCGTACCATTGATACAATGGTAGTGGGACTGAAAATGGTTTCCAAAATGCATCTGAAGGATCTAAGCTAGGTTTTAGAGAGCATGAAGGTGAAGTCTCCTGTCAGAGCTAGACAAGACTCTGCAGTAGGAAAAAGAAAAGGCAAAGAGCTAGCTTCTGAACCAGTCACGAAGAAGAGAGCACTCCTCTTGCAGGATGATGAAGAGGATGAGGATAACCTCACTCTCACCGCTTTTGCCTCAAGGAATTTATAGAGCTTTAACTTTCCAGAGAAGAAGAATCGAGAGGACAGAGCGAGAGTAGAAGCAGAACAGAGAAATGAAGAAAAAGAAGCAATGAGAACAGAGGAAGAGGGAAGAAGAACAGAAGAGGAAGACAAAGAAGGAGAACCACAGGATGAAGAAGAAGAGTACTTCTCTCCACCTGACGGTACAAAAACAGGGGGAGCCACTACTCAAAATGGTACTTCTTCACTTGCTAGTGATGATGTTAGTCGTTCTCCTGCAGAATCAGAGGATGTGTATGCCTCTCAGTTTCCTAAAGGCGATCATGAGGCTTCATCTCCAAGTTTGGATGTCCCCACTGAGATCCCATCATCTGTGAACACTCCTCAAACTACCCGTGCTGAAGCAAGTACTCAAACCGACAATACAGCAGACTTCAAGAGATTGCTCGAGCTTCTTTTGGAGATCAAAGCTCAGCTTTATGGATTGGAGTGTGAATTTCAGACCATGCAGTCAGTTCATCAAGCCTCTTCAGTTACGTTGCATGATCAAATACAAGCCCTTTCGCATCAAGTTCAAGCTCATGCCAAGGGTGAAGATATTCAACAATTGAAGCAGGACCTGAAGAAATTGGAAGAGACCATCACGTCTATAGGGGATTTCCAACTAGTTCATGTTCCCAAGAAGCCCTAATTTTCATCCAAACCCTTTTTATCATCATTTCTCACTTTTTACTGTGACAAAAAAGGGGGAGAGTTTATGCAGATTTGATTTTAACTGTTTTGATTTGTTTTGGTTTGTTTGGTTTGATGACTTTTGATGACTTTATCTTTGGTGAGACTTTGGATTGCTTTAGACTATTTGGATTTGAACTTTAATGCATGCAACAACTTAGTTTGTGATACAGATTGTAACTGGATAACTAGCTTGTTTTTGCAGGACTAACATGTTTCCTGTGATTGCAGAATTATCGATATACAGGTCTTAATCATTTTTATCATAGATTACTTAAGTGTTGTTTTGTAGGATAAAAGTTTCAAATCTGCAGGAAAGTTTTGTTACCATCAAAAAGGGGGAGATTGTTAGAGAAGACTCCTTATTGTTTTGAAGCTGACAAAACATTTCCATTAAGTCTAGCCTAAAAGGTTGCAAACTCTAGTATTATAGTCTGAAGATCTCAAGACTCTTATGTCAAAGTCTGAAGACTGAAGTTCAAAGTCTAACCTCACCGACAGATTCTAGATGGACAAGAGAAGACTTATCCTGATGCGAGTTTATCTTCAAGGATTTGGTCCGTACAGTTCATGGAAGATCTTACAACTGGAGATAGCACCTTGTGATCAATTATTCTTACTGAAATCAATTTTGGATAATCAAATCTCTTGAAAGGCGAAGTTTACTTGGAAGGTTCTACTTATGGAAGCCAAGATCCTGATTGTATGGGCGAACATGATTGATGGGCTATCAACACATTCCTTAAATGACTCGAGATCTCCTTTGATTGATTCTGTCCAATGGTTAGATTGGAGGAACTCCTTTGGAAAGTGCCAACGGTCATAAAGGCATGGAGGAGTATATAAGGATGATGCTCAAGTTGTTCGAGTGTGTGCGTGAAAGAAAATTCCAAAGTCTGAAGCTCTTTATTCTTTGCTATTTCAATAGTTGAGCCAATATTGTACTTAAAAGAGAGAACAAACACTCGAGAGACTTTGAAAAAGTGTAGTAGAATCTCTACACTATGAAGTGGTGATCGTGAGACTGTAAAACCTCTTTTGATTCTTAGTGAAATCCAGCCAGTGGGCTGTCAGTGCGGGAGAGTGGACGTAGGCTTGGTCTAAGCCGAACCACTATAAATTTCGTGTGCAAAATTCTCTTTCCTTAACTCATTTACTTTATTTGCTACGATATACTTCTGTGTTCTGAAGTAACTGTTAAAGTTTAATTCCTTTTGCAAAGTTTGTAGTTGACTAGACTAAGATTAAAAGTAAAGTTTTTTACTGCATTTTGCACAAACTGTTTTTACACCTATTCACCCCCCCTCTAGGTGTTCGTACTAATCCTCACAGGAATGACGTTTGATTGAGACATGAACTGCAATAAACATGAATAGAAGACTTCTTTCCATCGGTCACAAGCACACCGAAGCTTCTAGTAATGAGAATTCTAGGATCAATCTGAACGATCCATTCCAGAATTTTCTGGCTTTTGACATTGGATTCACTTTACATTTTTCAACAATAGCTACAAAGTTCTTAAACTAAACCTTAGACAGGCGTGACACCCAAAATCAGCATTAATGTTAATACTACGAAAATATCATTCGATCCATTCATTTATCCCAGAAACGTTCCCATCCTTGCTCAGTTATTCTTGAACAGGTTTCATTCGGTACATTAATGTTAATACTATGAATATATCATTCGATACATTCATTTATCCCAGAAACGTTCCCTTCCTCGCTCGATTAATCTTGAACAGGTTTCAGAAGAGTACAGCGTACAGCAAAAGCATTTTAAAGTTGCACTGTCATAAGGAATGATACAAGTTCCGGCAACCTTAGGACACTTGCTCCAGATTCTTGATAAGATCTTTATGGATGTACTATTGCCATCCTAGATCTTCGGCCCATTTCAACAAAGTATATGATTCCCCAATAACACCTATTTCTTTAGAAAGCTGCTTTCGGCTAGTTTAAAGCCTATAACAGACAAAAGTTGCCTCCAAAGAACGTCTGGTAATAAGATTTTTGGACGACACATGGACATCATCTCAGAACCAGGGACAGCTCACCCATATGCTAACAAGTTGCGCCATCTTTGGAAAGTGATTGAAAGCATCATCATTGGGCAGTCTCAAGTGAATGAATCTGCATAAATTCTCAAGGAAGAGTTGCTGCTGTCTTTTACAATTTCAGGGTACATGAATCCTCGACTCCACTGGTTGAGACCCCTTGAATTTACCGAGAGAAAATGGAGTACGAAACTCTGTCGAGCTACTCAGCAAATTGGTCAGAATCCACCACAGTCCCGGAGATGAATTCTACAAGCTCATGCTTATGAGCGTTCTCCAAGCAACTCTCCACTCAGCTAAGAAGACGAGCACTCAGACACTCCTCTTCTGGGACACCTTTGGACCCTGCATGCACCTTTGGATGAGCGGGCATTCTCCTGATTTCAGGCAAACGCGAGAGTTGATTTTAGTACTCTACATTAATCCACGATACCCTTGGCAACAGCACTGCTACCAAATATTACAGTTGCAGTATAAGAAAAAAGTATATAAGGTACCGGTAAGCTTAGAGCACTCTTGTCCACTTTTTGAGAGAAAAGTGTAAGCTTATTGTATTGGTGTCAAGTTAGTCCTAGACTTTTTGACATAGTGTCAATTCAGTCCTTTCTATTAATTATGGCTGAATATTACTAACGTGAATGCCAGTCAGCTTGCATGGCATGGCCAATTGATGTGGATAATTTTTAATAATTTTTTAATAATTTTTTGAATTTTTCTCTTTTTCTTTTTCTTTTTCTTTTTCTTTTTCTTTTTCTTTCCTGTTTTTTTTCCTTTCCTTCCTTCTACCTCCGGCTGATTTTCTAGCGATTAACTAGAGGCCAGGGCAGGTGAGGGCGAGCCTCGCCATGGCTGGGTGAGGCTTGAGCCTTCACTAGAGGCCGCAAGGGCAACCTCGCGTTGGGTCGGCAAGGCTCACCCTCGCCCGATCCGATGAGGGTCGAGCCTTGCTAGGGGTAGGCAAGCCTCGCTAGTGGCTGACAAAGTCCTCAATGATCGGCCAGAGGAAGAAGGAAGGGAAGGAACCAAAAAGGAAAGAGAAAGGAAAAAAAAAAGTAAAAAGAAAAAAATAAATTCGAAAAAATAATAAAATATTAATAAAAATTGTTCACATCAGCGTCAGCCATGCCACATAGATTAACTGATGTCCACATCAGCAATATCCAACCAAAATTAGCTGAAAGGACTAAATTGATACTACGTTGATAGGTTTATAAATAAATTGGCACAAAATAATAGATTTATAACTTTTTTGATTCTTTTTCTGGATTCTTGGTAAGAATTCTCTAGATGCACTGTTCCCATCCTGGATCTTTTGGCTGATTTCAACATAGTATATGCCGATTGTTCATTGATAGTAAGCGTTTTAGGAAGTTGCTTTCAGCTAAGTCCAAAGGTGCAAGTATTTTTTTATCTCGCCGGCCGACTATTACGGGACAGAAAGTAGGTTCCAAAAGTAAGTCAGGTCGGAAAACTCGGGGGCTGACTGCTCTGCACAGCGTGATTTGTTTCCAAAAGCCGGCGTAGCATTATGACTGCAATGACAACTAACGGTTTCACCTACCATTCAGTGAAAAGAAACCAACCGTCATCAATTTTTCTTACGTTGGAAAAATCCAATTCAACGCTCACGCTTGTCTTTTGTGGAGGTTTGCCTCTTGATCATTCAAAACGGTAGCATGGCTATTTATAAACTGATCGCAGTGACAAGGAAAGTATCTTACTTTAATAGGGCAGCCACATACAGAGGCGTGTAGAACTCTGCTAGATGCATGACAACTACATCTCATAAGAAATATAAAACTGACCATCCATATCAGCTTTTCTTTCTCTGGTTTCTGGTTTGAGTGTCACCACAGAGAGAGATAGATGGACACTCAATTAGCCTCAGCTAAGAGAAGCCATGCCGTTTGTATCCCAGGTCCATACCAAAGCCATATAGGAGCAATGCTAAAACTGGCAAAGCTTCTGCGTACAAAAGGTTTCGACATATCCTTCGTGAACACAAATTACAACCATCAACGCCTATTGAAGTCAAGGGGAGCTCGAGCCCTTGATGGCTTCCGTGGCTTTCAATTCCTGACCATCACTGACGGCCTTTTTGTAGATTTGAAGCTTTGATTTGCTGGTTTTGTTTGTAGTTTGAGTTATGCTAGTGTGGTGTGTTTTTATGTGCGCAGACTATGTGTGTTTTTATATAGAATTTATTGTGTAGACCAAACTTTACTTTAGCAAATGTTTATTCATATAATGCTTACTGTCTATTATCTCTATCTATTATCTTGTGCTGCTAAAGTATTGTTTTGCAGGATAACATTTATATTATGCTTAAATCTGCATGAAAGTATTTTCATCGTAAAAAATGGGGAGATTGTTGAGAAAACACTTACCAAGTTTTAAAGTTGATAAAACTTTCTAGTTCTTATTCTTATTTTGAAGAACAATATACTTTTGAAGTTATATCGTAGACTCTTGCCAAAATCTATTCATTTCAGAAAATTTTCCCACTTTGACGCAATTCATACTAGATTTATTAATCTTGGGACAAGGATTCAAAATGAATGCATTACGAATTTATTCTTCAATAACTGATTCTTTAGCGAAGAATCTCACTTCTTTTTATAAATACATTGATGAAATCAATCTTGAAGACAAGTTCCTTTTTGGGAATTGTCTACTTATGAAAACCTAGATTCTAATTGTATGGATTGATTATACTAGCACGAACACGTATAGGGGATAAATAGGTGTTTAAAGGAGTAAAATAAATTTCGAACAAAGTCTGAGAATCAACTAGAGTCTGATAAGTAATTCACCGGACTTCTGATGAATATTTAGAATCAAATAAGAGATGTAATTGATTTTTACAATACTTAAAAGAATGCAACAAATATAAATAAAGAGAGTTAAGGGAAGAGAAGATTGCACACGAAATTTATAGTGGTTCGGCTTAGATTAAGCTTATGTCCACTCTCCCATGTTGACAACCTTTTGGCTAGAATTTACTATAGTATCAACAAAGAAGTACAATTTTTTAGTGCAAACACTCAGTGGAAGATCCATTTTCTCTCACTAAGTCAATATTCTTGTGATTTTCTCTCTTGAATACAATTTGTAAGCATCGCTGATGAAGAGTAAGTAGTTGGAAAGACTTCAAACTTTGAAATTTCAATTTTCACGTCTTTGCCTCAAATAGACTGAATAATTTCCTTAAATACTTTTTCACGCCTCACTAGCTGTTGGCATTTTTTAGAGAAATTTCTTCCAATCAATCCATTAGACAAAATCTATTAAGGAAATCTTATAGCCGTTTGAAGATTAGGATGAAAATCCGTTGATTCTAGTTGCCCATACAATCATAATATAAGTTTCCATAAGTAAACACTTCCCAAAAAGGAACTTGTCTTCAATATTGATAGAATCATTATGTGATTGATTCTATCAATGTATTTATAAAAGATGAGTGAGATTCTTCGCCAAAGAACTATATATTGAAGAATAAATTCACAATGCGTTCATTTTGAATCCTTGTCACAAGATCAATAAATCTAAGTCTGATTTTATCTTCGTTCTGGACACGGTTTCAGTCTGGATTGCATCAGACTGGGAAACACTTCTTGAATTAATAGACTTTGGCAAGAGTCTATGATATAATTTCAAAAGTATACCGTTCTTCAAAATAAGAATAAGAACTAGAAAGTTTTGTCAACTTCAAAACTTGGTTTCTCAACAATCTCTCCATTTTTTATGATGACAAAACATTCATGTAGATTTAAACATAATGTAAATGTTATCCTACAAAACAATACTTTAGCAGTACAAGATAATAGATAGAGATAATAGACAGTAAACATTATATGAATAAACATTTGCTAAAGTAAAGTCTGGTTTGCACAATAAAGTCTGCATAAAAACACACATAGTCTGCACACATAAAGACACACCACACTAGCATAAAAAACTCAAATTGCAAACACAACTAGCAAGTCAAAGCTTCAAATCTACAAAATTCTCCCTCTTTTTGTCAACAGCAAAAAATGAGAAACACAAACAAGTACAAAGAAAATAAGAAAAGGATTAGGGCTGCCTTAAAACACGAACAAGTTGGAAATTCTCCAAAGCCTGCATGATCTCCTCAAATTTAGTCAGGCACTAATGGAAGACAGTCTCAACCTTTGCCAAATTCTGAATGGCCTGCTGATTCATGTTCAGAACTTTGTCATCAAGAGACTGTACCTTTCTAGTTAGAGATTCTGAGGCAGTTTCGAGAGCAACATGCAAATTTTGGATTTCAACCTCCATCCCACATTGCTGTGCCTTAATCTCCAAAAAAGAGTTTCACTATTCGAGCATAGTTTGAATCTGATTTAGTTTGGGCACTAGCTTTAGCAAAATGTACCGGCGGAGTATCCAAAAGTGAAGGAACATCAACCTGAACATTAAAGGTGTGTTGCTTCCCCTGAACACTAGCCTCATTGTCCTAACCCCTAGGAGATTCTTCAGAGAAATGAGATGCATAGATGTCCTCTGCATCTAGAGAAGATCGATTGACACCATCACTTATAGTTGGTTCTACAAGAAGAGTTTTCTCACCTACTCCCCTCGTGTTAGGAAGAACACTTTCTCCTTGCTACATTCCTTCTTTTCCAGCATTGGTTTGTTGACCAGTTTCCTTGTTCTTCTTTCCAGCATCTCCTTCATCAAGTTTCCTTGCATCATCTCCTTCCTTGTCAGTATGCTCCTGCTCCTTATTCAGATTTGCATCCCCCTCTTCTTCATCAGTCATCCTCCTCATTCTCTTTTTCTCAGTTTCCTCTCCTTCACTTTCCTCTTCTGGTTCTTTCTCGCTCTTGTCTTCTTCTTCTGCTTTAGAATCATCTATGCCTCCAATAGGATCTCTCATGGCAATATTTGCCACAATATCAAAGATAGTCTCGTCTTCATCATCTTCCTCTTCTTCATCTTGTAGACAAAGAACAGGTCTTGGAGTTTGCAAGACAACGCTCTTCCCTTTATGCTTCTTCTCAGCCGCAGATCCTATCATAGCTTTACTAGCAGATTCATTCTTCAAAAGTTTCAAAGCACCAGATAGATCCTTTAATCTCATTTTTGAGATCATTATGAGTCCAATTTGCATGGGAATAATGGTTTTGGAGCAAAAGATGGAGGGCAGTTGAATTTGAAAGTGTTGGAAAAGTCTAATCACCAAAGCTGTATAAGGAAGCTGGCATTTCTCCTTCGTTACGGTTTTGCATATGTGCAGTTGAATGGTATGAGCAAGTGAGAAAACTACTCCATTGCAGATAACCCACATCATTTTTGCTTCAAATCTTGAAAAATCAGTTTTGCAGGCAGTTTTGGGTCTGATACAGTTGATGACAATCTTGTGGAGTAAAATGTTAGAGGCAGACATCCTAGAATAAGTGATGCTTCCTCTAGGAATTTTGTCCTTCACTAGAAACTTGATGATCTTTTCATTTGAGACATTTATGTGCAAAAATTCACTTCATTCCACTCCCAAAATATCAGCCAACAAATCAATATCAACATCAAAAAAAATTTCACTCACGGTAAATTGAATATAAGTGGGATCCAGAACTGACAAACGGCATGGCTTCTCTTAGCCGAGGCTAATTGAGTGTCCATCTCTCTCTCTCTCTCTCTCTAGTGACACTCAAACCAGAACCTAGGGGATATAAAAGCTGATATGAATGGTCAGTTTTATATTTCAAATGAGGGGAAAGATGTAGTTGAAAATTGCGATCCAAAGTTCGAAGGAGAGTTCCAGTAATTAACCATTAAGTTATGCATGCATCCAGTAAAGTTCTACACACCTTTGCATGTGGCTGCCCTATTAAAATTTAGGGGAGTGTCACAGTAATTAAACTTTAAGTCATGCATGCATCTAGCAAAGTTCTACACACCTCTGCATGTGGCTACCCTGTGACGTCCCCGCTGTCCCATTGGGTTACAGAAGCACGCCAAGTAAATATAAAGGAACCTCGGGCTACGGAATCACGCCGGGTCTATTAAAATGGACATCGGGCTATGGAAGCACACCGAGTCAATGAAAAGGACTCTGGGCTGCGAAAGCACGCCATGTCAATATAAAGGAAATCCGAGCTACGGAAACACGCCGGTTCGATAAAAGGTACTCTAGGCTACGAAAGCACGCTAGGTCAATATAAAAGACACCGAACTATGAAAGCACGCCGAGTCAGTGAAAAGGGCTTCGGGCTACGAAAGCATGCCGAATTGATGAAAAGAACATCCGGCTACAGAAGCACGCCGGGTCAGGAACTCTGACTACGGAAGCACGCCGAGTCTATTAAAAGGGATATCGGGTTACGGAAGCACGCCCCAGTAAATGAAAATGACTCTGTGTTACGAAAGCACGCCAGGTCAATATAAAAGAAATCCGGGCTACGGAAGCACGCCGGTTCGATAAAAGGGACTCTGGGTTATGAAAGCACGCCAAGTTAATATAAAGGACACCGGGCTACAGAAGCACGCCGGGTCAGTGAAAAGGGCTTCGGGCTACGAAAGCACGCCAAATTGATGAAAATAACACCGGGTTAAGGAAACACATCGGGTTAGGAACTCCGGCTAAGGAAGCATGCTGGGTCTATTAAAAGGGACATCGGGCTACGGAAGTACGCTGAGTGAATGAAAAAGACTCTGGGCTACAAAAGCACGGCAGGTCAATATAAAGGAACTCCGGGCTACGGAAACACATCGGGTCTATTAAAAGGGACATTGGGCTATGGAAGCATGCCGAGTCAATGAAAATGACTCTACGCTACGAAAGCACGCCAGGTCAATATAAAGGAAATCTGGGCTACGGAAGTACGCTGGTTCGATGAAAGGGACTCTGGGCTACGAAAGCACGCCACGTCAATATGAAGGACACCGGGCTACGGAAGTACGCCGGGTCAATGAAAAGGGCTTCGGGCTATGAAAGCACGCCGAATTGACGAAAAGAACACCGGGCTATGGAAGCATGCCGGGTTAGGAACTCCGGGCTACGGAAGCACGTTGGGTCTATTAAAAGGGACATCGGGCTATGGAAGCACGCCGAGTCAATGAAAAGGACTCTAGGCTACAGAAGCACGCTAGGTTAATATAAAGGAAATCCGGGCTTCAGAAGCACACCGGGTCGATGAAAAGGGCTTCGAGCTAGGAAAACACACCGAATCTCAAGGCTTCAAGGAGTAACTTGAACGTCAAGTATTACTTGGTCTTCAAGGAAATATTACCTGTCAGACATGATTAGAGCAAAAACTGATATGCATTCATTAAAGACGTAGGCAATTTGAGCTACTCTAGAATGCACATTTCAAAGTTCAGTGAGGTTTTCATCCATTCAATCAAGGCTTATGCATAATGACTTTACCATATTTGCATCACCCCAAATTTCCACAAGAAAAAATTGTCGTTCAAGACAATGGCATGGATTTCTTAAGAATACCTAATGAGAGACTTTTAGTTAGAAATGATTTTCACTCACCCTCATTCAGAAGGGCTATTTTAGGATAATCACTCCATCTCACTATCATCATACCAACAAGGGTCCGAGTATTCTCGCAAGTAGTACGACCTTACTAATCTTAGAGGTCTTTAATGAGGACTGTAACGTGGGCTTGGTCAATGGCTTAACAAACGGACTCTTTAAGTCAAGACAATTGAAAGAATAATTATGTAATCATCTCTGGGTTTACAAGTCAAGAACCCTACAAAATGAGAAAGAAATGATCTTACTCGCACTTCTTCGAGCGATGCTTATAAACATATGAACTCCTATGTTAATTCAAATGCCATAATCTGAAGAGACTTTGTAAGGAACGTAACATAGGCTGGGTTCATGGGTTGAGAAACGAAATGATCATTAGGCTCAAAATATGTGTGAATGGTGAGAGTTGGTGATTATCTTGGCATTGCCACCAGCTTTCTTTTTCACCATCGGGGATTGTCTTCATAAGGCGCCCCACTGATTGTAAAAACTTAGCATTTGAGATCTTTGAGTATTGCTCCATTGGAGATACAACCTTTTTTCAACCGATAGTCCTTATCTTGACTGTCTTTTTTCATCTATGGGCATCGGCCTTGCTTTTATCAGGTGCACCGCTTTTTCATCCCCCTAGTTCTCATTCATTTTTTCTTCACTTCTTTTTTCATGGGCATTGGCCTTGCTTTTACCAGGCACATTGCTTTTTCGTGCCCCTTAGTTTTATTTTGATTTCAACTCTTGCGCACAATGCATGCGTCAAGCAATTACACTTTGAATGACACTCGAACTTTCAAAGGTCTTCATCTGCCTTTTGCCTTGCCCTAATGTGGGGGATGATCACCAACTGGGTTTGAAGAAATGAAATTGCAAGCTCAAGTGGGCTATACAAAGGATATAAGTATGTAGGATAGAGAAAGAAATGCTCTTCGTCATCCTAAGGCACTTAAATTACCACATGAATTCGATGTAATAGCATGACTTGAAGATTGATACAAGTGAGAGCAAGAAAATTTGTTTTCATTTTCCTCACCTCATGATGCTGTCTTACCCTCAATTTGCCTCGATGTGGGGTGGTTCTTGATAGGGGTAATTTGAAAAAATCTTCATAAATGTATTAGACTCAAAGGGGTTAAGTAATGGATCATATATAGTGTTTGTGATAGAGAAATGAATTGCCCCTCATTATTTCGATCATTGTACGTTTCGCGAGAAAACTCTTTATATTGTAGATATGAAACTTTCTACACTCATCTCACAAATGTATAGGTAATGGATTGTGTATAGGATAAGGCTTGCCTTTCATCATCTTGACACATCTCATTTCGCATTCCTTAAGCATTTGATATCACTCCATTGAATTGTCTCTCTTGACAAATCTCAACATGAAATTGGTGAGTTAAATATGTAAAATCACTATGGAAATTCTCTTTTCAAAAGAGTCCAGCAACTTTAAGCATGAAGAGCTTTTGTGACTTAAAACAAACGATTTACTACACTCAAAAAATGTTTTCATAAGTATGAAAAACATGAGCAGAAGTATACCTCAAGTGTCATAACTTGGCACAAATGGACACTTAAGTGCAATAACTTACGAAAGATACACTTAAGTGCCACATTCGAAGAAAAACGGATCACTTAAGTGCCACTACGGCCAAAGTCTGGCCAAAACGCTAACGTGGAATTTTTCCAGCAAAGCGAGTGCAAAACGATGCCATTTTGCACTCGATATGGCCAAATAATGCAAAAACAGCGTCGTTTTGGGTTGACATGGTAAAAAAATAATATAAAAATTAATTAAATTAAATTTAGTTAAAATATTAAAAAATAATGATTTTAAAATTAAAAAAAATTAAAAAAAGGGGGGCGGTGGCTGAGCGCTCGGTTGCCGCCTCCCTGCCGTCGCTAGGAAGGGCCGACGACAGAGGGGGGAGGGTCGGCCCGAGGTCGCCGGGCCCGGCCCGGGGGTCGGCGACCCCAGCCGACCGACGGCGAGAGCTAGCGAGCCCTCGCCCAAATCCGACAAGGGACGGCGGCCCTTGGCCCGACCAGACGAGGGTCGCCGACCCTCGCCGGATCTGGGCAAGGGTCGCAACCCTCACCACTCGCCACGGATCTAGGCGAGGGCCACCGACCCTTGTCGGATCTAGTCAAGGGCTGCAACCCTCGCCCCGATCTGAGGCGAGGGCTCGCGAGCCCTCGCCGCCGATCGGCCGGGGTCGTCGACCCCGGCCGGGGCTCGCCGACCCCGGCCGACCCTCCCCCTCCGTCGCCGGCCCTTCCCGATGACGACGGGGAGGCGGCGGCGGTGGGCGAGGGCTAAGCCCTCCGCCACCGCCCTCCTTTTTCTTTTTTCTTTTTATTTTTTTAATTTTAAAATTATTATTTTAATATTTTAACTAAATTTAATTTAATTAATTTTATATTATTTTTTTTACTATGCAGCCCAAAACGACATCGTTTTTGCATTATTTGGCCACGTCAGTGTGCAAAACGGTGTCGTTTTGCACTTGCTTCGCCGGAAAAATGCCACATATGCAATTTGGTCGGATTTTGACCGGATTGGCACTCAAGAGATCCATTTTGCTCCGATTTTGGCACTTAAGTGTACCTTTCATAAGTTATGGCACTTAAATGTCCCTTTCTGCCAAGTTATCGCACTCTAGGGGTCCACGTCTCGAAAAACATGATTTCAAGCATTCATTCAATGAATTGTCCCACGAAGGGACTGTCTCAGCAATGGGTGTCATTGGATTGCCCCTATCGAAAGAGAACAAACACACAAATTGATCAATTGAGGCTAAAAATCCGATCTTTGATGTGATGAATTCTTGCTTTTGCCCCTGCACAAAATAACTTGCATGAATAGGATACTATGCAACATCAAAGTAAATGCACATGGAATATCCATTTTGCTTGGGTGGAGATTTTGTCTCAGTCGGGACATTACCAAAATTTGTCATGCCCCAAATCTGTCATATGCAAGGAAGAGAATAGAGTGTCATTAAATATGATCAAGGACGAAATTTACCTCTTTCACCAAAAATGGATGGTCCTCCTTTACTTGCCCCTCATTTTCTTATTAATGTGCAAAAATGAAAATTCCGTCAAGCATGGAAATGTAAAACACTTTGCTTGGCTCTTCAAGATGGATATTTCAAGTGGTATCGAGATGTGACCCATCTTAACTTTTTAGAAATGTGTTCTCAATCTTGTTGAGCAACAGTTGAGCCAAATGATCTATCATTGCAACATGGTGTGCCTTTTCATATGCTTTCTTATCAAGCCAAGAAAATAATGCTTTAGGACCATGACTCATGTGTGCTTGAGTTCTTCACCCTCCTTGGTTTTGTGATGCGAACTCTCCAGGTCAGAGATTCTTCCTTCTAGATATGTCACTAGTCTCTTCATGATGGCACCAAATTCGACTATCTCAGGAAAATGAGACGGTTCAAAAGTCATCTTGGCTCTTTTCTTCGAGTCGCAATTTCTCACTTGTTTTGATCCATCATTTTAGCTCTTGACCATGAAAGGATGGGTGAGCGGGATAGCTCCATAATCACCTATTCAAATGAACGGGAACATGTAAGCATGAGGTGTAAATAGAGAGTCAATCAATGACAATGATCTAATCGATTTTATTTTTTTTCATTTATTCATGAAAAGTTCATACAAGAAGGGAATTTCCTAAAAAGGAGCTAGAAAAATAGATACCCTAGTGAGACTAAATTTCCTAGACATGAATTGAAAACAAATTCTCCAAAGTTTTTTGTTATTTTCCAACTGATTCATTGCATGGCAATTTCCTCATTTCAATTGTGATTGACAAAGGAATTAGATCAAATGACTAACCTAGGTTGTCATGGACGAACCAAAAGTATGACAAAGCAAGTAAATTGCATAGTATAGGGATAGAAGACTTACTTCACTAAGGAAAATCAATGGCAATCACATAGACATGCATATGAGATGTGAGGCTCGATTTCTACTCTAGACAGGCTTAGCAAAGTGGAGTTTAAAGGGTAGGATAACTAGTCACAGCCTCGCGTACTAAGTCAAGTCATCTTAACTCCGGCTCAGTCAAGAATGATACCCCAATGCGACGCAGTCTCGTGGGCAGAGGTAAACATTTTTGACACCAAGAAAGAAATTTTCGGGATTGAGTTGGGCAACCTCTACTACGCGGCCTCGCGGTCGAAGTCGTATCCAACTCAATACCATCCTAAGTATCCTAGCGCGGCCTAGGTCCGACGGCAGGTTGTGTATGCAAAAGTGTAGTGCAAAATGCAAAGCATGCATAATAGTTTATATCAAGCAACACTTCATATGTGAAAGTAAACCATACATCCCTACACCTCCCTGCAAAACAAAGGTTAACAAACACTTCCCCTTATACCTCCCATCTTGTAAGAACATTTAAGACCTTAAACATTAGGGACGTATCTGGGATCCTCGCTGCCAAACAAACATATTTTGTCAAAATAGAAGAGAAAATTAGCCTAAGTCCACTAAGAGCTTTCAACTCAAATCCCCAACGGAGTCGCCAAGTTGTCGCGACCTAAATTTTGGGTGCACCATCTAAGATTAGGCTAATAGACTACTAAGTCTAACTTAGCTCGGGTTTTTCCAAACCCATACCAATTTGCGACTTAGGTTCAAATATTTAGCATTGCAAAATATTATTAGCTAAGAGTCGCCACTAATAAGTTTACGGTAGGTCGACTAGACACCTAACTAAAAGTCTCTCATTTAGTATTATTAAGAAATCCATACCATTGTCTTGAATGATAATTATTTCCTGTGGAAATTTGGGGTGATGCAAATATGATAAAGTCATTATGCATAAGCCTTGATTTAATGGATAAAAACCTCACTGAACTTTGAAATGTGCATTCTAGAGTAACTCAAATTGTTTACATCTTTAATGAATGCATATCAGTTTTTGCTCTTATCATGTCTGACAGGTAATATTTCCTTGAAGACCGAGTAATACTTGACGTTCAAGTTGCTCCTTGAAGCCTTGAGATTCGGCGTGCTTTCGTAGCCCGAAGCCCTTTTCATCGACCCGGCATGCTTCCATAGCCCGGATTTTCTTTATATTGACCTGGCGTGCTTTCGTAGCCCAAAGTCCTTTTCATTGACTCGGCGTGCTTCTGTAGGTCCCTTTTAATAGACCCGACATGCTTCCGTAGTCCAGACTTCCTAACTCGGCATGCTTCCGTAGCCCGGTGTTCTTTTCATCAATTTGGCGTGCTTTTATAGCCCGAAGCCCTTTTCACTGACCGACGTGCTTCCGTAGCCCGGTGTCCTTTATATTGACCCGGCGTGCTTTTGTAGCCCAAAGTCCCTTTTATCGAACCGGCGTGCTTCCGTAGCCAATATTTCCTTTATATTGACCTGGCGTGCTTTCATAGCCCAGAGTCATTTTCATTGACTCGACGTGCTTCCGTAGCCCGATGTCCCTTTCAATAGATCTGGCGTGCTTCCATAGCTCGGAGTTCCTTTATATTGAACCGGTGTGCTTCTGTAGCCTAGAGTCATTTTCATTGACTCGGCGTGCTTCCAAAGCCCAATGTCCCTTTTAATAGACCCGACGTGCTTCCATAACCCGAAGTTCCTTTATATTGACCTGGCATGCTTCTATAGCCTAGAGTCCTTTTTATTGACTTGGCGTGCTTCTGTAACCCGATGTCCCTTTTAATAGACTCGGCATGCTTCCATAATTGAAGTTCCTGACTCAGTGTGTTTCCGTAGCCTGGTGTTCTTTTCATCAATTTAGCGTGATTTCGTAGCCCGAAGCCCTCTTCACTGACCCGATGTGCTTCCGTAGCCCGGTGTCATTTATATAGACTTGGTGTGCTTTCGTAGCCTAGAGTCCCTTTTATCGAACCGGTGTGTTTCCGTAGCCCAGATTTCCTTTATATTAACCCGGCATGCTTTCGTAGCCTAGAGTCATTTTTATTGACTCGGCGTGCTTCCATAGCCTGATGTCCCTTTTAATAGACCCAGCATGCTTCCGTAGTCCGGAGTTCCTTTATATTGACCTAGCATGCTTTTGTAACCGAGTGGGACAGCGGGACGTCACAAGGTAGCCACATGCAAAGGTGTGTAGAACTTTGCTAGATGCATGCATGACTTAAAGTTTAATTACCGTGACACTCCCCCGAATTTTAATAGGGCAGCCACATGCAAAGGTGTGTAGAACTTTACTAGACGCATGCATAACTTAAATGTTTAATTACTGGAACACTCCTTCGAACTTTGGATCGCAATTTTCAACTACATCTTCCCCCTCATTTGAAATATAAAATTGACCATTCATATCAGCTTTTCTATCCCCTAGGTTCTGGTTTGAGTGTCACCGGAGAGAGAAAGAGAGAGAGAGAGAGAGATGGACACTCATTTAGCCACAGCTAAGAGAAGCCATGCCGTTTGTATCCCAGCTCCATACCAAAGCCATATAGGAGCAATGCTAAAACTGGCAAAGCTTCTACATACAAAAGGTTTCGACATATCCTTCGTGAACACAGAATACAACCACCGACGCCTACTGAAGTCGAGGGGACCTCGAGCCCTCGATGGCTTCCGTGGCTTTCAGTTCCTGACCATCACCGACGGCCTTCCTCCCTCGGATGCAGACTCAAGCCAAGACCTCATGGCTCTAAGTGATGCTGTCAGAAATAACATGTCTGCTCCATTTTCTGATCTCATCTCCAATCTCAACCACGCTGCATCGAACTCGGATGTTCCTCCAGTCACTTGCATTTTCTCCGACGGAGTCATGTCGTTTGCCACCAATGAAGCTGCTCAAGAATTCGGCATCCCTATCATACAGTTGTGGACAGTCCCTGCCTGCGCCTTCATGAGATTCAAACAATACCAGACTCTTCGGGAAAAGGGCCTCGCTCCATTAAGAGGTACAAGGAATATATATATTTATATATATTTGAAGTGTGGATTATGCATATGGCTTATGTATGACCACCCAGAAAATCTGGTACAAAAAATTCCGATCCCACCCACCTTTGGTTTGGCTCGTTTCTTACCGATCCTACGTCACCCGGGTATTTCTTGAGCCCGAGGTCTACCGACCTAAAACTACTTCCTCGTTAAAAAATAAAAAAAGAGTTTCTTTTGCGTAATACGCTATACATGAAAGACTGAGAATATCACGCGTGTTGCAGATACCAGCTACTTAACAAACGGCCATTTGGATACAGTAATCGATCGGATTCCAGGAATGAAGGACATCAGATCATTGGACCTGCCAACCCTCCTTCGTACCATGGATCCTGATAAGATTTTGCCCAATTTTGTGATAGAAGTCGTTGAGAGGGCAAATACAGCCTCAGCAATGATTTTCCATACCTTTGATAACCTTGAATCAGAAGTGCTTAATGCTTTGTCATCAATGTTTCCTCGCGTCTATGCAATTGGCCCACTCTCGTTACTAGGCAACAAACTGGTGCAGGAAGAGAGCCCCTTGAAGTTTATTGACTGCAATCTGTGGACAGAAGATACAGAGTGTCTCCGATGGCTCGACTCGAAGGAACCAAAGTCAGTTCTGTACGTTAGCTTCGGAACCATGGCCGTCTTGACAAGAGAAGAGCTTATTGAGTTTGCGATGGGACTGGCCAACAGCAAACACCCATTCTTGTGGATAATTAGGCCTGACCTCGTAAGTGAAGATTCAGCAGTTCTTCCCTGGGAATTCCTTGAAGAAACAGAAGGAAGGAGTATGTGTGCAGCTTGGTGTCCACAAGAGGCAGTTCTCAACCACTTGTCCACCGGTGGGTTCTTAACACATTGTGGATGGAACTCTATAATCGAGAGTGTGTCTTCAGGAGTCCCAATGATTTGTTGGCCATCTTTTGGGGACCAGAGGACAAACTGCACTTACGCTTGCAGTAAATGGGAGATTGGTTTGGAGTTATCAGGTGTGGTCAAGAGAGAGGAAGTGGAAAGGCTAGTGAGGGATTTGATGGAAGGAGACAAGGGAAAACAAATGAAGGAAAGAATCGCGGAGTGGAAGAAATTAGCACAGGAAGCAACAGAACCAAATGGGTCATCGTCCATAAACTTTGACAGGCTGTTGAATGAACTTCTGACTTAAATACAGCTTCGGATATTTGTTTGTGCAACACTGCCACCATAGGCAATTCTCTGTTCACAACAGCATTATACTTTGTTGATGAATTACTGTAATGAAATTAAATATTCGCATCATGTGTGTTTCAAAAGGTTTGCATGCACTACTTAATTCATCTATCTTATGAACTTGTTCCCGACAAGACGAGCTGTCTTTCCTACGCCCATCTTCTCCTCTTCATGCTTAGTCATAACTTCAAAGATATCTTTTGGCATGCTTTTCTCCTGGTGAAAATTCATCTTCAATGACAGTCATGGATTGTTGTGTATTTCATGGTGAAAGTCAAAGGGTGCCCATTAGACCTAAAAAAAAAACTGAAGGCTCATACTCATGAGCATTTTCCTAACAATTCTCCCCCTTGGCTAAGTGGACTCAAAATAAGACACTCCTCTTTCTGTGACACCTTGGATCGACCATCTCAGTAAATAGATGACCAAGCACACTAGGATTTCATGTGAATAATAGGGCTCAGAAAATGCATTACGAAAATCGGCAGTTTGCATCTTTTGGTCAATGTGGTCGAACAATTGAGAAAATGCAACAATTACGTGTAAAAGAGAATGTGGAAATGAGCATCTTTCTGCTTCCTGAAAATCAGTTTCAAGCACCAACAGGAAAGGCCTGGTGGGGATGACATTTGATTGAGACATGAACTGCAATAAACATGAGCAGAAGACTTCTCTCCATCGGTCACAAACACACCGAAGCTTCTAGTAATGAGAATTCTAGGATCAATCTGAACCATTCCAGAATTTTCTGGCCTTTCACATTGGATTCGCTTTACATTTGTCAACAATGGCTACTAAGTTCTTAAACTAAACCCAAGACAGGCGCGACACCCAAAATCAGCAATAATGCATATACAACTACGAAAATATCATTTCATATATTCATTTATCCCAGAAACATTCCCTTCATCACTCGATTAATCTCGGACAGTTTTCAGAAGAGTACAGCATACAGCAAAAGCATTTTAAAGTTGCACTGTCATAGAGAACATACAAGTTCCGGCAACCTTGGGACACTTGCTGCAGGTTCTTGATAAGATCTCTATGGATGTACTATTGCCATCCGGGATCTTCGGCCCATTTCAACAAAGTATACGATTCCCCAATAACGACTATTTCTTTAGAAGGCTGCTTTCAGCTCCAAAGCCGCAAGTCTACTATTCATCACCGGACAGCTATGACAAGACAAAAGTTGCCTTTAAAGGGACGTCTAGTAATAAGATTTTCGGACGACACATGGGTATCATCTGAGAACGTGTACGAAACTTCATTAAGAAGACTGCCCTTTTCAACATACTACCCAGGTTCATTGGTTTTAAACAGCCGGCATCGTATCATGACAGAAATTACTAATAAATATCCATCTACCATTCTTTGAAAAGGAAGCATCCTTTAATCTATTTCAAATTATGCTCATGCTTGTCGTATGCGGATGGACGTTTTCGTCTTGATCCTTCCAAATGGTAGCGTGCTTGTAAACTACTCATAATCATAAGAAGTATGTGTAGTAAGTATGTTTAGTTTACTAGACCAACTAGACTACATGCAGGGACGCATAGAAACTTAAAAGAAGAAAGTTTATCAATATCGTAAACATTTTGGCTCTGCCTGATTTGCTCTACATCTTCCCCCTCATCTGAAAATAAGACCGACCACCCATATCAGCTTTTCTTTCCTAACTTATGCATTGAACCAGACCCACCACAGAGAGAGAAAGACATGGACACCCAATCAGCCACAGCTACGAGGACTAGAACCTATGCTGTTTGTGTCCCAGCTCCATACAAGGCCACATAGGAGCGATGCTAAAACTAGCGAAGCTTCTATACACACAAGGTTTCTGTATGTCCTTTGTGAACACCGAGGACATCCATCGACGCTTACTCAAGATGGCCATCCTTTCACTGAAGCAGACTCGAGCCAAGACATTCTTGCTCTTGGAAAAACGACGCATGACTGAGAATTCATTGTGAACTCAGAAACCAATTAAAATGACTACCTGGATTCAGTAATTTACTAGATTCCACGAATGATTAACATCAAATTCTAGACCTGCCCGCTTTCTAAAGTTGGATGATTCTTCTAAACAAATTTGTAAATCAAATGTCTATTTGGAGAAATTGTCTAATCAGTCTTAAATCTAGATGCCAAAGTTCAAAATTTTACCAATTAGTCCAAAATCTCTGCATGAAATTCCACTGTAGTTTTTTCTGTCAATTTTCGCTGGAAATCGCTAAATATGATCATGTGATCTTCTTACATAGCACAACGCTACACTCGCAATTTTTGGCAAAAATTGACCCGAATGACTATATTAAAATTTCGCTTAAATGTTAATGACTAAATTAACATAATTGAAACGTTAAGAACTGAATTTTTATCTTGGTCTTAGAATTGATTGAGTAATTTTCCCTAGTCGATGGGCAGTACATATAGAAGTAATTATTAAAAAAAAAAAAGTGGGTAAAGTAAGAAAAGAAAAAAGAAATGTTTCTAAATAACACAAATAAGAGTTGGAGCTTAAAACTAGCCGTTAACTTTGAAATAAAATTAGTAACTTACAAAAATGAAACTTGTAAATTTGATATAATAATTGGTAAGATTCTGTCATTGATAAGAAAATTAAATAAATTTCAGTAAATGATTAAAAACTATTTTTTGGTTAGAGATAAGATAAAGTGATTAATTTAGGACGTCAATAAAAAGGATTAATAAAAATGCGCAAAAGATAGGAAATTTTTTTTTTTAATATATTAAAGATAAGAGAAATTGACATTTAAAAAAACAAAATATATGTTGGTAGTTGACTTAATGATTGATAACTTAATTAGACAAAAGTTGTTAATCTCTCTGATTAAGGTTGGTAAATTCCAGAATGGTACATTTTAATCAATGGATATATAAGGTGAATAAAAGTTGGTACTCAATAGAACAATTAATAAGACTGAAAAATGTCAAATACCTTCGTAAGCAACTCAAAAAAGATTTCATATTAGTTGGTAAACTAATAAGAGTAAAGCCGTTAAGTAATACAAATAAATGTTGATAAATACATATAAGAGTTGATAAATTTAAGGCATTTGTGAGAAATTCAGATAAAAGTTGATAATAAAAACAGAAACAGTTGATGAATAAACTAAACACGAACACTTAATCGGCATGCAATTGAATATTGGCACACAAAATCAATCGGTGATTAAATTGATAAAAAGTTGATAGGTCACTCATATTAAGATTAGTAAACTTGTATAATAGCCTACAAGTTTAAGGTGTAGGTAAAAGAAACATAAATAGATATTCATAAAGAGGAGAAAAGTTGGTCATCCACAAACTCCTAAAAGGACTTGCTAATTTCATAAAATAATCGTTAAGTTACCAACAAGTCACCCAAAAATTTATCGCATAATCTTTTTACGAATGGTTTTTTCGATGCTTAGTAGCCTTTTTCAAAATCTACCGGCATGAAAAAAAAAAAGGGACTTCGTATTTAGCATCGATTAAATCAGAAGCACTAGAGCTAATAGGAAAAAATTAATCTTGAAATGCAATTCATTTCCGATCTTAAAGTGAGTATCGATCACTGCAAACGTGTTCATCATCCAAGTACTTATCAACATATAAAAAAGCTGAAAGAAGCATGACATAGGTCTAGAAGCGGGACCGGATGTTCATGCCAACTTCCTTCTGTATTTTCCTCCAAGCTCGTCGAGCGAGAGAGAGAGATGCTAACATTCGCCAGCGTGTTCAGATTCATCGGCCGAATCCTAGATCGCTTGCCTCCCCATAAGGCCTTGGAGACGAGGTGATAAGCGCGCTCCAATGGACGGAAGTTATCCCAAGACAGGAAGCGCTTCGGGTCCGAACAAATCTTGTAGCCTTCTTTGCCACACTGGAGCATCCATCCGAAAGTCCCACCGCCGCAACACGCCCTCGATACGTCGGAAAGACCTTACAGCACAGTGACATGAATCGCTCACTTGTGTACCTCATACCGCCAGTGAAGCCTTGTGCATGCTAAACATATACGTGCCAGAGGAACTACGTGCAAGTTTGCATGCATACTTTGTAGCATAAGTGTTACTACCTTTGCGACGAATTTGATCCTCATCATATAGTAGGTGATCGTGATAGAAGAGCGACGTTACGTACCATAGTGCACGGGGATTGTGATAGAAGAGCGAAGTTACGTACCATAGCATGCGGGGATTGCGCAAATCTGCTGAACAACAGCGTTCTCTATCGCAATGGAGCCGGGGTACTTAATAGGCACGTCCTTGGCCAAGCCCTCCAAGCCACGGTTGTACTTCTTGACCATCGCATTCATCTTCCCGTAAGCACCGGCCCACCGGTGCCCCCAGCAAGAGCGCTTGAGCGGGGACGCGCCCGACGGGGCCCAGCGAAAACACAGAGATCCTGCGAGCGCCAAGCTTATAGATCTCACCGATGAAGCAGGCCACTTCAGCGGGCATGGCCCACATGTACGCATTGGGGCTGAGGGTTGGGGCGACGATAGGGACGAAATAGATGAATACTTCGTTTGAGCCGGACTCGAGGAGGAACATCGATCGGCCCAATTCCTCATCCACTTCGTTTTGCTTGACTAGGGCCCGGAACTGTCGTAGCTGATCCTGAATCGGAGTCACTCCCTGTTGCAAAATCGACATTTCGCTTGTCAGGACAGGAATTTTTGCATCACGGAGAATCGATTTCATGAGATCACAATAATGAACTGGAAAATATATGCTTATAGATAGAATTTAAAGATGAAATCTGGGCATGTTTTCTTTACAAATGTCCAACGCCACTCCCAGCACTAGAAAAGTTGATACCGTTTGACGGACGGTTCCTCTCACTCCCATTGATTACTGCAGTTTTTGCCTCCATGTATGGCTTCTGGAATTCCAAGCCCAGAAATTGAGCTGCCAGGTCTTCTTCTTTTTTTTTTTTTTTTTTTTTTGTTCAATTGATCGAGAAATTACTCGTAGACGGACAACATTCCAAAGTTGTTATTCGAGTTAGCGAACTCACAGATGAAGTCAGCGATTGTTCTTCCATCGGTGAACCTCCCCGTCGGGCAATGGAAGAAGCTCGACCAGTAGGGCGGGAAATTGGCCTGGGCCGTGCAGTTCCTGTTCATGTGGTTGTTCCCCACGTTGAAGATCGAGACCCCGAACGTGAAGATCAAGGGCACACTGTGCGACGGCTCACCATGTTTTTCGAAATGTGTCTATGCAGCGATCTCACTGAGGCATGCACATTGAGATGGATGCGCCGACGCCAAACTAGTGAGATGGATTGCACGAGCAAAGTTGCGTTTAGAAGAGCACCAGTGAACAAAACAGACCTTCGTCAAAAAAGAAGAAGAGAAACACCTGAAAGTGATGTGTGTGTATTAGCTATCAAAGCTGTCTCTTAGATAGTGGTTTTTTTCTGTTTCCATGCTTTTCTTGGACACAAAAACAAGATTGGCCAAGATACCGTTGAGACCTGATTATGTCGCATCAGATCGATTATATGTCGAGAAATAATTAGATATGACATTAATAGTTAATCGTAAAATAGTAAAAAAAAATTTAAGATGCAATTTGATATATTCAATCATACACCGTGATTAATTATGTTCACTGAATCATATGTTTTGAGAATTGTCTTTTTGCTTATCTTAGGAATTTAAGACCCCTCACTCTCTCCCTTCATTCAAGATTTCACGAGAGCCACCCGACCCTTTCCTAATCATGACACGACCCCGTCTACGTTCAGATAGGGTTGTCTACAAGCCCCAAAAAAAAAAAATCCCCTAGTTCGCCTCTTTTAAAAAAAAAAAAACTGATTTTCCGATGTGGGCCACGTCAGCATCATTCCTCAAATTTTTGCCACGTCAGCAAGGTCACATTAGCAATTTAGCAATTTTTACCGCTTCTTCGGTGGCAAAGGATTTAATTGCACAAATCGAAGAAGATAGAGAATTGGGCTGCACGACGGAAAAAACTGGAGGACTAAATTGCAACAAGCAGCGAAAAACTTCAGAGCGCGATAAACAAACCCAAGCAAACGAAGCCGTTTCAGGCGGTTCCTCTCTCCTCGATTTCTCCGGTGTCGTCTTCAAGCGCTCGCTCCATCCCTCGCGACTTCGATCAACCGCGATTCATCCGCGTCGGCGACCGGAATGAGCAGTCAACCCGAAGTGAGCTTGCTCGCCGCCGCGGAGGACCTCTACCGCGTCCGGGACACCTACTTCCCCTCGAATCCGGAGGTCAGGCTCTCGAGGCTGCGCGACGAATCGAGCTCGGCGCTGAAGCTCCTCGACTCCGTCCCTCCCGGTAACTTCTCTCAATTCGATGGTCGGGAAGCTTCGTCAATGATCCCTTTCGTGATCTTTGGATCGGATGGTATTGAGAGCCCGTCGTTTGGTTGATCCGGTAGTTCGTGGAAACTTCGGGAGAGGTGGAATTCGGCGATGTTGAAGTCTCGCGCGGTGATAGTTGTCGCCGAGGGTTTTGTTTTGAGTGGGCGAACGCGAATACTACGTTGTGTAATGCGGGATATGTGGGAGTTTGCGTTTTTTTTTTTTTTTTTTTTTTTTTTCGGTTGGGGAAGATTTGATCCGTGTTTGCTCTTGTGCATTTCGTGTGATACCAGTGAAAAGGAGCTTTCTTGCGCTTCTGTGCCCTTGTGTAGTCGGTAATAGAAAGATACGTCAGTTTCATGCTTCTGCGTCCTCGTCTGTGTGTATCTTTAGTACATCCTAAACTATAGGATGGATTTTAGGGGTTCTCATGTGTGACCATGGTCGATAATTTTTATTTACGTTTGTGCCTTTTCAAATTGGGATGAGTTGTCATGTAATTGTAAAGATTCAATTAGCATGAGTAAGATGTCAAATCGATTTATATCCATTTGCTAATTGACTTATACCCGCAAACCAACTACATATTCATGTCAAATCGATTTATATCCATTTGCTAATTGATTTATAACAGTGTAGTATTGTTCATTGTCAATCCTTAATTGAATTCTCCAGTCGTTCGCGTTTAGTCATTTATGACATTTCCTGATAGATTAATTAACTTATGAGTGATTAGTTCATAGTAATTTAACTATAAGTGCAATAATGAAATAACCATTTCGTGTATATCGAAAATGATCAAATTTCAAGATATCACTCGAGGTGATAAGTGCGCTATGACGGATGGAAGTAATCCCATAACATAAAGCGCTTCGGGTCCGAACAAATCCTGTAGCCTTTTTTGCTGCACTGGAGCATTCATCCAAGCATCCCGGCCGCCGCAACACGCCCTCGATACATTGGAAAGACCTTACAGCACAGAGATATGAATTGCTCACTTGTGTACCTCATACCACCGCTTAAGCCTTGCCCAAACATATACATGCTAGAGGAAATGCGTGCGAGTTTGCATGTACTTCGTAGCATAAGTGTTACTACCTCCAAGATGATTTTGATTCTCATCATATAGTGGGCAATTGCGATAGAAGAGCATCATCACGTACCATTGCGCACGGGGATTGCGTGAATCTGCCGGACAACATCATACGCTAATGCAAATGGAGCCGGGGTACTTAATTGGCACGCCCTTAACCAAACTCTCCAAGCCATATCTGTACTTCTTGACCATTGATTTCATCTTCCCATTGCACCGGCCCACCGGCGCCCCCGGCCGTAGCGCTCGAGCAGGGATGCACCCGACAAGGCCTAGCGGAAACACCACAACCCTGCGAGCATGGAGCTTTGCAGATCTCACCAATGAAGCGGGCCACTTCGGCGAGCATGGCCCGCACGTACGCGTCGGGGCTGGGGGTCGGGGTACTGAGAGGGAGGAAATAGTTGAAAATGTCGTTCGAGCTGGACCTGAAAGGGAAGAGCGATCAGTGGACCGATTCCGTGTTCGCTTCGTTTTGCTCAACTAGGGCCCAGAACTGTTTTAGCTTATCCTGGATCGATCGACATCACTCCCCATCGCGAGATCGACATTTTTCACTTTTTAGGATGGATTTTTGTACCACAAAGAATAGGTTTCATGAGATCATACTAATGAACTGGAAAATCTAAGCTTACAATACAATTTAACAGAAAATATGGGCATGTCTTATTTGCCAAGTCCTTGTTTGTGTCTCTTATAACACCAGTGCCAGCACTAGCAAAGTTGATGCCATTCGATAAATAAGTTCCTCACTCCCATTGATTACCGCAGTTTGTGCCTCCATGTATGGCTTCTCAAATGCCAAGAAATTGAGCTGCCGCTTTTTTCTTTTTTTTTTTTTTTTTTGGCCAATTGATCCAGAAATTACTTATGGAAAGACAAAATTACAAAGTCGTTATTCGACTTAGCGAACTCACAAGTGAAGTCGACGACGGTTCTTCCATTGAACCTCCCCCTCGGGTGATGGAACAAGCCCCCTGTAGGGCGGGAAATGGGCCCGTGCAATTTCTAATGAAGCGGTTGTTCCCCACGTCGAATATCGAGTCCCGAACATGAAGACCGCAGGGACACTGCGTGACAAAGCGACAGAGCGGGACGAGATCAGGAGGAACAACGCGACGAGCAGCGATGGCCTCTCCATGTTTTTCGAAATGTGTCTCTGTAGCGATCCAACTGAGGCATGCACATTTAGTATATGAACCCAAAATGGAGCGGAGATGGATGAACCAAAAGACAAGCTACTGAAACGGAATGCACGAGCGAGTTGCTTTTAGTAAGAGCTAAAAGAATAAAAGAGGGTGCGTAAGCTTCTGGGGCGGTTGAACGCGATGTGGGTGCATAAGTTATCAAAGCTGTCCCTTAAGGTTACGGTTTCTTTCTGTTTCCATGCCGTTCTTGGACACAAAAATAAGATTGGCGAAGATATTGCCGAGGTCTGATTCTGTCGTATCAGTTCAATCACGTGTCAAAAAGTGATTGGATGTGACACTAACGATATGTCGCAAAATAGTGGGATTTCTTGGAAAGAAAATCTTTGAATCCTAATTATGATTGATTTTGTTCACCGAATCATCTGTTTTGAAAATTATTTTTGGCCATATTCTAGGATTTTTATCTAACGTGATAAGGCCTCTCTCTCACTATTCAAGATTTCACAAGGGCCACCTAACCCTCGCCTGAGCACGACAAGACCCGTTTATGTCCTAATGGGCTTTGTCAGCAATTACCCCGTCCCCCGTTTTCCTCTTAGCTCTTTTTCTTTTATTTTTGAAAAATAATTGATTCTTCAATGCGCCGTCACGTCGGCATCATTCATCAATTCTTTTGCCATGTCGACGAGGTCATACTAGCAATTTTTACGACTTCTCTGGTGACAAATGATTCAATTGCACAAATCGAAGAAGATAGAGGACCGCATTGCACAATGAAAAAATTGAGAGGACTAAATTGCAACGAGTAGTGAAAAAACTTCAAAGCGTGATAAACAAAAAGAAGCAAATGAGACCATTTAACTGGAGCTTTGTTTCTATTCCATGTGATAACATAACTTTAATTTGGTTTTATAGTTTGGATGATAAAAAATCCGTGCATCGTATTTAACATATGAGTGGTGGCACCAGAATCAATCCATCAAGTATAAAGAATCTCGGTAAAGTTTGATTCAAAACATATTAAAGCACAAGGCTTATCAATCTTTTCAAACCAAACTTTAGTGTTTCAGGAAATTTTTCTTCAAGTGTCCAATTTTATTATAAAAATGACACCTGAATAAGATTATGTTATGTCTTATGGATTTAAGACACCCTCGAAGATTCATTTAAGATGTGTAATCATTTTTCTTACTCTTTCCACCTTTCCTTTGACAATTCTTTTCAATTTCTTGATGACTTAATAGACAAATGAAATGAGCCTTTTAGTTCTTAATCCTTGTTCCCTCTTGAACAAGCATACCGGTGAATTCATTTACATTTCACTTGTCATTTATAATGTTGTAATTCATTTGAAATGATCCATATTGTTCATGAGGCAAGGAATCAAGTATGAACTATACTAAAAAGTACTCATCCATGTTCATTCCCAAAATCCTTAATTTTGCTGCTAAGTTCATCATCTCAAGAATATGCCTATGCATGGTACATGGACCATCATACTTCATGGTGGTCAAAGTGCTCATTAATGTACTAACAAGTGACTTATCAGTAGTCTGAGAACGACCTTCCATAAATTTCATAAATTCCTTAGCACTGTCAATTTTAGGAAAAGTAGTCTTTAAGTTATTTACAACTATCATTTGTATGAATATTAAGCTTAGTCTGTTCGATCTTTCTCAAGTTTTATGGAAATGCTTTTCATCATTGCTACTCTTATCAGTGATAGTAGCTAGTTTCTCAACTTGGAGTGCTAAATCAAGATCTAGGACACTTAAGTGAAACTAGGCTTATTCACTTCAATCATAGAAATTCATTCCATATAACAAAGAAATAGACGAAGTGTGTGAATGAAGTCAAACAGGTACAGAGACTATAAATATGCAAAAAAATACTTATACATTAATGTCTTGAGAATATCACATAATCATATTCAAACTAAACAATACATATACCTCATAGTTCTCCTTTGGACGATCCTATGGTAAACTAACATACATTTAACCATAATGATGCTAATAGCTTTAATTTGATAATTATAAATATATCTAATTAAAATTTTTTTGCTATCTTTGGATATACAAACAAATTTAACAAGAAATATTAATTACCAACTATTATGTCCATGAATTATAAAAAATTGATTAACCTTTGGGTTAATCCCTAAGTTCTTATAATAAATAGACTTCAATATACCCATGACACCAACAAAGATATGTAATATATCAATTTCAATCATACCATCAATTAATCATGGGTAATAGAATAAAACACTTTACAATATCAAAAAATTCAAAAGACCTTAAGGTTTGGCACTTTAGTGACTAAGAGCGCGTTTGGTAACGTTTTTGTTCGGGGGAACAATTTTTGAATAGAAATAGTTTTTTCTATTTTTGTTCCCGAGAACAATTTCTAAACATAAGAACACTCTTGGTAACTGCAAAAAATTTCTATTCCAAGAATAAAAATGTGTTTGGTAAACTTGTATAATTTTGTTATTTCTTTTAATTTTTCAATATTTTTATTTTTATTTTCTTTTTCCTTTTTTTTTTCCTTCTTTCTCCTTTGTGGCCGGTCGACGGCGATCGGCTGGGCGAGGTCCGGCGAGCTCATCGGACCCTCGCCAAGCCACCACGAGAGCCGGTGAGTTCGCCAAAACCTCGTCAGGCCATTGCAAGGCTCGGCCTTGCTAGATCTAGGCGAGGCCAAGCCTTGCCGGTGGCCTCAGTGGCCAAGCGAGCCACGCCAGGCCACCAGCAAGGCTCGACCTCACCCAGGCAGCGCGAGGTCGGCCTCCCCCTAGCCTGGTGAGGCCAAGCCTCACGTCGGCCGGCGAGACTCGGCCTTGCCTTAGTTGGGCGAGCTCGAGCTCACCCAAGTCTGGCGACGCCGACCTAACGGTAGCCCGGTAAGGTCGTTGGCCCTCGTCGACTAGTCATCGGCCATGGCCAAGGCCGGCGACCAGCCAAAAGGAAGAAGAAGGAAAGAAAAAAGAAGAAGTAAAAAGAGAAGAAAAAAGAAGAGAGGAAATTTGTTTCTCTGAATTGTTCCCAGGAACAAAAAGCAACTTTTTTTTACTTCTTGTTTCTGTTCTAAATCTGTTCCCAGAAACAAAAGTTTTACCAAACACGTTTCTGTTTTTTTTTTGTTCCTCAGAACAAAAGAACAGAAATTTTTGTTCCGAGGAACATAAACACTTTTTTGCCAAACAAGGCCTAACAAGCCATTCTTAATTGAATTTTTAATATTGTAAAGCACAAACATTTACTGAATTGCACCCAACGGAAAAACCATAGTCATAATTTCAAATGGGCGGAACTGTAAATTAAACATCCAGGGGCAAAATGATCAATAACCATCTAGGGTAGAATCGTAGTTATCTAACAAACATAGAGGCAAAAACGTAATAACATGCAGAGGGGCAAAAACACAATAACATAAGGAGGGCAAAATCATAATAAGGGCGGAGGAACAATAGTTCGTGCTGTGCATGTGCCTTCAAGCCTGCACGGCTGCATGGATCCCATGCATCGGGCCATCCAACACACGTGTGGGTGCGTGGTGCGTGGATTCCACATGCTTAACGTCCAGCATGCGCTTGGAGGCACATGTGGCACGTGTAATCCATGTGCCTTCTTCCACTTTCGCGCTCATTTATGGATTTTCTCCTTTTTTCCATCACGTATTCCATCATTCGGATTTCCTTCGACAGCCCCCTCGGAAAACATTTCAACAATATGCAAATGACAAGAAAAACACTAAAGTCTTTCAATGGATCTTCATCCACAAACCATAATATTACAATAATTGGAAAAACCATGAGATCTTAAGTCATGCTCTGATACTAACTATAAGTGATGACGTAATTCTTCAATGCGGAAAATACAAAACAGGGAATATTTGAACTTTATGATTTTCACGATGAAAGGGATGAAAATATATATTTATCCATAGCAATAACCTTGAAAATATTTTTCGCATAAAATTGAAGAGATGAAAAAAATCTAATTTCTCTCCCTTAACCCATGCTTTCTTTAACATAGTCTATCTGATGGAGAATAGAATAAGTTTTTTTTTTTTCACGTTATGGGTAGAAAGAGGACTAGACTCTTATTTATGCATACTATCAATAGATGCATTCCATCAAAGCACTTTTTAACCTCCATGAGAGTCGCACCTCTTCAGAAGAGCGGTAGCTTCTTCATAAGGATCCTTTTATTAGAGTCGTAACTTCTCATGGCCAACACATTTTAGCATTAAATATTTATCAAACCATTAATCAATAAAATCATATGGGCCACAATATTACTTGTTGACACCTAAATTTCACCTAGGTATTTTAAGTTAAGGCTTAGCTTTTTTCCTTTTTTCTACTTTTTTCGGATAATAATAATAATAATAAAAACAACAACAAAATAATAAATAAATAAAAAAGCAGCAGCCGCATGGAGCTGGGCCTTCGCGCTCAACCCCCTCTTCCTCCTCCTCCCCCACGTTGGCCCCTAGGGCCTAGCTTTTCCTTTCCTAGCTCGACCCCCTTCCCCCTCCTTCCTCCTTCTTCCATCTTCTTCCTTGCACCTCTGTGCCTCATGCGCAGTGGCCGACAACTCACACGAAGGACAAGCTAGGGCAGAGAGAGGAGAATAGGCTGGTGGCTAAAGGGACACGCCCTCAATGCCGAGTAGGCCTCTGTGGAAGGGATAGGAACTGATGCCGGTTTGGCCGACGAAGGGAGGCCGATCGGCGCACCAAGGATCTGTTGGCCGACCCCCCCTCGCCTATAAATAGGGCGTCTTAAGAAGGCCAAAAGACAACAGTGGGAGAGAGATTGAAAGCTTGTGAGCACCGGAAGCTTCCCCGAAAGACTTCAAAGGAGGCCCAAACACCCGCAAGCCTAGATCTGAGGGTGGAAGAGGCCGACGGTGAGCGGACTTGAGCGAGAGGGAGGTGGTCAGATCTTGGGGAGCACGAAGAGCAGGGTCTCAGTCGTGCACAAACCCGGCTGTTGGTCTCCCGACAACGCCCTTGGGCCGAGCAAGTAAACCCTAGCGATGCCCTTCCCCTATTCTTGACTGCTGAGGTCTTCGGGAGCTGCTGGGTTCATTAGGGTCTGTGGAGGCGGCAGCCACCAGGCGGAGGCCAAGCCTCATGCTCGGAGTGGCTGGGGCAACACTGGGCATGCCCTCAGCCACGCCAAGGCGTCGCTTGCCTCTGTCACAGCGAGGCGAGCAGGCACGATGGGCAGAGGAGTGGTGAGCAAGAGGAATTCAGGCCGTGTCTTGATCGATGACACCCAGCCTAGCGAAGGGCTGGTCCTTGGCCTGCGCTGGCCGCAGCAGCACCGGAGGGGTCGTGCAACTAAAGGCGGACACCGCTCGTCACCATCGTCGAAGGGGTAATGGCATTCCCAAGAGCCAAATCCGGCACGGGTTACTCCGAGCTAAGGCTTCGTCTATCCAGGTCACGAACCGGGTCAGATGCGGACCCCGGCCAGGTAGGTTTTCCCCATTCGAACCGAGTCAGACGCATGGGTCTTAACCGGGTAGGGTTTCGGTCTATTTGGGCCAACTGGGCCTGGGCATGGGTGGGATGGTCTCACACGGGCTTAGAGATGCGTAGCCCTTTTTATTTTTTGAGCTTTGATTAAATATTCTAGGCCGAGCCCACACCTCGGCCCGTCTAGGCCGGCGGTTGGCCATTCGGGTCGGAGGTTAGTGAACCGAGTCGGACCCAACCCGGGGATCCGACCGGGGCTTTTTTTTATATGATAATAAAAAATAATATTTTAATAGTAAACAAATAAAAATAATAATAAATAAGAAAATAATTTTCAGAAAATCAAAAAAAATTCAAAATATCTCACAATTTTCCATAAAGTCAAAAAAAGCCAAAAAATCATTTATATTTTCAAAAAAAGGATAAAAAATCCAAAAATACTTTTCATGTCCACAAAATATGATAAAAAGACCCCAAAAAAAAAATGTGTTTTTCCTCCACAAAATGCATGGAAAAATCCTTCAAAAATCCAATAAGTCTTGGTGTTTAAACAAAATTAGGTACCGAAAGGGAATTAGTGATAACTAATGTAATCAAGTCCCGATCCTAATTTCTCTAGTTTCGCAGGAGCGAATATTCCTCCCAATACTTCACTTGGATTTCTAATCGACCCACCCCAAATTGATTAGTAGCGACTCCTTTTTAAAATTAAGTTATAGGTAAAAACCCAAAACTTAAGTCATGAATTGGTGGGCTTGGGAGAGCCCGGGCTAAGCCTAGTAGACCTAGCCAAGCCATTAGCCTCCGTAGGCGCCCATCCCTACTCGGGTGACAAAAACAAAAGTCGCGATAGCTTGGCGACTCCGCTGGGACAATTTATGGACTTATGCCATTTTTTTTTTATCTTATTTAAACACTTTACTAACTTAGGCTTTTTTTCTTTTATGCAAGTTAGTAGCTTAGAGATCTATTTTAATTTTGTTAAAATAAAATGTCTTGTGATTATAAACTTTTATGCCTGCTTTCCTGTTTTAGCACTACACATGGCACACACAACTTGGCCGCCGGACCTGGGTCGCCATAGGATATTTAGGATGGTGTTAAGAAATATACGACCTTTAACGCAAGACTGCGATGTAGAGGTTGCCTTTCTTTTCCCTGAATTTCTTTAGGTAGAGCCGAGGTTAAGAGGGTATGATGCTAGCGCGAGACTGCGATAGGCAGACACTTTTAATTTCAACAAGCCTTCTCACTTAGACATCGAGACGCACGTACCATGTGCATGTCTTTGTGCTTGCTATTTTCTTTAAAAGCAAAGTAATTTCTTTACTTTTTTACTCATTGCTTCTTTATAGGCTCATGGCAATTTAGGTAGGTTTTTTGAGTCCCAGTTTATATGCAATGAGAGGAGACAATATCCAGTTTTTTCCGCCCCCAATGCAAAGCTCTTTAGATGGTGGGGTCAATTGGACCAATTTGCCCAAGAGTGCGTGAAAGCCAAAGTCGGTCATCTCTTATCATTGTTCTGAATCCTTGTTCATCCTTAAAACCTGCAGGCAATAGCACATTTTTAAGAACTTTGGAAGAATACAACATCATCATTGGAATGTCTCTCAAAAGTAAGCTTGTTAGACCACCAACAGGTATAGACTTGCTGCGTGGGTTAGCACGATTTTTAAGAACTGAAGTTCATATTATGACGCAAATTCTTAAAACTAACCATAATACCTGCCCATTAGTGTTTTTTACTGCTCGTTTTGAAAATCAAGCCATGACCCAAAAAAGTGAGATTTTCCTTTTAACCTTTTTCGGGTTCATCATTTTCCCCCATCAAAGAGATGCCATAAGTCCCTTAATGGCATGGATGGTTGATCAGGTCTCAAAGGGGCAAAATTATGTCAACATGATTTTAGCCAAAACTTTTTTATCCCTTAATCGTTTGAAAGAAAACACAGAAAAAATCATGCGGGCCTCCTTGGAAATTTTACAGGTCTAGTTCTTTTCTCACCTACGTGAATTTCGATGCCTCATGCAATCGTCTGAAACAAATGATTTCGAAAATCCATTGCAGAAATTTGTGGTTCTAGGACTATACATTCCCAACCAAAGCTATTTTAATTGGATAAATTTTCTAAGAGACCCCGCTCCTGAGGCATTCCTATGGTGTGCCGGCTGGTTCCATGAAAAGAGAGCTCGCTTTGCTTACAAACGCTGCAATCCGATTCCGTTGCTCGGCCTCACCGGCGCCACTCCCTATTACCCATATAGGGTGGCCCGACAATATGGAACCCTTCAAGAGATCTCGCCGCCTTTCAAAAGGAGGATCCCTCTACTCCTTTTCACCCATCAGAACCGTGACTACGCATTCGAGATTGCCATTATCGAGGAAACATGGAAAGTGTCATCGCAAAAGGATCGTGGTACCTGAAGGGCTAAAGGGACAGGAAAAGGCCCATCACGCCTCTTAGTCCTACATCCACAACCATCGCATCCCGACAAGACTACGGCCATCGATCCCTCACCCAACCAGCGAGATCAGCCAAAACGAGCAAGCAAAGCATATGCAAAGGGATTTGGGAACAAGTTGGGTACATGTCTTAGAGCCAGTCCAAGGAAGCAAGCATCTTCGCAAGAACAAGGCTCCCCATCGCATATAAAATAGCAATCATGTGCTCCATAGTATTAATATTATGAAAGTTTTGTCCCATTGTTTAGGACTTATGTTTAATACCTAGTATTTTGTTATGTCATTTTAATTTTAAGTTTAGATGTCAAAAATCCGTTGTCTGTAAATTCCTCTTTTGATAAAAAATAAATAAATAAAAATAGTTGAACCATTGCCATGGGTCAATCTTTATTTACTCTCATGCTCATTCATTGTTTTTGCCACACCAGGTAATTATGAATCGCCAACCACTAGTCGCTTGTGAATGGCCTCAAGCAATAAGGCCTAATTAGAATGATGTACAAAATCATCTCGCTAACATTGAAGATGGCATAGGATAGATGTCCAATATCCTTCGACAACTCTTGAGGCAAATAGAGTCCACTCAAGCCAAGTCCAACTCCGTAGCTGCTTTAAATACACTCATAACACCGGCAAATTTGCCAAAGGATAACCAACAAGATAGACAGTTTGTAAAGATCATGAAAAAGCTGAGCCAGGTACAAGAGCAAGATCTCATGGACTTGCCTAATTATGCTGGCATTAAGATCCCTCAAGAGCTCAAAGTGCCTATATGCGAGGGGTACACCAATAGCTCTTGCCCAAAGGCCTACTTGGTCCGAAGAATGATTCAATTGTACCATTCAAACCTGACTGGCCCCGCCTTGCGGTGGTACATTGTAAAAAAGATTAATCTCCTTAAGACCTTAGGGAAACTAACCGATGTTTTCCGCTAAGAATATGATGTTGACATCAACGCTGACATCACCCTAACCTACGAAGAGCGATAGTCGCTGAGTATGGAGAGCCGATGGTCGCAAAGACAAGGGGTAATATGTTTTTAAGAACACATGTCGTGTCAAGGAGGAGCCTGATCGCCCAGTTTGACTTGCGGCCCATAGAAGAAGACATCAATGTAGCCTTGCATGATAAATGGCCGATCGGGCAATATCCTACTACTGAGAGGCTTCCCACTAGAAAAGACAAAAAGCTCGCACACGAGGTCAATGCCATAAAACCTAGTCAAGACCCAGGCACGGCAATGTAGCTTCCCAGGCTTATAGTAATAGTTAGGGTCCAGAGAATGCCGACCCCATCAACCTAGGGAGCAAAGCTCCACCATCTCCCAGTCCCCTTGACAAAGTCCAGCTGGCGAAACGAAGGGCTTTACTCAAAAGGTCTGGACTAGGAGTCAAGAAAAGAAAACTTAAGCAATTCGTGTCCACACCTGCCACTGAATGTAGGCAGAACCTGACAACCAATGAGTTGCCGCACCAAGACTTCGAGCATCCCCTAGGGTACAATCCTGAAAGCTACCAATCCCTAGGGTACAATCCTAAGGGCTACCAGTATTATACAGATGAAATCAGCCATTCATCGTATAACTGCCTCCGACCAACACACAAGATCCAAGGCCTGTTAGAAGAGGGAACTTTCGTCCATCGTGACTTGTCTCCCAATGAACTGCTAAGTTTGTCACCTGACCATGAGGATGACGTAAACGCCTCATCCTCGTTTGGTGATTTCGACCCGGAAGAAAGCCATGAAATGATCTCAGTAGAGTCCAGCTTTCCTGAAGCAGCGGAATTCATAGCCGTGATAAATATGCAATGGGAAAACCAGTTGCTTAGCCAAGACACAACGGGCCCGTCTTACCTTCATAGGATTATGACCCCTAGAGAAATGAGGGTACCTAATATCCGCAAATATAAAAGCACGACTTACCTCGTGGCCCACTTGCAATATTTCCACACTAAAATGAGTTGGCACTACAGCCCGACATCATTCACAACTCAGGCCTTCTAAGAAAGTCTTACAAGGCCTACATTGTAATAGTTCATCACGGCAAGTACCTACCTCATGAGGGATTGGAATGAGCTGTCTTCCGCATTCCTACATCAGTACCAAAGCTAGATTGGAACTAAATTGCCTTGCGAGAACTTGGTTCACTTCAGAAGAAGACCAGTGGAGGATTTCCGGGCATATGCAGAAAGGTGGGAGGCTTTTATGATGCAAACCTACCCTCAACTGGCCGAAGAAGAAATGATGAAGTTATTCATAAAAGCTTTACCCCAAGCATCGTTGTTGGTTGCATGGATTACACTTCCGTAGCTTCAATGAAGTGGTCCTCTCATGCAAATACTTCAAGTCTACTGGAGGCGAAGAACTCAAAAGCACTTGATTTCAGGACTAGCACTATCGAAGTGCCCCTTTTCATAGGAGTTTCCATGCGTTTTGGTTGTTTTTATAATCTCATGTTTTCTATCATGTCTAGTGTGTTACTATTGCATTTTCCATTCCAGTAATCTAATGTACAATTCTAATATTTAGTTTTGAGAGCATGGGGCGGTATTCCAAACCAACCCAGTGATGCTATCTAACCATGAAAAGAAAATATCATCCAAGGAGAATACTAAGGGCTGGGCTTCCTCGTGCTTTCTCCCCTCAAAAGATATATACATTTGAAAACAAAAAATATTACATTACCAAAAGCTTTTGTCAAAACAAAATGTTAAATTTAATTCTATTTATTTTTCTGACTTATTCACTTCGTGTCTCGAAAATGTTATCCCATTTGACTCAGTGTGACAGGGGGCTTTTGAAACTGGCGCATCATGTGAACTTGCCGAATTCCAAAACACTTTTTCAAGAAAGCATGGGCAAACATAAAAGATTGTCCCATTTCAAAGAGGGTAAGTTTTATTCCCTGAACATAATTTTAGAAATGACGTCATCTCTCTTCTATTTACAGGAAACGAAAGATAGGAAGTAATAGGCACGAGCATATGGTTGAAATCAAGGCATACATATCATGATGGCTTGGGGCAGAGTAACCTCCTTCATGCTGCTCTCAACCTTCCCATTTTGGGAGCCATCTCCAGGAGCTCTATGCACTCCACCTCGCTCCTTTCCAACTCCTTCTCAAGCCGAAGCAATATCTTCTTCACACAACATGCCCAAGCAACTAGATGTTGCAGTTTCATTAATGGGATATCCAGCCTCGGCAAGCCAAGAAGCACAAGATGCATACCCTTCCACACGAAGTGGTTGCCATCAGAAAACTAGAGGTTTTGATTGTCCATCTTAGATTCCATGGAAGCTTAAGGTACATGACTTTGCCCAATTCCACAGAAGGAAGGCATTGAAGATAAATCAACGACCATCAAGTGTGCATAAATGGCCATGAATGAGAAAGGCCAATTGAAGAGAGACATCGAACTATGTCAAGACAAAAAGACTGTCATCGACATTCAAATATCCCTAGGAATTATCAAATACAAACTCTAGAGAAGGGTAATTTGGTATCGTTTCCAATACTCCCCCTCCATAAATTAATTTCTGACATATTCCCCATATTGACAGGAAGCATTGGGAATCAAGAACCAGACTTAATGGTTAGTTTAGGCAAATCAATATTGGCCAAATGAGTACATGGGAGTGACCCATATCAAATTCACCTAACTTGGTGTAAAATGACGTGTCATCCAAGAGACAGTTCAGTCAAATGGAAAAATAAGCTCCATAAATGCTACCAGTGCGCGGCCTGGTAGTATGGGGAATGAAATGATCCAGAGGCATTCGGGGTTCGATCCTCGGAAATGACAGCTAGCTGCCATGTGTAAGAATTAATAAAAAAATGTTTGCTTCCCCTGCAACTGCAAAAACAAGAGAATAATTGACCAAACAAAACAAAAAGATGTAGGGCTTCGTGTCTTTCTCATACTTCAGGTCTATCCAACAAATCAAGGAAGGGTAATGTTGTATCACTCCCAGTTATTCAACTCCTTAGAGAGTTCGTGACTAACATGATCCCTCTTATCTGTTGTAGGATCACCTGACCATCAAAGATACGAATAACAAGTCAATGAGAGAAATGTCAAACTTTGATAAGCTTTCCTAAGCAAAATGGTGACCCAAGGGGCAGATCCTTCTTGTGTCATCTCCTTATTCAATAGGGACAATTCATCGACACCCGTTTGTGAATAAGTCTTTTGATGTTCAAAATCTAACGTATTTGTAAATACAATTATGTTAAATAAACACCCCTAAAGCTGTTAATAAGTTTTTTTTTTTTGAATAAAAACTATGCATTTGTTTTGAGAGTACAAACTCCATCATATTTAAATACCGCATGCCTTTTCCCAAATGGATTTTGCATGATGGTTTTTTCTGTCTAAATCAATGATTCCACTGAGGATTATCAAAATAGACAGCTAAATGAAGGATGCAAGATTGATCGAGCATGCTGGATGAGGTGCATCAGGATGATGAAAGACAAGTCATATCTTACACACAATACCCTATATATACACTTGTGAGATGAGTGTAGAAAATTCCATGTTTGCAAGGTAAAGAGTTCCTTCGCGAATGGTACGATAACCAAAACAGCAAAGGGCATTTCATTTCTCTATCCTAAACACTACAGGTTATCCATTGCTTATCCCCTTTGAGCCTCATACACTTGTAAAGCTTCTTTCATACCCATATGAAGAACCACCTCACACTGGGGAAGATCGGAGGCAAGGCGGCATCACAAGGTGAGAAGGGGAATAGAAATTTTCTTGCTCGCACTTGCATCAATCTTCGAGCGTCTTTATTGCATATTGAACACTCACAATAATTTAAGTGCCCTAGAATGACGAAGATCAATTCTTTCTCTATGCACTTTGTACCTGTTGTACGGCCCAATCGAGTTTGTAATTTCACCCTCACATGGAGACAAAGCAAAAATTACTGCCATTCAAGCAGCATAACCCGGAGCGCCAGCAAAATATGAGGACTCAAGAGTCTAATAATCGTGTTTTGTTTGCACTTGCCTAGGCCAGTTCCTCTAACAAAAAAAAAAAAAACTAGGAGCATGAAAAAGCAGTGTATCTGGTAAAAGCAAGGTCAATGCCCATGGATGAAAAAGTTGGAATAAAAAACTAGGGGCATGAAAAAGCAGTGTGTATGGTAAAAACAAGACCAATGCCCCCCCAAACAAAAAAATACAACCATTTGTATCCCCAAGAAAATTTTCTGTTGTGGTTCAATTAATAGAGCCTTCATCTGATAGTGAGAAGAAAGACCGGTGACAAATGCCAAGGCAATCACCAACTCTCACCATTTTACACATGAGTCAAGCTTACATTGCGTCCCATTGTAAAATTCACTTTAGACTAGGGCACTTCAATTAACATAGGATTTCATATGTCTATAAGCATCACTTGGAGAAGTACGAGCAAAATTATTCTCTCTCTTTTCGTAGGGTTCTTAACTGGCAAACCCGGAGATGATCGTGCGGCGGTTCTTTCAGGAGCCTTGACCTTGATGGTCCCCTTTGATAAGCCGTTGACCAAGCCTACATTACAGTCCCGACAAAGACCTCTCATGATGACAATGAGATACTGTGGTCCTTATAAATCTTGCATCAATAGTCAAGATAAAGCAGCCATTTCCATGAGAGTGAGTGGAAAGTCTTTTTAGATTGAAAGTCCCTCATCTTGGCATGTTCAAGACATCTACATTCTGAATGAATGTTGTCTTTCTAAGTTTTTCCCCAGTGGAACTCAGATGATGCAAAACTAACAAAATTATCATGCATAAATCACATTTAAATTCATGATTTTACAGCATGTACGATCATGTGTGCATACTGTGCAAATAGCAGACATACTCTCAGAGATCAGAGATATCGCCAAGGTAAGCATATCCTTATCCCCATTTGTCTTAGGTACCTACCACTGTCTAGGCACTCTCTTATCAACACTCGACCTATTTGAGCCGTCTCTTGAGTTTGGATGCTTGCGACTGTCTAGGTATCCCTTTGTCTTTGAGTACGGGCCACCATTCGGATACTCCATTTTCTTGACACTCGACCTATTTGAGTTGTCTTATAGTAAGGATGCTTTCGACTATTCAAGTATCCCATTGTCTCTTAATACCTATCATTGTCTAAGTACTCTCTTTTAACACTCGACCTGTTCAAGTTGTCTTCAGAGTATTGATACTTGCGATTGCCTAGGTATCCCTTTGTTTTTAAGTATCTACTACTGTCTAGGTACTCTCTTATCTACAATCAACCTATTCGGGTTGTCTTTAGAGTTTGGATGCTTGCAACTATCCAAGTATCCCATTGCCTTTGAGTACTTGCCGTTATTCAGGTACTCTCTCTTACTGACACTCGACCTATTCGAGTTGTCTTCATAGTAAGGATACTCGCAGCTGTCCAAGGATCCCACTATCTCTAGGTCCCTACCATTGTCTAGGTACCCCTTTTTTTATCAACACTCGACTTGTTCGAGTTGTCCTTAAAGTATGGATGCTTGTGATTGTCCAGGTATCCCATTGCCTTCAAGTACCTACCATCGTCCAGGTACTCCCTTTCCATGGCACTTGACTTGCCCAAGTTGTCCCCAAATTATATCATTAATACTTGTGTCCATCCAAGTATTCAACTACTTTGTGCACCCGTGGCTACTCAGGTGTTCCAGCCCTTTTGAGCGCCTGCGGCCATCCAGGTAAGCCTCGTGCTACATTCAAATTTATGTTACTAGAAGGTGGGAGACCTTTACGAATATGCAAGGCGCGTAGTCGATATTCCAACTGCCAAGAGGTGGGAGACCTTCACGAATATCCCAGGTACGTCCTCGATATTCCCAATTACTAGAAGGTGGGAGACCTTCACGAATATGTGAGGCGCGTCCTTGATATTCCAACTACCAGGAGGTGGGAGACTTTTACGAATATGTGAGGCTCGTCCTCGATATTCTAACTACCAGGAGGTGGAAAAGCTTCACAAATATGCGAGGCGTGTCCTCGATATTCCAACTATCGGGAGGTGGGAGACCTTCACGAATATGCGAGACACGTCCTCGATATTCCAACTTCTAGAATTTCCACAAGAACCATCACAATCTCGCTTGGAGCATTTGATCTTTGGCTTCTGGCGAGAATAGGCTGTATCAAGTTCTATGTTGTCTATGAGATAAGTATGGACCATTTGGCACTTTAAACACAAATCATCAAGGCACAAATGGATTTTTTGTTTTATTTCTCCCAACGGAATATCCTGAATTCTCCTTTGTCTGCTGAGAAAAGATCCTTCAACCTGTTGGGATAATTCTTTGGGGATGGAAGTCAGGAAGACGTGCTTTAGGTTTGGATCAGCTCCAATATAATATAATAGCTTAAGCATTTCTCAATAATGTTTATCAAGATGCTTTTTCTAGAGAGAGCAGCATCTCCTTTCGAAAAATTCTCTCCTTTTAAGCTCTTGGAGGTCAGAAGATTTTCCAATGAAGAAATGATATAGAAGGGTAATGGCATGACCAAAGTCAGGTGAGAGTAAAAATTGAAGCTGGTCTTGTTCTATCACCGATTGCCACTAATGCTTGAGGCTGCTTGTAAATCTTTTGACAAAACCAAAAAGGACATCATGTTTATCCTGATTGGTAAGAGCTTGGGCATTTAACCAAGTATGAAATTCTTTAAATCTTTCTGGTCATTTGTGATATGGAATATCAACAATAGTAAAAAACTGTTTTAATGCAGTAGACACATGCTAAGAGGGATTGTTTGGCTGAACAACCTCTTTGTATCATCCCTTGTTACCAAACTCCCAATGACATTGATTTGGATTCAGATTCTGAAGATATTTTTCACATATCTCTCACATCTTCAAAATAAGGCACTGACATATTTTCAAGTCAAATTCATTATCCCCATTTTCCTATAAAAATCTTCACTTCAAAGTTTGTCAAACCCATCATTATCATTGCTCTCATAGACACTAGAGCAAGTTCTTCAATCTTAGATACTAAATTTCTTCCTGAAGAATATTGGACTTCTTGTGTTCGATATTCAATTTTACCTCAGGAGATACTTTTTCTACAAATGTAAGAACTACCCGAATCGTTTAGTTTTTTCCCCAATGTTCTATAACCACAAAAATCTTCGGATCCAGTCTCCTTAACAAAGATTTGATCATTGGTTTGGACATCATGACTCAAATTTCTCAGCTTTGTATCATTCTTAGAAAAGGTCTCAAGTATAAGGACCAATTATCTGAATTTGTCAATATCCAAAGACTTTTTTCCATTCAAATGAGTCTGTTAGATCCGATCATACAAAAGTTGTTAGAATCCTATTCTGAATCTCATTCTGAATTTGCTTAGAAGTGTTCTCATCCTTTATGGAAAAATCCAGAGTTCTTTGTTCGCCCTCCTTTCAAAAAGAATGAAGATATCAACCCAACTAAGGCGAGTCACATGGGAATGAAGCCAGAACATCCCGATTTTAGCTCAAATGGAATGCTTAGAACTATTGCAGTAATGCCTTATTAAAATCTCCAATTCTCAATGGGCTTGTGAAGCCTTCTATGTCAATAAGCATGCCGAGCAAAACAGAGGAAAGATGAGACTGATAATTAATTATCAGCCTCTTAACATTTTTCTCAAAGATAACAAATTCCATTTACCCTCCAGAAATTCCCTCTTTACTAGATTATCCAAGGCCCACATCTACTACAAATTCGATCTCAAAGTCAAATTTTGGCAATTGGGCATCCATCCTAAAGATAGACCCAAAATAGGGTTCTGTATTCCAAACCAACATTTCCAATGGAAAGTTCTTCCTTTTGGCCTAAAGGTAGCACTATCCCTTTTCTAGAAGGCCATGTGTCGAATTTTCCAGCCAATCATGTCAAGTGCAGCAGTATACATAGACGATATCTTGCTCCATAATCCTAATGAGTAGTTCACAGAAATTGTGAAAAAGCATGGAATTATGCTTTCTCAAAGAAATATGAATATCGCCCAAACGGAGGTATGCACCTTAACAAAGGGACATACTATCTAGGACCACACATTGCTTAGGAATTGTTAAAATTTCCTAAAGAAGATTTCACGATAAAGCAAGTTCAGCAATTTCTTGGGATAATTAATTATCTCAGAGACTTTGTCCCAAACATTGCAAAATTGCTGATTCCATTGCAATCAATGTTGAAGAAAAATTCCCCACATTTCTAAAAATAGAGAATTCCGACACATTGCGGGAAAATCTCAAACTAAATAAATTTACACTAATAATATTAATAAATCAATTCATTTGAAATTCAAAAGATATATTCATAATTGTTGAACTTAAGGAGATTAATAATTAATAAGAAATTAGAATCTTTATTTAAATAAATCTTCCTCCATTATTCAAAATTCAATATTTTTATTTTTCGAAATCCCATCAAAATCTACCCTTTCTTTCGGTAGAAGATTTTATTCTCCCCCCACCACTTGACAAGGATAAGCCGACGCAAGTGATGAATAGCCCTCCCTTTCCTATTCCTCCTTGCCGCTTGCCGCACGTCTGTTCCATGAAGAAATTGATGGTAAGAGACTTGTGTGCCTACAAGAGTGGAAATTTTTCTCAGGCTAAAATGCATTATCATTCCACTTTCAAAGAAATCTTTGCAGTGAAAAATGGAATAAAAAAGTTTGAATTCCATCTTATTGGCCATCACTTCCTAGTAGAATTAGACTTGACATCTTTTCCTCATATGACCAAGTTCAAACAGAAGCAAGTTCCAAATTCTCAACTACTTCGATGGGCTGAATGGTTCTCAAAATATTCTTTTGAAACCAAACACATTGCCGAGAAGAAGAATGTGCTTGCTAACTTTTTGTCAAGGCCAAAGGCACCAGCAGAAATCAACATGTACATCATGAGGCATGCTTTCCATACTCTTCATCACAATGAAAAAGTATAAGATTGAAAGAATACGAGATTAGCCAAGCTGGCAATACCCCTAAGAGATTGTCGAATAAATCCAAAATCACAGCCTCACCGAAAACCTAGAAAACCTCATATGGCAATGCCACACAAACCTATTCAGATTCCATGGAGGTTCAATTCTTTATCTTTTTGGATTAAATTCGAACTATCCGTTCATACATCCTCTCATCTGGAAGGAAGATGACTTCCTTAATCAACTCAAATGGTTATTATGGTACTTAACCAATAAGTACTTAATAGCTATTGAAATTCCAACCAGAAGATTCATTACCAACCTCACCAAGATATTTGGACTCGGTCAAGGAAACATTGAAAAAGAAAGTGACAAAAATCTCTTACATTCCTTAACTTGTTTTATCCTCCTATTCACTGGAGACATCTCTTGCGGCAAGAATTAAGAACTACCTAACCAAACCCTGAAGTCCTTACCATTTTATTCTTTCAACGACCATGGGCTTTTGTAACAAACAATGGCAGCATCACCAATGCTCCACAATTTATAGGTACCACATCCTATAAACCTCAACCACACATGCAGAAGCTCGGATTTATAAATCTTTTCCAGGACGTGTTGGTTACTATGAGCACCAAGACCAAGAACTCCAAAGTGTTTTGTGCCAAGAAAAAAAACAATTGCTGAAGATGCATGGAACTATAATGTACCCACTACATGGAATCATTATAGCCTTACACCAAAAGCCAAAGAAGCACTCGAGGAATTCAGACAAGCTGCATCATCACAGGAGCAAGAAATGATAGACATAAATGACCCTGCACAGTCCTCTCAAGACCCCTATGCACAATGGAGAGGTCCTCTTTCTCAAGACCCCTATGATCAAGGACCTTTGTCCTTATCTCTATGCTCAGCCATCCAATTGGCCCCAACCAAGCATTCCTGCCGACACTAAAGGTTTCTCCCAGAATCAAGAGGAAGCATCCTCATCAAATCAGATTCTCTCACCAGATTCACTTGCAAGACTTGAGCAAAAATATGAAGAGCATTTTCTGGCAATGCATAGTTCTGATGACTCAGACTACAACTACAATGCTCATGATGGACAAGGCCAATGATTGTAGCAGATCACTGTAGCAAGTCACTGTAGCAGTAGGCTAGGGAAATCACTGTCCACTGTCACTATTCATACCGTGCGAATAATTCCCTACCAAAAGTTTCCGGAGCCTCTATTTGTTCAAGACCCGTGAGCATGATCCTTGTTTGTGTGTGACATCTTATTGCCTATAAAAGGCAAGTAGGATGTAATGTGTTGGATAGAGTCCCTTAAATTAAAATGAGTGTTTTGTGAAACTCTTAATGGCTTTCTAAACTCCTTTTTCTTCTACAGCCTGGTAGGATCCTCTGAGAAATGCAGCTCGGATAGTTAGAAACATTACCATCATGGCATCTCCGAGTGTCTCTAGGCTCTGAACTAAAGGTCAAAGTGGTTTTCTGCTAAAAAGCTGTCCTTGAAGGGTTTGAACGGGAGAGGTTCGCCCACTGTGGGAAGACATACCTGCAGAAAACTGACTCTGTCCTCCTAGTTCTAAGTCTAGGTCCATTCAATGGAGGTGGGAGACCTTCACGAATATCCCAGGTATGTCCTCGATATTCCCAATTGCTAGAAGGTTAGAGACCTTCATGAATATGCTAGGTATGTCCTCGATATTCCAACTACCATGAGGTGGGAGACCTTCACGAATATATGAGGCGCGTCCTCAATATTCCAATTACCAAGAGGTGGGAGACCTTCACGAATATGCGAGACGCATCCTCGATATTCCAATTACCAGGAGGTGGGAGACTTTCACGAATATGCGAGGCATGTCCTCGATATTCCAACTGCCAGGAGATGGGAGTCCTTTACAAATATCCTAGATAAATCCTCAATATTCCCAATTGCCAAAAGGTGAGAGACTTTCATGAATATGCGAGACGCGTCCTCGATATTCCAATTACCAAAGGTGGGAGACCTTCAAAAATATGCAAGGCGCGTTCTTGATATTCCAATTACCAGGAGGTAGGAGACCTTCATGAATATGCGAGGCACGTCCTCAATATTCCAACTACCGGGAGGTGGGAGACCTTCACAAATATGCGAGGTGCGTCCTCGATATTCCAACTTCCAAAAGGTGGGAGACCTTCACGTATATCCTGAGACACGTCCTTGATATTCCAATTACCAGAAGGTGGTAAGCCTTCTCGAATATTCAAGGCTTGTGAGCATTCAAATACCCTTTGATGCCTGCAAATGACCAAGTATGCTCCTGAGTTTAGTACTTGTGATCATCCAAGTACTCCTTCAACGCCTGTGAACGTCCAGGCATCCTCCAAAGTTCATACTTGTGATCATCCAAGTACCCCTTCGATACATGCAAACAACAAGGTATCTTCCAAGGTTTATATTTATGATCATCCAAGTACTCTTTCAAAGCCCGTGAATAACCAAGTACTCTTTTGACGCCTGTAAAGGTCTAGATATCCTCTAGATTAGTACTTGTGAATATCTAGGTACTCTTTCAATGCCTATGAACATCCAGGTATCTTCCAAAATAAAATGCCCTAAGAAAGGTCGGCGCATCCCCCGAGAAGGTCGGGTAACCATCCGGTGTCCTTGACAAAGATCAGGCAATAGCAAACAGATGCCCTAAGAAAGGTCGACGCATCCCCTGAGAAAAGTCGGGTAATCAATCGGTGTCCTTGATAAAGATAAGGCGCCCCACAAAACAGATACCTTGAGAAAGATCGGCACATCCTTCGAGAGAGGTTTGGTAATCAACCAGTGTCCTTAACAAAGATCAGGCATCCAACAAACAGATGCCATGAGAAAGGTCGGCGCATCCCCCTAGAAAGGTCGGTTAACTAACCAATGTCCTTGATAAAGATCAGGCACCCCACAATACAGATGCCTTAAGAAAGGTCGAGTAATCAACCGGTGTCCTTGATAAAGATCAAACGCCCCAAAAACAGATGCCTTGAGAAAGATCGACACATCCCCCGAGAAAAGTCGAGTAAACAACTCATTGCTTTAACAAGCGGCCAAAGAATGGTTTCGGTCCAAGAAAAGCAATTTCCTGTTGACGCAACCGAAGAAAGGTTTGGGTTCGAGGCAAACTACTCATTGCTCTAACAGGCGATCGAAGAATCGTTCGAGTCCTGAAAAAGCAATTTCCCATCAAGGTGACCGAAGAAAGGCTCGAGTTCGAGGCAAACCACTCATTGCTTTAATAAGTGACCAAAGAATGGTTCGAGTCCTAGAAAAGCAATTTCCGGTCAAGGCGACCAAAAAAGGTTCGGATCCTAGACAAACAACTTATAACTCTAACAAGCGACCGAAGAATGGTTCGGGTCCTGGAAAAGCAATCTCCCATCAAGGTGACCGAAGAAAGGTTCAGGTCTAGGAGAAGCAACCTCCTCATGTCACCAGGTAAGATGATGCCCTAATACTTGCCAAACTTGGGATTCGCACCCTATCTCACTCATTCCCGATAAGTAACTACGGGTATCTTCTTATCTGTTTTAGTATGTGTAATGTTATATTGCTCATTTTTTCGTATAGGACAATAGGTTCCAAATAAGATATAATTTATTGCATATACATAGACAAAATTTAGGTATAAGTTTGTCTTTGAATGCAGCCTCTACGAGCTCACCTTCAAAGATGGGCAACTGTTGACACATAAATTTCGCCTAGGTATTTTAAGTTAAGGTTTAGCTTTTATTTTCTTTTTTTTCTACTTTTTCGGATAATAAAAATAATGATAATTACAATAATAATAATAATAACAAAAAAAAAAAGCGGCGGCCGCATGGGGTTAGGCTTTCACGCCCGGCCCCTCTTCCTCCTATTCGCCCCCATGCAGGCCCCAGGGGCCCAACTTTTCCTTTCCTGGCCCAGCCCCCTTCCCCCTCCTTCCTCCTTCTTCCATCTTCTTCCCTACGCCTCTGTGCCTCACGCGTAGTGGCTGGCAACCCACACGAAGGACAAGCTAGGGCAGAGAGAGGAGAATAGGCCGATGGCTGAGGGGACGCGCCATCAATGCCGAGCAGGCCTCCGTGGAAGGGATAGGAACTTACACCGATTCGGCCGACGAAGGGAGGCCGTCGGCACACCAAGGACCATCGGCCCAGCCTCCGTCGGCCGCCCCCGGCCTATAAATAGGGTGTCGGGAGAAGGTCAAAAGACAGATCGAAAGAGATCGAAAGTTTGCAAGCGTCGAAAGCTTCCCTCGAGAGACTTCGAGGGAGGCCCAAATGCCCGTAAGCCCAGATTCGAGGGTGGAAGAGGCCGACGACGAGCAAACCCAAGCGAGAGGGAGGTGGTCAGATCTCGAGGAGCACGAAGAGCAAGGTCTCGGTCGTGCATGCACCCGGCTGCCGGTCTCCCGGCGACGCCCTCGGCCGAGCGGGTAAACCCTGGCAACGCCCTTCCCCTATTCTTAACTGTTGAGGTCTTTGGGAGCTATTGGGTTCGTTAGGGTCTGTGGAGGTGGCAACCACCAAGCGGAGGCCAAACCTTATGCTCGGAGCGGCTGGGTAGCACTGGGCATGCCTTCAGCCATGCCAAGGCGTCGCTCGCCTCATTCCCCGTCGCAGCGAGGCGAACGGGCACGATAGGCAGAGGAGCGGTGAGCGAGAGGAATTCGGGCAGTGTCTCATCAAGGGTACCTAGCCCAGCGGAGGGCTGGTCATCAGCCTAGGCTAGCCGCGGTGGCACCGGAGGCGTTGTGCGACTAAAGGCGGACATCGCCCATCGCTGCCGTCGAAGGGGCAGCGGCGTTTACAGGAGCCGGATCCAACACGGGTCACTCCGAGCTAGGGCTTCATCTACCCAGGTCACGAATCGGGTTAGATGCGGACCCCAGCCGGATAGGTTTTCCCCATTCAAATTGGGTTGGGCGCATAGGTCTTAACCGGGTAGGCTTTCAGTTGGTTTGGGCCAATCGGGCCCGGTCGTGGGTGGGCTGCTCTCGTGCGGACTTAGGGATGCATAGCCCATTTTATTTTTTGGGCTTTGATTAAAATTTTGGGCCAAGCCCACGCCTCAGGCCAATCTGCGCCGGAGGTCGGAAAGCGGGGTCGGAACCGGTCGGACCCAATCGAGGATCCGACCCTGGTCACTTTTTTCTATTATAATATAAAAAATACTTTAATAAAAAAATCCAAAATATCTCACAATTTCCCAAAAAATAAGAAAAAGCCAAAAAAATTATTTATATTTTCAAAAAATGGTCAAAAAAATTCAAAAATACTTTTCATGTCCACAAAAAATGAGAAAAAGACCAAAAAAAATGTGTTTTTCCTCCACAAAATGCATGAAAAAATCCCTAAAAAATCCAAAAAGCTTTAGAGTTTAAACAAGATTAGGTACCGAAAGGGCATTAATGATTAACTAGTGTAATCAAGTCCCCGATCATAATTTCTCTAGTTGCGTAGGAGCGAATATTCCTCCCAATACTTCACTAGCTTGGGTTTCTAATCGATCCACCCCAAATTGATTAGTGGCGGCTCCTTTTTAAAATTAACTTACAGGTAAAAACCCAAACCGTAAGTCGTGAATTGGTAGGCTTGGGAGAGCCCGGGCTAAGCATAGTAGACCTAGCCGATCCATTAGCCTCCGCAGGCACCTGTCCCTACTCGGGCACCGAAAAAAGAGGTCGCAACAATTCTCACACGAGCATTCTCTGATTTCATATGAATGCAAGAGTTGATTTTAGTCTTTTACATTAATCCACAACACCCTTAGAAACAGCACTACTACCGCTTATGACATTTACAATATAAGAAAAAATAATATAAGGTATTAATAAGCTTAGAACTCCCCTCTCTAGCTCTTAAGGAAAGAGTGTCAAAAAAGTCCAAATTCTATTGTATTTGTGCCAATTTAGTCATAAACCTTTTGACATAATACCAATTCAGTCCTTTCGCCTAATTTTGGCTGGATATTGCACCCGTGAACGTCAATCAGCTTACATGACATGGCTGAATGATGTGGATAACTTTTAATGATATTTTAATAGCTTTTTCGAATTTATTTTTTTCTTTTTTTTTTCTTTTCTCTTTCCTTTTTTTTCCCCTTCCCTTCCTTCTTCCTCTAGCCTGGTGATCGACCAAAGGCGAGGGCAGGTGAGGGCGAGCCTCATCATGGCTAGGTGAGGCTTGAGGCCTCGCTAGAGGCCACGAGGGCGACCTTGCACTAGGTTGGCAAGTCTCGCCCTTGCCCAATCCAACGAGGGTCGAGCCTTGTTGAGGGCTAGGCAAGCCTCACAAGTGGCCGACGAGGTCCTTAGTGACCGGCTAGAGGAAGAAGGAAGGGAGGGAATAAAAGAGGAAAGAGAAAGGAAAAAAAAAAAAAAAAAAAAGAGAAAATAAATTTGAAAAAATATTAAAATATTATTAAGTGAAAAGTTACCAACCCTCATCAATCTTTCTTACGTTGGAAAAGTCCAATTCAACGCTCACGCTTGTCTTTTATGGAGGTTTGCCTCTCGATCATTCAAAACGGTAGCATGGCTATTTATCAACTAATCATATTAATAGGGCAGCCACACGCAGAGGTGTGTAGAACTTTGCTAGATGCATGCATGACTTAACGTTTAATTACCGTGACACTCCCCCGGATTTTAATAGGGCAGCCACATGCAAAGGTGTGTAGAACTTTACTAGATGCATGCATAACTTAATGTTTAATTACTGGAACACGCCTTCGAACTTTGGATCGCAATTTTCAACTACATCTTCCCCCTCATTTGAAATATAAAATTGACCATTCATATCAGCTTTTCTATCCCCTAGGTTCTGGTTTGGTGTCACCAGAGAGAGAGAAAGAGAGAGAGAGAGAGATGGACACTCAATTAGCCTCAGCTAAGAGAAGCCATGCCGTTTGTATCCCAGCTCCATACCAAAGCCATATAGGAGCAATGCTAAAACTGGCAAAGCTTCTACATACAAAAGGTTTCGACATATCCTTCGTGAACACAGAATACAACCACCGACGCCTACTGAAGTCGAGGGGACCTCGAGCCCTCGATGGCTTCCGTGGCTTTCAGTTCCTGACCATCACCGACGGCCTTCCTCCCTCGGATGCAGACTCAAGCCAAGACCTCATGGCTCTAAGTGATGCTGTCAGAAATAACATGTCTGCTCCATTTTCCGATCTCATCTCCAATCTCAACCACGCTGCATCGAACTCGGACGTTCCTCCAGTCACTTGCATTTTCTCCGACGGAGTCATGTCGTTTGCCACCAATGAAGCTGCTCAAGAATTCGGCATCCCTATCATACAGTTGTGGACAGTCCCTGCCTGCGCCTTCATGAGATTCAAACAATACCAGACTCTTCGGGAAAAGGGCCTTGCTCCATTAAAAGGTACAAGGAATATATATATTTATATATATTTGAAGTGCGGAATATGCGTATGGCTTATGTATGACCACCCAGAACATCTGGTACAACCAATTCCGATCCCACCCACCTTTGGTTTGGCTCGTTTCTTACCGATCCTACGTCACCTGGGTATTTCTTGAGCCCGAGGTCTACCGACCTAAAACTACTTCCTCGTTTATAAAAAAAAAAAAAAAAAAAAAAAAGACTTTCTTTTGCGCAATACGCTATCCATGAAAGACTGAGAATATCACGCGTGTTGCAGATACCAGCTACTTAACAAACGGCCATTTGGATACAGTAATCGATCGGATTCCGGGAATGAAGGACATCAGATCATTGGACCTGCCAACCCTCCTTCGTACCACGGATCCTGACAATATTTTGTCCAATTTTGTGATAGATGTCGTTGAGAGGGCAAATACAGCCTCAGCAATGATTTTCCATACCTTTGATTACCTTGAATCAGAAGTGCTTAATGCTTTGTCATCAATGTTTCCTCGCGTCCATGCAATTGGCCCACTCTCGTTACTAGTCAACAAACTGGTGCAGGAAGAGAGCCCCTTGAAGTCTATTGACTGCAATCTGTGGACAGAAGATACAGAGTGTCTCCGATGGCTCGACTCGAAGGAACCAAAGTCAGTTCTGTACGTTAATTTCGGCACTATGGCCGTCTTGACAAGAGAGGAGCTTATTGAGTTTGCGATGGGACTGGCCAACAGCAAACACCCATTCTTGTGGATAATTAGGCCTGACCTCGTAAGTGAAGATTCAGCAGTTCTTCCCCGGGAATTCCTTGAAGAAACAGAAGGAAGGAGCATGTGTGCAGCTTGGTGTCCACAAGAGGCAGTTCTCAACCACTTGTCCACCGGAGGGTTCTTAACACATTGTGGATGGAACTCTATAATCGAGAGTGTGTCTTCAGGAGTCCCAATGATTTGTTGGCCATCTTTTGGGGACCAGAGGACAAACTGCACTTACGCTTGCAGTAAATGGGAGATTGGTTTGGAGTTATCAGGTGTGGTCAAGAGAGAAGAAGTGGAAAGGCTAGTGAGGGATTTGATGGAAGGAGACAAGGGAAAACAAATGAAGGAAAGAATCGCAGTGTGGAAGAAATTAGCACAGGAAGCAACAGAGCCAAATGGGTCATCATCCATAAACTTTGACAGGCTGTTGAATGAACTTCTGACTTAAATACAGCATCGGACATTTGTTTGTGCAACACTGCCAGCACAGGCAATTCTCTGTTCACAACAGCATTATACTTTGTTGATGGATTACTGTAATGAAATTATATATTCGCATCATGTGTGTTTCAAGAGGTTTGCAAGCACTACTTAATTCATCTATCTTATGAACTTGTTCCCGACAAGATGAGCTGTCTTTCCTACACCCATCTTCTCCTCTTCATGCTTAGTCATAACTTCAAAGATATCTTTTGGCATGCTTTTCTCCTGGTGAAATTGTTGGATATATTATTAATATAATCCAAAAATAATATGTTCACATACAAGCCCAATAGGTAAAAGATTATTTTGGTCTTTTGGGATTTCCCTATTGCTTTTTAACGTCCTGGTGAATACTTCATTCTCAAACCCATAACCTCCAACAGAAAATTCATCTTCAATGAAAGTCATGGATTGTTGTGTATTTCGTGGTGAAAGTCAAAGGGCGCCCATGAGACCTGGAAAAAACTGAAGGCTCATACTCATGAACATTTTCCTAACAATACTCCCCCATGGCTAAGTGGACTCGAAATAAGACACTCCTCTTTCTGTGACACCTTGGATCGACCATCTCAGTAAATAGATGACCAAGCATACTAGGATTTCATGTGAATAATAGGGCCCAGAAAATGCATTAAGAAAATTGGCAGTTTGCATCTTTTGGTCAATGTGGTCAATCAATTGAGAAAATGCAACAATTACGTGTAAAAGAGAATGTGGAAATGAGCATCTTTCTGCTTCCTCAAAATCAGTTTCAAGCAGCAACAGGAAAGGCCTGGTGGGGATGACATTTGATTGAGACATGAACTGCAATAAACATGAGCAGAAGACTTCTCTCCATCGGTCACAAACACACCGAAGCTTCTAGTAATGAGAATTCTAGGATCAATCCAAACCATTCCAGAATTTTCTGGCTTTTCACATTGGATTCGCTTTACATTTGTTAACAATGGCTACTAAGTTCTTAAACTAAACCCAAGACAGGCGCGACACCCAAAATCAGCAATAATGCATATACAACTACGAAAATATCATTCCATATATTCATTTATCCCAGAAACATTCCCTTCGTCACTCGATTAATCTTGGACAGTTTTCAGAAGAGTACAGCATACAGCAAAAGCATTTTAAAGTTGCACTGTCATAGAGAACGATACAAGTTCCGGCAACCTTAGGACACTTGCTGCAGGTTCTTGATAAGATCTCTATGGATGTACTATTGCCATCCGGGATCTTCGGACCATTTCAACAAAGCATACGATTCCCCAATAACGACTATTTCTTTAGAAGGCTGCTTTCAGCTCCAAAGCCGCAAGTCTGCTATTCATCACCGGGCAACTATGACAAGACAAAAGTTGCCTTTAAAGGAACGTCTAGTAATAAGATTTTCGGACGACACATGGATATCATCTGAGAACGTGTACGAAACTTCATTAAGAAGACTGCCCTTTTCAACATACTGCCCAGGTTCATTGGTTTTAAACAGCCGGCATCGCATCATGACAGAAATTACTAATAAACATCCATCTACCATTCTTTGAAAAGGAAGCATCCTTTAATCTATTTTAAATTACGGTCATGCTTGTCGTATGTGGATGGACGTTTTCGTCTTGATCCTTCCAAACGGTAGCGTGCTTGTAAACTACTCATAATCATAAGAAGTATGTTTAGTATGTTTAGTTTACTAGACCAACTAGACTTCATGCAGGGACGCATAGAAACTTAAAAGAAGAAAGCTTATCAATATCGTAAACATTTTGGCTCTGCCTGATTTGCTCTACATCTTCCCCCTCATCTGAAAATAAGACCGACCAACCATATCAGCTTTTCTTTCCTAATTTATGCATTGAACCAGAGCCACCACAGAGAGAGAAAGACATGGACACCCAATCAGCCACAGCTACGAGAACTAGAACCTATGCTGTTTGTGTCCCAGCTCCATACAAAGCCACATAGGAGCGATGCTAAAACTAGCGAAGCTTCTATACACAAAAGGTTTCTGTATGTCCTTTGTGAACACCGAGGACATCCATCGACGCTTACTCAAGATGGCCATCCTTTCACTGAAGCAGACTCGAGCCAAGACATTCTTGCTCTTGGAAAAAGGACGCATGACTGAGAATTCATTGCGAACTCAGAAACCAATTAAAATGACTACCTGGATTCAGTAATTGACTAGATTCCACGAATGATGAACATCAAATTCTAGACCTGCCCGCTTTCTAAAGTTGGATGATTCTTCTAAACAAATTTGTAAATCAAATGTCTATTTGGAGAAATTGTCTAATCAGTCTTAAATCTAGATGCCAAAGTTCAAACTTTTACCAATTAGTCCAAAATCTCTGCATGAAATTCCACTGTAGTTTTTTCTATCAATTTTCGCTGGAAATCGCTAAATCTGATCATGTGATCTTCTTACATAGCACACCGCTACACTCACAATTTTTAGCAAAAAATTGACCGGAATGACTATATTAAAATTTCACTCAAAGGTTAATGACTAAATTAACATAATTGAAACGTTAAGAACTGAATTTTTATCTTGGTTTTAGGATTGATTGAGTAATTTTCCCTAGTCGATGGGCAGTACATATAGAAGTAATTATTAAAAAAAAAAAGTGGGTAAAGTAAGAAAAGAAAAAAGAAATGTTTCTAAATAACACAAATAAGAGTTGGAGCTTAAAACTAGCCGTTAACTTTGAAATAAAATTAGTAACTTACAAAAATGAACTTGTAAATTTGATATAATAATTGGTAAGATTCTGTCATTGATAAGAAAATTAAATAAATTTCAGTAAATGATTAAAAACTATTTTTTGGTTAGAGATAAGATAAAGTGATTAATTTAGGACGTCAATAAAAAGGATTAATAAAAATGTGCAAAAGATAGGAAAAGGTTTTTTTTTTTTTAATATATCAAGGATAAGAGAAATTGACATTTAAAAAACAAAATATATGTTGGTAGTTGACTTAGTGATTGATAACTTAATTAGACAAAAGTTGTTAATCTCTCTGATTAAGGTTGGTATATTTTAGTCAATTGATCCATAAGGTAAATAAAAGTTGGTACTCAATAGAACAGCTAATGAAACTGAAAAATGTCAAATACCTTCGTAAGCAACTCAAAAAAGATTTCATATTAGTTGGTAAACTAATAAGAGTAAAGCTGTTAAGTAATACAAATAAATGTTGATAAATACATATAAGAGTTGATAAATTTAAGGCATTTGTGAGAAATTCAGATAAAAGTTGATAAAAAAAACAGAAACAGTTGATGAATAAACTAAACATGAACACTTAATCGGCATGCAATTGAATATTGGCAACACAAATCAATCGGTGATTAAATCGATAAAAAGTTGATAAGTCACTCATATTAAGATTAGCAAACTTGTATAATAGCCTACAAGTTTAAGGTGTAGGTAAAAGAAACATAAATAAACATTGATAAAGATGAGAAAAGTTGGTCATCCACAAACTCCTAAAAGGACTTGCTAATTTTATAAAAATATCGTTAACTTACCAACAAGTCACCCAAAAATTTATCGCATAATCTTTTTACGAATGGTTTTTTCGATGCTTTGTAGCCTTTTTCAAAATCTACCGGCATGGAAAAAAAAGGGACTTCATATTTAGCATCGATTAAATTAGAAGCACTAGAGCTAACAGGAAAAAATTAATCTTGAAATGCAATTCATTTCCGATCTCAAAGTGAGTATCGATCACTGCAAACGTGTTCATCATCCAAGTACTTATCAACATATAAAAAAGCTGAACGAAGCATGACATAGGTCTAAAAGCGGAACCGGAAGTTCATGCCAACTTCCTTCTGTATTTTCCTTCAAGCTCGTCGAGCGAGAGAGAGAGATGCTAACATTCGCCAGCTTGTTCAGATTCATCGGCCGAATCCTAGATCTTTTGCCTCCCCATAAGGCCTTGGAGACGAGGTGATGAGCGCGCTCCAATGGACGGAAGTTATCCCAAGACAGGAAGCGTTTCGGGTCCGAACAAATCTTGTAGCCTTCTTTGCCACACTGGAGCATCCATCCGAGCGTCCCGCCGCCGCAACACGCCCTCGATACGTCGGAAAGACCTTACAGCACAGTGACATGAATCGCTCACTTGTGTACCTCAAACCGCCAGTGAAGCCTTGCGCATGCTAAACATATACGTGCCAGAGGAAATACGTGCAAGTTTGCATGCATACTTTGTAGCATAAGTGTTACTACCTTTGCAACGAATTTGATCCTCATCATATAGTAGGTGATTGTGATAGAAGAGCGACGTTACGTACCATAGTGCATGGGGATTGTGATAGAAGAGCGATGTTACGTTCCATAGCATGCGGGGATTGCGCAAATCTGCTGAACAACAGCATTCTCTAACGCAATGGAGCCGGGGTAGTTAATAGGCACGTCCTTGGCCAAGCTCTCCAAGCCACGGTTGTACTTCTTGTTGGGGTTTCATGAATCATGTATAAGTAAAATTAACAAAAAAAACGCAGCGGAAACAAAGATGATATATTTTATACATGATTCTCTGAAGGCGTTGTTCGTGCATTTTAATCAAAAATCTGCATATAAAAGGGTTAATATCCTAAAAAACCCAAAATTGGTACATTTGTGACAAATTTACCCCAAACTATTTTTTTGACCACAAAAAACCCCAAACCGGTATACTTTTGACAAATTTACCCCAAACTGGTACACTTGTGACAAATTTATCCTCTGTTATTTTTTTATTGTCAAATTATTAAGTTAAATGACATGTGACGGTTCATTGATATACCAATTTGGGATTTTACGCTCCGTTTGTCACAATTTATAATTTTTATAATTTTTTTGTGGTATTAATCCAATTTACCGAATGGTATATTTGTCACAAATTTACCAGTTTGGAGTTTTTTGCAGTCAAATAAATTAGTTTGGAGTAAATTTGTCATAAATGTACCAATTTAGGGTTTTTTATGGTTAGTCAAGGTAAATTTGTCATAGGTGTACCAGTTTTGGGTTTTTCATGGTCAAAAAAATAGTTTTGGGTAAATTTGTCACAGGTGTACTAGTTTGGGGTTTTTCAGAGTATTAACCCAATATAAAAAGAGAGTTAAACGAATTACCTCTCGAAGCGCGCTTTATACAAATTGGTTCGGATGTTCTACAGTTCGAGCCCCACAAATGTCGGACCTCTAGTTCAGACACACCAACAATGAACGTCGAACGGAAGAGAGAACTTTCGGATAATCACCACTATAATCGTGCTAGTAATCTCGTGGAGACAATCCGTCGTATCCTTGATGTTTTTAGTCACAGCCCAAACGAGAGAGAATCCCTCTTTTTCTCACGTCTCAAAAACACGAGAACACACAAAAACACAAGAACACGCACACTTTTTTTTTTTTTTGGTAAGAGGTAAGAATATGTTGAGCTTTGGACAAATATACAAAAAACCAGCGCCAAAACTTACACTCTAGCTGCAACAACAGGAAGAGTGTAAGGGAGCCGAAGAAAAGCCAAAGGAAACAACAAACACAGCAGCACAGCCCATGGCCGGCGAACAAGCAACACTACGAACAACTCAACAAACCTCGACTAGCAATAAGAAAGACGAAGAACGGAGAGAGTAAGTAGTGACAGGCAAAAGCCGGACAATACCAAAAAAACACGCACCGCCTAAGGAGGAGAGGACGACTGCTGAAAGACCAAAGGGTCAAAACCCCAGTTCCTCTGAAGTCTCTTGTTTCTAGGATTACTCGGGACATTCTTGAAAGTGATAGCTTTGTCTTTGACAACCTTGATGAAGTGGTTCTTCAGGTCCAAGACCACCAAGGTTTCACCATGAAATATGATGATGTTCTTCTTCTTCCAAAGGAGGTGGCACATGGCGCCAAATGAGGACCGTGCAATACTATGGAAGAAATCCTTACCCATTAAGAACTTCAACACCCATGAGAGATTGTCCTTCCAAGATATATTCCTCCAAGGAAAGTTGCACTTGGACGCCTAGAAGAAGGCAAGCGTCGCCGAGGTTTCACAAACAAAAAATAAATGGTCAATAGAATCCGGGACGGTATTGCAGAAAGCACAAACTGAGTAGTCGATCCTTCCCTGAGAGAGCAGGAGCGTTTGAGTAGCAAGCCGATTTTTGGTGATCAACCACAAATTAAATTGAAACCGAGGGGCAATTGCATTATTCCAAACAAAAGAAGCCCAAGGCACACGGTCCTTTTTAGTTCTAAAGGTATTCCAAGCAGAAGCAACAGAAAAAGAACCAGAAGGATCATACCGCTAGGAAAAGCAATCCCGAGTTAAGGAAGAAACCGGGATAGAAATACTCAAACTGTCAAGAAACAATTTGAGCGAGCGACCCACGGGGGAGAAGAGATCAGCCGCTACTACATAACTCGGAAGGTCGAAACTCCCTAGTAGAGAAGCCGGAATAAAAGAGTCCAGAGGACCACAAGATAGCCAATTGTCATGCCATAAAGATACATCAAAGCCGTTACCAGTCTTCTAGAAGAAAGACAATCTGAAGTATTTCCTAAGTTGAAGGATTTTCTTCCATGCCCAGGAGCACACGGCCGGACGGGAGGAGATCCAAAAAAAAAAAAATTTCTTTAAGAAATTAGTATGAATCCAACGGCACCGTTAGGATTCCTTATTAGTAAAGAGGATCCATATGTATTTGAGCATTGATGCTTTGTTGCAATCCTTCAACTTCCGAATACCTAAGCCCCCTTCATCTTTCGGGAGACAAACATCATCCCAAGAAACTTTAGCCCCCCCCCCCAAGGGTGGTGCCCTTCCATAAGAATTGTCGTATAATTTGTTCGATTTTATCTAAAATCGCACCCGGTAAAGTGAAGACACTAGCCCAAAAAGCTTGAATAGAGTGTAGAACTGACCTTATTAGTTGAGTTCTCCCCCGCAAAGATAAAACCGCCGAGTCCAGGATTGAACTCTAGCAGTGATTCGATCAATCAAGATGACGCAATCAACTTTGCCAAGTCTAGAGGTGATTATCGGTACTCCGAGATAACGAACAAGAAGCTTCCTTTCCTGAAACCCAAAAGCTAACCAAATATTATCACGAAGAGATATAGGACCACCCGAGAGGAAAACCTCACTCTTGTCTTTGTTTGGAATCAGTCCACTCCAAGAAGAGAATATATCCAAACTCCTTTTAAGCACCATCGCAGGAACCTAGTCTGCCTGACAAAAGAGAAACACATCATCGGCAAAAAAGATGTGTGAGAGCTTTACCGGTTTACACTTCCAAAAATATCTGAAATCCTAAATCGAAGTCCGAGCACTTAGGATTCTCGAGAACACCTCCATGATCAGAGTAAACAGATAGGGCGACATGGGATCCCCTTGACGGAGGCTCCGACCAGCAGACAAGAACCCATGCAATTCACCATTAATAGAGATAGAAAATTTCGGTGTTCGAACACAGACTATTATTAAACGGATGATCCACTCAGGAAATCTGAAGGCCGTAAGAGTGAGCTCCAGAAAATCCCAATCAACGTATCATATGCCTTTTGAAAATCAACTTTGACAAGACATTTTGGAAGATAAGGTTCCAAATGAAAGCCACTTTGCGACAGTGGTTCCAAATGAAAGCAAAACAACTCTTAAGCGATAAGTATATTATCTCTAATTCTCCTTCCTTTTACAAAGGCATTTTGCGACGGGTTAATCACATCATTAAGGACCACCGCAAGGCAATTAGCAAGGATCTTTGTAATAACCTTATAAATAGTATTATAGCACGCAATGGGCCTAAACTCATTGACAGCACAAGTATTCGGCACTTTAGGGACAGGAGCAAGGATAGTATTGTTTACCTCCCTAAGAAGGCAGCCGAAAGAGAAGAAATCCCTAACCGCGTGCAAGACCAAAGGCCTGACAGTATCCCAATTAGTCTTATAAAACTCCAATGTGAATCCATCCGGACCCGGGGCTTTGCCTCTTGCAAGAGAAAACAGAGTGTTCTTTATCTCTAGGTCAGTAACTGGGCTAGCGAGAGAGCTGACTTGAGCATCTGAGGGAGACCGGTGGACATACAGCTTCACCTCTTGAAGTGAGGGCTTGGAAAGTATCACTTGAGGAGAGAGTAGGTCCGAGAAGAATGATACAAAAACTTGCGGTAACAAGATAGGGTCAGCAATCAAGGAATCGAAATGATCCTTGACAGAAAGGATCCGGTTATTAAGCTGTCTACTCTTGATGGAGTAGTGGAAGAACTTGGTGTTCATATCCCCTTCCTTAAGCCATCTCACCCTTGACTTTTGTCTAAAGAAAGATTCTTCATGATTTCGCAAGTCAACAAAGATACTGTTGGAGAAAACTTCATTGAGTGTTTTGAAGTTGACAAAACATTTCCATCGATCTAGTGCGAAGACTTGCAGACTCTTCCATCAAAGTCGAAGACTCCGGACTGCGGACTCAAGACTCAAAGTCTATCCTCATTGATAGTTTCTAGACCGTCGAAGAAGGCTTATCCAACTGGATGTTTCGTTAAGGATTTGATTTTATCGATTGGAGAAGATCTCTTGGCTGGATATAGCATGTCGAAATCCTTTATTCAAATCAAGATTGATTCAGGGATTTTGAATCGGTTGATTGGCGAAGTATACTTAGAAGGTTCTACTTATGGAAACCTAGATCCTAATTGTATGGGCGAGCAGGATTTATGGGCTATCGTCATGTTCCTTAAATAGCTCGAAGATCTTCCTAATTGATTCTGTCCAACAGGTAGATTGGAAGAATTCCTTTGATAAGTGCCAACGGGTATGATGGCATAAAGGAGTATATAAGGAAGACGTTCCAGTTGTTCGAGGTGTGCGCGATAGAAGAATTCCAAAGTCTGAAGCTCCTTGTTCTTAGTCAATGAAACTGTTGAGCGAAATCTTGTATACAAAAGAGTGTCTATATCTTTGAGAGACCTTGAGGAAGTGTAGTAGAGTCTCTACACCGTGAAATCAAGGAAGAAGCTTTACCGTAACAACTATTTTGTTCATAGTGAAATCCGGCCGGTGGGTCTGTTAGTGCGGAAGAGTGGACGTAGGCTTGGATTAAGCCGAACCACTATAAACTCTGTGTTCATATTCTCTTCCCTACGCTCTTTTACTTTGTTGTAACTTGTTTTGTTTACAAGAGACGAATTTCCTTTTCATAATCTATTGCTGATTTGAGTTGCACACTTCACTAAGGGAAATTTGTTTTTGCACCTATTCACCCCCTCTAGGTGCTCATACTAGTTTTCACAATTGGTATCGAGCACATGTGTACTCACTTAAGTTGAAGTGTTTTACTTCGAGGTTAAGATCCATGGCTAGTATGTTGGCTCCGGGACGGTTGAAGGGCAAAGCAATACCCGGACCGCCTTATTTTGATGGAAAGGAATACAACATATGGAAAAACAAGATGAAGGCATTTCTAAGATCAAAGGATCCTCCGGAATGGGATGTGGTAGACAAAGGAATCATTCCTAAAGTTGCACCTATCTCGAAAAGAGGAAAAGAAGCCGTTGAGTCTAGCGAAATGACTCAAGAAGAGATAACCAAGAGACAAGCTCTTGATGCAAAAGCAATTTATTCTTTATATTGTGCATTATCACCTACTTTGAATATAACAGAATATCTTCTTGTGATACAAATGAAGAAGTCTCGGGATAGATTACACATCACCTATGAAGGAACTGATCGAGTGAAAGAAACCAGAATCAACATTCTCGCTCGGTCAATACGAAGCATTCAAAATGAAATCGGTAGAATCTATCACGACATGTTTAGTCGTTTTACGAAAATCGTGAATGGTCTTGAAAATCAAGGTCAACCAATTTCGATCCCATGAAAGTAAACAAGTTACTGCGTGGACTCTCCAAGGATTGAATCACATAAAAACCTCAATAAGGGATACACAAAGAAGTATGCCACTTTCTGTGGATGAATTGGTTGGGACTCTTCAGTCTTATGAAGTGGAGCGAATCAATGAAGATGAAGATCCTAAAGGTAAGAAATCCATTGCATTAAAATCTAATGATGATTCTGATGTCACGATTCTGAAGACGATATGGATGATGAAGAGCTTGCTCTCATGATAAGAAGATTCGAAAGCTAAACGAAAGGGGAGAAGATTCAATCCAAAGAAACAAAGTTTTCAAAAGCAACGAGACTAAGTCTGTTGAGGATAATGAATCCAATAGAGATGTAGTCTCTGTTTTGAATGTAAGAAAAAGGGACACATCGGACCCAACTTGTCCCCTCGAGGAAAAAGAAAGGAAAAGCTGAGAAATATCGAAAGGCACTCAAAGCGAAACTTGGAGTGATACGGAATGTGAAGAAAGTGATGATGATTATGCCAATATTTGTCTCATGGCACAATCGACTCGATTCAAACTCCGAGACGACTCGATTCGACAATGAAATCGAGGTAAATAATTTGAAAATCCCTACTAAAGTCTCTAGATACATTGATGAATTGTGTCTTAGTCTCAAAACTTCTCTTAAAAGGATTTCCGAACTTAAAAGAGAAAATTCTGCACTAAAGCAACATGAAAATGTTTGGAAAGAAAAGGTCAAAAGTTTAGACAAAAGTGTTACTACTTTGAAAGAAAATGAAGACAATCTTTCAAAAGAAAATGCATTCTGAAAAATGATATCTCAAGTATTTCTAAAAGATTTTCTATAGGATCGAGAAACTTGAGAAAATTCTTTCAAAGACAAAGACCTTATTTCAACAAATCGGGTTTAGGAATGACTGCTGAAATTATTCCTCTAATTGATTTTTCTAAAGTAAAGGAAATAATTAAGCAAAGACCTACAAGAGATGCTTACAAAAATCATTTCCAAAAATCATTTCCAAAAAGTTTTTGTAAAACCAGTAGGTCGCAGTGCTCTTAAATGTTCTAAGTGCAATAGCTCAGATCATTTTGAGAAAGAATGTCCTATGGTTTGGAAACTGTTAAGAAGGTATGTGCAAAGACCGTATATTGCACTAACACCAATGGACCCAAGAAAATATGAGTACCAAAGAAAGCTTGAGTCTATTTTCTAAATGCGAGTCACTATCAAGAAAAAGGTTAAATGGTACCTGGATAGTGGATGCTCAAGGCATATGACGAGAGATTCAAATTGCTTCTTAAAGCTTGTTCAAGTTAATGGTGGAAAAGTTTCATTCGGAGGAAACAACAAAGGAAGAATTGTGGGATACGGAACGTAAAGATTGGAAGCCTCACGATCCGTAATGTATCCTTAGTGGAAGGACTCAACTACAATTTGCTAAGTATCAGTCAGCTGTGCGACACCGGTTTCAAAATAAATTTTCAAGAGGGAATATGTTCAGGAACTAGTGAAGACTCCTCTCAGTCTTTCACGGGTCGAAGACATGGAAATATCTACCTCTTGGATGTCAAACCAGATGAAACCCAATGTCTAATCTCAATTCAAGAAGAAGCAAACTTATGGCACAGAAAACTTGGACACATCAACATGAAGCAAATAGCCAAAATTTCAGCAAAGAAGCTTGTTCGTGGTCTACCCAATCTGTCATACCAAAAGTCTGATCTATGCACACCATGTGTGTTGGGAAAACAGGTAAGAAACTCATTCAAACCAATAAATCAAGTTTCCACTAATCGTGTACTGCAGACTCTTGCATATGGATCTTTTTGGACCAACCGAACTCGAGCATTGGAGGTAAGAAATACTTGTTTAGTGATTGTGGATGATTATTCACGATTCACTTGGGTATATTTCCGGCAAGTAAGTCTGAAACCTTTTCTTATTTTACAAAGTTTGCTAAAAAGGTCCAAAATGAGAAAGGGTATGTTATTTCAAGTATACGAGACAGATCATGGAGGTGAATTTGAAAATCAAGATTTTACAAAATTTTGTGATGAATCGGTTTTCAGCATATGTTCTCTTCTCCATATACTCCGAGCAAAATGGAGTTATGGAAAGAAAGAATAGGTCGCTTCAAGAAATGGCTAGAACTCTTCTAATTGAAAGTAACATCTCTTCACGTTTTTGGGCTGAAGCAGTTTCTGACATGTTAAATTATTAATAGAGTCTTTCTAAGGCTTATTCGGAGAAAACTCCCTATGAGTTATTCAAAGGAAAGAAGCCAATTGTTTCATATTTTCATGTGTTTGGATGTAAATGTTTTATATTGAAAAATGCAAATGATCGGGTTGGTAAGTTTGAAGAAAAATCAAATGAAGAAATTTTCCTTGGATATTCTATCACAAGCAAAGCTTACAGAGTTTACAACAAGAAGACTCAATCTGTGGAGGAATCAATGAATGTCAAATTTCAAGACTTTATGCAAAATCAATCGATTCATACTCATCTTGAAGAATCCGAACCTGCTCCGACTCTACAAAGTCTAAATCTCCATAAGCGAGTTCAACCTTTAGAAGACGAGCAACAAATGATCAACGAAGATTCAAATGAGGAAAAGATCAACGATCGACAAATCAACCAAAGCAAGCTGGAAGCATAAGTCCAGTCATCCCAAAGATCTCATTATTGGTGATATTAATGAAGGAATTCGCACAAGATCCAAAAAGCGCGAAGAGTCTAATCTTTGTGGCTCTTATTTACGAAATAGAACCCAAGAGTATAGAAGAAGCTTTAAGCGATGAAAGCTGGATTGAAGCTATGCAAGAAGAACTCAAGCAATTCAGCATTAATAATGTCTGGGAATTGACTCCTAAACCGAAAGGTAAATCCATCATTGGAGCTAAATGGGTTTTCAGGAACAAGATGAACGAGAAAGATAAAGTCGTAAGAAACAAAGCAAGACTCGTGGCCAAGGGATATACGCAAGAAGAAGGGATAGACTATGATGAGACTTACGCACCAGTAGCAAGGTTAGAAGCAATTAGATTATTACTTGTTTTTGCTTGTCATAAGAATTTCAGTTATTCCAAATGGACGTCAAAAGTGCTTTCCTAAATGGATTTATCCAAGAGGAAGTCTATGTGGAACAACCACCTGGTTTTGAAGACCCAAGAAAACCGGACTACGTATTCAAAACGAAAAAGGCTCTATATGGTTTAAAGCAAGCACCTCGAGCTTGGTACGACGGACTAAGTAAGTTTTTAATTTAAAATGGATTTGTCAAAGGTAAAGTAGATACTACATTGTTTATCAAAAGAGAAAGCAAAAGTTTTCTACTTGTTCAAATTTATGTTGATGATATCATTTTTTGATCTTCTAATGAAAATCAGTGCAAGAAATTTTCTAAGTCTATGCGGGATGAGTTTGAAATGAGCATGATGGGTGAACTAACCTTCTTTCTTGGGCTTCAAGTTAAATAACTGGAGGAAGGAATCTTTATTCATCAAGAAAAATATGCTAAAGAACTTGTCAAAAAATTTGGACTAGAAAATTGCAAAAAGACTGATCTACCAATGTCAAGTTCTTTGAAGATGGACAAGGATGAAGAAGGAAAGAAAGTTGACCGAAGCTATACGGGAGTATCATTGGTTCGCTTATTTATCTAAGCGCTTCTACACCCGACATTTTGTTTAGTGTTTGTATTTGTGCTAGATTTCAATCTGATCCTAAAAAATCTCATTTAAGTGCTGCAAAGCGTATTATCAAATACATTGCCTCAACTTCAAACTTGGGTCTCTGATATCCTAAAGAAAGAGAGTTCACTCTTCTTGGATACTCGAGCCTTGAGACCTAGCCGGTTGCGAGTTGATAGAAAGAGCACCTCGGGCACTGTCAACTACTTGGAAGCGGGACGATCTTGGTTTTCAAGGAAGCAAAGTACGGTAGCTCTTTCTACGGCGACGAGTATGTAGCTCTTAGAAGTTGTTGTTCACAAATTCTGTGGATAAAACAACAGCTAAGAGACTTTGGAATTGAAGATTCATGCACTGAAATCAAATGTGACAACACCAGCGCAATCAATCTCACCAAGAATCCAATTCTTCACTCAAGAGCAAAACATATAGAGATTCGACATCATTTCATTAGAGATCATGTTCAAAATGGAGAAGTTTCGATTCGGTTTATTGACTCAAAGAATCAACTCGGATATATTTACAAAGCCTTTTGAGAAAAATCAATTTGAAGTTATTCGTTTTAGACTAAATATCTTAGAGTCTTAAGAAGTTCAGACTCAGGACTGAAAGTCTAAAGGCACTCAGACTCAGACAATCAAGATCTATGACTATAAGTTATTTCCATTTTAGAAACTTATCTCTCGGTTCAAATCTTGAAAAGGTACGACCACATATCCAAATTTAATTGGTGTAATTTTCCCAATTTTTTCGTGATTAGTGTAATCTTTCCTTTTCAAAAAGAAGTTATTTTTGAAATGATAGTTATCTAATTTTTAAAAAAAAGACAGTTATTTTTAAAAGGCATTTTTATATTTCCTTTTCACAACGCTCCGTATGCCTCGCTTCGACTACCTTATATCTTGTTGATTCTTCTTCATTTTATTCTCTTGTTTAATCCTTGAAAAGTTTTCATCTTTCTTGGGAAACAAGCTTGGAATCTCTCAAAGGCTGTGAAAGATGTCGTCTCAAAGAAAGTCTTCAAGGATCGCGAACAGGGGACCACAGCAAATGCGTGAGGGACCTACGCACTTTGATCTCACCGAGGAAGAAGAATTTCCTAGACAGCGGCAGAGCCCACAACATTCTCAGCAGCATCCATCTCTTCCATCTAGACCTCAGGATGTTGCACATCAAGAAGAGGAAGAAATCTTCGAAGATGCAGAACCCGTAAGAACTCTTAAGCCCGCTTTTACCTACAAGCTTTATCGTGCTTTGAAGAGGAGTGGTACTCCGTTGAACTACATTGATGAATTTTTGAAAGACAAAGGGTTTAAAAATGAAACTTTCTTTTTACGCACAATGGAACGATTGGGAATTGCCCCTGCTGGGTCGGCGGAAGAGGCATTGGCAAATATCCCAAGTGATCCACGTGTTGGCGGGCTGAGTCAACCAGATGGGAATGACGATGATAAGGTGTACAGTCAGTTTAAACCGAAAATGGGTGCTGCGGCAAAAATCCGAAGCAAAAGGACAGACTTGTTTCGATCGGAGGAACACAAGCAACTGTACTCTAAGTTGCTTAAGCGTGGCGTGATAAACCCTAAAAGGGTGGACTTTGATTTTCTTGATTCTGTGAATGTCAATCTGCAGGAAAAATTCAGTCTTCTTCAACTCGAACAGTTTTGTTCTGAAACTACAGAGGCTTATGCTGAACTTATCGCTTACTTCTATTCGAATCTCGCTTTCTTGGATGCGAATAGGTTTTCTTCGGTGTTCGAGATCGGACTATGTGGTTGACATGAATACTCTAGCTGATGTGATTGGGGTTGAAAGAGGGAGATATCAACCTATCAGTGTGTCTATCGCTCGTGCAACGTTGGAACTTGTTCAGGATAGAAGCACAGAAGGAAAGATTTCCTATTTGAGAATGAATGCATTCAACATCTTGCTTCACAAGATAGTAATTAAGCATCTCGAGACCAAAATCAACTTCAAAGACCGACGTTTCAAACTCGGAGGCAAAGTTGATGTACGCCATCAATGCTTTGGTAAAAAGTTCTCTCTTCCACACACTATTATGTTCCACATGTACGAGTAGTGGTGAAGGACAAGGGTCAACTTCCTTACCCAGCACTTGTGACCAAGTCATTCAGACATTTTAACGTTCAGCCTCCTCGGATTCTTTGTGTTCGAACGTGCGATCAAATGGTGGTGGGACTGAAAATGGTCTCTAAAATGCGTCTGAAGGAACTCAACAAGGCGTTGGAGCAATTCAAAGTGAAAACCCTGTCAAGACTCATTCGGTCTCTTCGGCGGCAAAGCGAAAAGGGAAGGAGCCCATGGCTGCTCCATCCAAGAAAAGAAGAGCTCTCATCATTGAGGATGAAGAGGATGAGGATGATATCACCATTTTTGCAATGGCATTGAGGAACTTGAGTCGTTCTACAACGGAGAGAAAGGAAAAAGACACAGATGAGATAAAACAGAGGACTAGAGAGAGAGAAGATTTGGAGAAAGAAGCAGAGGAGAGAGATGCAGAGGAGAAAAGAATTGAGGAAGAAGAAGAAGAGGAGAGAGGAGATCAAGCGGAAGCGAGCATGAGGAACACTTTTCTCCACATGAAGGCATGGAAATAGGGGAGATCCCGAGAAAAGAGGAACGTCCTCATTCCCCGCCACCGGTGAAGGAATAAATCGTTCTCCGAGATCCGGAGGACATCTATGCCTCTCAATTTCCCGAGGAGGGACATGATGTTTCATCGCCCAATTTGCGTGACCATGCTTTGAGTTGCCATCATCTGCCTATACTCCGTCTGATCGTGCAAAAGCCAGTACTCAGACTGATAATTCAGTAGACTTTCGCAGAATACTTGATATTCTCTTGGAGATGCGGGGTCAAATATATACTTTGGGATGTGAAGTACAGAACTTGTAAAATGCAGGTCAAATCTCTTCAGTTTCTTTGCATGATCAAGTTCATGCCCTTGCTCTTCAAGTTCAAGCAAATGCCAAGGCTGAAGATGTGGCGCAACTGAAGGAGGATTTGAAAAAGCTGGAAGGGAATGTCCAATCAATGGGAGATTTCCAGCTTGTTCGTGTTCCCAAACAATCTTAATTCTCTTTTCATCTCTACCTTTTTAATGATGACAAAAAGGGGGAGAAATGTGGTGCAGATTTGATTTCAAACTTTGAACTCTTGTTTGATTTCAAACTTTCAACTCTTGACTTTTGTGACTTTTGTGCTTGGTTGTTTGGATTTGGACTGGATTTGGATTTGACTGTTTGAACATTTGTTTATCTTAAGTACTATTGATATCTCACGGCTTTGTTCATTTACATAACTAACCTACTTTACGTGGATGCGATTCTAGTGTTATTTTTACTAAGCCATTTATCTTTGTGAGATATCCATATTTGCTTGAGTAATGTTTTGCGGTCAAAGTTATCCAAATCTGCGGGAAAGTTTTGTCACCATCAAAAAGGGGGAGATTGTTGGAGAAAACTTCCTTGAGTGTTTTGAAGTTGACAAAACGTTTCCATCGATCTAGTCGAAGACTTGTAGACTCTTCCATCAAAGTCTGAAGACTCCGGACTGCCATACTCAAGACTTAAAGTCTATCCTCATTGACAGTTTCTAGACCATCGAAGAAGGCTTATCCAGAACTGGATCTTTCGTTAAGGATTTGACTTTATCGACTGGAGAAGATCTCTTGGCTGGATATAGCATGTCGAAATCCTTTATTCAAATCAAGATTGATTCAGAGATTTTGAATCCGTTGATTGGCGAAGTATACTTGGAAGATCTACTTATGGAAACCTAGATCCTAATTGTATGGGCGAGCAGGATTGATGGGCTATCATCATGTTCCTTAAATAGCTTGAAGATCTTCCTAATTTATTCTGTCCAACAGGTAGATTGGAAGAATTCCTTTGGTAAGTGCCAACGGGTATGATGGCATAAAGGAGTATTTAAGGAAGACGTTACAGTTGTTCGAGGTGTGCGCGATAAAAGAATTCCAAAGTCTGAAGCTCCTTGTTCTTAGTCAATTAAACTGTTGAGCGAAATTGTATACAAAAGAGTGTCTATATCTTTGAGAGACCTTGAGGAAGTGTAGTAGAGTCTCTACACTGTGAAATCAAGAAAGAAGCTTTACTGTAACAACTCTTTTGTTCATAGTGAAATCCAGCCGGTGGGCTGTCAGTGCGGAAGAGTGGACGTAGGCTTAGATTAAGCCGAACCACTATAAACTTTGTGTTCATATTCTCTTCCCTACGCTCTTTTACTTTGATCGTAACTTGTTTTGTTTACAAAAGACGAATTTCCTTTTCATAATCTATTGCTGATTTGAGTTGCACACTTCACTAATGGAAATTTGTTTTTGCACCTATTCACCCCCCTCTAGGTGCTCATACTAGCTTTCACAGATACGATGCTGTAATTTTTCAAGCTCAACAAGAAAAAAGTTATTAGGGTCATCATGGAGACCAACCTGGGTTGCGCGAAGGGCCTCCCTTGCTTCCGTCGTCCGCACCGAAATGTTCAAGTAGGCCTCCTTATTGAGAGTCTTGAGGCGACCTTTCAAAATTTTCAGCTTGGAGACGAGTCTGAACATAAGCACACCCATAACCGGGCTATCCCAAGCCTATCGGACAATGGAAAAGAAATCCGGGTGATCCGACTAGAAATCAAAATATTTAAAATTTTTCCTTCTGAAGATGGGGTCCAGAACTTTAACAATCATGGGAGAGTGATCCGAAATCCCTGGGTTCATGAACGAAGCATCGGAGAACGAAAAATCGAGACTCCATTTAGTGTTAATCAAGACACGATCAATCTTCCTCATCTTTCTCGCTACCCCTGCTAAGGTAGACCAAGTGAACCGAAGACCAACATATTTGAGATCCACAAGCTCAGTCTGAGCTAAGCAAAGGCCGAAATCATCTAAACAAGGAATCCAATCATTTGAGCCTCACATACGATCCGAGGGGTCTTTTATGGCGTTGAAGTCTCCGCAACAAGCCAAGCTTGGTCCTGTAAAACTTCATTATAGTGGATGAGGTCATCCCAAAGTGGCCTATGCCGAACGAACATATGCTCACCATACACCACTGAAATGCAACAACTTGTGTTAAAGAGGTTGAGTTTAAGGCAACCATGTACAGCTTAGGCATTGGTAGCAAAAGGAACGAAACTAACCACCCCTGAGTCCCATCCGACCCAAACTCTACCACGAGGAGAGAACTCATAATTCGCTATCCACTTCCATCCTTTTAACAAGGTGGAGGAGATGGACTCAAACGAAGATTCAGGGACTTTTGTCTCAAAGAGGCCAACTAAACAGAGTTTGTTCGAAGAAACAAATCTTCTAATCTCCGCACATCTGATAGGATTCATCATACCCCTGATATTCCAAAAACCTATATACATATTTACAAAAAGAGGGAAGAGGGTTACCTCTTTTTAGAGGGCTTGCAACCACCAGGAATGGTCGCTTTGGGAACATCCAAGGGAGGCAGGTCAGGATGCAGCAACAGTAATTGATCCTGGATACTAACAGCTCTAGCGTTTGATTCCAGGGCATGAGGGGAAGAGGAGCTGATAGATAGCAAGTCTTCATTATCCAAAGCAGCTTGAATACTGGAGCTGCAAATCTCATCCGAACACTCAAGAAGTTCCGAAGGGGCCGGCAGATCCACCTTCTTTGAGCGTGAATCTTGCAACCTGGACGAGGGGTTGAGGAGACCTTTAGAAATCCTCAGAGGCGGAAAAGATGAGGATTTAGCAAGAGCAAAGGTCTTTGATTTTGACTGCTGGCCCCCTTCGTTGGGTTGGGATAGACCGAAAGAAACGGCCTCTTTAGCAGCAGGCAATTTCTTTTTCTTTCCTTTTACCTACTTCCATTCCATATCAGCAGAAGATGGAACAGCAGCAAAAAGAGTTGAGACCAAAGCCAAGGCGACCTCTCGTTCACCTCCAGGAACAGAGCTTGCAACACCAGAAGTGTCTAAAGGCAAGGCCTGAACTACATTTGTTGGAATCAGTTTCAAGGCAGATGACTCTACTTCAGGTGCAATCTGTTCATCAGCTGGCTTGTGAGGTACCATAGGAGCTTTTAATCTTTCCATACTTTGCTTCAAATGGGACTGAGGAACATCAGGAGCAACCAACAAAGCAGGGGAGGAGGGCATCGAGGCCATAACATGAGCAGAGTTTACATGATTCCCCGGAACCTGAGGAACAACAACTGTAGTAGCATCAACATCTGCATAAACTCGAGGAGCAGATTCCCGAACACCAGAAGAGCTACATTTATGACCAAAGATCCCGCATCCAGAGCAGGCAACTGGTTTCCATTCATACTCTACAACAACTTCACAAGATATATCATCATGAAACAACTCGATAAAATCAAAGGTGGGCTGGTCTGCTGTGATCTCCACACAAACATGGGCAAAAGTTAGCATTTTCATCCCTTCAGTATGCTAATCCACATAAAGTGGCTTACCCAAAGCACTAGCCACTTTTCCAATTGATTGAGCAGACCAAAAGGAATAGGGCAGGTTATTGAGCCTCACCCATATCGGCATAGTCAAAGGGTGCCTTTACGCATCTCTAATGTTGGTTTCCACTGCTGAAGAACTAATGGAACTTTAGCAACTGTTCTAGGACCCCCTTCAAGAAGTTTCCTTCTGAATTCTTTGTCTGGAATATGCAGCAAGAATAACCCCTGTCCATTGGACATTACTTCTACAAGATTCGGACTCCATGCTTTTTTTAGGGCCTCCTCGACAACCTTAAAAGGAAGGCGCCTACCAAGAAAATACCCAACTAGGCATTCCTGGAGCATGGGGTCAGCAGCTTGAAGATCCATATCAATCATCATAATCACAGCAAGAACACGCACATGTTTTTTCTCTCTATTTTCAGCAACTCTTTTTGCGAACTTTCAGATAGTATTTCACGAATCAACAACGGTTGCTAATCGTGGGATCAGCAACCATTGTTGATCCTCACTTTCATTCTCTCAAGCGCGATTGTGCACGATCATGCAAATCGTGCATGTGCACGAATTTGTGCACATGCACACTTTAATTTGTTTTTATTCAAAATAAAAACATCTTTGCACACATGCACCTTAATTAATTAATTAAATCAAAAATAATTAATCAAACCCCTTTATATTTATATATATATAATATAAAAATAAAAAGGACATAATTTTTACGTGTGCATTTAGAATACATTAACATATATTCTCTTTGGGCATGCGTGTGCATCATATGCAAGTAGGCTCGTGACTATAATACAAATTAAATTAATCTCATTTAATTTAATTTCAAGTCGATACAATTCGATTGCAATAATTGCAAACACATTTGCAACATTATTTTTCTCTTGTTCCATATTATCCTAATTGTTTATGGTGTGTGACATCCCTAAGTTCATCACTAAACTGGTAGTAAGACTTGTACTAACACATTCGTACTCTCAAAGGAATTAATTGTCCCGATTAATCTTTAGGTCCTACAAGCCATGATTGACATCTAGCAATATGGCATGACTACCCAGATAATGTGAATGTTTTAAGAACATAATGAACCTATCAGTTTTGGCTACAATGTAATTCAATCCCTCTATCTTACTATGTCCCGATCAAATAAATACTATGGAATATTTGTCAAGTTACCAATTCGATCATATGTACAAATCTAATTGACATGCATTTTATTTGAGACATAAATAATTTATTCTCGGTTACAACCCCGGTTGAGGATTTCAATGCAGTGTCATAATTAGATCGCATAGGGCATCATTATTATACCTTACATGTAATAAGAAGACAGATTCCATATTGCGCACACGTGCAACTTCGTATATGAACAAACTAGGACCATCAGGTATAAAGACGGATCAATGACCCGACATTACCTGCACCTATGAACCATAATTGTTCAACACACAAGTTAACATTGTGCCTCAGGTCTAAGGATTATTTACACAAGACCAAAGCATGAACAATTAGACATTGACCACGCTAAAAGCTTTCATGTTGCTAATCATTTCATATGCGTCACGTTCAGTGAACTTGTTTAAAAATACAAACACTTGTGTTCTAACTCAGGCATCATAATACCTAATGACATGCGACTCATCATTCCCTTAAGTATCCAATACTTAATGGTGAAGTTAAGAACATACCGGTCTCAACAGGATTATAAATATCCACTCAATAATCCATTGACCAGGAACGGTTTAAAGCTTCAGCCTAATTATGAACCCGTCACATATATTCTTGACGTCTCAAGAATAGGTCTAGTTGCAACTGATCTTACGGAATCATTCATAAATATAAAATAATTGGACAAATGAATGAATACGTTATTGTTTTTTACCAAAAAAAAAATGAATACGTTATTGTCATTAATTAAATAATAATAATAATAGTACAACTGAAATATCTAACATGTAGCTATTACATAGTAGTTTTATGGCATACATCCAACACTTCTTAACCATTGAATTTATCTTCCCGTAAGCACCGGCCCACCGGTGCCCCCAGCAAGAGTGCTCCAGCGGGGACGCAACAAAAACACAACGATCTTGCGAGCGTTGAGCTTGTAGATCTCACTGATGAAGCAGGCCACTTTAGCGGGCATGGCTTGTCACGCCCCGACCCTACGAGCACGTGCCCTGCTTGGTCGATATAATAGCGATATCCCAGGACGCATCGCCGACCCATTCTTTTAATATACGCATGTGGAAAGCATATAAAATAATCCTCAGACAATAAAACAATGGGATAGGAAAGTAGGGCCAACTTTTCTCAAAAGACCTTTTTATAAACACATAGGTTTATACACATATGCCTACAAAAGGGAATTGTCTTTGAACAAAAGAGAAATGTCCTAGGACTAACTAGTTGGACATGCTCACCAATTCTTCGAGCTTCACCTCCTGAACTTCAGGCCTTAGGTTCTCCACCGATGTCAACTAGGGACCTGAAATGGTTATACAATAACCAATGAGACAATGTCTCAGCAAGTTCTACCCCCTAAGACCAGATTAGAGAGCCAATACACTCTCGAGGCTGCCTAAGCACAACACGGGTCAGAGGACTTACCTTGACCTCGCCTTCATTCCCCGCAAGTCGCATATATCATATATATATATATAGGAACTACATCCATTCATAGCATCATATCAAATCATTGATCAATCGACCTAGTCAATTACATGTCACCACGACCTATCCCTCGGTCGGAACAATCAATATTATATATAAGTCCGACCATAGTCCAGAACTGCTCACTTTAAGCTGATATATAGATAGTATAGCTCGCAAAGCTAATAAATAGTGTACTACTCTCGCTAAGCTGACATATCGCTCGTAGGCTGATATAGTACACTAATAATGCTATCCCTAAGCTGATCATATTGCTCTCGCTAAGCTGATTTGGTATACTGCTCTCACTAAGCTGACATATCGCCCGTAGGCTGATATAGTATACCAGTATACTGCTCTCGCTAAGCTGACATATCACCCGTAGGCTGATATAGTATACCATCCCGACCATTCAATCAATTCCATCTTTTATCATTCTTAATAAAATAGCCGTGTGTGGGGACATGGTTAGCCTTAGCCAAAATATTATAATTTAACCATTTTTAATATCCCACCAATTTCAACAGCCCGTTACATAATTTTGACGCTATAAACCGACGCCCGATAATTTTCCCATTAATTACCAAAATTAATTAATTTATGAATAAATTCCTATAATCATCATTAATTCAATTCAACACCAAATAAAGCTTAATTAAATAAACGAACTGAACCACGATAATCAACATAAAATTCCGGTCGTCGACCATCCAGGTCTAATTTTCGAAAATTATTAAATAAATGCAATAAATCCAATTTAGGTCCGTAATGCCTAATTGGAAGCCGAGACGAGTCCAGAAAATTACCGAGACTCGTTCAATAAATAATAGAGCATGTCATAGCTTTGCCATTTTTGCAATTCTCGAGTACCGTTCATCATCTCTCTCAAACCAGGCGATTTTCCAGCACTGTTCATGGTCTGGTTCTTGGTTCGTTCCTGGTGGGTCAGCCGTCCATTTGGGCCCAAATTTGGAGGATAGCTTCCTCTTTCCATCCTCGTCTAGCCTACCGAACGGATTTCTCTCATTTGGGCTACGTTTCGAGATCTGGGTCGACCTAATCGTGTTCGAGAATCTGTTTTGCGGGCTCGTGCGGGCCTGGCACGGTGTGCTCCTCGGATCGTCTCGGGCTTCATACTCGCAGGGGTTGGTCGGTGTACCACCCTCTTGCAGCCTACCAAATAGCTCCCTGGATTCGGCCCGCATTGATTGATCTCGTGTGGCCGGGCTTCGACCGACATTTACGACCGCGCGTTTTTGGGATCTTCCGTGCGGTAAGCCTAATCCGTGCAAGCTTTTAAGCATATCTTAATTATAGTACCTTCGTGGAGCTTAGCCGGTAGGTTCTACCCCATTATTATGGCCCGAACTCGTTTGTGCTAGTGGCGCACTTTAGGTGTTTGATATATGGCCACAACCACTCAAGGGGTAGTGCATCCCCGATCGGATCGGGATTGCCGCTAGAACATCCTTGGGTGGTTCAGGGTATCCTTTGAAGAGAAATACTGACCAAGATCATGCAGCCCCTTCACGAGATGATGCTGGCCAGGATCGAAACAAGAGTATAGCTCAAGACCCTCCGGCTTCTTCGCGTAATGCTGCGGTCCATGACCGAACTGAGCAAATCCATGTTGTACCAAGAGGTAGAAGCAGAGGAAGATCTTCCTCGAAGCACCCTCAAATATGCGTTGTCGAGAACTCCAACTTGCGCACATGGGCTAGTGTGGCCGTGGCGAAAGTGGCTTCCAAAGGGTATGACTTGGAGTTTTGCCCTCCTACCTTGTAATTTTCCAATTAATTACTAAAATTAATTAATTTATGAATAAATTCCTATAATCATCATTAATTCAATTCAGCACCAAATAAAGCTCAATTAAATAAACGGACTGCACCACGATAATCAACATAAAAGTCCAATCGTCGATCATCCCGGTCTAATTTTTCGGAAATTAATTAATTTCAGAAATTATTAAATAAATGCAATAAATCCAATTTAGCCCGTAATGCCTAATTAGAAGCCGAGACGAGTCCGGAAAATTATCAAGACTCGTTCAATAAATAATAGAGCATGTCTACTTGTAACTACACTAACCATTTGTCGAACATGCATGGCTAAATTCTTAATTTAATTATTCTAGTCTAATGTATACACATAATTGGACTTAATTAAATCTAATCAACCCCTAAGCATCATTAACCTACTAAGTAGGGATTAGGGAGTAAAACTCACTTGTTAATTGTGAAGGCTAGAACACCGCGATAGCGGCCGAAATCCAAATTTTCGACGACGTCGACGGACACTCGGGCCGGGCCCAAAAGTCTTGCAAGCCCACAACAAATGTTGGACTTGATCTCGGGCTTGGGCTTGGAACTGGGCTTGACTGCGCGGGCCTTAAGTGAGCTGGAGATGGGCCGAGGATAGGCTTGCCGAAAACGGAAACTTGCTAGACTCGACAGGCTGAAGACTGCTGGATTGAGCTTGCTGGTCTTGCGTTAAAGAAGTTGGGCCGAGCAACAAAGAGAGGAGCTGCGAGGTGGGCTGGACATTGCAAGCCTTAATTGGGCTGCTAGCCGAACAAGAAGTAGCAACGGCCGCTACTGGTCTGAACAAAGGGCTGGTTTCATTGGCGACGATGCAAGGAAGGAGCTGCAGGCCTTCGATGCAACTGCTGGCAGAGGCCCCGGGTCAACTTCGGTGAGAGACTTGCGGTTAGTTGACTAGAGAAAGGCAGGCGTTGGACATGTGGCTTCAATTAAGGAGTTCGGTGAAATGGAGCGGCAGAAGCGGTGGTGAGAGAGGACTCGGTGGATGGAGGTTTCGCTGGGTTGACCCAGCAAATGGAAGAAATGGACGTGTGGGTAGAGCTAGCGTGAGGTGGAGGGAAAACAAGTGCTGGTGATGCACGTTGAGAAAAGCAAAGGAAGAAAGGGAATCAGTGTTGGTGGGCCGATACGTGGGCAATGCTTGCAGGTTGACTGAAGAGAGCAAACGGACGAAGGGAGAGAGAGATCGTGGAGCTGAAAAATGGAGAATTCGGTGGAGCTGGGTGCTGCTACGGGGAATCCGTGGAGAGAAGAGCTGTTCGGTCCAAACAGTGAGGTGCTCGAGCAGAAGCCAGGAATGAATTGAAAGAGCCGAAGCCGTGAAAGGGGAGAAGTCGACGAAGCTAGCGTGCACGGGAAGGCTGAAGAGGGAGGTCCAAAAGTCAAGTAAAATATCTCCAACTTCATCATGCATTGCTCTCCCAAAAGCTCACAAACCTATCCTCTTGGTCTCCCAAATATTTTCTTGCAAATTAATCCACAATTAGCTCAAATAATGCCAAAATACAGTCCCAAAACCTTAGTTCCGAATTTCATAACTTAAGCTTTAATTTCTTTACGCAATTCCCCAAATTGAGGTCCGATTTAGTTGAAGAAAAATCCCATAAAATTTTATGCCAGTCCCCGACACCCAAAGGCTCGACTTGGAAGTCAAATTTTCCTTTAATTTGGCCCATCCGAATTTCCGCTATTTTTCCTCAACATCCGAACGATTTTTCCGTAAAAATCTCGGAATCTCTGAAAATTCTTCGGAGGATGAGTCGACGTTCCTAAAATAGGTTGTGACATGACAAGATTTTCAATTTCTGAAATCGGACTCGAATTCACGGTTAATTTCCATTCGGCACATTTTTAGCGTGACCTAAACTACCAAGGGTAACCTTTAGAAATTTTTAGTGCAAATAACCCATGGTCGATTTTTTTCGAGCCACAATGAACCCACTTGACTCATTGGCGACTCTTGATTGTCGTAAAAATCTCGAGGATTCAAATACGGACACAGGGTACCAAAACGATAGAGAAATTAATCTAATGCCGGTCGATGAGAATTTTCCACTTTAGTAGTATCACCCACGATTAGCCACACATCTCGGTTGAACCGACCTATCTCTCGATCTCAAATCGATTTATATCAGTGTCGTAATGATCTCTAAAGATGGACACGGTCGAGAAGCCGAATCCTAGTCGAATTCTCAAGTCTATTTGCCTTAAAATTCTTAATGGCTTCCCCGGATAAGTATAGTTATCTCAAGAGTAATGTCGAGTACGAAACAGCCCTATAAGCGCGTCAATGAAATGCCCGATTTATTCAAATAGAAAATATAAGTGAAAATCTGGATGTCATGGCACATGTATGCATCGGGGCTGAGGGTTGGGGCGATGATAGGGACGATATAGATTAATACTTCGTTTGAGTTGGACTCGAGGAGGAACATCAATCGGCCGACCAATTCCTCGTCCACTTCGTTTTGCTTGACTAGGGTCCGGAACTGTCGTAGCTGATCCTGGATCGGAGTCACTCCCTGTGGCAAAATCGACATTTCGCTTGTTAGGACAGGAATTTTTGTATCACGAAGAATCGATTTCATGAGACCACACGAATGAACTGGAAAATATATGCTTATAGATAGAATTTAACAGATGAAATCTGGGCATATTTTCTTTACAAATGTCCTTGTTTGTCTCTTATAATGCCACTCCTAGCACTAGAAAAGTTGATACCATTTTGACGGACAGTTCCTCTCACTCCCGTCGATTACTGCAGCTTTTGCCTCCATGTATGTGTTAAATTGCTAAAGGGAGGAGAGATGAGGCTGAAACTTCATCTTTTGTTCAGAACAACGAAGTCTTTTACAAAGGACAAATACATTACGTAAAAACACCACTAAAATAGGACCCATAACTACTCATGTTCTGCATAAAGCACTTACTCTACTAACACCTAAAAACTAGGACAACTAACACACAAATTAGCTAAGCGTGACTCCACTAACTCCAATAACTGAAAAATCAAATCAGCAAAACATGCAAAAAGAAATAACTATTATTTCAACAGTATGGCTTCTGGAATTCCAAGCCCAGAAATTGAGCTGCCAGGTCTTTTTTTCTTCTTCTTTTTCAATTATGGAGAAATTACTCGCAGAAGGACAACATTACAAAGTCCTTATTCGAGTTAGCGAACTCACAGATGAATCAGCGATTGTTCTTCCATCGGTGAACCTCCCCGTCGGGCAATGGAAGAAGCTCGACCAGTACGGCGGGAAATTGGCCTGGGCCGTGTAGTTCCCGTTGATGCGGTTGTTCCCCACGTTGAAGATCGAGTCCCCAAACGTGAAGATCAAGGGCACACTGGGCAACGAGGCCACGGAGCGCGATGAGACAAGGAGGAACAACGCAACGGCTCACCATGTTTTTTGAAATGTGTCTCTGCAGCGATCTCACTGAGGCATGCACATTGAGATGGATGGGCCGACGACAAACTAGTGAGATGGATTGCACGAGCAAAGTTGCGTTTAGAAGAGCGCCCGTGAACAAAACAGACCTTCGTCAAAAAAGAAGAAGAAGAGACACCTGAAAGTGATGTGTGTGCATTAGCTATCAAGGCTGCCTCTTTGGTTGCGGTTTCTTTCTGTTTCCATGCCTTTCTTGGACACAAAATCAAGATCGGCCAAGATACTGTCAAGACCTAATTCTATCGTATCAAATCAATCACATGCCAAGAAACGATTGGATATGACACTGATCATACTTATCTTTTTTTTTTTTTTTCATCATGTTCTGAGATTTTTATCTAATGTGATAAGAGACTCTCTCTCCACTCAAGATCTCAGCTGATGCTCGCCTGAACATTGCAAGACCTCATCTATGTCCAAATACGGTTGTTGGTACTTTTCCCCCTCTCACATTTTCTCTAGATTCATTTTCTTTTTTTTTTTTTTCGTTTCTTTTTTATTGAAAATTTGAATATGCATAGATGTATGGTCTTTGATATCAATGATAGTTTTTGATTAGTAATGTGTGTAAGTGTATGATATAGTTTGTAGATAATGGACAGGGAACAAGCAAGGATAGTTGGAGGATATAGGTCATAGGATATGGAGAAAATAGTTTCATTAGATGAACAAACTAGTTTGAATTGAAGAGTGTCGATGGGTGAGCTAGTTGTATCAAATCAATCATATGTCGAAAAATAATTGGATATGACATTGAAAGTTCATCATAAAATAGTAAAAAAATTTTAAGATACAATTTGGTATATTCAATCCTACACCGTGATTAATTATGTTGACAGAATCATCTGTTTTCAGGATTGTCTTTTTGCCATATCTTAGGAATTTAAGACCCCTCACTCTCTTCCTCCACTCAAGATTTCACGAGAGCCACCCGACCCTTTTCTAACCATGACAAGACCCCGTCTACGTCCAGGTAGGGTTGTCTAAAATTGCCCCCCCTAAATTTTCCCCTAGTTCGCCTCTTTTAAAAAAAAAAAAACTGATTTTCCGATGTGGGCCACGTCAGCATCATTCCTCAAATTTTTTGCCACGTCAGCAAGGTCACATTAGCAATTTAGCAATTTTTACCGCTTCTTCGGTGGCAAAGGATTTAATTGCACAAATCGAAGAAGATAGAGAACCGGGCTGCACGACGGAAAAAACTGGCGGACTAAATTGCAACAAGCAGCGAAAAACTTCAGAGCGCGATAAACAAACCCAGGCAAATGAAGCCGTTTCAGGCGGTTCCTCTCTCCTCGATTTCTCCGGTGTCGTCTTCAAGCGCTCGCTCCATCCCTCGCGACTTCAATCAACCGCGATTCATCCGCGCCGGCGACCGGAATGAGCAGTCAACCCGAAGTGACCTTGCTCGCCGCCGCGGCGGAGGCCGCGGAGGACCTCTACCGCGTCCGGGACACCTACTTCCCCTCGAATCCGGAGGACAGGCTCTCGAGGCTGCGCGAGGAATCGAGCTCGGCGCTGAAGCTCCTCGACTCCATCCCTCCCGGTAACTTCTCTCGATTCGATGATCGGGAAGCTTCGTCGATGATCCCTTTCGTGGTCTTCGGATCGGATGGTGTTGAGAGCCCGTCGTTTGGTTGATCCGGTAGTTCGTGGAAACTTCGGGAGAGGTGGAATTCGGCGATGTTGAAGTCTCGCGCGGTGATAGTTGTCGCCGAGGGTTTTGTTTTGAGTGGGCGAACGCGAATACTGCGTTGTGTATTGCGGGATATGTGGGAGTTTGCGTTTTTTTTTTTTTTTGGGGGGGAGTGGATTTGATCCGTGTTTGCTCTTGTGCATTTCGCGTGATACCAGTGAAAAGGAGCTCTCTTGTGCTTCTGTGGCCTTGTGTAGTCGGTAATAGAAAGATACGTCAGTTTCATGCTTCTGCGTCTTCGTCTGTGTATCTTTAGTATGGCCTAAACTATCGGATGAATTTTTGGGGTTCTCATGCGTGTGACCATGGTCGGTAATTTTTTATTTACGTTTTTGCCTTTTCAAATTGGGGATAAGTTGTCATGTAATCGCAAAGATTCAATTATTTAGCATGAGTACGAGATTAATAGAAAAATCGGTTTACTATTGTGCATAGCGAGTATCGTAATCGTGTGGAACCACCCGCAAACCAACTATGTATTCATGATAAATCGATTTATATCCATTTGCTAATTGACTTATAACAGTCAATCCTTATGATCGAGCAGTCTATCCTTGATTGAATTCTCTGGTCGTTCGCGTTTAGTCATTTATGACATTTTCTAATAGATTAATTAACTTATGAGTGATCAGTTCAAAGGTAATTTAACTATAAGTGCAATGATGAAATAACCATTTCGTATTTATCGAGAATGGTCAAATTTCAAGATATCACACGAGGTGATAAGTGCGCTCTGATGGATGGAAGTAATCCCAGAACAGGAAGCGCTTCGGGTCCAAACAAATCCTGTAGCCTTTTTTGCCGCACTGGAGCATTCATCCAAGCATCCCGGCCGCCACAACACGCCCTTGATACATTGGAAAGACCTTACAGCACAAAGATATGAATCGCTCACTTATGTACCTCATACCACCGCTTAAGCCTTGCCCAAACATATACATGCTAGAGGAAATGCGTGCGAGTTTGCACGTACTTCGTAGCATAAGTGTTACTACCTCCAAGATGATTTTGATTCTCATCATATATTAGGCAATTGCGATAGAAGAGCGTCGTCACGTACCATTATGCACAGGGATTGTGTGAATCTGCCGGACAATATCATACTCTAATGCAAATGGAGCCGGGGTACTTAATAGGCACGCCCTTAACCAAACTCTCCAAGCCATATCTTGTACTTCTTGACCATTGATTTCATCTTCCCGTTGCACCGGCCCACCAGCGGCCCCGGCCGTAGCACTCGAGCAGGGACGCACCCGACAAGGCCTAGTGGAAACACCGCAACCCTGCGAGCATCGAGCTTTGTATATCTCACCAATGAAGCAAGCCACTTCAGCGAGCATGGCCCGCACGTACGCATCGGGGCTGGGGGTCGGGGCACTAAGAGGGAGGAAATAGTTGAAAATGTCGTTCGAGCTGGACCTGAAAGGGAAGAATGATCAGCAGACCGATTCCACATTCACTTGGGTTTGCTCGACTAGGGCCCAGAATTATTTTAGCTTGTTGGAAATCAAGTCGGCGAAAGACGACTTACCTTTATCCGATGCGCAAATAACAATTAACCTCGGAACGAACGTTGAATTGCGGATGAATTACGAACAAAAACACTTCACATCAGTCTAAATGCAATCACGAGGAAAGCACTTGATTTCCACAGCGTAAATGTCACGCCCCGATCCTCGAACGCGTGCCCATCCCTCACCTGGTCGATTAATAGCAACGTCCCAGGATACATCGCCGACCCTGTTCATTTAATATGCGCATGCGTAAGTATATAGAAAATCCCCAGACAATAAAACGATGGGATAGAAAAGCAATGCCATATTTTTCATATTGAAATTCACAACTATACTTTTATACAGAGCATAACTCAAAGCATTTCACAACCTATTCACGACTTTCTACTTTCACTCTATTCACAACAAAACATAATTCCCAAAAGGGGATAGGATCTTAGTCCATTCAGGTCGTACTCAAGATCTCTCTCGTTATTATCTTCTTCTTCCAAAAATCCTTCTCCTCAGGTTTCACTTCAAAGTTCTCCTTCTCAGATTCCTCCTCCTCAGCTCATCATCGGGTTCTTGAAATATTGTCCCACAACCGGGATGAGACTACGTCTCAGCGAGTACTACCCCACTAAGACTCAATTAAGGAACCAATACACTACTAGGTTGCCTAAGCACAGCACGAGTCAGAGGACTCACCTTGGCCTCGGTTCCACCGCATATTAGCACGATCAAATAGGCACCCAAGCAACCACATTACAAATCAAAGCAATGATCAATCGACTTAGTCGATTACATGTCATCACGACTCATGCTTGGTCGGCACATTCACTACTATCTTAAAGTCCTATCAAATCAGGACTGCTCACCCAAAGCTGACAAATAGATAATATAGCTCGCCCAAAGCTAATAATATAGTATACTATGTATATGCTCGTCCAAAGCTAATAGAGTAGGGCCCCCAAGCCAATTTAGTATACTATATATGCTCACCCAAAGCTGATAATAAATTGCTCGCCTAAAGCTAATAATAAGGTATACTGCTCACCTAAAGCTGACATATCGCCCGTAGGTCAATATAGTATACCGGTATACTGCTCACCCAAAGCTGACATATCGCCCGTAGGCCGATATAGTATACCATCTCCATCATCTAACATTTCTATTATTTTTATCATACCCAATAAAAATAACCGTGTGTACGTACACGGTCGGCCTTAGCCAAAATACTATAATTTCCTTTTGCATAATTCCCACCATTCTCTATAGTCCGCAAAACATTTTGGCATTATCCCGATTATTTGTCAATTGATTTTCCAAAGTTATTTCATTTAGGAATAAATCCTATAATCATTCATAAATCAATTTAGCACAAAATCAAGCTCAATTAAATAAATGGACTACACCACGACAATCGGCACGAAATTTCGGTCGCCGGCTATCTCAAAAACTTAATTTCCGATAAATAAATAATTAATTAATTAATTTCGAAAATTAATTATTAAATACAATAATTCCAATTTAGCTTGAAATAAAGCTCGATTAAATAAACAGACCGCACCATAATCGTCGCATAAAATTCCGGTCACCGGCCATCCCGATTGAATTTTCGGAAAATAAATAATTAATTAAATTAATTTCGAAAAATAATATTTAAATACTAAAAATTCCACTTAGGTCCGTGCGAAATTGAAGCCCGATAAGGGTCGGGAAAAATCCCGAGCTACCCTCAATAAATAGTTACGCATGCTCGCCATACAACGCTTCAAATGGAGCCATCTTGATACTCTGCTGGTAACTGTTGTTGTAGGCAAACTCTACCAGGTGCAACTGATCTTCCCAACTTCCTTTAAAGTCTATCACACAAGCTCTCAGCATGTCTTCAAGGGTCTGAACTGTCCTCTCAGACTGACCATCCGTCTGTGGATGATATGCCGTACTATATTGAAGTTTTGTACCAATAGCACTCTGCAAGCTTTTCCAAAAAGCTACAGTAAACCTTGGGTCTCTGTCTGAAGTTATTGTAACCGGCACTCCATGCATTCGAACCACCTGTCGCACGTACAGGTCTGCATGTCTATCCAGACTCAGGTCCTTTCGAATTGCAATGAAGTGAGCCGACTTCGTCAGCCTGTCGACTACCACCCAAATTGAATCACTTCCTCTATGACTTCTTGGTAGTCCAGTCACGAAGTCCATTGTGATGTGCTCCCATTTCCATTATGGGATCGCGAGAGGTTGCAGAAGTCCTCTCGGCTTGCAATGCTGAGCTTTTACTTGTTGACATGTCAAACACTTGGCGACATGCTTAGCGATGTGCGCCTTCATACCCGACCACCAATAGTGTTGACGTAAGTTCTGATACATTTTAGTGCTTCCAGGATGAATGCTGTAACCGCTACGATGTGCTTCAGATAAAATCTCTTCTCTAAGCTCTACATCGTTAGGTACAACCAAACGTCCTCGGAACCTTAGGGTCCCGTCATCAGCGATCTGAAAATCAGTCTTTCTTTTCTCAATGTCCTCTTAAAGAATTTTCTGTACATCTGGATATGTCGATTGGAGTTGCTTGATTCTGACTCGGACATCCGGTTCAATTCTGAGGGTGGCCATAAAACTTGAAAGGTGGCCAACCTCAAACTTGAAGACTGAATCTCGAGCTTTCTCAATTAAGTTCCATTCCTTGATCAAGATATGAGCTATTGAAGACTTTCGACTTAAAGCATCGCCGACCTTGTTCGCCTTTCCCGGGTGATATAAAATATCACAGTCATAGTCTTTTAATAATTACATCAATCTGCGCTGTCTCATGTTCAACTCCTTCTGAGAGAATAAGTACTTGAGACTCTGATGGTCCGTGAAGATCTAGAATCTTTCCCCGCACAAGTAATGTCTCCAAATCTTCAGGGCAAATATGATAGCTACTAGCTCTAGGTCATGCGTCGGATAGTTTTGTTCATGAGGTCTCAACTGGCGAGAAGCGTATGCAACAACCCTACCATTTGCATCAACACGCAACCTAATCCTTTGACTGACGCATCGCTGTAGATCTCGAATCCTCCAGGACCCGATGGAATTGTCAGCACAGGGGCCGTAGTCACCTTTTCCTTTAGCTCTTGGAAACTATGCTCGCACTTGTCTGACCATACAAACTTCTCATCTTTCTTCGTGAGCTTAGTTAGAGGCGATGCTAACGCTGAGAAACCTTCTACAAACCGTTTGTAATACCCTGCCAATCCTAGAAAGCTTCTTATTTCTGTCACTGATGTCGGTCTCTGCCAATTGATCACGGCTTCTATCTTGCTTGGGTCAACGGAGATTCCTTCTCCGGAAATCACGTGACCTAGGAACGCAACACGAGTCAACCAAAACTCGCATTTGCTAAACTTAGCATACAACTGATGTGTCCTTAAGGTCTGGAGCACTAATCTCAAGTGATTCTCGTGCTCTTCATCACTTCTCGAATAGACTAAGATATCATCTATGAACACTATTACAAACCAATCCAAATATTCCTTAAATATTCGGTTCATCATATCCATGAAGGCAGCTGGAGCATTCGTCAACCCAAATGGCATCACTGTGAACTCATAGTGACCATACCGAGTACGAAACGCTGACTTAGGAATATCCTCTTTCTTAATTCTCAACTGATGGTATCCCGTCCTTAGGTCAATCTTCGAGAATATTGACGCTCCTTGTAACTGATCGAACAGATCATCGATCCTTGGGAGGGGATACTTATTCTTGATGGTTACCTGGTTGAGCTGTCGGTAATTGATGCACAGGCGCAATGATCCATCTTTCTTCTTAACAAATAGAACTGGTGCTCCCCAAGGCGATGCACTAGGACGAATAAATCCTTTGTCCAATAATTCTTGCATCTGCACCTTCAGTTCTTTTAGTTCAGATAATGCCATCCTATAAGGTGCCTTTGAGATTGGTTCTGTTCCTGGTGCTAACTCAATTACAAACTCAATCTCTCTTTCTGGCGGTAATCCTGGCAATTCTTTTGGAAAGACATCTTGGAATTCTTGAACAACTAAAATGTCCTCCACTTTCAGTTCCTCAACTGTCGTGTCCACAACAGTTGCCAGGTACCCTAGGCAACCCTCGTCTAACAGACGAGATGTCTCTTGCAACGAGATCAAGACAATCGAGGGTCCTCCTCGACTTCCTACAAACTCGAAGCTCTCACCCTCTAACGGGTCAAACTGAATCGTCTTGCGATAGCGATCCATTTTAGCTCGTTGATTGGTGAGCCGAGTCCATGCCAATTATTAAATCAAAGTCATACATGGCTAGGACTAAAAGATCTATCTTCCCCACTCGCTCACCAATCACTAACTTGCACCCCAAACAACCCAAAGCAGCAATGACCTTATCTTTCAGGGGTGCAGATATGCATATTGCTGACTCCAATAATATAGGATTGACTCCTATCAACTTAACATACTGCTCAGCAATAAAAGAGTGAGTTGCTCCCGGATCAAACAAAGCATAAGCAAGTTGGTTGTTGAGTAAAACCATACCTGTGATCACGTCGGCGCAAAGATCCGCGACCTTGAGTAATTGCATAAATCGTGCCTTGAGCTGGGGGTCTCTGCTGTCCTCCTTGAGGCATGTTCTGAGGGGCATACCCTCTTATCTGTCCTCTCGGCGGTGGCGGCGGTAGCTGATGTTGTCCTCTTGGTCTATTAGGACAATCTCTGATCATGTGGCCCTGCTGGCCACATCCAAAACAAACACCCGGCCTTCGAGGACATGGAGCTGAACCATGTCGCCTTCCACAAAAGCGACACTGGCCATTCTGATTTGGCGCTGGCTTGCTAACTCCACCTCTCCTATTGGGTGGGACTTGAAATCTATTTCCAAGCATGGGCCTCTTCCCACGGCGAATGCTTTCTCACTGAGAGTTAAACCTTGATCCAGATGAGGCAGCTCTATCATTCTGATCTCTCTCGATCATCTGGGCTCTCTCATAAAGGTCATTATAAGTCCTCAGGTTCAAAGAAATCAATGTACTCCTTAAGTCCGGCCTGAATCCTTCTTTGAACTTTCTCGCTCGGTTTGTTGGATTTGCAATTAACTCAGGAGCATATTGCGACAGTTCAGCGAACTTCGCCTCATATTGATCGACAGTTAGGGAACCTTGGTGTAGATGCTGGAACTCTGCCATTTTCATCTCTCTGGCAGTTTCTGAAAAGTATTTACCATTAAAAGCTTTAAGGAAGGCGTTCCATTCTGGGACCACACCTTCTGGGAATACTGTTCCCTGGGTGGTTTTCCACCAAGTGCTTGCAACTCCCTCCAGTTGGTACGTCGCAAGTACTACCTTCTCAGTCTCGTTGCACATCAACAGTGCAAACGCCTTTTCCAACTTCTGTACCCATAAAGCAGCAGCTTCGGGATCTCCTATCCCGGTGAACAAAGGTGGGTGTAATTTCATAAATTGCTCCACCAGCTTATGGATTGGTCTTGCAGCGACCACAATCCCCGGTGGACCTTCAACAGGTGCGGCAGGATGTGCAGCGACAGGTGCGGCAGCAGGTACGGCGGCGGTTGCGGCAGCAACGGCAGCATTGGCAGCGGCAGAGGCGGCGGCTTCAACAGCGGCAGCAAAGGTGGCAGCTTGATCTCGGGCCTGTTGCCTCATCAACTCTCGCATAGCATCTAAGGCTTGGGTGATCCCTACATTTTCCTGATCGCCCGGGGCTGCAAGCCCAGCACCGACAACAGTTGGTGCTTCTCCACTAGCACCGGCCACAGCAGGTGCTTTACCACGACCGCCTTGGGCACTGCCTCTAGTCGGCGTTCTAGCCCGAGTCACTGAGGATAAGGTCCTCTACCTAGGAGTTCTCGGCTCCTGATCGCTCATAGTGTAGCTTTAATCTACTGACACCCGCTTCCAATTCAACACCGAATTAGAAACAGAACGATCCAAACAACAAGCAATTCTAGCACTCAGCTACCGCAAACATGCACCGATCGTGAATTTAAAGGCCTTTCCTATCAACTATCCCATAGTCAACGCTCCTTATCACTCCAATCTTGAACTTCGCTCTGATACCACTTAAACGGGATGTCACGCCCCGATCCTCGAACGCGTGCCCATCCCTCACCTGGTCGATTAATAGCAACGTCCCAGGACACATCGCCGACCATGTTCATTTAATATGCGCATGCGGAAGTATATAGAAAATCCCCAGACAATAAAACGATGGGATAGAAAAGCAAGGCCATATTTTTCATATTGAAATTCACAACTATACTTTTATACAGAGCATAACTCAAAGCATTTCCCAACCTATTCACGACTTTCTACTTTCACTCTATTCACAACAAAACAGAAATTCCCAAAAGGGGATAGGATCTTAGTCCATTCAAGTCGTACTCAAGATCTCTCTCGATATTATCTTCTTCTTCCAAAAATCCTTCTCCTCAGGTTTCACTTCAGAGTTCTCCTTCTCAGATTCCTCCTCCTCAGCTCATCATCGGGTTCCTGAAATATTGTCCCACAACCGGGATGAGACTACGTCTCAACGAGTTCTACCCCACTAAGACTCAATTAGGGAACCAATACACTACTCGGTTGCCTAAGCACAGCACGAGTCAGAGGACTCACCTTGGCCTCAGTTTCCACCTGCATATTAGCACAGATCAAATAGGCACCCAAGCAACCACATTACAAATCAAAGCAATGATCAATCGACTTAGTCGATTACATGTCATCACGACTCATGCTTGGTCGGCACATTCACTACTATCTTAAAGTCCTATCAAATCAGGACTGCTCACCCAAAGCTGACAAATAGATAGTATAGCTCACCCAAAGCTGATAATATAGTATACTATGTATATGATCGCCCAACGCTGATAGAGTAGGGCCCCCAGGCCAATTTAGTATACTATATATGCTCACCCAAAGCTGATAATAAATTGCTCGCCTAAAGCTAATAATAAGGTATACTGCTCACCTAAAGCTGACATATCGCCCGTAGGTCAATATAGTATATCGGTATACTGCTCACCCAAAGCTAACATATCGCCCATAGGCCGATATAGTATACCATCTCCATCATCTAACATTTCTATTATTTTTATCATACCCGATAAAAATAACCGTGTGTACGTACACGGTCGGCCTTAGCCAAAATACTATAATTTCCTTTTTCATAATTCCCACCATTCTCTATAGTCCGCAAAACATTTTGGCATTATCCCGAGTATTTGTCAATTGATTTTCCAAAGTTATTTCATTTAGGAATAAATCCTATAATCATTCATAAATCAATTTAGCACAAAATCAAGCTCAATTAAATAAACGGACTACACCACGACAATCAGCACGAAATTTCGGTCGCCGGCTATCTCAGCCTTAATTTCCGATAAATAAATAAATAATTAATTAATTTCGAAAATTAATTATTAAATAAAATAATTCCAATTTAGCTTGAAATAAAGCTCGATTAAATAAACAGACCACACCATGATCGTCGCATAAAATTTCGGTCACCGGTCATCCCGGTTGAATTTTCAGAAAATAAATAATTAATTAAATTAATTTCGAAAAATAATATTTAAATACTAAAAATTCCACTTAGGTCCGAATTGCGAAATTGAAGCCCGATAAGGGTTGGAAAAAATCCCAAGCTACCCTCAATAAATAATAGGCCACATCTACTTGCTAAATACAAACTCAATTTATCTAATTCGCATCACAATTGACTAATAAACACTAATCCATACTACTCTAACCACATAAACCTAATTACTTAAAACTAAACAACCTTTAGTGTAATTAGTCCACTAAGCAAGGATTAGTGAGATTACTCACCGTAATCGCGCGCAAGTCGGACCAATCCGACGAGGACGGCGCGAGGAACGATAAACCCCAAAGCGACTCTCGGGTTCGGGGCCCGGAAATGGCTCAAAAGCGAGCCAAGAGGGGCTGGAAACCCACTCGGCAACTTGCTGAGTTGCTGCAAAACAGAGGGGAAAAAGAGATGGTTGGGGGCGGCGAGGGGTCGGGAGAGCGGGCGGTGGTCTGGCGAGGCTGCACGGTGGCTTCGGCGGCTTGCTCGGCCGCTCACGGCGGCTGGTCGGTCCCTCCAACGAATGAGCAGAAGCTGCAGGGGTCGAGTTGTAGGGGGAAACGGCACACGCGGCCAGGCGGTGGTGCGACTGACGGTTCGGCGAGGCGGCGTGCGGGTGGCGAAGCACGGGCGGCGACGGCGAGGTCTTCAGGAGAGCTGCTGCTTCTATTTTGCTGGTTCGCACAATGAAGAAGGAAGCAGAAGAAGTTGGTTCGGTCACGTGGGAGAGAGAAAGAGAGAAGAGATAAGAGAGAAAGGGGAAAGTTTGAAAAGTCAAAAAGGAAAAAGCAAAGTGGAAGCCAGCCTGTTCGGTTGGGGGGCTGCGCACGAGGGAAAAGAAAAAGAGAGGGAGAGAAAGAGAAAAAGAAGAAAGAAAGAGAGAGAGAGAGAAAAGGAAAAAGAGAGTGTTTGGCTAAAAATGGAAAAGAAATGGGAAAATCACAAAAATAAAAGGATTTCCTCAAATAGGAAGATCCTAATCCCAATTCTTTTTAATAAGCTCATAGATTCTCAAAAGGATTTTCCAACTTAGAGTTCTTGATCCCCACTTGCAATTTGCATCCAAATTCCCTCTTAAATTTCTCTCAAATAACTCTCCCAAAAATCAATTGATATTTCCATTATCAAATTGATTAATTTCCTTATCCAAGACTCCCTCAGGCTCCTCAATTTCACCATCAGAAATAATTCCTGGCTTCAATTGAACGAAAATGGCCACACGACAACTTTTTCCCAAAAAGTGTCGGGTGTCAGAAAAATCTTCTAAGACTGAGTCGATACTCCTAAAATTTTTTGTGACATAACGGAAACTTCAATCTCTGAAATCGGACTTGAATTCACAGTTAATTTCTCTTGGCGCGTTTTTAGCGTGACTTAAGCTATCGGGTAACTTTCAGATATTTTTAAGTGCAATTGACCCGTGGTCGATTTTCTTCGAGCCACTATGAATCCACTCGACACATTGGCGACTCTCGGTTGTTATGAAAATCCCGAGGATCCAAATACGAACACAGGGTACCAAAACAATAAGAAAATCAGGCTAGTACCAATCGACATTAATTTCCTACTTTAGTGGTGTCACCCACGATTAGCCACACATTTCTGTTGATCCAGTCTATCTCTGATTTCAAATCGCATTTTAACTGTGCCGTAATGGCCTCTAAAGATGGACACGGTCGAGAAGCCAATCCCTGGTCGAATTCTCAAGTCTATTACCTTAAAATTCCTAATAATCTCCCCAGATAGTCTAGTTATCTCAAGAATGATCAGTTCTGAGAATAGCCCTATAAACACGTCAATGAAACGCCCGATTCATTCAGAAGAAAAAAGAATTGAAAATTTGGGATGCCACAGTAAATGCCGATTGTTCTTTGTAATAGTGAAAATGGAATGCCTTCTCCCTTTGATGGAAGTAGAACAAAAGAAATTAGAGGATTTTCTGATCGTATTCTCTACCAACCATTCCAACGGTTGTGTTCGGGAGACTCTTATACATCTCCCTTCATACCCTTTCAAGAGATATATTTCCATCGTAACGTATCAAGTCGATACGGTGTGATCCAATCGCATCCCATCATGGACGTACTAGCTAAAGTACAATATCTCCCTCTCAGACATGATGGGTTTGATAGCGCTCTATCAAGAATATAAGGCATTCAACATTCATCAACTTTACAAAACAACTCATACGGCAAGTAAGCCGTGCGACCAAAGTGAGTACACCTGCACTTGGAAGCTCAAATTATACACATGTTAGGGATGACATAACGGCTACAACCCCAAAAGAAATAAACAATCGATGTCTCACAATGCCCTAAACATATTTTGTTACATCAATCCAAGTATACCTATCCCTTGAAGGCTATACTTGACTATCCTCAAAAAACACCATGTATTTACAATTATATCCGCAACCACAGAGGGCAATATAATTGGTCGACCAGTAAATACATGTGATAGATGTAAAACAACAATAGTCTTCCTTCGCACTCGTGTCTCTCTCCATTTCAGAACAACTGCTTTCCTAGACACGTCCCATAAAGCCATATCCATTCATAACCGCCGATAACATGCTAAAGTTGCAACATTGACCTTTCACTTCGAGAACATAGTCAGAAGTAACATAGGGCAAAAAATGAGGTAAATTATAAATTATCTCAAGGGCTCACACGATGAGTAAATAGGGATAATTTTACTCATCTTCCCTTGTCGGTCGTACAATGCACATGTAGTATAAATTACATGCTATAGTGGATTTCTCTTTCTATAAGAGTGTATGTCATTTCCTAAATATATCCACTATACGAATCTTAACCTAAACATAGTTACGTGCTTCTCACGTATTCATATTTAGCTCGAGTGCTATATCAGCTCGCTTTTTATAGCGCCTCAATTAAGTACTCGCATCCGACATCTTTCAGGCATACATGATTGTGGGACTATCATGTTCGGTCTTATTATTAACAAATCACAGACCTCATCTTGACTCCAATCAAGGCGACATATTATTTTATGTACTAAACTTGCTCTTCAGCATTTACTTGTACATAATGTCTCATCTCAACGTGCTAACTATAGCACTTGAGGTGATTGCTCGTGTGAGTGAGCCAATCATTGCCTGCTGACATACTTTTCAATAATATATGTGTGTATGTGCTAGTCTTATAATGGATTTGTACTTATTGATAAAACATCAAATCACTAATGAACAAACAAGTACAATACATATGTCCACAAATACATAAACCAATGATCCTCTACAATAACACATATCACATTCTACACAATCCTAGTGACATTCTGTGGGTCAAGAATATATCTTTAGGAATAGCCTTCGTAAATGGATCAACAACTATTCTATTAGTTGAAATGTATTGTAGGATCATTTCTTTCTGCGCTATAATATCTCTGATGAAATTGTTCTTTCTATCAATGTGCTTCGTCCTTCCATGATATTTGGGATCTTTCACATAGGCAATGGCTACTTGACTATCGCAATAAACTGTCACTAGTCTTGGAATCTCAGTGACAGTGGCTAAATTTTTCAAGAAACGTTTTAGCCAAACTACTTCTTGCACTATGGCAGAACATGCAATAAATTCTGCCTCCATAGTAGACAAGGTGCATGTCTATTTCTTGCTATTTCAAGAAATTGCACCTCCATTGAGCAAGAACATATATCCAGAAGTCGCTTTACGCTCATCCAGGTCTCCACCCCAATCTGCATCTGAATAGCCAAATAGGCGTAAATCATTCCCTTGGTAACAAAGTCGATAGTCCATAGTGCCTTTCAAGTATCTCAGGATCATTTTCACTACTTTCCAATGTGCTTGACTGGGATTTGATTGATATCGGCTCGCGAATCCCACGGCATAACATATGTCGGGTGGAGTACACATCATAGCATACATCAAACTTCCGACAGCACTAGCGTAAGGACCAATTTCCATTACTTTAATTTCTTCTGGAGTCTTAGGACACATCTCAATACTTAGGCCTTCACCTTGCATGACAGGGGTATCAATGGGATTACAGTGCTTCATATTAAAACGTTCAAGAATCTTCATAATATAAGACTCTTGTGATAAAGTAAGGAGTTTCCTTGATCGATCTCTTTCGATCTTAACTCCTAATATATAAACAGCTTCTCTCATATCCTTCATTTCAAAATTGGAGGACAATCATTCTTTTATGGTGATAACCAAAAATTTGTCATTTCCAGCAAACAGAATATCGTCCACATAAAGTGATAAAATCACAAATTTATCTTCAGACCGCTTGACATAAATACAATGATCTTCGTTGATCATCGTGAAACCAAAAGTTGTTGTGGCTCGATGAAAACGAAGATACCACTGTCTAGATAATTGATTAAGGCCATATATTGAGCGACGAAGTTTGCAAACTTTATGCTCTTGACCTTTAGCTATAAAATCTATTGGTTGTTTCATATAGATTTCCTTATCTAGTTCTCCATTGAGAAATGCCGTCTTTACATCCATTTGATGTAATTCAAGGTCCAAATGTGCAACAACGGCTAGAATAAGGCGTATTGAGGCAAACCTTAGAACTGGTGAAAATGTTTCCTCATAGTCTATACCCTCTTGTTGAGTATAACATTTCGCCACAAAGTGAGCCTTACACTTTTCAATGGATCCATCTGCTCTTCGTTTAATCTTAAAGACCCATTTGTTTCCAATGGCCTTGCGATTGGGTGGTGGATCAACCAAGTTCCAGACATGATTTGCCCTTATTGACTCAATTTCATCTTCCAAAGCATTTCTCCATTCTTCCTTATCAGAGGATGAGAGTGCCTCTTGAACAGTCTTAGGCTCAACATCATCTTTCTGAGCAATCATAAATGCTCCCCCTTCAATCTCAAAACGAAGACGAGGAATGCTTTTATGATTACCTTTACGCAACTAAATTTCTCTTGAATTTAATTCATCAGGCGATGCTACACTCCCACTAGGTCTTGTGTGTTGAGGTAAATCTTCAGTTCCCTCTACAATAGTAGTGGGTGTGTTATTAGGATCTTCCATCTCATATAATTGGAAGTCCTTATCAATCTCACATCTGCTAGGAAAATCTTTCTCCAAGAACGTGACATCTCATAACTTCATTTCGATCACACTTCCATCAGCTTGTTCACCTATGGACACGTACCCTTTGGAATGTTCAGAATATATTATAAAAATACATTTCTTCCCTCTTGAACCTAATTTGCCATTTTTATGGAAAGAATCATGAACATAAACTGCACATCCTCACGGATGTAGACTACTTAAGTCTGGTTTCCTGCCAGTCCATAATTCATAAGGGGTGGAAGTGATCGATTTTGATGGCACTCGGTTAAGTACATAGGCAGCAGTCAATAATGCATCTCCCCAATAGGAGATAGGTAAATTTGTTTGCACCATCATAAACCTAACCATTTCCATTAGGGTTCTATTCCTTCTCTCAGCTACCCCATTTTGTTGTGGAGTACCAGGAATAGTCAATTGTCGTACAATTCCATTTTCATCACAAAGAGCCTTGAATTGCTCAGATAGATACTCACGTCCGTGATCGGTTCTCAATGCCTTTATTGTTTTGTTCAACTAATTCTCTACCATCATTACATATCGTCTAAAGCAGTCTAATGCTTCTGACTTATGGGAGATCAGAAAGACATAACCGAAACGCATGAAGTCATCTATGAAAGTGATGAAATATGAGGCTCCATGCCTTGCCCTCACATTTAAAGGACCACAAATGTCAGAATGTGTGAGTTGCAATGGAAATTCGGCTCTAGTCCCTTTACCGAATGGTTTTCTAGTTGCTTTTCCTCTAGACAATGTTCACATACAGGTAGATTAACATTAGTGAGTGACCCTAAAAGGCCTTCTCTAGCTAATCTTTGCATTCTTTGCAATCCAATATGACCTAATCTAGCATGCCAAGTACTTGCATCATTCTCAACATTACTAGAATATGCAATTAAAGAAAAACAACCATCGATATTAATATTGTACTGATCATAGTCAATGTCTAACACCATAAAACCATTCGATACATGACATAAACCATAATAAACTGTTCCATAAAAAATGTCAACACAATCACCATGAAAATTCAATACATAACTTAAGCTAAGAATAACAACCACAGAGACCAAGTTTCGTCGAATATCCGGAGCATAGAGGACATCATGTAGGAATAGGCTTCGACCACCACGTAAAATTAATTTACATGTGCCAATACCCTTCACTTCAACTCTTGAGAAATGCCGTCTTTACATCCATTTGATGTAATTCAAGGTCCAAATGTGCAACGATGGCTACAATAAGGCGTATTGAGGCAAACCTTACAACTGGTGAAAATGTTTCCTCATAGTCTATACCCTCTTGTTGAGTATAACATTTCGCCACAAGGTGAGCCTTATACTTTTCAATGGATCCATCTGCTCTTCGTTTAATCTTAAAGACCCATTTGTTTCCAATGGCCTTGCGATTGGGTGGTGGATCAACCAAGTTCCAAACATGATTTGCCCTTATTGACTCAATTTCATCTTCCAAAGCATTTCTCCATTCTTCCTTATCGAGGATGAGAGTGCCTCTTGAACAGTCTTAGGCTCAAGCATCGTCTTTTTCGAGCAATCATAAATGCTCCCCCTTCAATCTCAAAACGAAGACGAGGAATGCTTTTATGATTACCTTTACGCAACTAAATTTCTCTTGAATTTAATTCATCAGGCGATGCTACACTCCCACTAGGTCTTGTGTGTTGAGGTAAATCTTCAGTTCCTCTACAATAGTAGTGGGTGTGTTATTAGGATCTTCCATCTCATATAATTGGAAGTCCTTATCAATCTCACATCTGCTAGGAAAATCTTTCTCCAAGAACGTGACATCTCATAACTTCATTTCGATCACACTTCCATCAGCTTGTTCACCTATGGACACATACCCTTTGGAATGTTCAGAATATCTTATAAAGATACATTTCTTCCCTCTTGGGCCCAATTTGCCATTTTTATGGAAAGAATCATGAACATAAACTGCACATCCTCATGGACGTAGACTACTTAAGTCTGGTTTCCTACCAGTCCATAATTCATAAGGGGTGGAAGTGATCGATTTTGATGGCACTCGGTTAAGTACATAGGCAGCAGTCAATAATGCATCTCCCCAATAGGAGATAGGTAAATTTGTTTGCGCCATCATAGACCTAACCATTTCCATTAGGGTTCTATTCCTTCTCTCAGCTACCCCATTTTGTTGTGGAGTACCAGGAATAGCCAATTGTCGTACAATTCCATTTTCATCACAAAGAGCCTTGAATTGCTCAGATAGATACTCACGTCCGCGATCGGTTCTCAATGCCTTTATTGTTTTATTCAACTAATTCTCTACCATCATTATATATCGTCTAAAGCAGTCTAATGCTTCTGACTTATGGGAGATCAGAAAGACATAACCGAAACGCATGAAGTCATCTATGAAAGTGATGAAATATGAGGCTCCATGCCTTGCCCTCACATTTAAAGGACCACAAATGTCAGAATGTGTGAGTTGCAATGGAAATTCGGCTCTAGTCCCTTTACCGAATGGTTTTCTAGTTGCTTTTCCCTCTAGACAATGTTCACATACAGGTAGATTAACATTAGTGAGTGACCCTAAAAGGCCTTCTCTAGCTAATCTTTGCATTCTTTGCAACCCAATGTGACCTAATCTAGCATGCCAAGTACTTGCATCATTCTCAACATTACTAAAATATGCAATTAAAGAAAAACAACCATCGACATTAATATTGTACTGATCATAGTCAATGTCTAACACCATAAAACCATTCGATACATGATATGAACCATAATAAACTGTTCCATACAAAATGTCAACACAATCACCATGAAAATTCAATACATAACTTAAGCTAAGAATAACAACTACAGAGACCAAGTTTCGTCGAATATCCGGAGCATAGAGGACATCATGTAGGAATAGGCTTCGACCACCACGTAAAATTAATTTACATGTGCCGATACCCTTCACTTCAACTCTTGAGTTATTCCCAACATATATCAATCTTCTTCCAGGTTGTATCCGACGATACTCCACAAATGCTTCTCGGTCTCTAGCTACATGGTCTGTTGCTTCTGAGTCTACAGTCCATATTGGATGTGATTCAGCAAGCATTACAGTACTAGAAATAAAATTATTATTTAAAGTAATAGAGTAATAAAGTACCTCTTTCGGCTTAGTGCATTCACGAGTAAGGTGACCCATCTTGCCACAATTGTAGCACTTCATCTTGGCCTTGTCCTTCGTCCCACCACGCTTCTTGCGTTGGAAGGTCTTAGCCCTCTTAGGTGCCTGATCAGTCTTCTTCCTTTTGTTGTTGAATTGAGAATTCCTTTTATTCTTAAAGCCCGAAGCCTTGCGCAAACTCGATTCAACAACATAAGCATGGATAGAGGATCTCGCAGCCTCTAGGCGCTCATCCTCTAATTCCAAATGACGCGCAATATCATCAAAAGTGACAATATTCTCATTATACGTCATATTGATCTTCATATGCTCCCATTTGTCAAAAAGAGACCTTATAACAGCTTGACCTTGTTGTTCATTAATAAGGGAGTGACCTGCCGACTTCAGCTCACGAATCATGTTTGACATCTCCCGAAGATGCTGCCTCATCATTACATTTGAGCGCTTTCGGTATGTGTCAAACTTGATGGTGAGTCTCCTCAGCTTAGTGGCAAATGTACCCCCAAACTTATCTTTCAAGGTAACCCACATAACTTGAGCTTTATCATAACTTTCAAACTCACACATGAGATCATCTTGTATACAGCTCAGCAACGTGATGCGAGCAATGCTATTTTTCTTTTTCCAAGCTTGATAAGCTTCTAGATCTCTCCTGTGTTGAGCCGAAATTCCATACTCAGGTTCATCCATGGTGTGGTTGAGGGTTTTCAAAACCTCTTGCTCCTCAAATGATGTACTGAACTTTTCGGTGCCAAATATCATAATTGTCACCATTTAGCTTCTCACCCTTATTGAGGTCAGCCACAATAGTCTTGGATGTTGAAGCCATAATTAATTGCTATAACACATTGACATAATAAAAGCAGAATCAATACTAGCACACTTTTTAGAGTAACACACATATTTAATTTGCAGCAAAGACAAACTAAATTAATAATAATTCAACAAAAGACACATAAACGAAAGTTCAATATGCTCCCAATCAGCTCCTATGTACGATTGTTCTATTATTATTATTAATTAGTTTAATTTGCACAAATTTTAAGTTCTCACCTTCGAATTCTATCAACCTACGAACTCCCACTAGGAAAAATAACTACATGACCTCATGTAATTACTATATTTTTTCATTAACACAAAAGTATAGCATAATGTAAACCAACGTATAAAAAACAATCATGCTATAACTACAATCAAAATCCGCAATTCAATATATAATGGAAAAACAAGGATTTCCTACCATTGTTTGAATTTTCTTTGAACTAGAAAATTTGCAAGTATATTAAACTATATACATGCTACCATCAAACCAAGCTCTACACAACATATATGACATCATTTTCATATAGGTTAGCTACTGTATTTCCTAAAACATAAGAAAATACTAGTTACAAATGAATAAATTGTGCACTAATACCTTAAAAATATGCGTACTTAGGGTTCCATACACAATTTCATACATTTATAAAATTCAAAAATGAAAAATAACTATACCACAGTATATGGGACATCCATACGAACCAAATGCCACCGACCACGCTCCAATCGGAGCTCGCACGCTCCTCCACGCGCCGCTTGAGTGCGCGGCGCGTGTGGCGCACACGCCCAATGAGCCCAAATGGCTCCTGGCAGGTCCGACCGGTCCCACCGATGACCGGTCCAACCGTTGACCGGTCAACGGGTCGGGCCTCCTCGGGTCAAGTTGGTTCGTCGGCCGGTGACCGGCCGGCCCACCGTTGGATGACGTCACCGATGATGTCATCCGTGACGTCATCACTTGTCGGTTCGCCGATGCGCGCGTGACATTCACGCTCTAGTTCGCCAACGCAGCGCGTGACATCACGCACCGGTTCGTTGGCGTGCCCAGCGCGTCAACCGCGTGGGATCCACACGTAACGGCTTCTGGCCGCACGTGTGGGCGCGTCCGACGTCCTCCAGCGGTGCTCGACCCATCGTCGGACTCGTCTCGACGAGTACTTTCACCTTGTATATTTGAAAAATTGATTTCAACCGAAAAAAAAAAAAAATTCGAAAAATGGCCAAAACCGTACAAGTGTACCCAACCCCAAACTCGTTCTTCGCTTCGGTTCATTTTTAACAATTCAGATAGCAATTCCGACCAATAGACATCCAAACATTGTATATTACATACTCTTGATCTCGATATCAAATGGTAGATGAGAAAGTTCGATGAAAAACAAGGCAGAAATCACGACCAGGCTCTAATACCAATGTTGGAAATCAAGTCGGTGGAAGACGACTTACTTTTATCCGATGCACAAATAACAATTAACCCTGGAACGAACGTTGAATTGCGGATGAATCACGAACAAAAACACTTCACGTCGGTCTGAATGCAATCACGAGGAAAGCACCCAATTTCCACAGCGTAAATGCCGATTGTTCTTTGTAATAGTGAAAATAGAATGCCTTCTCCCTTTTATGGAAATAGAACAAAAGAAATGAGAGGATTTTATGATCGTATTCTCTGCCAACCATTCCAACGATTGTGTTCGGGAGACTTTTATACATCTCCCTTCATACCCTTTCAAGAGATATATTTCCATCGTAATGTATCAAGTCGATATGGTGCGATCCAATCGCACCCCTTCATAGACGTACTAGCTAAAGTACAACATAGCTTATCCCGGATCGACATCACTCCCCATCGCGAGATCGACATTTTTCACTTTTTAGGATGGATTTTTGTACCACAAAGAATAGGTTTCATGAGATCATACTAATGAACTGGAAAATCTATGCTTACAATACAATTTAACAGAAAATATGGGCATGTCTTATTTGCCAAGTCCTTGTTTGTGTCTCTTATAACACCAGTGCCAGCACTAGCAAAGTTGATGCCATTCGATAAATAAGTTCCTCACTCCCATTGATTACCGCAGTTTGTGCCTCCATGTATGGCTTCTCAAATGCCAAGAAATTGAGCTGCCACATTTTATTTTTTTTTGGCCGATTGATCCAGAAATTACTTATGGAAGGACAAAATTACAAAGTCGTTATTCGAGTTAGCGAACTCACAAGTGAAGTCGACAACGGTTCTTCCATTGAACCTCCCCCTCGGGTGATGGAAGAAGCCCCCTGTAGGACGGGAAATGGGCCCGGGCAATTCCTAATGAAGCGGTTGTTCTCCACGTCAAAGATCAAGTCCCTGAACGTAAAGACCATAGGGACGCTGCATGACAAGGCCACAGAGAGTGACGAGATCAGGAGGAACAACGCGACGAGCAGCGATGACCTCTCCATGTTTTTCGAAATGTGTCTCTGTAGCGATCCAACTGAGGCATGCACATTTTGTATATGAACCCGAAATGGAGCGGAGATGGATGAGCCAAAAGACAAGCTACTGAAACGGAATGCACGAGCGAGTTGCTCTTAGTAAAGAGCTAGGGAACAAAAGAGGGTGCGTAAGCTTCTGGGGCGGTTGAACGTGATGTGGGTGCATAAGTTATCAAGGCTGTCTCTTAAGGTTGCGGTTGCTTTCTGTTTCCATGCCGTTCTTGGACACAAAAAAAGGATTGGCCAAGATATCGCCGAGATCTGATTCTATCGTATCAGTTCAATCACGTGTCAAAAAGTGATTGGATGTGACACTAACGGTGTGTCGCAAATTAGTGGGATTTTTTGGAAAAAAAATTTTTTGAATCCCGATTGGTTCTGCTCACCGAATCATCCATTTTTAAAATTATTTGTTGCCATATTCTAGGATTTTTATCCAACGTGATAAGACCCCTCTCTCGCTGTTCAAGATTTCACGAGGGCCACCCGACCCTGGCCTCAGCACGGCAAGACCCGTTTATGTTAAAATGGGCTTTGTCAGCAATTGCCCCCCTCCCCCATTTTATTCTAAGTTATTTTTCTTTTCTTTTCGAAAAATAATTGATTCTTCAATGCGCTGTCACGTCAGTATCATTCATCAATTCTTTTGCCATGTCGACAAGGTCATACTAGCAATCTTTACGACTTCTCTGGTGACAAAAATTCAATTGCACAAATTGAAGAAGATAGAGGACCAGATTGCACGATGAAAAAACTGAGAGGACTAAATTGCAACGAGCAGCGAAAAACTTCAGAGCGTGATAAACAAAAAGAAGTAAATGAGGCCTTTTAATTGGAGCTTTGTTTCTATTCCATGTGATAACATAACTTTCATTTGGTTTTATAATTTGGATCATAAGAAATCTGTGCATTGTATTTGACATATTAGTGGTGGCACCAGAATCAATCCACCAAGTATTATGAAGAATTTCAATAAAGTTTGATTCAAAACATATTAAAGCACAACACTTATCAATCTTTTTGAACCAAACTTTATGTTTCAGGCAATTTTTCTTTAAGTGTCCACTTTTATTACAAAAATGACACTTAATAAAATTGTGTTCTATCTCATGGATTTGAGAAGCCCTCAAATATTCATTTAGGATGTGTAATCATTTCTTCTTACTCTTTCCACATTTCCATTTGGAATTCCTTTCAATTTCTTGATAACTTAATAGACGAATGGAATGAGCCTCTTAGTTCTTAATTGTTGTTTTCTCTTAAACAAGCATACTGGTGAATTCATTTGCATTTCACTTGTCCTTTATAGTGTTGTAATTCGTTTGAAATTATCCATATTGTTCATGAGACAAGGAATCAAGTAGGAATTATACTAAAAAGTACTCATTCATGTTCATTCCCAATATCTTTAATTTTGCTGTTAATTCGTCATCTCAAGAATATGCTTGTCCATGGTACATGAATCCTCACATTTCATGGTGGTCAAAGTGTTCATTAATGTATTAACAAGTGACTTATCAGCAGTCTAAGAACGATCTTCCATAAATTTCATAAATTCCTTAGCATCGTTAGTTTTAGGAAAAGTAGTCTTCAAGATGTTTACAACTGTCATTTGTATGAACATTAAGATTAGTCTGTTCGATCTTTCCCAAGTTTTATGGAAAGACTTTTCATCATCGCTACTCTTATCAGTAATAGCAGCTAATTTCTTAACTTGGAGTACTAAATCAAGATCCAGGACACTCGAGTGAAACTAGACTTATTCATTTCAATCATAGAAATTCATTCCATATAACAAAGAAATAGACGAAGTGTGCGAATGAAGTCAAACAGGTGCGGAGACTATATATGCAAGAAAAAACTCATACGTTAATGTCTTGAGAATATCACCTAATCATATTCAAACTAAACAATACATATACATTATAGTTCTCCTTCAAACGATCCTATGATAAACTACCATATATTTAACCTTAATGATGCTAATAACTTTAATTTGGTAATTATAAATATATCTCATTAAAATTTATTTGCTCTCTTTGGACATACAAACAAATTTAACAAGAAATATTAATTACCAACTATTATGTCCATGAATTATAAGAAATTGATTAACCTTTAGGTTAATCCCTAAGTTCTTATAATAAATAGACTTCAATATATCCATGACAGCAATAAAGATATGTAACATATCAATTTCAATCATAGCATCAATTAATCATAGGTAATAGAATAAAACAATTTACAATATCAAAAAATTCAAAAGATCTTCAAGTTTGGCCACTTTGGTGACTAACAAGCCATTCTTAATTGAATTTTTTAATATTGTAAAGCACAAACATTTACCAAATTGCACCCAAGGGCAAAACCATAAAGTCATAATTCCAAAGGGGCACAACTATAAATTAACATCCAGGGGCAAAATGGTCAATAACCAGCTGGGGTAGAATCATAGTTATCCAACAAACAGGAGCAAAAACGTAATGACGTGAAGAGGGGTAGAAACGTAATAACATGAGAAGGGCAAAATCATAATAACGGCGGAGGGACAATAGGTCCATGCTGTGCATGCGCCTTTAGGCTTATACGGCCGCATGGATCCCACGCATAGACACGTGTGGACGTGTGGCGTATGGATTCCACATGCCTAACATCTAGCATGCGCTTGCAGGCGCGTGTGGCATGTGTAATCCATGCGCCTTCTCCCCTTTTGCGCCCGTTCACAGATTTTCTCCTTTTTCCATCACACATTCCCCAATTTGGATTTCCTTCGACAACCCCCTCCGAAAACATTTCAACAATAGGCAAATAACAAGAAAAAGGGTAACGTCTTTCAATGGATCTTCATCCATAAACCATAATATTTCAATTATCGGAAAAAACCATGAGATCCTTAATCATGCTAGGATACTAACCATAAGCGATAACATAATTCTTCAATGTGGAAAATGCAAAATAGGGAATCTTTGAACTTTATAATTTTCACGATAAGAGGGATGAAGATATATAATTATCAATAGCAATGCCCTTGAAAATATTTGTAGCAGAAAACTGAAGAGATGAAGAATTCTAATTTCTCTCCCGTAACCCATGCTTTCTTTAACATATTCCATCTGATGGAGGACAAATACGACATTTTTTTTTTCACTTTATGGGTAGAAAGATGAATAGACTCTTATCTACACATATTATCAATAGGTGCCTTCCATCTGTAAGTGCTAGTAGAAACACCTAGAGGGGAGGTGAATAGGTGTGAAAATAATTTTTCACAAAGAACAGTGAATATATTTTACTTTAGAAACTGAGTCTAAAGAATAACAGACTTTGAGTGAGTTCAAAATTTAGCAGTTAAATAGAACTACGAACAAAATAAACTAGTTCATGGAAGAGAATAAGAACACATAATTTATAGTGATTCGGCTTAAATCAAGCCTACGTCCACTCTCCCACACTAATAGCCTTCTAGCTGGATTCCTCTATGCAATCAACAAGAGATTACAACTTTGAGTGCAAACATTTAATGGTAGATCATACTATCTCACTAAGTCACTCTTTTGATATTTCTCTTACGATCACAAACGTTTAAACTCACGAGAGACAAGTGTATGATCGAAGGTCGCTCAGACTTTGAAATTATAAATTATACGCTCTGTCTCTTACTTGCTCATCGGTCCTTGATCTCCTTAAATACTCCTCCACTTCCAAACTAGCCGTTGGACAGTATGTAGAGGATCATCTTCCAATCTACCCATTGGACAAATATGTATCTAGAAGATTTTGTAACCATTGAGTGACAAAAGTAGAATCCCAAATTGATTCTGATCGCCCATACAAACAAAATATTGGTTTCCCTAAGTAGAGTTTCTTCGTATGAAAAGTTCTTGTCTTCAAGATCCAATTGTCAATCAATGTCAATCAAATCTATCTTGATATAGAATCCAAACTAGATTACTAGCCGTTATACATTTGGGCTTGTATTACGTTCTGTCAAGTTGTTTTGTTCTGAACATTGTCATGTTCTGGACTTGTGTTCAGTCTGGATCTTCGTCAAAGTGAGCAGACTTTGACACAAAGTCTGGGAGTTTTCAGACTTTGACATAGAAGTCTGGAAATCTTCAGAATAAACTTTGACAATATCATTACATGTTTTATCATATGCGTAGTCTATTACTCAATCATTAAACACCTTAGTAGCCTTTAATTTATTTTGTCATCTTTAAAACATCATAAGGAATTTCTCTAACACCATCAAAGCGTTTTTTTTAACTTCCATGAGAGTTGCACCTCTTTAGAAGAACGGTAACTTCTTAATGAGGATCCTTTCATTCGAGTCGTAACTTCTCATGGCCAACACATTTTAGCATTAAATATTTATCAAATCATTAATTAATAAAATCATGTAGGTCACAATAATTCTTACACGATCGCGAACACAAGAGTTGATTTTAGTCCTTTACATTAATCCACCACACCCTTGGAAACAACACTACTACCACTTATTACAATCACGGTATAAGAAAAAATAATATAAGGTACTAGTAAGCTTAGAACACTCCTCTCCAGCTCTTGAGGAAAGAGTGTCAAAAATGTCCTAATTTTATTATATTTATGTTAATTTAGTTATAAACCTTTTGACAAAGTGTCAATTCAGTCCTTTTGGTTAATTTTAGCTGAATATTGCCAACGTGAACGTCAGTCAGCTTACGTGACATGGCTAACTGATGTGGACAATTTTTAATGATATTTTATTATTTTTTCGAATTTATTTTTTTTTCTTTCTATTTCTTTTTTTTTTCTCTTTCTTTCTATTTCCTTTTTTCCCCTTCCCTTCCTTCTTCCTCTAGCCTGGCGATTGACCAAAGGCGAGGGCAAGCGAGGGTGAGCCTCACCATGGTTAGGTGAGGCTTGAGCCCTCGCTAGAGGCCATGAGGGCGACCTCGCACTAGATCGGCAAGTCTCGCCCTTGCCCAATCCAACGAGGGTTGAGCCTTGCTAAGGGCTAGGCAAGCCTCACAAGTGGCTAACGAGGTCCTCAGTGACTTGCTGGAGGAAGAAGGAAGGGAAGGAATAAAAGAGGAAAGAGAAAGGGAAAAAAAAAGAAGAAAGAAGAAAATAAGTTCGAAAAAATATTAAAATATTATTAAGTGAAAAGGAACCAACCGTCATTAAAAAAATTTTACGTTGGAAAAATCCAATTCAACGCTCACCCTTGTCTTTTGTGGAGGTTTGCCTCTCAATCATTCAAAACGGTAGCATGGCTATTTATAAACTGATTGCTGCGCGATCAGTAAAGTATGTCACTTTAATAGGGCAGCCACATGCGGAGGCGTGTAGAACTTTCCTAGATGCATGCATGACTTAACGTGTACGACTTTGCTAGATGCATGCATGACTTAACGTTTAATTACCATGACACTCTCCCAGATTTTAATAGGGCAGCCACAAAAGGTGAGTAGAACTTTGCTAGATGCATGCATAACTTAATGTTAAATTACTGGAACACTCCTTAGAACTTTGGATCGCAATTTTCAACTACATCTTCCCCCTCATTTGAAATATAAAACTGACCATTCATATCAGCTTTTCTATCCCCTAGGTTCTGGTTTGAGTGTCACCAGAGAGAGAGAGATGGACACTCAATTAGCCTCAGCTAAGAGAAGCCATGCCGTTTGTATCCCAGCTCCATACCAAAGCCATATAGGAGCAATGCTAAAACTGGCAAAGCTTCTACATACAAAAGGTTTCGACATATCCTTTGTGAACACAGAATACAACCATCGACGCCTACTGAAGTCGAGGGGACCTCAAGCCCTCAATGGCTTCCGTGGCTTTCAGTTCCTGACCATCACCGACGGCCTTCCTCCCTCAGATGCAGACTCAAGCCAAGACCTCATGGCTATAGGTGATGCTGTCAGAAATAACATGTCTGCTCCATTTTCTGATCTCATCTCCAATCTCAACCACGCTGCATCAAACTCGGATGTTCCTCCAGTCACTTGCATTTTCTCCGATGGAGTCATGTCACTTGCCACCAATGAAGCTGCTCAAGAATTCGGCATCCCTATCATACAGTTGTGGACAGTCCCTGCCTGCGCCTTCATGGGATTCAAACAATACCGGACTCTTCAGGAAAAGGGTCTCGCTCCATTAAAAGGTACAAGGAAAAAAATATATATTTGAACCCTGTGAGTAGAGTCAGTGATTAAGCAGCGGACGTGTGTGTGGATTATGCGTATGGCTTATGTATGACCACCCAGAACATCTGGTACAAACAATTCCGATCCCACCCACCTGTGGTTTGGCTCGTTTCTTACCGGTCCTAGGTCACCGGGGTATTTCTTGAGCCCGAGGTCTACTGACCTAAAACTACCTCCTTGTTAAAAAAAAAAAAAAAAAAAAAAAATTGATTTTCTGTGGTTTAATACACTGTACATGAAAGACTGAGAATATCCCATGTGTTGCAGATACCAGCTACTTAACAAACGGCCATTTGGATACAGTAATCGATTGGATTCCAGGAATGAAGGACATCAGATTATGGGACCTGCCAACCTTCCTTCGTACCACGGATCCTGATGATATTATGTTCAATTTTGCGATAGATGTTGCTGAGAGGGCAAATACAGCCTCAGCAATAATTTTCCATACCTTTGATAACCTTGAATCAGAAATGCTTAATGCTTTGTCATCAATGTTTCCTCGTGTCTATGCAATTGGCCCACTCTCGTTACTAGTCAACAAACTGGTGCAGGAAGAGAGCCCCTTGAAGTCTATTGACTGCAATCTGTGGACAGAAGATACAGAGTGTCTCTGATGGCTCGACTCAAAGGAACCAAAGTCAGTTCTATACGTTAATTTCGGCAGCGTAGCCATCTTGACAAGAGTAGAGCTTATTGAGTTTGCGATGGGACTGGCCAACAGCAAACACCCATTCTTGTGGATAATTAGGCCTGACCTCGTAAGTGGAGATTCAGCAGTTCTTCCTCGGGAATTCCTTGAAGAAACAGAAGGAAGGAGTATGTACGCAGATTGGTGTCCACAAGAGGCAGTTCTCAACCACTTGTCCACCGGAGGGTTTTTAACACATTGTGGATGGAACTCTATAATCGAGAGTGTGTCTTCAGGAGTCCCAATGATTTGTTGGCCATCTTTTGGGGACCAGACGACAAACTGCACTTACGCTTGCAGTAAATGGGAGATTGGTTTGGAGTTATCAGGTGTGGTCAAGAGAGAGGAAGTGGAAAGGCTAGTGAGGGATTTGATGGAAGGATACAAGGGAAAGCAAATGAAGGAAAGAATTGCGGAGTGGAAGAAATTAGCACAGGAAGCAACAGAACCGAATGGGTCATCGTCCATAAACTTTGACAAGCTGTTGAATGAACTTCTGACTTAAATACAGCATCAGACATCTGTTTGTGCAACACTGCCACCACAGGCATTTCTTTGTTCACAACAGCATTATACTTTGTTTATGGATTACTGTAATGAAATTATATATTCGCATCATGTGTGTTTCAAGAGGTTTGTATTGACTACTTAATTCGTCTATCTTATGAACTTGTTCCCGACAAGATGAGCTGTCTTTCCTACACCCATCTTCTCCTCTTCATGCTTAGTCATAACTTCAAAGATATCTATTGGCATGCTTTTCTCCTGGTGAAAATTCATCCTCAATGACAGTCATGGATTTGTTGTGTACTTCACGGTGAAAGTGAAAGGGTGCCCATGAGACCTGGAAAAATCTGAAGGCTCATTCTCATGAGCATTTTCCTAACAATTCTCCCCCTTGGCTAAGTGGACTCGCAATAAGACACTCCTCTTTCTGTGACACCTTGGATCAACCATCTCAGTAAATAGATGACCGAGCATACTAGGATTTCATGTAAATAATAGGGCCAAGAAAATGCATTAAGAAAATCTGCAGTTTGCATCTTTTGGTCAATGTGGTCTATCGATTGAGAAAATGCAACAATTACGTGTAAAAGAGAATGTGGAAATGAGCATCTTTCTGCTTCCTGAAAATCAGTTTCAAGCACCAACAGGAAAAGGCCTGGTGGGGATGACATTTGATTGAGACATGAACTGCAATAAACATGAGCAGAAGACTTCTCTCCATCGGTCACGAACACACCGAAGCTTCTAGTAATGAGAATTCTAGGATCAATTTGAACCATTCCAGAATCTTCTGGCTTTTCACATTGGGTTCACTTTACATTTTTCAACAATGGCTACTAAGTTCTTAAACTAAACCCAAGACAGCCGTGACATCCAAAATCAGCAATAATGCATATACATCTACGACCAGAAGTTAGCCAAGACAGCCCTCCACTTCAACCCGGTTAGCCCAGAAGCGCCAGAAGAAGCTAACGCAGCTGGGCGATTACCTAGCCACCCCCTCAGATGCTTCTAAAGTTGTCCCAGGGGGTGCCGTTACCTCTACAGCCCCGCCCTCCTATGGTGTTGACTCGGATGACTCCGCCAGTCAAATAAGCAGTTCGGATGTACCTCTCGGATTTGCATGATCACCCCTCTCCAAGAGCTATCTCCACTAGTAGGAAGCCTGATCCCCAACAAGACAAGCTCCAAAACCCCTGCCCAGCTCCGCCTCCTGCTGACCACCCCAGTTTGGTGGCTAGTTGGCGCGCTCGAGCAAGTGGAGGTAGGTCCCTGTTCTCTGTTTTTACTTACTCATGTACATAGGTATTTGGAATATTAGGGGTCTTGTTGATCCTATTAGACAGGCTGAAGTCCAGAACCTTGTTTCCTCAAACAACCTGAGTTTTGTTGGTTTGCTCGAGACCAAAGTACCGGAGGCTCTTTTCCAATCCATTTCTTTGAAGCTGTTAATAGGATGGAGTTGGAGGACAAATTATGAACACTCCCCAGGGGAAAGAATTTGGGTCAGTTGAGATCCTTCCTTGGCCTGTTTTGATGTTTCTTCGACCAATGGTCATGCAATTCATGGGAGATTGAAGTTCCTCACATGTGGAGTGGAGTGCTGCATCTCGGTCATCTATGCCCACCATACATTCCTTTCCCGTTGACCGCTTTGGGCGGACCTTATCCAGATGAGTGCTCTCTTGCAGAACTCATCTTGGCTGGTGGCAGGGGATTTCAATGCTGTTAAAGATTTGACCGACCGGATAGGAGGCTCAAACACTTGGATCCCTTATTTTGAGGAGTTTAGTTGGTGCTTATCTCAGATTGATCTGGATGATCTGAGATATGTTGGCTTTTGATTCACTTGGGCAACTTCTTCTGGACCTAATTGGAAGTTAAGGAAAATCGACAAGGTCCTTGTAAATACGAAATGGAGCCAGGATTTTTCCTTCTCGAAAGCCTCCTTCCTCGCTTCTGGCATCTCTGACCACACCCCTATGGTTATCAGGGTCTTAAACCCGGTCCATCAGAGGAAGCCTTTTAAGTACTTTGACTTATGGACGAAGCACCCGGCTTTTCATTCAATGTTTGTGACATCCCAGATTTTCAACCATGTTTTCTACTAAATAAATCGAGTATTTCATTGACGCACCTATAGGGTTATTCTCAGAGCCGATCACTCTCGAGATAACTAGACTAGCTGAGGAAACCATTAAGGAATTTTAAGGTAATAGACTTGAGAATTCGACCAGGAATCGGCTTCTCGACCGTGCTCATCTTTAGAGGCCTTTACGGCACAATTAAAAATCGATTTGAAATCAGAGATAAACTGGTTCGATGGAGATGTGTGGCTATTCGTGGGTGACACCACTAACTTAGAAAATTCTCGTCGGCCGGCACTAGACTGATTTTCTTATTGTTTTGGTACCCTGTGTCCGTATTTGAATCCTCGAGATTTTCACGACAACCGAAAGTCGCCAATGAGTCGAGTGGGTTCATTGTGGCTCAAAGAAAATCGACCACGGGTCATTTGCACTAAAAATTTCTGAATGTTACCCGGCAGCCTAGGTCACGCTAAAAACACGCCAAATGGGAATTAACTGTGAATTCAAGTCTGATTTCAGAAATTGAAAATTCTGTCATGTAACAATAAATTCTAGGAGTGTCGACTCAGTTTTAAAAGATTTTTTAAAACCCAAGACATTTTAGGAAAAAGTCGTCGCAGGACCGTTTTTGTACAGAAAAAGCCGATGATTGTTTTTTATGATAAAATTGGAAAGCATGATAATGTATGGGTGAAGAAAAATATCAATTGAAGTGTTGAGGTGTCAATTGAATTGATTAAGGTCAAATGAGGTTGATTTGAGATGATCTAAGTGTCCAATTGAGAGGAGATTATACCAAATTCGTAACTCCCCTCATGCCTAGCCAAAATGGACTACTTCAAAGGTTGTGAGGAGTGCTTGGGTGGAGGATTGACAGCCAAGCATCCATGCATGGCCAAGAATGAGTCTTGAAGATATTTTTTGTGGAAAATGTTGGCCAAAGGGACCCCACCAAGGCAAAACTTGCCCCACACTCCTCTCTCTCTCCCTCATCCTCTCTCTTGGCCGGCCAAAACCCCATTCCCCCTCCATACTTGATGCCACCAACAGCAGAGGAGAAGCCAGCACCGTCGCACGCCAGGCCGTCGCCGCTCGCTACCGTCCACCTCACCCACGCGCCTTGCCCACGCGCGCGCCACCAGCCGCACGCCATCCGCCCCTCTCCGCCCAACCGTGCTCATCCAGCCCTCTGTCCAGCCACCGTGACCAATTGAGGAAGCCGCTGGAGCCGCCATACACCCCGCCGAACCACCGCCTAACCTCCCCGAGCCTTGCCGCCACTTCAACCTTGTTTTCCTTCTGTTTTTACAGCGAAAAAAACAAGCCAAGGAGTGAGTTTCTAGCCACCTTTGGAGGCCGTTTTGAGGTGTTTGCGAACCTCGGACCTTAGGCTTGCTTTGGAGAAAAACGTCACTCGCGACGTTCCCAACGTTTCAATCCGAGCGAATTGTTAAATGGGTGAGTTTAACTCACTAATCCTTACTTAGTTTGCTAATGATGCTTAAGGGTTGATTAGTGTTAATTAAGCATGATTATGGAGTTATATTAGTTTAGATCAATTAAATTAGTGACTTAACAATGCATGTTAAGTAGTTAGACATAACCATTAGCATGTAGATATGTTATATTAATTATTGAATGGGTCACAGGATTTTTCCCGGTCCATTTCCGATTCCAATTAGGCATTACGGGCCTAAGTTGGATTTTTAATATTTATTTAATTAATTTTTGAAATTATTTAATTAATTAATTATTTTTCGGAAATTCAACCGGGATAGCCAATGACTGGAATTTCATGCCGATTGTCGTGGTGCAGTCCATTTATTTATTTGAGCTTTGAATTGTGCCAAATTGATTTAATTGTGAATTTTTAGGATATGTTCCTAAATGAATTGATTTTTGATTATTTGATTGAGAAATAATCGGGTATCGGTTGTCAGTATCGAAAGTAGATTGGTGAACTATAGAGAAAGGCGTTGTTTCATAGTGGATTCATGGTAGGAAGTATATCATCTTGGAGAAGGCACGTGAGCTCGGTGAGTTGGTGTATCACTTGGGAGAATGCACGTGGGCTAGGTGATTAAGTATGGCATCTTGAAAAGGGCATGTGAGCTTGGTGATTTGATGCATCACCTTGAAGAATGCACGTGGGCCCAATGATTAAGTATGTCATCTTGGCGAATCGGTCGCCTTAGAGAATGCACGTGAGCTCGAAGACTCGTTATGTCATCCTGGAGAATACACGTGGGCTCGATGACTAGATATTCCACCTTGGAAAATGTACGTGGGTTCGATGAGTAGGTACGTCGTCTTGGAGAAGGCACGTGGGCTTAGAGACTTGGTATGTCATCCTGGAGAATGCACGTGGGCTCAACGACTAGATATTCCATCGTGGGGAATGTATGGTACTGATTGAAATGACCGGGGAATGGTCCAATTGATATGTAATCGACTAGGTCGATTGATTGATAATTCGATCTGTGTTGAATAAGTGGGTGCCTTTTATGAATTGTACTAACTTGTAGGTGGGATCTGAGGCCAAGGTAAGTTATCTGACCCGTGTGTGCTTAGGCAGCCCATAGTGTATTGGTTTACTAATCGAGTCTTAGGGGGTAGAACTCGCTGAGACATGGTCTCATTGGTTATTGTATAACCATCTCAAGCCCCTAGATGGCAGCATCTCCACCTCCTCGTCCTTCTATGCATTTTGGTATCCTTGAAGAACTCACCGAGTTAGAGATCAACTTCCACATACACCCTCACCCGGAAGGACTAGAGTACGTACTGGTTAAGTCGACCGTCTGGGTTGACGTGGGTCATGATGCCCTGAGGCCCCACGAGTATCGGTCGTGGTAACATGAATACTTTGATGGGCGAAGAGAGGGTCCCATACCTGAGGGTGACGTGCCTATGTACGTTCTGGAAGAGGCGTTCGGAGAAGGAACGGCCAATCATAAGGATGGATCGGTAGTGGATGTTAAGGATTCGAAGCTTGAGGACGAAGCTTGTACTCTTGTGTACTCAGTCGATGATGACAACTAGAATGGAGAGGACGGTGAGATCGTGGAGCAGGAGGAGTGGCAGGAGGATGAGCCCATGGAGGAAGCACCCAAAGGACGAGCTGGTAGATGAGCCTGAGGAGGAGCCCAGGTGGAACCTGAAGAAGAAGACGAACAGGATGACCTCGAGGAGGATCCTGAGTACGACCCGGATGAGGACTGAAGTCCCATCCTGTTTTGGCAAACTCCGAGTTTGGATCGGATATGTAGTAGATCAGACTTGTGAATGGTATTGTATTATATACTATGTGGTTTGCCTTGTATAAAAGTTTGGTTGTGGTTTTTCAGTTGTGAAAAATATAGCCCTACTTTTCTATCCATTTGTTTTATTGTCTGGGGATTTATTATATGCTTCCATGCGTATTAAAATGAAAGGGTCGGCGATGCATCCTGAGACGTCGCTATTATATCAACCAGGTGAGGGATGGGTAGGCGTTCGAGGATCGGGCGTGACAATGTTAGGTCAGGTGTGGGCTAGTCCGGGGGAGGGAGTTCCTATGTACAGGCTAGTGTGCAAGCTAAAGGTCCTCAAGGGCCGCCTCAAACAACTCAACAGGGATTCCTTTTCTAACATCTCTGCCAGAACAGCTGAGGCAAGGAATGCTTTTCGGTCACTGAGGTTGACCTCCAGTAGGAACCAACCTGCGAATCACTTGCAGAGCTGGAGAAGACTTAGCGTTGAACCTTCTTAGATTTGTGCAACCAAGAAGAGTCCTTCTACATGCAAAAGTCTAGAGTCCAGTGGTTTAGAGAATGGGACCGGAACACTAAATTCTTTCATCATTCTGTCAACAAGCGACAGCTGAGGAATAAAATTCTTTCGGTCAAGGATTCCTCCAGTCCTTTAGTCACGGACCCAAGATTGGTGCCGCAACTCTTTGTCACCTTCTTCCAGGATCTGTTGGTGCCGCGCATCCCGCCTTTGAGACCTTCGGTGCAGGAGATTCACGCGGTCATCCAACGTCCGTTGAATATGGACCAGGTTAGTTCTCTTTCGCGCCCTATTTCTAATTTGGAGATACGGGATACCCTCTTACCCTTAGCTCGAGGCAAGGCACTAGGGCCAGATGGGTTTAATGTGGAATTCTTTAGACACAACTAGGAGGTGGTTGGTCCGTCGATTCTTGAAGCGGTTAAACATTTCTTTATCTCTGGGAGATTACTTCGGGAGATTAACAACACCATCCTTGTATTGGTGCCAAAAAATCCCAATGCATCAACGTTTGCTTACTATAGACCCATTGTCTGCTGCAATATAATTTATAAGTGCATCACCAAAGTTTTGGCCAACATGGTGGTTGCTGTTCTTCATTCCCTCATAAGTCCTCCTCATAGTACCTTTGTCAAAGGCCGGCGGATTAGGGACAACATCCTTCTAGCCCAAGAACTTTTTAGTGGATTCCATCTTGAGCCCTACTTACCCAAGTGTGCTATCAAAGTAGACTTCCAAAAGGCCTATGATACGGTTGATTGGGATTTCTTGGAGCTCGTTCTCCATGCCTTTGGATTCCTTGATCACCTAACCCGTCTTATTATGATTTTTGTGCGGATGCCCAAATTCTCCATTTCCTTGAATGGGGATTTACACGGTTTCTTTCCAAGTGGTCGTGGTCTTCGACAAGGGGACCTTATATCTCCTTATTTATTCACCCCAGTCATGGAGGTCTTTTCGGGGATGTTACTCCTTCGCTCAAGACAGTCGGAGTTGGAGATGCAAAGGATCGTGTCTAGCGCACATTTTCTTTGCTGATGATGTCTTCCTTTTCTATAAAATAGACTTGGCCGCAGTTTCTCTCCTCAAAGAAGGCCTTGATACCTTCTCGAGCTAGAGTGGGCTAAGACCAAATATAGACAAAAGTGAGGTATTCCTTGCTGGAGGGACCGCCTTATTTTGGAACCAAATTGCTCTCGCCCTAGGGTTCCATATAGGGAACTTGCCGGTTCAGTACTTAGGGGTTCCCATCATCACATCACACCTTGGAAAAGCCAACTGTACCTCCTTGGTCAACCGCTTAACGGCTAGGGTGCAATCTTGGGCTCATCGATTCCTCTCCTTTGTCGACAAGCTACATCTTATAAGGTCAGTTCTTCATTAGATACAAGCCTTTTGGGCCAATGTTTTTATACTTCCTAGAGCTGTGTTGGATCGCATTGAGCAAATCCTTTGACATTTTCTTTGGAAAGGCCCGAGCCTTGGTAGTGGTGGGGCAAAAGTATCTTGGAAGGATGTATGTCTCTCGAAAGAGGAAGGTGGATTTGGGATTCGAAAGCTGTGTGATTGCAACACGGCAGCAATGTTAAAGCACATTTGGATTCTGTTTATTGACAAGGAATCCTTGTGGTGCAAATGGATTCATTCCAACTATTTAAAAATGAAGAACTTCTGGATAGTCAAAGAGCCTTCTTGCTGCTCGTGGGCTTGGAAGAAGATTCTGTAGCTTAGGAGGGCTTTTTGGCATTTTTTTTATGGAGGATTGGTGATGGCCTTTTGGTGTCTCTCTGGTTTGACCACTGGCACCCTAGAGACCCCTTAAACCTGTGGTTCTCGGACACACTCATTTATAGTTCAGGGCTTTCCAGGCTGGCAACGGTAGTGGACCTGTTCTCTGATTTCGGCCAAGCTCTCAAGGCCTCTTTGGAGTCATGGGAGCATCCCTTCCTGTTCGCTCTCTTATTCCAGACCGTTTTTGTTGGCTGGCGAACTCATCAGGGCTTTTTTCGATTGCTTCTGCGTGGGAGACCATCATATTGAAGAAGGACTTGGTGCCTTGGTTTGCCTTTATTTGGAGCAATGCGATCATTCCTCGGTATCAATTCAACCTTTGGCTGATGGCAAAAAGCCGACTTCCCACCCAGGTTCTCTTACTTTACTATGGAAGAATTGAGAGTGCGACTTGTGCCTTCTATAACGCTAGACCTAATTCTATAGATCACTTATTTTTTTGTTGTTGCATTACTGCTAGTATTGTGTTTTTTAGGGCTGCGAGATGCAACCTCCCTTGGCATAACAGGTCATGGTCGGATAATCTCCAATGAGCTATGAAGTTTCTTTCAGGCAAAGAGTTCCATCATTGCATTGCTCGGTTCTCCTTTGGAGCCCTGTGCCATATGATTTGGAAGAAGAGGAACAATATCCTCTTTAGGGAAGAAACTTTGGCGGTCCCAGCTTTGAAGAACCACCTCATCAAAGTGGTTAAGGATAAGGCCTTGACTTTTACCAACGTTGTGGACACAGCTAGGAATAAGAGATTTTAATGCAATTGGGGCATCGACCCTTCCATTTTTGCTCCTTTGGTTGCGAATCCTCCCATCTAATTAGTTGGTGGTTGTTGAGGCGTTGGCCCAATCTCTATTCTGGCGGAGGAGGGGTCTGCTCTTGCCTATTTCAGCAATGGGGCCAACGTCAGTCCTCAGAGGTTCTGTCCTTGCCACTGCTGGTGTTTTCGTTCCTCTGGAGGTGAAGGTTGGTCTGTTCTGCTTTCCTAGGAGGTCTTACTTCGGTGCTGTTGTCTTTCGAAGGGGGGCCAGTTTAGTTTTGGAGGTGTTGTTGCTGGTGTGAGGACTCCTACTAGTCCCTGTCTGGGTCCGTCTCTCCTTGTAGCTACCTCTGGTTGGCTGGTCCTGTTGTTGTTTCTTTGTTCGCTGCCATTTGTTTTGGCAGTTTCTTGCCTTGCTTGGCTGTTCCGCTGCCTTGTTGTGGCGGCATTGGTTGTTTTCTGTCAGCACTCTTCCACTCACTTTGACTTGTCTGTCATTATGAGTGTAAGTTTTTTGGTGCCGGATCTTTTTGTATAGTTTTGGTTAAAGTTCAATATATTCTTACTTACCAAAAAAATATATATCATTTGATATATTCATTTATCCCAGAAACATTCCCTTCCTCACTTGATTAATCTGGGACAGTTTTCAGAAGAGTATAGCATACAGCAAAAGCATTTTAAAGTTGCACTGTCATGGAGAACGATACAAGTTCCGGCAACTTTAGGACACTTGCTGGAGGTTCTTGATAAGATCACTTATGGATGTACTATTGCCATCCGAGATCTTCGGCCCATTTGAACAAAGTGTACGATTCCCCAATGACGACTATTTCTTTAGAAGGCTGCTTTCAGCTCCAAAGCCGCAAGTCTACTATTCATCACCGGACAAATATAACAAGACAAAAGTTGCCTTTAAAGGAACGTCTAGTAATAAGATTTTCGGACGACACATGGATATCATCTGAGAACGTGTACGAAACTTCATTAAGAAGACTGCCCTTTTCAACATCCTGCCCAGGTTCATTGGTTTTAAACAGCCGGCATCTACAAATAAATATTCATCTACCATTCTTTGAAAAGGAATCATCCTTTTAATCTATTTTAAATTACGCTCATGCTTGTCGTATGTGGATGGACGTTTTCGTCTTGATCCTTCCAAACGGTAGCGAGCTTATAAACTAATCATAATCATAAGAAGTATGTTTAGTTTACTAGAGCAACTAGACTACATGCAGGGACGCATAGAAACTTAAAAGAAGAAAGCTTATCAATATCGTAAACCTTTTGGCTCAGCCTGATTTGCTCTAGATCTTCCCCCTCATCTGAAAATGAGACTGACCACCCATATCAGCTTTTCTTTATTGGATTATGCATTGAACCAGAGCCACCACAGAGAGAGAAAGACATGGACACCCAATCAGCCACAGCTACGAGAAGTAGAACCTATGCTGTCTGTGTCCCAGCTCCATACAAAGCCACATAGGAGCGATGCTAAAACTAGCGAAGCTTCTATACACACAAGGTTTCTGTATGTCCTCTATACACACAAGGTTTCTGTATGTCCTTTGTGAACACCGAGGACATGCATCGACGCTTACTCAAGATGGCCATCCTTTCACTGAAGCAGACTCGAGCCAAGACATTCTTGCTCTTGGAAAAAAGACGCATGACTGAGAACTCATTGCGAACTCAGACACCGATTAAAATGACTACCTGGATTCAGTAATTGACTAGATTCCACGAATGATGAACATCAAACTCTAGACCTGCCCGCTTTCTAAAGTTGGATGATTCTTCTAAACAAATTTGTATATCAGAAGTCTATTTGGAGAAATTGTATAATCAATCTTAAATCTAGATGCCAAAGTTCAAAATTTTACCAATTTAGTCCAAAATATTTACATGAAATTCCACTGTAGTCTTTTCTATCAATTTTCTCTAGAAATCACTAAATATGATCATGTGATCTTCTTATGTAGCACACCACTACACTAGCAATTTTTGGCAAAAAAATTGACCGGAATGACTATATTGAAATTTCGCTTAAATGTTAATGACTAAATTAACATAATTGAAACATTAAGAACTGAATTTTTATCTTAGTTTTAGGATTGAATGAGTATTTTTCCCTAGTCGATGGGCAGTACATATAGAAGCAATTGACAATTAAAAAACAAAAGATATGTTGGTAGTTGACTTAGTGATTGATAACTTAATTAGACAAAAGTTCGTAATCTCTCTGATTAAGGTTGGTAAATTCCAAAATTGGTATATTTTAATCAATGGATACATAAGGTAAATAAAAGTTGGTACTCAATACAACAGCTAATAAAAGTAAAAAATGTCAAATACCTTGGTAAGCAACTCAAAAAAGATTTCATATTTGTTGGTAAACTAATAAGAGTAAGATGTTAAGTAATACAAATAAATGTTGATAAATACATATAAGAGTTGATAAATTTAAGGCATTTGTGAGAAATTCAAATAAAAGTTGTAAAAAAACAAAAACAGTTGATGAATAAACTAAACATGAACACTTAATTGGTATGCATTTGAATATTGGCAACACAAAATCAATCGGTGATTAAATCGATAAAAAGTTGATAGGTCACTCATATTAAGATTAGTAAACTTGTATAATAGCCTATAAGTTTAAGGTGTAGGTAAAAGAAACATAAATAAACATTGATAAAGATGAGACAAGGTGATAAGCGCGCTCCAATGGATGGAAGTTATCCCAAAACAGGAAGCGCTTCAGGTCCGAACAAATCTTGTAGCCTTCTTTGCCACACTGGAGCATCCATCCGAGCATCCCTATTGGTGTTTGCGGAAGTGTGTGTTTAATGTGTGTGCAAGGGAGTGTTTTGTATGTGAATTATCAAGAGAGCAAATGAACTAAGAACAAAGTGGGCAAGGACAAAGTAATAATAAAAATGTGTAAAAGAGAGTGGCGGAAGAGAAGTACAAGGAAACAAAAAAGAATTTTTTTATTATTTATTATAGTACAAAGGGAAGGGGAGGAGCTTGCTTACCTTGTTCATACCTTGTTCGTCTGCTGCGCTCCCCCCCCCCCCTTTCCTATTTATAAGGGTGCTCCACCGACTAAGTACAACCGCTTTAGAGGATTCTGGACTTCTCTTGAATGCTATCCATGTAGGCTTCATCTTGCAGCCACCACCATATCTCTGACTTGTTCAGAGATTGTTTACATTCTGGACATTTTCCAGCCACAATTTTTAACCATCCAAAACTTCATCTAGGGAATTCTAGATTGTAGTTTAGCAACTCTAGGAAATTCTAGAAAATGGATCACCATTTCCAACACTCCTCCTTGATCCATTTTTGGGATACACCAAGCTTCTTCCACAATATCTCAAACTTGGCTAGCGGTATGCTTTAGTGAAGATGTCCGCTACTTGATCCTCAGTTTTGCAGTTATTTTGCGCCTCTTGTATGAAGTGATATTTGATGTCGATATGTTTGGTTCTTCCATGGAATACTGGATTCTTTGATATAGCGATTGCGGACTTATTGTCACAAAGTATCGGAGTTGATTCAATATGTGCTTCTCCAATGTCTTCTAGAATTCTTCGAAGCCATATTGCTTGAACAGCAGTCGTAGCAGCTGCGATGTATTCAACTTCTGCAGTAGACAGTGCCACTGAGTCTTGTTTTTTGGATGCCCATGAGAATATTCCAAAGCCCAGTGTGAAAGCATAGCCAGTAGTACTTCTCCTATCATCAGCTGAACCTACCCAGGTGCTATTAATGTAGCCAATGAGCTTGGCATTTGTACTTGGTCGATACCAAATGCCATAATCTATAGTTCCTCGTAAATATCTTAGAATTCTCTTGGCAGCTCCAAAGTGAATTTGACTCGAACTTTGCATGAATCGTGATAGTAGACTTGTCGCATACATAATATCCAATCGTGTAGTAGTGAGATATAGCAAACTGCCAATCATACTTTTGTAGAGGGAGGCATCAGCTTTTTCTGCTCCATCTTCCTTCAATAGTTTCTCATTTGTCATGAGCGGAGTTGAAACTGTTGGATGTATGCCCTAAAGCTACTATGTAATAGTTACATATTAGGGATTTCAGTTGTACTTTCATTATTATTATTTAATTAATGGCAATGACGTATTCATTCATTTGTCTAATTATTTTATATTTATGAATGATTCCATAAGATTAGTTGCAACTAGACCTATTCTTGAGACGTCAAGAATATATGTGACGGATTCATAGTTAGACTGAATCTTTAAATCGTTCCTAGTCGATAGATTATTGAGTGGATATTAATAATCCTGTTGAGACCGGTGTGTTCATAACTTCACCATTAAGTATTGGATACTTAAGAGAATGATGAGTCACAAGTCATTGGGTATTGTGATGCCTGAGTTAAGAACACAGGTGTTTGTATTAGACAAGTACACTGAACATGACGCATATGGAACAGTTAGCGACATGGAAGCTTTTAGCATGGTCAATGTCTAATTGTTCATGCTTTGGTCTTGTGTAAATAATCCTTAGACCTGAGGCACGGTGTTAACTTGTGTGTCGAACAACTATGGTTCACAGGTGCACATAATGCTGGGTCGTTGATCCGTCTTTGTACCTGATAGTCATATTTTGTTCATATACGAAGTTGCATGTGTGCGCAATATGGAATATGTCTCCTTGTTACATGCAAGGTATAATAATGATGTCATATGCGATCTAATTATGACACTACATTGAAATCCTCGGCCGGGGTTGTAACCGAGAATAAATTGTTTATGTCTCGAATAAAATGCATGTCAATTAGATTTGTGCATATGATCAAATTTGTGACTTGACAAATATTCCATGGTCTTTGTTTGATCGGGACATAGTAAGACAGAGGGATTGAATTACACTGTAGCCAAAACTGACAAGTTCATTATATTCTTAACGCATTCACACTATCTAGGTAGCCATGACATATTGCTAGATGTCAATTATGGCTTGTAGGACCCAAAGATTAATCGAGACAATTAACTCTTTTGGGAGTACTAATGTGTTAGGACAAGTCTTACTACCAGCTTAGTGATGAACCTAGAGATGTCACACACCATAAACAATTAGGATAACGTGGAACAAGAAAGAAATATAATTGCAAATGTGTTTGCAATTACTACAATCGAATTAAGTCGATTTGAAATTAAATTAAATGAGATTTAATTTAATTTGTATTATAGTCACGAGCCTATTTGCATATGATGCACATATATGCCCAAAGTGAATATATGTTAATGTATTCCCAAATATACATATAAAGAATATGTTCTTTTTATTTTTAAAAGGGATTGATCAATTATTTATTTATTCGTTTAATTAATTAATTAATACCTTTTAATAACTAATAATAAAATAATATATATAAAGCTTCCTGCATGTGCACGAAGCACATGCATGAAACTTGGATGGTCGCAACAATCGCTGACCATCATCCACGAAATCGTGCATGAACGGTCGCGCTTGCTTGACCATCATGGACGAAGTCGTGGATGAGCAACCGCTCATGCACGATCATTCGTGCATGAGCGGGGACGATCAGCAACCGTTGCTGGTCGGTTTTATATTTTTGTTTTAAAATGCTGAAGTGTGGACAAAGGACGGAAAAAAAAAAAAAAAAAAAAAAAAAAGGCTGCTGAAAATAGAGAGAGATGTGTGTTCTTGTGTTGTCTTTGAAACGCAAGAAAGGAAAGGTTTTTCTCTCATCCGGGGCCGTGACTATAATACATCAAGGATACGGCGGATTGTCTCCACGAGATTGCTAGCACGATCATAGTGGTGAATATCTGAAAGTTCTCTCTTCCGTTCAACGTTCGTTGTTGGTGTGTCTGAACTAGACATCCGACGTTTGTGGGGCTTGAACTATAGAACATTCGAACCAATTTGTATAAAGCGTGCTTCAAGAGGTAATTCGTTTAAACACCCTTTTTATATTCTAATTTTTGATTGAAACGCACGAACAATGCCTATGGAGAATCATGTAAAATATATCATTGTTTCCGCTGCGTACTTTTGTTAAAATTTACCTATACATGATTCATGAAACCTCAACAGAAACTGCTTTGCAATAGCTCATCTTGAATTTCTTCGGGAGGTTCATGGTATATTTCTTTTGTGAGATAAATACTCCTTCATTTTGGTTGATCTCGATGCCAAGGAAGTAATGCATCAGGCCCAAGTCCGTCATCTCGAATGTCTTCATCATTTCTTCTTTGAATTCTTGGATCATTGTCTCATTGTTTCCTGTATATATGAGATCATCTACATATAGAGAGACAATGAGAGTGTTGGACTTACCTTGGGTCCTGATGTAGAGTGTTGGCTCACTCATACTCCTCCTAAATCCTTGCTTGATGAAGTACCCATCGATTCTACTAGACAACGCTCATGGTACTTGTTTTAACCCATATAGGGCTTTCTTGAGTTTGAGAACTTTTTCTTCTTGGCCCTTGAGAATAAACCCTTATGGTTGTTCTATGTATATTTCTTCTTGAAGATATCCATTTGAGAATGCTGACTTCACATCTAGTTGATAGATCTTCCATTCTTTTTGTGCTGCTAGGGCTATGAGTGATCAAATAGTATCGAGGCAAGCGACGGGGGCAAAAGTTTCAGTATAGTCGATACCTGGTTATTGCAAGTATCCTTTCACCACTAGCCTTGCTTTATGCTTCTGGATTAATCCATCCGCGTTGAGCTTTGTCTTGTAAACCCACTTGACGCCAATGATCTCTTTGTCTTCAAGTCGATCGACAAGCTCCCAAGTTTCATTTTTCTCGATCATCTTGATCTCTTCCTCCATGGCTTTTATCCAGACTTCTTCTTTGGATGCTTGTTCGTAGTTTTCTGGTTCCAAAATAGCAAAGTTACATGTGTCATAAATTCTTCTAAGGGCTTTTACCCTTAGTATTGAAGACTCTGGAGTAGATTCTTCTAGTGTCACTCTTGGAGAGGTTGGTGGAGTTATGTCATGAGTGGTGGAATCAGGTACTTCTCCTTCTTCTTGTGATGTTGACTCCTCGGGTGGTATGTCTGGCAAGGTGATGTACTTCTTCTCGATCTTCTCGTCCTCCCAATTCCAGGCAGCATTCTTGTCGAACTTGACGTCTCGACTAATCATTAGCTTTTTAGTTCTTAGGTTGTAAATCCGATAGCCTTTTGATTGGTCACTGTAGCCAAGGAATATTCCCTTTTCTATCTTTTCATCTAGCTTACTCCTTTTTTGAGCAGGGATGTGGATGTAGCATATGCATCCGAATACCTTGAGGTGCTTTGTTGAAGGCTTCCGTCCACTCCATGCTTTGACTGGAGTTTTATTTTGGACTGCTTTAGTTGGACACCTATTTAAGATGTATACAGCCGTGTAGACTGCTTCTGCCCAGAATGAGTTAGGAAGTCCTTTTTCCTTTAGCATAGACCTTGCCATCTCCATAACGGTTCTATTCTTTCTTTCGGCTATTCCATTTTGCTCTGGGGTATAGCCAACAGTTAGTTGATGATGGACTCCTTCATCTTCACAAAATTTATTAAACTCATTTGAATTGTATTATATGCCTCTGTCACTCCTTAGGACTTTGATTCTTTGGCCACTTTGATTCTCTCCTGGCTCTTGAATTTTCTGAAGATAGAGAAAACCTCTGATCTTTCTCGAAGAAAGTATACCCACGTCATTCTTGTCAGAAAACCTCTGATCTTTCTCGAAGAAAGTATACCCACGTCATTCTTGTGTAATCATCAATGAATAGGATGAAATATTTATTCTGATTGAGTGTGGGTGTTCTCATTGGACCACACAAGTCCGTATGAACTAGCTCCAATGGCTTCTTAGCTCTCCATGCACCTCCAAATGGGAAGGACTGTCTCTGTTGTTTCCAAGGAGGCAACCTTCACAAATATCTGAAATTTCTGAAATAGCTAGAAAGTCTCTCATCATATTTTTCAGATGGAGAGTTTTTTGCCCAGCAAAATTGAAGTTTCGATGCCATAGCCATGAATCATCAGGTTGAGCTTTCATGGCTATATCTTTGACATATTTCCATCGAATAGGAAAATTGTTATTTTTCATCTTAACAGAGGCAATGACATTTTTATATTTATCATAGACAATGCAAGCATCTCCATTAAAATATAGAGAATACCCACTTTGTATCATTTGGCCCACACTTAAGAGATTTTGTGCAAGACGAGGGACTAGATATACATTATGTATAAACTTTTGGGTCTTTATTTGTTTCCACGGTAATGGTGCATTTTCCTTTGACATCTACTAATGCACCATTGCCTAACTTTACTTGGGATTTCACCGACTTATCAATATCAGTGAATATAGATTCGTCCCCCGTCATGTGATTGCTACACCCACTATCAATGTACCATGTTTCATTTTTATTATCATTTGCCGCTTGGCTTGCGTAGAATGTATTCTCTTCACTTTCTTTTTTTCCTACATAGTTTGCTCGATTATTTGTTTTCGAGCAACAATCTTTTTCTACATGGCCATATCTTTTACAAAAGCGGCATTGTTTTTTATTTTTAAACCAACAATCCTTCTCCAAATGATTTGTTTTCTTGCAAATACCACAATGTGGATATTTTTCCTTTTGTATAGTTTCTCCTCCTTTTTTTTATTTTTCCATGAGCTCCTTCCACCATTTTTAGATTGATGAGACCGTATATTTACTTTAGACTGAATCTTCATCTTGTGCCATTAGTCTTTTCTCATGTGCTTCTAGAGAGCCAATTAATTCACTCACTGATAGGGTCATCAAGTCCTTAGTTCCTTCTATAGTTGTGATATGGGGTTGTATTTTTAGTAAGTGACACCAATATTTTCTCAACAACCCTTTGATCAGTTATCCCATCTCCATAGGCTCTCATTTGATTAACTAGTTCCTTTAATTTTCCACAATATTCTTGTACGGTCTCATAATTTTTCATTTTAGAATTCTCAAAATCTCTTCTCAGAGTTTGAAGGCGAATAGTGCGTACCTTTTCTGATCCTTGAAATTCTTCTCCTAGTATTTCCCAAGCCCTTTTTGCAGTCCTTGCTCCAATTATTCTTGGAAATACCATTTCTGAGAGTGCTTGCTGGATAAAGTATAGTGACCTTGCATCCTTTTGTAGTTGATCCTTCGAAACACTTGCACCTTCTTGCAGAGCCTCGCAACCTTTTTCCACGATGTCCCATAAGTCTTGGGCCATCAAGAATGTAGTCATTTTTATGCTCCAAAAGTCATAGTTGTTCCCATCAAAAATGGGAACGGGAAATGAGGATGAGGTAGAATTGGCCATAGTTTAGTCGTTTGTTATTTGGAAAGAGTAGTTTTAGGAATGGGTAGGTAGGACAAACACCAAATACCATATACCATCCAAAGACGTGGCTCCGATACCACTATTGATGTTTGCGGAAGCGTGTGTTTAATGTGTATGCAAGGGAGTGTGTGCAAGGGATTGTTTTGTATGTGAATTATCAAGAGAGCAAATGAACTAAGAACAAAGTGGCAAAGGCAAAGTAATAATAAAAATGTGTAAAAGAGAGTGGCAAAAGAGAAGTACAAGGGAACAAAAAACAACTTTTTTATTATTTATTATAGTACAAAGGGAAGGGGAGGAGCTTGCTTACCTTGTTAGTAGGGGTGTCAGAACTTTCGGTTTTTTCGGTTCGGTTTTCACCTAAAAGTAGAGAAATAAAAGTGGAGAAATATGAATTTAACAGAAAAAAAAAAAAAAAAACAAAAACCGAAACCAATAGTTGAAAACCAAAAACCGAAAAACCGAAAAATCGAAAAATCGAAAAACCGAACCGAACCGTTAAGTTTTTCCTTATTCGGTTCGTCTGTTGCGCTCTCCCCCCCCCCCCTTATTTATAAGGGTGCTCCACTGACTAAGTACAACCTCTTTAGAGGATTCTGGACTTCTCTTGAATGCTATCCGTAGGCTTCATCTTGCAGCCACCACCATATCTCTGACTTGTTCAGAGATTGTTTACATGCTGGACATTTTCCAGCCACAATTTTTAACCATCCAAAACTTCATCTAGGAAATTCTAGATTGTAGTTTTGTAACTCTAGGAAATTCTAGAAGATGGATCACCATTTCCAACAATCCCGCCACCGCAACACACCCTCGATGCATCAGAAAGACCTTACAACACAGTGACATGAATCACTCACTTGTGTACCTCATACCGCCAGTGAAGCCTTGCGCATGCTAAACATATACGTGCCAGAGAAAATACGTGCAAGTTTGCATGCACACATTGCAGCATAAGTGTTACTATCTTTGCAACGAATTTGATTCTCATCATATAGTAGCTGATTGCGATAGAAGAGCGACGTTACGTACCATAGCATGCAGGGATTGCACAAATCTGCTGAACAACAGCGTTCTCTAATGCAATGGAGCCGGGGTACTTAATAGGCACGTCCTTTGGTCAAGCTCTCCAAGCCACGGTTGTACTTCTTGACCATCGCATTCATCTTCCCGTAAGCACCGACCCACCAGTGCCCCCAGCAAGAGTGCTTGAGCGGGGACGCGCCCAACGGGGCCCAGCGAAAACACAACGATCCTACGAGCGCTGAGCTTGTAGATCTCACCAATGAAGCAGGCCACTTCAGCGGGCATGGCCCACATGTACGCATCGGGGCCGAGGGTTGGGGCAACGATAGGGACGAAATAGATGAATACTTCATTTGAGCTGGACTCGAGGAGGAACATCGATCGGCAGACCAATTCCTCATCCACTTCGTTTTGTTTGACTAGGGCCCGGAACTGTCTTAGCTGATCCTGGATCGGAGTCACTACCTGTTGCAAAATCGACATTTCACTTGTCAGGACAGGAATTTTTGTATCACGGAGAATTGATTTCATGAGATCACAATAATGAACCGTTTGACGGACGGTTTAGCGAACTCACAATGAAGTCAGCGATTGTTCTTCCATCGGTGAACCTCCCCGTCGGGCAATGGAAGAAGCTCGACCAGTAGGGCGGAAAATTGGCCTGGGTCGTGCAGTTCCTGTTCATGTGGTTGTTCCCCACGTTGAAGATCGAGACCCCGAACGTGAAGATCAAGGGCACACAGTGCGACGGCTCACCGTGTTTTTCGAAATGTGTCTATGCAGCGATCTCACTGAGGCATGCACATTGAGATGGATGCGCCGACGCCAAACTAGTGAGATGGATTGCACGAGCAAAGTTGCGTTTAGAAGAGCACCAGTGAACAAAACAGACCTTCGTCAAAAAAGAAGAGAAACACCTGAAAGTGATGTGTGTGTATTAGCTATCAAAGCTGTCTCTTAGGTAGTGGTTTTTTCCTATTTCCATGCTTTTCTTGGACACAAAAACAAGATTGGCCAAGATACCGTTGAGACATGATTATATCGTATCAGATCAATTATATGTCGAGAAATAATTAGATATGATATTGACAGTTCATCGTAAAATAGTAAAAAAATTTTAAGATGCAATTTGGTATATTCAATCATACACCATGATTAATTATGTTCACTGAATCATCTGTTTTGAGAGTTATCTTTTTGCCATATCTTAGGAATTTAAGACCCCTCACTCTCACCTTCATTCAAGATTTTGCGAGAGCCACCCGACCGTTTCCTACTCATGACAAGACCCCGTCTACGTCCAGGTAGGGTTGTCTACAAGCCCCCCCCCCCCCCCCAAAAAAAAAAAATTCCCCTAGTTTGCCTCTTTCAAAAAAAAAAACTGATTTTCCGATGTGGGCCACGTCAGCATCATTCCTCAAATTTTTTGCCACGTCAGCAAGGTCACATTAGCAATTTAGCAATTTTTACCACTTCTTCGGTGGCAAAGGATTTAATTGCACAAATCGAAGAAGATAGAGGACCGGGCTGCACGAAGAAAAAACTCGGAGGACTAAATTGCAACAAGCAGCGAAAAACTTCAGAGCGCGATAAGCAAACCCAAGCAAACGAAGCCGTTTCAGGCGGTTGCTCTCTCCTCGGTTCCTCCGGCGTCGTCTTCAAGCGCTCGCTCCATCCCTCGCGACTTCGATCGACCGCGATTCCTCCGCGCCGGCGACCGGAATGAGCAGCCAACCCGAAGTGAGCTTGCTCGCCGCCGCGGCGGAGGCCGCGGAGGACCTCTACCGCGTCCGGGACACCTACTTCCCCTCGAATCCGGAGGACAGGCTCTCGAGGCTGCGCGACGAATCGAGCGCGGCGCTGAAGCTCCTCGACTCCATCCCTCCCGGTAACTTCTCTCGATTCGATGGTCGCGAAGCTTCGTCGGTGATCCCTTTCGTGATCTTCGGATGGATCGGATTGTGTTGAGAGCTCGTCGTTTGGTTGAGCCGGTGGTTCGTGGAAACTTCGGGAGAGGTGGAATTCGGCGATGTTGAAGTCTCGCGCGGCGATAGGTGTCGCCGAGAGTTTTTTTTTTTTTAGTGGGCGAACGTGAATATTCCGTTGTGTATTGCGGGATATCTGGGAGTATGCGTTTTTTTTTTTTTTTTTTTTTTTTGGTTGGGAAGATTTGATCCGTCTTTGCTCTTGTGCATTTCGTGTGATACCAGTGAAAAGGAGCTTTCTTGTGCTTCTGTGCCCTTGTGTAGTCGGTAATAGAAAGATACGTCAGTTTCATGCGTCTGCGTCTTCGTCTGTGTATCTTTTTTAGTTGAAAGTTTTGAAAAGTACGCTTTTTGACTGCTTTACTCATCTTCTTTGACATGGCAATTGTTCCGTGGTGGCTGGAGCTAGTGGAAAACGGAGTGTGGGTTTGTTAAGAAAATGAGAGCAATGAAAAGAATGGCGGTTCTCGTCCATCTCATTGAATTATGGCTAGTGGTGGGATGGGAATAAAGATGCTTCAAATAGCTGATAATAAGTTGTTACAGACATTCTCATTTGGTTATCTTAGTGATGCTCGGGAATGAGTATGTTTGGTCTGAGTAGCATAGGTAAATGACCTTGGTAAAAGGGGTGGCGCCCCTTCGTTGCTGTTATGATGATTCTTCGTGTTATAACCAGTAATAAACTGAAAATAATACAGTTGGGCTTTTCTCTTTAGACAGTGTGAAAATAATTTTCTGGTTTATTAATGCTGCGTTCGCTTCTCTCTGTGTTGGGCAGAAAAGAGGAAATCGCCTCTACAACGAGCAACATATGAATATCTAAGAGGGAAGATATTGGATGTATTTCCTGATTATAAGAAAGAAGCAGAAGAACATCTCTCGAAAGCTGTGAGCACTGAAATCCTGGTTTTGCTGTTTCATGTGTTTTCTTCTTTAGCTTGGTGTTAAATTTGTGAAAACAAAACCTTTTTGGTCCAGGTTAAGTTGAATCCATCTCTTGCAGATGCTTGGTTATGCTTAGGTAACTGCTTTTGGAAGAAGGGAGACCTACCTTCAGCAAAAAATTGCTTCAATCTCGCATTAAGCAAGGTTCTTTGTATCTCTTTTTGTACTCTAGGTGTTAAATTATAACCATCTGGCCCACTTGTCGGGGTCAATGTCTATGCCTGAAATTTTTGGTGGTTTGGCATCATGAAGGGTCCAAACAAGGAGATTCTATGTCAACTGTCAATGCTTGAAAGGAAGATGGCTCAAGGCGAGTATTGCTTTTACTTTTATTTATATTGGAATTCTTTCTCAAAGTATTATGTCTCTGAAGTATCATTTGGCTTCTTTCCTTTGGGAATGGGACCACTGCCGCAAGGGCAGTGTGCCTGGTCGTGCCATTTCAGTATTAAACTAGTACGGTGTCGTGGTCATGCACAAAATTAGATTGTCATGAGTAATTTGATATTTGTGCTTGTCCTCCAAATGATGTCTTTTCTTAGGATATCCTGAGTCCTCCCCAGACAAGTATCAGGGAGTCAAATTCAAATGGAGAAGGACATCTCCTCTAGGAAAGCCGAGTTTCTTAAATAAATGCGACATGCCCCCCAAAACCACCACCAAAGTAAAATCAACTTAGCATAAAATGAAATAAGAACAAGAACAGTAGGAAATGGGACACCCTCTGTATCAGCTAAGCCAAGCGATGCAAAGAAGCTAAGAGGAAGATGGGATGCAAAATCTTGGCAAAAGGGAGAAAATTTGAAGGGATAAAAACTTGTCTTCTGGCTTGCTTAATATGGTTGCCCTATTTTGCCTAATGCAAATTTTTTGAATGTAGGTTCTGATAACCAGGCAGAAATTGTTGAAGAAAGCATAAAGCATGCAAGAGAAGCTATTGCTTTGGATGTGAAGGATGGGAATTCCTGGTGTAAGGACAAAACAATCTTCCACCGAGTTTTACCTTTTGATTTCATTGCATTGTCCCAGGGATTCATGCTTCAGTCTCCGTTTCTTCATTTCCATTAAGGTGTTTATCCATCTTAGCCGTCAAATCATTTAAAACCTGGCAGATAACCTTGGAAATGCATGCCTCACTAGTTTTTTCGTGACTGGAGCCTGGGATCTTAGCAAACTTCATCAGTCTTTGAAAGCATATCAGAATGCTGTAAGTGTTAATAAGATGAAGCAGGAAAGCCATTGTAATATTCCTGTTATCATTTTTGTGATCCAATCTGATTAAGTAATTAGTCCTTCCATCTTGATGCACATATGGAACTTTTAAGTACCTGGAAAGATTCATCTGATACTAACAGGTGTTTTTGCTTTTGTTGTACGTAAGACTTTTTACCATTTTGTGCTCTAATATTCAATTATCATCAGGAAAAAGATGAAAGAATGGAATCCAATCCAGACCTATTTTACAACTGCGCTACTGTAAGTGAAACTTTATTTTTATAAATTACATTGCTGTATCATGAAGTTGAGAAAGTTGCCTTCATCATTTTTTTTTTTTTTTTGTTATCAAGATGACAAAATGTTTAACCATCTTCTGATATGATCCTTGCTGGGGCTTAAATATATTGAGTAATCAGCTAGAGTGAAGATGAGCTGACTATCACATGTCACATAACATATGTTCTCAATCTTCTTTGTTTCATAATAAGGGAGCGCAGATGATTAGAATTTTTTGTTCCTTTTGTCATTATGCTTGTTTCTAGACGAGGTGTGCACTGAGGATTCTTTCTACAGGATGGGCAGGCATGGCAATGTCACAATGTCAACTACTTTTTCCGTTTTGGCAGGAATTTTTTCTATGTTTCTTTTGGGGGGAGGGGGGTGTGGAGGAGGAGAGGAGGGGAGAGAGAGAGAGATGTAAATGTTGATTGCATGATTAGAATAGGTGTCAAATGGGGTAAACTGTCCCAGAAAATGGCAATGTGCATAGTCACCTGGACATTCAAGGCTGTGTATGTGTAATGTGATCAATCCATTACCAAATTTGTTGGGCATAGCTTTAGAAATTGTGCTTTGGAAGCAAATGAAGAAAGCATTTAGCTTGGTATTTCTCATCAGTGATGCAATGCAAACTGTGGTCAGAGTAACGATACCGCATAGATAATTTCCTTGTCACCCACATTACTTCTTTCTTTGAGAGGCTTATCCCTTTCAGTTTTACTTTATTGGTGTTCTATAGAACCACAATTGAGATTTCCAATGCTCCAGGTTTTAAATACTATTTCAGATGTCAATGCTGGAGAAGCTTTTTATTTATGACAAAGAAAATAAAGAAGAAACAGAGATTACTTCTGTGAAAAATATATTTGAGATCATTGGTTCTTGCACAGTCCAAATAAATTTGACTTTCCTTTTGTTGTTATTTAAATAACTCTCACCAACTAGCTCTAGTTTATTAATTCTGTTTCTCGCACTAATCAACCTTATATTTTTGGGAAGTACCCATTAATCTGCTTAATGAGCCACTAAGTAGAGTCTGCTTAATTGAAGGGAGCTTTCAAAAGATGTTGTCAAGGTTTCGATTGATGGGAGGAGATTCCTCATACTAGCACACTTACATATCAAGCCCTTAGGTTGTTGCTCTAGTTTAATTCTAGTAGATCAGGAGAGTACCTATACATGATTGCTTTTAGACACATTTACATTAACTGCGCATGATGTGCCCACTTTATAAGTTGTTCCATGATGATTATATGGAATATTTGTTTCCCAGTGAAAAATTGTATTAGCGTTATGAGTCTGCTATAGATACTGGTATTATATATTACAATGTGTTGTTATCACCAATCACCTGTATATATGAATATCGAAGTTAACATCAAGGACGGCTCCTTAGTTAACGCTGAAGTTTAATAGTTGAGAAAAATCGCATTTATTATTTTACAACACTAAGACTAAGCAGCTATTTTCCGGGAGATGAAAAAACAGAAAACTGAAAAAGAAAAAAATGGGAAATGTTATAGATAGAACAGGAAATGAGAATAAAGATAGATAAAAGGTTCATGGAATCCGCAGTCATGACCCTGCTCAATTGATCTGATGAGCAATGCCTTATAAGATTTTTAAAAGATTGTTAACGTGATGTTTTATATGGGATTGTCACTCTCATTAGGTCATTTTAGGTCATTTTCCCTGTCATTCCCCAGTTTGTTCAGTGATGTTTTCATCTTCAGGTAAATAAGTACCTAGAGAACTATGAAAGGGCCCTTACTGGATTTCAAGCTGCTGCGCTAAAGGATCCTGGTCTGAATGCATCTGAGGAGGTTGAGAAGATAGTCAGTCTTCTTGACAAGCTAGAGAATTTCTTGAAGGTAAAGTTATTTTTGAGTGAAGAAATTAGCTACTTAACTACTGGAACTATCTTTTAGCTGGTTGATTTTATGATTTGTAGTTAAACTTGTGTATTTTGGGGAGTTAGAACTGCTAGTTAGCACAGTTATTGCTAATTGACAAGACATAAGAGAAACTGACTATAATATCTTTCAAAAATTTAGTTATAATGTTAATATGGGAGTTAAAATTGTTTTCATGCTGTCTTCTTGGTTTGCGTGCAACTTATTAATGATTATCTGTCTTCTATGGATGATAGTAATCCTTACTTTAAAACTGTTGGTTTGTGCACACAGGTACATGCCAAAGGGAAACGACTTGCGTCTTTTGCATCGTCGCTGGCTTCTGCCAATTGTGAGCTGTAATCCTTTGCTTTGAGTGATTCTTACTTTCTATGAAAAGCTTTTGGATTTCTGTAAGTGCATTTAATTTGCTGTCCTTTTCTTTTGTTCGTTTGTGCGGGATGTGTCCTTATCTCTAGTCAGTTCCTCCCACAAAAAGGCGAATGTTGATCTTCTATTTGAGGGTCTTAACAAAGCAACAGCCATTGTTGGAAAGGTGCTATTCTTCATAAAGCATGATAGTGTTTCTCCCCTGTAAGTTCTCTGCTTGTCAATGTTCTCACGGTTCGTGCATTTGATCAAACTGATTTAGTCACAGCTTGTGGACATTGTTGTGCTTCACATGTATTACAATGATGCGATTCTTTCACATGGTTATTAAACTGACTGTAGGCAAGTCCACATACTTGTTCTATTTTAATTCTCTGAAGCATCATGTCACACTTGTTGATCCTTCAAGCAGCGTGCTTATTATGAACTTTGTGGTGATTTCTGGCAGGTATTATTTAGCATGTGATTCAAATCAGACGTGTTTTATCCTTTCAGTTTATGGCATACGGAATGACGTGGTAAGAAGTAATTGTTTCTTTCTGCAAAAAATGTGAAAATTGACTTTTGGACCGTTTTGTTCTCATTGTTCTTTTGCTCTCTATCTACCACTTTATTTTGGATTCCTTTGTGGTTCGGATAAATTTCAGTCACATTCATTGTGACTGAAATTTAGTGAATTTTGCAATCATATTACAGCACTCTCATTTCAATTAACTAATGCACTGAATGCTCAATATTTGCAACGTATGCACTTCAACAGGAACTAGCCAATTTTCCAAAAAATTGGTGGCTTTATCTCCATCATTGCCACATGGGCATCATATTATTTTGCCAGAGAATTGGCTGGACTTGGGTCATGGTACACCAATTGCAAAAATTGGATGTTTAGTGCATTGGATGATTAAAAATCAAAGATGAGTGATCTCATTGAAAATTGCTTAGATTTGGTGACTACCAATGAAAGTTATCCTTTATTTTCTTATATCTCAGATGTCAGTCTAGGACTATCACGCAGTTTGCTCCCTGTCTGTTTACTCTGGGTTTCTGAATTGTCACTGGTAGAATGGCGAAGGACGAACTTTTGTGTATCAGATCCAAAAACTAGGTTGAAAAGTGCCCAAATCTTGCGTACCCAGCACAAATTATAAGTTCAGCTCTTGCTTGCAGTCACTATTCACCATCTTGATTGCTATTTGCAACTTGTGATTTGTGCTTGCAGATTAAAGAAGGAGATCAACTGATGCTCTTGGATCCTCATTACCATCTCGTTGATTTTACTTGGGGTGGGAAGGTACTTATTTTGTCAGCATATATTATTGTTCACATTCATTAATGAGCAAGTTGTTATTAAGCTTTATTACCTTTTAACACTATCCTTGATATAAACCATATCTCGCAGTTCGAATTCTATTGACTGGTGGTCTGCTTCTCCTTTCTTATTGAACAGACTTACCAGTTCAAATCAATCCGTGTGGATTTCCTTCAACAATTGCTCGTGAATGGAAAGCCGTTGCCTCCAAGCCAGGCGGTTGGAACGTCCTTCTGTGCACAGCACAAGCCCTGAACGATTTGTATCAAGTGCCTGTATCTTGCTGAGTTGTGGACGTCTCTCAATTTTCCCGGCCTGTGTGGTGTGCACAGAGTAGAGAGGGTACGAAGGATGAATCAGTATGTTGAAAATGAAGAGTGGAATGATTGAGTTGTTGCTCATATTCGTTACTGACGCACCAAACGAGAACCAAATATAATGCGGATTCATTTTTTGACAGAGCAGCTTCGGTCATCGAGTTGGTATTCCTTGTGTGTCTTCTGCCTTATTGAGATTGTATCTTAGTTTGCACATAACAACGAGAGCCTCAATCTTGTAAAATGTAATGATTTTTTGGGTAAGCTTTGCAAATTACATAAGCCATTGCATTATCACATGCCGCACAATTATTTCACACTTCATGACCCGAGAAACGATGTATTTCCAAAAACAAAGAAAGATTGCAATAGTTTCTTTCATCAATCTCAAATTTAATCTTCCCATCTTGGACGTTGTGAAGTATGTTCAGGTTCCGCTGCTGCACGCTTTCGAGTATGACCAGGTTATTTCTCTGGTTCGGCCCAAAGGCCAAGCAGATTTGCGCATCACTCTTTCGCCAAACTATGGCGGACTGGTCCATCCTAACGTCAGTATTCTCAAATTGTAGGATCATCATCGGCAAGTTAACATTCTCCTGACCCCCAAGATCATAGCAGGTGTCCATCAGTGGAGACAGAGGCTCTGGAACGGAATAGTTGGACATATAATTGGTGAACTCCGTGTGAATGGCCGAATTAATCGGGGCGGCAATCAAGTGATGGTAGTCCCGGAGTCTGATGGTCCTAGGAGGTGGAGACTCCAAAGAGAGCCTAAATTTCTGACTGCCAAAGGCAGTACCAACTAGGCTGACGAAATAAAAAGAAGGGTTATTTTGGTTGATTATGAAACGTGTGATATTGTTTGTTTGGCAATTACGAAGGGCTTCAAGCCCAAAAGTAAGTAACCATTTGAGCTCTCACTGCCAGGGATGCCATAGCAGAAGATTCGGGCAATGGTGTGATAAGGTTGAGCCTCCTTGTCCTAGGCCTACTATACCGGCAATGGTGCCGAAATTCTGGCTACCAATTTGGCTGCAGCCGAAGATGGAGCTCCAGAACTTGTTCTTCGGAGTGAGGGTGAGCACATCTCAGACATAGTGACCGTCAGAGTGCGATCCATTATCATAGTCGATCGAGTACGTGCATTTCGGTTTGAGTTTGTGGTGGACTTGGGTGGCTCGAACAAGGGGTCTTGTTGAGGATAGCAACTAGTACAAGGTTCACATTGGTTTGCGTAATGTCGCTGCCCTGTGTTGAAAATTAGGGTCAGGTTGACTTTCCGGGTCCCAAGGCCGATGGTAACCACGAACTCGCCTGCCCCGCGAGAGCTACCTGGATTGACAGCCAGGCTTTCTCATCGTAATTCCCAGCGGGCAGCGCTTGAGGTTGTCCCAGAATGTTCATAGAATGTTTAAAATATGTCTCGAGTTTGAGTCTACTTTGAAATTTTGAATATTTCGAATTAGATATGTTGCGGACATTCGAAATTAAGCAAAGAAGATCCGAAAATCAACTTCCCAAAGTTTGAATCTGCATTGGAGAATTTGGCCGCTAAAATAGGAAAGTCCAACTTTCACTTGGATTTAGATTTTGTTTAAAACATACAGAGATATGTTTTGGATAAAATCGTTTTAGATAGGAAACAGAATCCTATGAGAAGTTGAAAAAATAATAAGGGTTTTACTTATATATAGACTTGTGGCCGTGGATGGTAGAGGTGGATCACAAATTGTCTTGAAGCGCCGCGTGAGTGCTTGGTGTTCCGCCGTTGATCATGAAGAATTGTTCTTGAAGTGCCGTCTAGTCGTCGAGTGCTTGGAAGGGATTTTTCTTTGTCGTTCTTATCCGTAAATTACATCCAAGAAAGATTAGTGTTTGTAGTCAATTAAATCTTGTGGTAAGATTTGCGTGTAATTCCTTTGTGAGATTGAGAGATTATTTCTTGAGGAATTCTTGGGCTAAACATTGTGTGCATTGTTGGGTGTAATTGGGGCTTGGGAAACACCGAGAGAGTGTTTGAGTGACTTGAGTATGTAATCTCCTTGTATCGCTTGTTCTATAGTGAAATTCGCTGCTGCTCTCCCCGTGGACATAGGTCTTTACGACTGAACCACGTAAATCTGGTGTCCGATTTATTTTCTTTTTCTGTCTATATTATTATTCGATCGCTCGCATTTTCGCAACAAGTGATATCAAAACCAAGTTTGGCTAAGTTAAAGCGAATCGATGGCGACAGAAGAAGTAAAAGTGAGAATCGACAAATTTGATGGGAAGGATTTTAGTTTTTAGAAGATACAGATTGAAGATTATCTTTACCAGATGAAACTGCACTTGCCCTTATATGGGAGAAACCAGAGACGATGAAGCAAGCTGATTGGGATTTTCTAGATAGACGAGCTATGGGTGTTATTCGGTTGACGTTGGCTCATAATATCGCGTTTAACATCTTGAAGGAGAAGACCACTGCTGATTTGATGCAAGCCCGGTCGGATATGTATGAGAAGCCCTCTGCGATCAACAAGGTATATTTGATGCGACGTCTATTTAATTTGAAGATGAGCAAATGTGCGTCAGTTGCATATCATATCAATGAATTCAATGTGATTGTTAATTAATTGAGTTCTGTTGAGATTGACTTTGAAGATGAGGTATGTGCTTTGATTCTGTTATTCTCTGCCTGATAGTTTGAATATTATTGTTACTGCTATTAGTAATTCCTTTGGGTCAACAAGTTTGACATTTGATGGGGTTCGAGATTTGATTATGAGCAAGAATATTCGTAGAAGAGAATCTTGCGAACCTATATCTACTGCTTTAGTATGTGAAAATAAAGGAAGATCTATAACACGTGTGGTAAGAGTAGTACTAATATGAACAAACGTAGTCAATCTAGGACTGCTAATGTTGTTTGTTGGAGTTGTGGCAAGAGAGGGTATCTTAGAAGGAATTGCCTTAAGCTGAAGAATGAAAAGGGTAAAGAAATTATTGTTGATTCTGCAGATAATGTTGCAGCTGTAGCTGATAATGCTGATTATGTCTAGTCTGTCACTAATGATTTATCGTTTGATGGATGGATTATGGATTCTGGTTGTTCTTTTCATGTCACACCAAATAGAAACTGGTTTATCACGTATCAATGCACAGGTAGTGGTAAAGTCCAGTTAGGGAACAACGCTAAGTGCGATATTGTGGGTGTTGGTAATGTTAAAATCAGAATGCATGATGATATTGTGAGGATATTGACTGGAGTAAAACACGTTTCAGAATTGAAAAAGAACTTAATTTCCTTGGGTGTCTTAGATTCAGCTAGTTGCAAGTATGCTTCAGAATGTGGAGTTCTAAAGGTTGTTCAAGGTGCCCTGGTGATAATGAAAGGAATCAAGGATGGAGGCATGTATAAACTTCAAGGTGAGCAAGTGACATGTTTAGGCCCAGAGACGTTGGATGCATCTTTTTGAGAGTCTATTGACTGCTCGAGGAAGACCTGGGTGTTTATGCCAATGCACAAGTTTGATGCTGGTGTTAGGATCACGCGGTTGAGAGCTTTGATCGAGATGGAGACTGGTAAGTCGATCAAGCATGTGCGGACTGATAATAGCATGGAGTTCTGCTCGGAGCTGGCAAATAAATTCTACATGAAAGAGGGCATAGTGAAACACCACACTAGCTAGTAAATCACAACAATGTGCAAAATTGATGAGCAAAACATTACTAGAGACGACCCAAAAAATGATCTCTAGTGCTGGTATTGCTAGGAGAATTCTAGCTGATGTGCTTAGTACGATAAGCTGCCTGGTGAATAGATCCCCATCAATTGCTTTTGAATGGCGGACTCCTGAAAAAGTGTGGTCAGGTAACATTGCTGGTTATTCTATTATTAGAATGTTTGGTTACCCCTGTTATTTTCGAGTGAGTGATGGTAAGCTCGATTGGAGGGCAAGATGCAAATTCCATGGCTATGCACAAGGTGAGCAGGGCGATCGGTTGTGGTGCCCAGATATAAATTCACCTATTAACAGCAGAGAAGTTACCCTTGATGAGTCTCCGATACTTCTGGCTATGAGTGTTTGTGGCAGTGTTAATATAGATCTGGACGGTGTTCAGCTTGAGGTGGAGTTGCGACCAGAAACTCCCGAGGTAGCAAGTACGAGTACTAGCAAAGTAATCAACACGGATGGTGCTTGTAGCGAGGTGAAGCCTATAGAGCCAATGGTTGCCGTAATTGTTGAAATTAACAAGGTACGTATTCGATCTCCTGATAGATATTGATGCAATAATTGTTTTACTTTGTCTGCGGTTAAGGAGATTGCGTCGGAAAATCCTTGCGGAATAGTTAAAGGTGCATGTGGAGTTGGTATTCTAATGAAGTCCTCGGTTATGGCGAAGTTCAAGCAAGGCTTAAACTTGGATAATATATGTGGCGGTTGAGCCCATCGGGGGCTATGGAAGAGTAGCAGCAAAGTTTGAATTTTTGCGAAGCGATTGCAACTTGGCTCAAACATCCAGCCAAGGTGGAGATTGTTAAAATATGTTTCGAGTTTGAGTCTAATGTGAAATTTTAAATATTTCGAATTAGATATGTTGCGGACGTTCGAAATTGAGCAAAGAAGATCCGAAGATCAACTTCCCAAAGTTTGAATCTGCATTGGAGAATTTGGCCGCTAAAATAGGAAATTTCAACTTTCACTTGGATTTGGATTTTGTTTAAAACATACAAAGATATGTTTTGAATAAAATCGTTTTAGATAGGAAACAGAATCCTATGAGAAGTTGGCAAAATAATAAGGGTTTTATTTATATATGGACTTGTGGCCGTGGGTGGTAGAGGTGGATCACAAATTGTCTTGAAGCGCTGCGTGAGTGCTTGGTGTTCCGCCGTTGATCATGAAGAATTGTTCTTGAAGCGCCGTCTAGTCGTCGAGTGCTTGGGAGGGATTTTTCTTTGTCGTTCTTGTTCATGAATTACATCCAAGAAAGATTAGTGTTTGTAGCCAATTAAATCTTGTGGTAAGATTTGCGTGTAATTCCTTTGTGAGATTGAGAGATTATTTCTTGAGGAATTCTTGAGCTAAACATTGTGTGCATTGTTGGGTGTAATTGGGGCTTGGGAAATACCGAGAGAGTGTTTGAGTGACTTGAGTTTATAATCTCCTTGTATCACTTGATCTATAGTGAAATTCGATGCTGCTCTCCCCGTGGACGTAGGTCTTTACGACTAAACCACGTAAATCTGGTGTCCGATTTATTTTCTTCTTCTGTCTATATTATTGTTCGATCGCTCGCCTTTTCGCAACAGAACGGACCTGCAACTGGTTTCAGAGAAAAAATGAGCTCGGAATCGTGAGATTGACCATTAGTGGCGAGCGGCGAACGGGGTTGATGCCTATGTGCCAATGTCAATCCACATCTCTTTGCTTGACCTATAATTAATTTAAACCATGATGTTATTTATATTATATCAGTCAAATCTCTACCCATGTCAATTATTACTATCCAAGAATATGCATTAGCAATGGGGAACATGAACCGGAGTGATAAACATAGAAAATGGGACCTTTGCAAATAGTCGCCGGTTTCAGCGACTTTATTTTGACAGCATTCGTGCCATGCTCTTCCTGATTCACCATTTCCCTTCCGCATGCATATCTCTTCTCAAACTTCGTGACTATGTTGAGAAAACCGCCTAATAAATTTTGAAGTTGAGAAAACCTTCTTTTGTTTATTTTAAATCTGATAATTACATAGAAGTATTTTCTTATATGAACTATTAATGAAGAAAAGTCCATTCGGATTCAGTCTACTATTGTTTGAATATCACGAACATGAAGAAAAATTTATATCTTGAAGATATTTACTCTTTCTAATGTTGTTCAAATATCTGGACGAACATAATCAAGTCTTGGATAGCATCTCAATCAATAATATGGATATTGGTAAGGATTGCATGTGGAGATCATCAAAATCATGAAATAGTTTTCAAGTCTACTAAAGCTGGACAACATCAAAATCTAAAGTTATACGTGGACATATATATTCAGACGCAAGCCTCATTTGTTTTGAATGAAACAGATAGTGATCTAACTTGGATTTTCAATGTAAAAAATAGCGGTTGATCTTTAATCTTAAAGATTGTCTTGCAACAAAATCCTTACACGGGACATCTTTGATTGATTGACAATCATTCTTGGAGACAAGCTACTTACCTTAAAACCAAAGAACTCTACTTGTGGAAACTAGAGATTTGTTTATATGGGCGATCAAATCATCCGGGATTTGAATCTTATCTCTCAACAACTACTCAAAATTCTTTGCACATTTCGTCCAACGAGTTGATTGGAGAAAGATTCTTGAAGACTATCCAACTGCTAGATTGATAGTGAATGAGTGTAAAAGGAGACCAAAGTATTGAAGAGTATAGAGAGATCAAGAATAAAAAATTCCAAAGTTTAAGAGAACTTTAGACTTTACTGCTACAAATTGTAAATCTCTAAAAGGCATTGAAAAAACGACCGTGTGATGTTGTGTGACCAACCACTCACTTTTGTAACCTTTTATTAATTGACCAGTGGACTGTCAACATGGAAAAGTGGACGTAAACTTACTCTAAGCCGAACCATTACAAATTATGTGTGCAATTTCTTCTATCTTTAAATTCTTATTCGCTACTTTTGATAAATAAAAAAATTGCATACCAGTGAATATCATTATATCATTATACTATTTAAATTCTAACTCTTGCGCAATGGTGAATGTTGGCATTTAGACTCAAATCATCTCACCATCGCCATGCCATCAATGGACCGTTGGTGGGGAGTTTAGCATTTATGAATTGACAATGGCGACTGTTGGATGAGCCAACCGGCCAAAATAAGCCAAAGTGCAAAGAAGCCGCCATCGCCATGCCATCAAGCCGTTCTCGCGGCCCGTGCAAAGGTGCTTCTCCTCATCTTCCACGTTTTAATCTTACGTATTTGCACAGAAACATCTTGGAGACTTGGTTCATCAGGTTTATCCGTCTGACAGTAAGAACCGAATCGACCTAAACACAACGACAGTCATTGCAGCTATCTTAATCATGTAAAATACACAGAACATGTGAATATGTGCTGCGTGTAGTAAAACGATGTACGAAATAGAAAGAGGGGGACTCACGATAAACGTCTCGAGTGAGACAGGCTTTCCGACAATGAGCGATGCAGTGGACTTTGACTAAAACTCCAAGTTCAACAGTTATAGAAAGATTCCAGAGAGTTTCCTCCTGATGCTACTTTTTCCTCCGGGTGGTCCCACGGCACGCGAGATTTATTTATTTGTTTATTTTTTTCGAGAGAGAAAAGGGGCGTTCCACACCAAGACTAATGACCCATCGGATTCTATGAGTACATTTAATAATATTTCTACTTTCAAGAAAATTTTTTTTTCAAAAATAATTTTTCTCTATTTATATTCCATGAAACAGTTTTTAAATAAAATAACACATTTAGTAACTATATAAAATTTCTATTTTCGAAATAGAAAAAGAAAAGAATACATTTAAGACGACTTACAAGTTTTTTTATAACATAAAATTTCTTCTAATTTTTAATATTTTTTAAGATTTTTCCTTTTGTTTCTTTTTTATTTTCTTTTTTTCCTCTCTTCTTCTTCCTCCTTCAGTCGGTCACCGGGCAGCGGCGGTGGTGGGCAGCAAACGGCATCGACCAGCGACGAGGCTCCAACGATCGATTAGAAGAGGAAGAAGAAGAAAAGAAAAAAGAAACGTATTTCTAAAAATTATTTTCGAGAACAAGAAGTTATTTTTTTCTACTTCTTGTTTTTGTTCCAAATCTATTCCCTACCCACTTTTCTATTTTGGGGAATAGAAAAATAAATTGATGTTACTAAATGGATTTCTATTCTTTTTCCATTCTAGGGAACATAAAGAAAGAAAAATAGAAAAATTGGAATTTTCAAACAGAGCTTTATATCAAGAACGCACATGATAATTATTATGTTTTTATGTTCTCAAGAACAAGTTTCAAACAGAAATATATTTGGTAATACAATTTCATTTTTTTTTATCCAAGACAAATTCTTAGCCTAGAATTAGGTTTGAAACATAAACAGAAATAAAATTCTTCTCATTACTCGCCCTTGCCATCCGTCGCCCACTGCCCGTTGATGTATGATTTCTACATCGATGCTTTCAATTCGATTGATTAAGGATGTTTTATCTCACAAAAGAGTCGAGCACAAATACTAGAAAAGAGCACGGGGGGAGATATTTAAAAAGGCTATCAAATTTCGTATTATTATCAAACTTGTATTTCTATTCAGAAACTCATTCAGAAATAGAAAAAGAAAGATTTATTTCTAATAAAAAAAATTGTTCTAGTTATCATTTGCGTAGAGTCAGGCCGATAATCACATAGTATGATCATTTTGGGTGAATCTGAACTCATCCACCCGAAAAAGACCATAAATGTCAGCAAATTTGAAATTTCTGGAATTGGGCATTGCCGTGTTGAAGCTTATATTGTCCACTGCTGGGGACCCAAACCCAAAGACACCACACGCTACTCGATAGCTTGATATTATATGAAGCTCCTGGCTCTGGGTCTAGACATCACCCTACAGTTACCAAGATTAAGGAAGGACAAGAAATGGCTCACAAGCTCGTTTCTCTTGTGATCTTCTGCATTCTCCTTGGTTCGCACTCTCCTCTCGAGGTCATCGGCCGCTCGAATCGTCACAGGTGATTCTCCAACTGACGCATTCGTATCTCTCTCGATTCATTCATTTCGTATTCTCTATTCTCGATCCGGTTAAGAGAACGGTTCATGCTCATGTCATGTATTCATACATTAAAGAGTACATGTCGAATCCTCTTTTTTTTTTCCTTTTGTAGATAATGATCACAACAAAATCGTGATGGCTGAGAGCTAGAGGTGTTAAACAGGTGAGTCAGGTCGGATTTGAGTCGGGTCATTAATGGTCCTATTCAAATTGACCTATTAACCCATTTATACAAAATGTAAATTTTCCGACCTATACCCGACCCATACCCGACATATTTAACTAAATTTAAAAAGTTTATTTCTTATATATATATTAAAAAATGGTATTTCTAAAATAGTTTTATACAACACAAATTTAATGGATAATTTTTATAATTTTTAAAATAATTATTCTAAAAAATCAAATTTTAATTATTTTTATTTTTGTAAAATTAAATTTTTAATTATGTTTTATTTATTAAATATATTTTCTTTTTTCCTTTTTTTCTTTTTTTCTTTTTTTCTTTTTTGTTCTTCTTCTTCTTTGGCCTGCCGCCAACCACGACAACGGCCGGCGGCCGGCCACAGGCGAGCCTCGAGCTCGCCCGACGTCGGCAAGCTCGAGTCTCGTCGGATCAGCGAGGCTCGAGCCTCGCCGGCCGTCGGTGAGGCCTCCACTTCGCCAGATCTAGCAAGCTCGAGGGTAGCTGGCCGTCGACGAGGCCTCCGCCTCGCTAGATCCGGCAAGCTCGAGGCTCGCCGAACGTCGATGAGGCCTCCGCCTCGCCGGATCGGGCGAGCTCAAGGCTCGCCGGCATCGGGCGAGCTCAAGCTCGCCCTTGCCGGATCTGGCGAGGCTCGAGCCTCGCCCGACGCCGGTGAGCTCAAGGCTCGCTTGGCCGATCGCCGTGCCGGCGACCGGAGGAAGAAGAAAGAAAAAAAAAATTAAAATAAAAAAATAATTATAATTTCGATTTTTATAAAAAAAATATTTTTGTAAAGTTAAAATAGAGAAGAGAGAGTCTCTCTCTGTAAATGGGTTCATTTTTAATGGGTCTTAAGGGTGCGTTTGGGAAGACTTTTGGGGAAAGTCTTTAGGAAAATGCAAACGCCTTTGAGTTAAAGGTGTTTTCCAAAATACAACTGTATTTGGTAAATTGTATTTTGAAAGCCCTTTGTGAAGCACTTTGGGCAAAATTGTGTTTGGGGAATTATATTTACAAAGCAACTTTGTGGTAAAAAAAAAATTATCAAAAGAAAAAATAAAAAAAATTGATCAGCAAGGGCAGCGGCCGCCGGCGACCTCCGGCGACCCCGGATCTGGGGCGGCGATTCCTGGCGACCCCGGATCCGGGGGCGGCGAGGTCGCGCGACGCCGCCTCGATCTCCGGCGACCTAGATCCGGGCGTCAAGGTCGCGGAGGACCTCGCCACCCCGGATCTAGGTCACGGGAGGTCGCACAACACCGCCGCGACCCAGATCCGGGGGCGGTGAGGTCGCACGACCCAAATCGAGGGCAACAAGGTCCTCCCGCGACCCTACCGCCCCAGATCTGGGTCCCGACGACCCAGACCTCGCCGCGACCCACCCCCCGGCATCGGTCGCGCCACCCCCGACGACGGTCATCTAGGCGACGGTTGCCGGCAACTGCCTGCCCTTCGCCAGTGACCGGTCGCAGAAGAAGAAGAAGCTCGGGCAGAAGAAGCCGCTCGCGCGGAAGAAGAAGAAGCCCGGGGAAGAAGACGATGAATAGTAAGGGCGAAACCGGACAAATGAAAAATCAATGAGGGTATTTTGGCAAGAATTTTTTTTTTTAATCCCTCAAGCTCAGCATTTTCGGTAAGCTGAAAGCTCAAGGCAGCCCCCAACCTGCCTTGGGCTTTTAGCCTTGTAAAGCTGGCATTTGGGGAATGCAAACCCAAAAACAAATGCCAAACACACTTGCATTTGCCCAAGGGGCTTTGGACCCCCAAAGGGCTTTGGGAAGTGGTTTCCAAACGCACCCTTAGATGTGTATGTTCTCATACCCATTTAAGACTCATATATCTCAACCTCTTTATTTTTAAAACGCATTATAGGTGCTTTGGGAAATAAGTCTCAACCCATTTACGACCTATTTAACTAGAAATAGGTCCATAAATGGGTCAATGACCCATTTTGACACCTCTACCAGGAGCACCCGCGGCGAGATGGCTCATGGGCCAGCAATGGCTCGCCTTCGGGCAACATCCTGTTGTCTCCGCCCACCTTGTCCAAGCAGTATAGCATGGCTTCTGTGACCGTTGTCGCAACCTCTAAGGGTAGTAATAGCGACCAAAATCCTAGACAGCGTCCCTGATGGTCGGTTCTTGGCCTTCTGGTAATTCGGTGCCCTTCACAGAGCAGTGAGCACGGAGGAAGAAAAAAAAAAATTCGCCTTCATTTAATCGTTTCATTCAATATTAATTGGTCATTGATGTATTTCTTCGAACAATGGAATAATCTCAGCTATTGCATCCCAGTATATATGTTGTAATCGACGCCGGATAATCTCATTTATTGTAATAAATCACATCGTTGAATTGTTCTTTGTCCTTTCCATTTGGGATCCATGTTGTCTTCAGTCCCTACCTTTTCGAGAAATTCAAATCTTTAGCCTCGTCTTCGCCCTGTGCCACCGTTACCACCTATCACCAGGTTGCGCGCCCAGTGGATCTGATTAAAAGCTCGCCGTGTTCACAAATGCGCTGATGAAGCATTTTTCTTATCAAGCGCATCCGGTGACGTAGAAGACAATCTCAAGACTTGACAAGCCAACTCAATGAATGCAAACTTAATTATCTTCATGATGAGACCAGAGTTTACATTTGAATTGAACAAGAAGATCTGTGTGTTCAAGACTTATAAGCCATTATCTTGTTTGGGATCCAGTTCACTAAATTGCATTGTGACATGCTACAACAATTTCACACCTCATTACGCAAGGAACAATGTATCTTTCAAAACAAGAAAAAAGATAAAATAAAACAATAGCAATAGTTTCTTCATCTAGCCTCTCAATTGCCACAACCACCACTCCAAAATTCAACTTTCTTATCTTAATATAAACTATGTTCAGGTTCCGCCGCTGCACGCTGCCGATAATGACCAGGTCTGGCCAATTCTTGTTCGGCGCGAAAGCCAAGCAGACTTGCGCATCACTCTCTCGCCAAACCATGGCAGACGGTCCAAGTTAAGGATGGTATTCTCAAATTTTAGGACCATCTTCGGCATGTTCACGTTCTTCTGGCCCTGAAGATCATGACAACTGTCCAATAGTATGGATAGGTTCCGTGCGACGGGATACCTCGACATGTACTCGATGAATTCCGCACGAACGGCCGAGTAAATCGGGGGTGGCAACCGAGTGATGGTAGTCCCAGAGTCTCTGATGGTCCGAGGAGGTGAGGATTGCTGTGACTGTGAAGAGAAGCTAATTTTCTGTTTCCCAAATACAATACCTACTAGGTTGACAAAATAAAAAGATAAATTATTTGGGTCACTTATGATAGGCGTGTAACTGTCTCTTTGGCAATGAAGTAGGGCATCAGACCCAAATAGTAACTACCCATTTGAGCTCACTGCCAGGGATGCAATAGCAGAAGATATCGGAAAATTCTGATGCTATCTGTGAGATTAAGGTTGTGTTTCCTTGTCCTAGGCCCAGTATACCGGCCGTGGTGTTCGTGGCTATTATTTTGCCCGCAACCGAATATGAAGTTCGGGAACTTATACTTCGGAGTGAGGGTGAGTAGATTTTGGACGTAGAAACTGTTGAAAGATGAGCTGGCAAGCTATAAAGAAGTCGAAGAAACAAAAGCTGAGCTGGTGATCCGTAGAAAAGCTGAGCTGGCAATCCCTGTGAAGAATCCGACTATACAAAAGATTAAAATCACGAACAGAAGTTGATCAAGCTACTGAAGGAGCTGCACGTGTGCCAAGATTAATCATTCTGTTACTAAAGTTGTTAAATCTGTTTTTTGAAAGAAAGTCTAAGTAGTTAAGCTTTAGTATAAAGGGATTGAAGAAAACTGATGAACCAAGGTGATACATTTCTGAAAACTCGAACCTCTCTGTTCTCTTAAATTCTCTCTGTTCTTCTCAGGTTCTCTCTCTCTGTATTTTTCTGTTCTTCTTCATCTAGTAAAGCTTTGTAAGGTTGAATAAGAAGAAAGATGAAGAGAAATGTTCAACTGATGTACTGCAATTGATTGTTCAGCAACTACAGAGTACAGAATTCTCTCATATACAGGTTATCTTCTAGATTCTTTTTCTTCTCATGGTATCAGAGCATTCCCTGGGAGTTCTAGATCTAATGACTATATTACTGAAAGTTTGTATGAAGATCACATGAGCAAGACAATACGAAGATCTTGTTGATTTTTTTTAGTAAGCTGATCTTCGAAGTTTACTTGATTGTTTCTTCGTATCTTCAAAGTTTTCTGAAGATATAGGATGGCAACCAGATTGCAGAAGTATCCTTTTCCCATTCATGTGAATATAGCCAACTTTGTTACAATCAAGTTGAATGAAGAGAATTTTCTGTTATGGCAAGCGCAATTTAGCAGGTTTCTGAAAAGTCAAGATCTGATTGGCTTTATTAATGGTGAAACATTACCACCTGCTCAAATGATGCAAACTGAGATTGGGGAAGTGATGAATCCTGATCACCTGGATTGGATAAAAACTTATCAGCTAATCTCATCATGGATAAGTGGTGCAGTATCAGAGAATATCCTAAGTTTGATAATTGGCTTAGAAACTTCATTCGAGGTGTGGCAGGCTCTTATAAATCGGTTTACTCAGAAGTCTGTAGCGAAAGAATTTGAGTTGAGAGGAAAATTACAGGCTTGTAGAAAAAGAGATAGACCATTGAGTGAATATCTTCGAGAATTTAAAACTATCTGTGATCAATTGAATGCGATTGGAAAGCCTGTTGATGATATAACCAGGATGTTTGGTATACTTGAAGGGTTAGGTTCTGAATATGAAACTTTTAGAACAACCATGTACTGTCTCAAACCCCAGCCAGAGTATGATGAGGTTATCTCCCAACTTGAGAGATTTGAAACTAGGTTGCAAACATATTCTGTGAACCAATACAATACTAACCTGGCATATTATGGACAAAGAAAGACTGGAACAGTCTACGAGGTTTAATTCCGAAGTCAAGGAGAAAGTACTCAAGGGGGATACAACTCTGGCAGAGGACAGTTCATTAATAGAAGAGATCGTGGAAATAATTTTACCGAACAGAAGGAATCAACAGAGCGAGAATGAATACTCTAAACCTAACAAAGCAAGATCAGGTCAATAAGGATAACTGGTCTAACTATGGACAAGGGTTTAGACCATACACAAACTCTTCTCAGAGATATCAAGGTGTTAGATCTTATCCACCACAAGGCTCAAATGGTGATAAGCACGTACAGGATACAAAGCCAATGAATAATAGTCCTCTGGAATGTCAAATTTGTAAAAGACCAGGTCATACGGCACTTAAATGTTGGTATCGCTTTGATAATTCATATCAAGCAGATGAAATACCAACTGCATTAGCAGCCATGCATATTGAAGAACCGTATGGTTCGAATGGTATCCGGAGACACGGGGCTACATCACACATTACTTTGCAGAACCTGGTATGATTCGAAACTATGCTGCATATAGTGGTAATGATACGATTATGATAGGAGATGGGTCCTGTTTATCAATCTCATGTATTGGTAATGGAACATTAAATACAACAACTAGCATATTACCACTAAATGATGTTTTAATAGTTCCTGAAATCAAGAAGAATCTCCTTTCTGTATCAAAATTAACAGATGACTATCCTTGTTCTTTTATATTTGACAAACATGGGGTGTATATGAAGGACAATTACAATCATACAACAAAGAAGCTAGGAAGGAAAATCAAGGGGCTGTATCAAGTGGAATCTAGAGCCACAGAAGCCTTTTTCACTCAGACTCAACATGAAGTAGGAGAAGATGTCTGGCATCAAAGACTTGCTCATACAAGTTTAAAAACAGTGAAGATTCTGCAAAGTCAACATCTGATCCAATATAATTCGAAAGCTCCAAGTTTGTGTAGCAGCTGTCAAATTGCTAAGAGCTCAGCTTTGTCCTTTCCACTCTCAGACTATATCTCTAATGTTCCCCTAGAAAAGATACATTGTGATGTATGGGGACCATCACCAATTCCATCTGTTCAGAAATTTCATTACTACGTTATCTTTGTGGATGATTTTTCTCGATATAGTTGGATATATCCAATGAGACAAAGTCGAAGTGTATGATGTGTTTGTTATGTTTCAAAGACTAGTAGAGAATCAGCTTGGTCACAAGATCAAAGTGTTTCAGAGTGATGGAGGAGGAGAGTTCACTAGCACCAAATTTCAGAATCATCTACAACAGTGTGGCATTAAGCATAACATTTCTTGTCCTTATACACCAGAGCAAAATGGTGTTTCTGAGAGAAAGCATCGACATGTGGTTGAATTGGGCATAGCAATGCTGTATCATGCAAGAGTACCATTAAAATACTGGGTAGATGCCTTCATGACAGCAGTATATGTAATCAATTTGCTTCCCACAACAAAACTGCATATGAACTCACCTCACTATAAGCTGTATAAACAGAAACCAAAGTATGCTCATCTACGAGTTTTTGGATCAGCTTGTTATCCATGTCTCAGACCCTATACAAAGCATAAATTTGATCCAAGATCTCTCACATGTATATTTCTTGGATACAGTGAGAAACATAAAGGCTACAGGTGTCTTTTGCCTACTAATGGACATGTCTATATTAGTGGACATGTAGTTTTTGATGAAAAAGTATTTCCTTTTACTCAAAGAACTACTGCTGAGTATCAACAGGGATCTGAACTATACAAGTAATGGATAAGAGGATTGGTATCTCCTATATCCAATACTACAGGACAGATTCAGTCACAAGCCAATAAATCGATTGAATCTTTGCAGAATACTGGATCAAGTCAAATCATTCCGAAAATGCGGGACGAGTGGGATCAGATAATCAATCCTACATTTATACCACAAATGAACACAAGACTGATGCTTTGAGCTGCGATCACTCCCGATAATGCATTCGGAATGTTGAAACAACTCGAGATATCTCCAAATATTGAAGAACAAGTGTCAACCAGTCAAGAATCGACTCGACATCACATGTTAATACGAACAAGCACAAATCGGTTCTATATCGGAAATACACAAGGTACATTTTCTACTCATCCTATGCAGACTAGACTAAGATCTGGGATTGTTAAAGCAAATCCCAAATATGCATGTCTAGTTGAATATCGGGTTCTGTTGAACCAAAGTCGAAAAGACTGCATTAGCACACAGAGGATGGTGTCAAGCAATGCAAGAAGAAATGGATGCTTTGTATCAAAATAAAACCTGGGAGTTAGTCCCTAGAACTGACCAAATGAATGTAATTGGCTGCAAATGGGTGTTTAAAACAAAGCTTGCACCTGATGGGAGTTTAGATAGACTGAAAGCTCGACTTGTAGCCAAAGGTTTCCATCAAGAAGAAGGTCTTGATTTCACGAAAACCTTTAGTCCTCGTAGTGAAGTAGGCTACAATTCGAATAATTCTCTCGAGCAATGATGAAACAAAGGCCAATTCATCAGCTAGATGTTAAAAATGCTTTCTTACATGGTAACTTGAGTGAAACAGTTTATATGGAACAGCCACCAGGTTTTAAAGAATCACAGAGACCTCATCATGTTTGTCTCCTCAGAAAATCCCTCTATGGACTTCGACAAGCTCCTCGAGCTTGGTTTGATAAGTTCAGCAGTTTCTTACTAGAATATGGATTCTTTTGTAGCTCAATTGATCCCTCATTATTCATCCTACATACTGGTACAGAAACAATCCTCTTACTACTGTATGTTGATGATATCATTCTAACTGGAAGCTCATCTCAAATACTCTCTAGTCTCATTACTTCTCTCAGTCTTCAGTTTCATATGAAGGATCTTGGTTCACTACACTATTTCCTTGGCATTGAAGTTAAGCGTACTCCTGAACATTTGTTCCTTTGCCAAGCTAAATATGCTATTGATCTTCTCACCCGAGCCCATATGCTCGAGTCTAAACCAATTTCAACTCCTCTTTCATTAAGACCAACTATTTTGATCAATGATTCTATAGCTTTGTCCAATCCTGCTGAGTATAGAAGCCTAGTTGGTGGTCTCCAATACCTCACATTAACTCGACCAGACATTGCCTATGCCACAAATCTACTCTGCCAGAAAATGCAGAAACCTACCATCGCAGACCTCCATAGATTGAAAAGGGTACTGAGATATGTTAAAGGTACAATCAGATTCGGCTTATTCATTCATTCACAAAGCACTATGCATCTCTATGGCTTCTCGGATGCAGATTGGGCTGGATGTGCTGAAACCAGAAGATCAACAACTGGATTTTGCACATATCTTGGCTCCAATCTTATCTCCTGGGCAGCAAAGAAACAGCCAACAGTTAGTAGATCCTCTACAGAGGCTGAGTATCGTGCTCTTGCATCAACCACTGCTGATCTCACTTGGATCAGCTTTGTCTTACGAGACATAGGTTGTTCTCTTACTCCTCCGATTCATCTATACTGTGACAATAAATCAGCTATCTCGCTCACTGTTAATCCTGTCTTACATGCTCGAACAAAACATATTGAAGTAGATTTTCATTTTGTTCGAGAAAAGGTATCTTCTGGGTCATTTCATGTAAGATATATTCCGAGTCATTGCCAACTTGCTGATATCTTTACAAAACCCTTGTCACGAGTAGCACATTCTCATCTGCGAGTCAAATTGGGAATCTGTGCTCTCCCCATTCCCAATTTGAGGGGGATGTTGAAAGATGAGCTGGCAAGCTATAAAGAAGTCGAAGAAACAAAAGCTGAGCTGGTGATCCGTAGAAAAGCTGAGCTGGCAATCCCCGTGAAGAATCCGACTATACAAAAGATTAAAACCACGAACAGAAGTTGATCAAGCTATCGAAGGAGCTGCACGTGTGCCAAGATTAATCATTCTGTTACTAAAGTTGTTAAATCTGTTTTTTGAAAGAAAGTCTAAGTAGTTAAGCTTTAGTATAAAGGGATTGAAGAAAACTGATGAACCAAGGTGATACATTTCTGAAAACTCGAACCTCTCTGTTCTCTTAAATTCTCTCTATTCTTCTCAGGTTCTCTCTCTCTGTATTTTTCTGTTCTTCTTCATCTAGTAAAGCTTTGTAAGGTTGAATAAGAAGAAAGATGAAGAGAAATGTTCAACTGATGTACTGCAATTGATTGTTCAGCAACTACAGAGTACAGAATTCTCTCATATACAGGTTATCTTCTAGATTCTTTTTCTTCTCAAAACCATTGGAATACGATCCATCTGCATATTCGATCGAGTAGGTGCATTTCGATGCCGAACATGACGGGCTTGAGAATGTAGTAGACTTAGATGGATCAAACATTGGGCCTTGCTGCTGATAGCAATTAGGAAAAGGACAAGGTTCACATTGGGTCCATGTAATGTCGCTGCCCGTGTCGAAGATTAGGGTCAGGTCAACTCTCAGGGTCCCGAGGCCAATTGTGACCACGAACTCACCCCCTCCGGGAGCAACATGAATCGACAGCTAGGCGTTTCCGCCTTGATCCCCAGCGGTCAGCTGGCCAGATGGTCCTTGGATGTTCATGGAACGGACCCGCGCTTGGTCTCGGAGAAAAATGATCCTGGAATCGCGGGATCGATGGTTCGCAGCGATCGGCGAACAGGGTCCCTGCCTGTGTGCCAGTGTCAATCCACGTCCCCTTGCTTGATCTGCAATCAATCCAAATCATTACATCAATTACCCCTATAGCAACTTGAATCTCGAGACCACGTCAACCATCATCATTCAATAATATGCAGTTAGCAACGTCGAAACCTGACCCAGAGTAGCAAACAATAGAAACGGAGACCTTTGCAAGTAGTTGCCCGCGTCAGCGACTTCATTTCGACGACGTAACTGTCATGCTCTTCATGATTCACTATTTGGCTTCCCCACGCACACCTCTTCTGAACTTCGTGACAAGAAAAAAGCAGAACGAGGAGAAGAAGACGAAGATGGAAAGACTGTAATTGTCCATGGATGGACTGTGATTTGCTCGAGAACTCAGGAGGGGCTCGAGTATTTATGAATTGACAATGACGATTGTTGGATGATCCGACCGGTTCGATAGGAAATGGAAGGCCAGAAAAAAATGGTCAGAATAAGCCAGCGCGCAAGTTGACTTGGAAACTTCACGAGTCGCACACTTTCGAGCCGCCGTCGCGATGTCGTCAAGCCATTCTCACGGCGGACTCGGAGTTAACTCACTCGTGCAATAATTGCTGCTCCTCATTTTACATGGACTAATCTCATGTATTTGCACAGAAGAATCATGGAGAATTAGTTCATCAGTTTCTTTTTTTTTCATCTGCCTAAATATCATATATTCTCGATGAAGATTAGGACATGCGCGGTAGGTAGAAAGAAGAGTGGCTTTAATGACAACATGGTTTTGCTTTACGGCCTCCTTTGCATTTGGGTAGGATCAGGCAATCTATTCTGTAAGAAGAATGTTGAGGCATGGTTCATACTCCCCAGTGAGAGGAAGACACGGGATCCTAGTGGGGGTCATAGTAGGGGTGGAGAATGCAAAATCATGAGTTTTTATAGTTTTGGCCCATATTTTATTGATAATCTTTTTTCACTTGTAATTTGAATTTGAGCTCATGAATAGCTATTTATGTTGCCTATGTATAATCTTTTTTCACTTGTAATTGAAAGAGGTAACGAAGAGGTATGGGGTGTTAATTATTGTGAAATCATCTGCTAGACGTAACTCTAGTAAAAGCTGAAAGGGCTAGTAATAACACCTAGAGGGGGTGAATAGGTGTGAACAAAAATTCTCGCAAGATTTAGAAGTAATAATTGCTTTTAGAAGAAGACAGACTAAAGACGAATTCAGACTTTAGCAGTTATATAAAACTTCAAACAAAATAAAGGAGTTAAAAACTTAAACAGTTAAATAGAGCTATGAGTCAAGATAAAGGAGTTGAGGGAAGAGAATAAGAACACAAGATTTATAGTGGTTCGGCTTAGATCAAGCCTACATCCACTCTCCCATGCTGACAACCCACTGGCTGGATTTCACTAAGAATGAAAAGAGATTTTACAATCTTGCTGTCTCGACTTCACACTGAAGAACATCTACTAGTCTCTCACGAAGTCTCACTATAAGTTTCTCTCTTTTGTATACAACTTTGAGCTCAGTAAATGAAATAGTAAGGAACTAGGAAGCTTTAGACTTTGAAATTTCTCTTTCACGCACTCTCTCAAACAACTAGAGAGTCCACCTTAAATACTCTTTCATGCCTTCACGACCGTTGGCACTTTTCAAAGAAATTCTTTCAATCTACCCGTTGAACGAAATCAATCAAGGGGATCTCAAGTTGGTTGATTGATTGTAATGAAAGCCCGTCAATCATGTTCACTCATACAATCGGGATCTTGGTTTCCATAAGTAGAACTTTCCAAGTTTGCTTGCCTTCCAAAAGATTTGATTATCGGAATTTATTCCATTAAGGATAATCAATCATGTAGGTGTTATATCTAGTCAAAAAGCCATCCATAAATCATACGAATTGCATCATTGAAGAAATAAGGATAATCTCGCATCTGGATAAGTCTTCATTCTTCAGTAGCATTCAGTCTGAAATCTGTCAGTGTGAGCAGACTTTGAACCTAAAGTCCGGCGGTCTTCAGACTTTGACACTTCAGTCTAGAAGTCTTCAGACTAGACTTTGGAAAGGTTTTGTCAACTTCAAAACAGTAAATAAGTTTTCTCCAATAAAAGCAAAATGACATACAACTATATATTTTTCACATAACAACGGCCATGAGGATATGCTCTAATATTCGTGAATTCCTATATATTTCAACATTTTGGAGTATGCACTTTTGGGTTATAAATCGCACCATATGTTGTACATAAGTCCCTCCAAGAATCAATAAACGATCGCCTCCTTTGGGAGCATGATTACGATTAGAATGGGAGACATGTAACCACTACATAAGATCAATATTTCTCAAACTCAATTAAGTGTGCCACTTTGATTGACACGACCTAATTAAATCATTGAAACTCTCTCATACCAATGATATAGAATTTATATCTCACATTTACTATATACATGTAATTTTTTATTTGAAGATAAACAATTTATCACTAAAATCACATGCTATGTCCATTATATTGTTCCGTTTACTGATACATGCTAAACCTTATACATGAAATCAATGAATTGTGCTCTACACATTATGTATGTGATGATATACATGTTAGCCGACATCTGTATTTCTGAAATCATAAAGAAATATAGGAAAATACCCTAAAAAAATGCATGTATATAGGGTTTTGTATATATTTTCACATCATTAAAAGCATCAAACATTTAAAATAAATACACCATATTATAGAATATCTCGATACAAGAATGTCGGGACCAAGAACTCTTCGAACGAAGCCCGGATGCACTCTCATCGCCGTTAAAGTGCACGACGCATGTAGCACAGACTCAGTGTGCTTGAACTGGCTTAGATCATTGGTCCAACCAGTCTAGTCAATGATCAGCCAGTTCGATCAATGGACAACTGAGTTGGGTCAAAGAGCCGAATCAGCTTGCATCGCGAGTCGTTGATGTCATGATTAGGGGTGAACAATTCCAAGTTCCATACAAATTTTACCTGAAATCTAAAACCTACCCATTAGAACAGGTTCAAATTCCACCTTTATTATTAATTAAACGACTGCATTAAATTAACACCTTTAACAACCACCATTTATTGTTATAATTCACAAATCATAACTTATATTTAGACCAAAAAAAAAAAAGAGAGAATCATTAATAAAGTAAAAGTCTTAATCATAAAATGGAAGTTCGGATTAGTGGTTTCACATTATACACTCATCATTGAATGCCATAGAATACCGCATGATAGCGCGAAGAATAGACCAAGAAATACACAAAAACTTATTCTAGAACCTAGAACCTACCAATCAAAACAAATTCTCCCATTTTTGAAACATAAAACCTACCATGCATATTTTGGAACTTAAAACTTGATAAGTTCCCAACTGTCCGACTCTCATATTCCAAGTTCTAACTTAGAACCATGCTTACCTCTAGTCATGATGATGTCAACCATGCTAGGCGACACCTACGCATGTCAACACAATGCAAACGTGAGTGGCTACGCATGGGGACTCATGTAGCTTCCCTTGGAGGTGCGCCACCCACCAAATTGCTTGTCTCGATGAGGTCAATCTATTTATGTGACAAAATTAATTTCTTCCTGAAAAAAAAAAAAATTCATGAAAACAGGCCAAATCCATACATTCTAGACCAAGACTATGGCTATTCTTATATCACATGTAAACTATAAAAGGGGTACCTCAAGATCTTCATAGTTAGAATGTAGAATACAGTAATGGAATCCATAGTTCTTAATGCAGAATAGCAATGATCTAGGTTATTTGTGTATTAAGGTTAGAGACTTGAGCACTATTTGTAAAGTTCTTAACCACAAGATCTCTCATCACAAGCTGAGCTTTACTCAGTCCATACAAGTTAGCTCAATATTAAACTAATTAAAATTTTCATATCTCAACTTATTAGAGAAATTCCATAAAATGGTAAATTTCAATGTCAATTAATGTATCACACATCAGAAAAAATCTTACAATTTGCGATTGATGAATATGAGTTTTGGATATCTTATGGATTAAGATTACAAGTTTATTTATGGGTTATGGAACTATTTCGATGCTTTAGGGGTTGAGATCTGGCCATATGATTGTAAATTAGTTCAAAATAACATCATATAGTTTTACTTGTTCACTTAATATATGCATTCTCCATATGTTTTCGATGAGGTTGATAGCCATAGGCATTAACATAAAACGCAAGGGAAAAAAATGAAAGAAAGCATAATTTATGTTATTAAAACTTCGGGGATTCGAGGTGTCGCAGCATGGTTGGAGCCAGGTGAAAGGGAAAAAAAAGAAGGCCTTGCTCTTGAAAGATGGTTCCCTAGCCCGGATGCCCTTATCCAGCGAAGCGGGAAACTTGTTGAAGATCAAGGACTCCACTAGTGAGAAAACTATGCCCCCATCCACAGCTCGTAAGGCTGTGAGGAGTGTCAAAGAGTCGAAGCCGGAGTCTTCTCCTCCTAGCCCTGTTGAGGAAAGGCCTAGCTCGGTACAAGAGGTTCCGGCCTCTCATCTTGCGGAGGACAAGGACCGAAACGAAGCTACCAATTTCGATATTGGTGCTTGATTCGGTGCTTTCGAAAAGCTATGTTAGCTCGATGATGATTTACTATCACCCGCCTCATCACCGAAGGCTCCTACTACTTCTAAGAAGGTGGAGTCCATCCAAGACAAGCTCTTGGCCCTTGATCCAGCTCCTCCTCCGGTCGCGGATCCATCTACTTCGGTGGCCACACGGCGGAAGCCGAATAGGCGGAGGTAGGTCCTCCATTCCTCCTTTGCTGTTTTCCTTGGATATTTATAGCTATATTTATATATATATATATATATATATATATATATATATACATAAAAGGAGTACTATAACAAGAGAATAAGAGAGTGTATAAGATTAACAGATCTATATGAAAGCGATCTATATGAAAGCAGTAAATGATGTATAATAACAAGGAATTAAATAATTTAAATAAAATCGCGAGAATTAAGGATAATGTAAAGAGCAAAGGCAATATATAAAATATAAAATAAGAGTATGCATAAATAAAAACCAACCATGAAGGTGGTATGAACTTGTATTAAATAAAGCTGAAAAGCTGAAATTACATGTATTGAAAGATGCAGAAACTAAAGCATCAAGTCATCCACTAGGGCGGTAATCCGCACTCCGGGGAGTATTGATGTTTGTATTACAAGAAATGGTTAACCAACTATCATGTAAGTTGGTAACCCAAAGTATAAAACTATGTATGTGAAAACTAACTTACTTTGAAACCAGGGGAAACAAGGTAAGAGAGCTTGGAGATGGAAGGGATGATGGGTTACAAGTGAGAGAGGGAGAGGAAGAAGAGAGAAATCTGGAAAATTTCGAGTCCCCTTCTTCTATGTCGAGAATGTGTATTTATAAGGGTGCTACAGTAAAAGTGCTACAGTGCTGAACAGTGTAAAGTGAACAGTACTGAGTGAACAGTGTAAAGTGAATAGTGAATAGTGAATATTGAACAGTGAATAGTGAACAGTGTATGCTACGATGTATAGCCTTTGCGCCGCTCGTAACGGTGTCGGCATGTGATGTCTTGAATTTAATCTCTTCTAGGTTGATCCCGTAGCGTCATCTTCATTGGTGTTTCCACCGTGATGTGACTATGAGGATTCATCTCGTATTGTCTTGAGATTTGGAAGATCCACATTGTGATTCTTCCGCTTCCGATAGCATTGTCCCGAGGATGTTACGGTATTCCTCTCTCGCTCGACTGCAGCAAGTGCTTGCACTTGCCATGGATTTCTCCCGTAAAAAGGATGTATTTGACGGACCGTGGTTATCATGTTTTGCTGGCTGTTTAGCCATGCTCTAACCGCAGCTTCGGATCCTTGTTCATGGTGTTTGAATCCATCCCACCATTTTGTTTTGTATTTTCGGACAAGGACTGGTACTCCAGGTTTTGTGGATGTATTGTATTCAAATTCCCAGGCTGTTACCCAAGAAATTCTGAATATTATAAAGAAATGCATAAGGCATGGGAACCTTATATCATGTGGTGTTGGTACGAAGTATTTGCTGAAAATCTCATAACCTTGTTTGACTGTGGGGTGTAAAATTATGTCTAAAGGACCAAAGAGATCCCACCAAGAGTCAAACCAATTTGGTAGGCTTTGTCTTGGGAAGTTATTTTTGAAGAATAACAACCAGGAGTGTTGGAAATTTGTATTTTGTCTGAAGAAAACGTTCCACCAAGCTTGTTGGTAGTCCTAGTAGGTGTATGAGGAAGAATATGGTAGGCTTTGGGTAAGTCTGGTTTGGAATTTTCTGGGTGTATGAGGTGAAGCTCCCCAGTGTGAGGGGTGTATGACTTTACTAATGGAAATAGTGGAGTATAGAATGTTTTCTGTATTGTTTTTGTCAGCAAAATGGGTAAATCTTGCTGATTCTGTCTCCACTAGAATTTGCTCATAATAAACAAGGGTTTTGTTTGTATTGTGTGGTTTGAATAACCAGTTTTTTGGAAAGATGTTTTTTGCAAATTTGATTGGATCTTCATCGAAGAATCCGTCTTCTACAGTTAATATTTTTTGAAATGATGTTTTGGGGAAAAATTTTGATTTTTGAGATTGAGGGGTTGCTTGTGGCCTAATAACCACCTCATTTGAAATTCTTTTGTATTCTGCTGGTTTTTGTATAACCGGGGAAGGATTGTTACTTACCTCGATGGCATTGGATGACTCTTTCTTTGTCTTGTTTTGTATAGACTGTGCAAGTAATAAAATGGTTTCTTTTGGTATCATGTCGGCTAGCTGATTAAAGGCTAACATGGGATCAGGTGATATGTGTTCTATTTTCAAAGGTGTTTGGTGTAGGAACGTCTGGTTGTTTTCTGCCATTTCAAGTCATGTTTTGACAGATGTTAAGCCTTTCGGCTTTGGTGGTGTATTGGAGGGTTCGGCGGTGGCTTTGCCTTTGCCTTTGTCTTTGTCTTTTTTGGATCTTGGCATATTGGTATCCCCCGTAAAAATTCTCTTGTGAGAAAATCAGGCAATGAATTTGAAGAACCATTTATAAATTCAATGTCAAAATCGAATCGAAAGTATGGCTTGCCATCCGGCAAAAATTTGTTTTGATGCAATATTTAAAACGTCTTTTTGTAAAATGTCTTTGGCTGATTTGCAATCAATTCTCAAGAGAAATTTTTGATTTAATAAATCTCCTTGGAATTTTGAAATAGATAAAACTATAGCAAGTATTTCTTTTTTGATTGTCGAATAATTTTGTTGAGTGGAATTCCAATGTTTTGATATAAAGTGAATAACTTGTTCTTTGTTGTTATTGACTTGTTTGAGAATGCCACCGTATCCTAATTCGACGCGTCTGTTTCTACTATTTTGAAAGTGGAAGGGTCGGAAGATGTAAGCATGGTATATCTTTCACATGCATTTTTATTTGTTTGACAATGTCAGTATGGACAGAGGTCAATGGTGGAGGATCCTTTCGTAACCTTTGATGTAGAGGTTTACAAAGGATATTTATATTGGGAAAGAAATCTAAAATATAATTAAGACTACCCAAAAACCTTTGTAATTGAGTTTTGTCTTTAATCTCATATGGGAATTTATCAGTAAAAGAGATTGATCTTTCTATGGGAGTGATGGTGCTTAAATGGATGTAATGACCTAAGAATCTAACCTTGGTCTTGAAGAGTGCAATTTTAGTAGGAGAGACTACCGAGACCGTTTTGTATGATTATTTTTATGAAAATAGATAAATGTTTGAAATGCTTTGTTCTATATTGGAAGAGAATACTAGAACATCATCTATATAAACTATGATGTATTCTGAATAGGGATTGAAAATCTCGTTCATAATTCTTTGGAATTCTGAAGGGGCATTTTTAGGCCGAATGGCATAACATTCCATTCATATTGGCCAAAAGGTACGAAGTAAAGGTTGTCTTGTATTTATCTTTTTCATCGACTTGTATTTGCCAAAATCCTGATTTCATGTCAAATTTAGAAAATATTTTTGATCTACAAAGTCTGTTTAGTAAATCTTTTTTATTAGGTATAGGGTATCTTATCCACCTAAGGGCTGTATTAAGAGGTTTATAATTAATAACTAACCTAGGAACTCCTCTTTCTAGTTCAGCATTTTTATTGACATAAAAGCGAGAACAACTCCAAGGTGATTGACTTTTTCTTATGAGTTTTTTATTTAAAAGATCTTGTATTTCTTCTTGACAAAATTTTAAAACTTCTTGGTTCATTTGTGTTGGGCGGGCTTTGGTAGGAATTTTGTTTTCAAAAAATCATGTTCATAAGGCAGGTCTACAATATGCTTTTTTCTTTCCCAAAAGGCATTGGGTAAGGTAGAGCATATGGTTTTCTCTATGTATTTATGTAAGGAAGCAATCTTTTCTACAATTTTAGGTTTCAAAAGATTTTCTTCTATCCTTTTGAAATCTAAATTTTCTTTTAAAAATTCAAGCTGGTTTTCTTTGTCTTTTATAAGGCAATTTATTTCTGAAATGGAATGTTCTTGTAAAATATTAATACTTCTTTTCTGTGGTTTTGTTATCAAATTGAAGGTGATTTTTTTGTTTAAAGCATGAGTTTCTATACCTTCATTAGTAACAGTAAAGGGTTGGATTAATTGTATAAAAGGTGTTCCAAGGATAACCCGTTGCCTCATGTTTTTAACTAAAAGAAAAGATGTTTTGTAAGACATTTGGTCTTTTATTATTAGGGCTTCGGGTAACTTGTATTGTATATTCAGGTTTGTCTCCCGAGGCTGATTTTAAGGATTCGAAGTTTTGTCAAAGTATCTTGTTGGAACAAGGCCTTCCTTGATACAATTGAGGTCGGCTCCCGTATCAAAGAGTCTTGTTGTTTCAATAATATACTCATTATTGATTTTTATCTTAATATTTATTATCCATTTTCTAGATGTTATTTCTGTTAACAACATAAGAAAGGCTGGATCGAGAGGTGTCTCGGGGTACTAGTGATTTCATTTTGGTCATCAAGTTTTGTTTTTCCTTTTATGACAAGAGACTTTATATCAGAAATTTCCTGTTTCATTTCTAATTGAGTTTCTTTCAAGGCTTGTATTTCTATCTTTTGTTGTTTTATTTCGTTTTGGAGGTCATTAATATTTATAGGTCTAGACTGTGGTTTTTTGTTTCTATTCAAAATGTCTTTAAGATTGTAGGAAGTATTAGGCTTGGAAGTAATATTCATAGAAGAGTGTAGTCTATCTAAGTATTCTTTTTTGGCTTCAGGGTCAAGTATTTTGTCGCGGTGTCTTTGAGAATGAATTCTTCTTCTTTTGTTAAGACGTTTACTTCGGAATGGGTTTTTCTCGGAGAAGCGTCTTCATAATCGGAATCAAGAGGAATCTATTTCATTGATCTCAAGACCTTCTTCCTCAAGAAATTCATCGAAGAAGTATCATCATTTTCTATGAAGATGTTATTTAACTGGTTAAGAGTATTGTCATCTAAAGAAAGCTCATTTAATTTTTTATTAATCCTACGTATTTTGAAATATGACATTTTCTACCGCAAGAGTAGCACTTAATGTCTCTAAAATTTTTCTTATCAGTGTGAGTCCTATTTTGGTTATTCTGGTGTCTTTGGTTATTCCTACGGGGTTGAGGTTTGTTGCGATGTTTTTTTGTTTCTTTCTCAGGAGGACAAGTTCCCCTACATTTTGTTTTTGTTTTTTCATTATAAGAGGGGTCATATTGGGCACAAAAATCTCCTAGATTCCTATTGGTGAGGGATTGTTCTTCCTTGAGTTGTCTTTGTAATTTGATAGTATTACACATTTGTGTTCCTTGTCTATAAACATAAGAGACTATTTCTCCATAAGAAAGGATATCATAAGGAATTTGACCGCTGTATTCTTCTCTAATTTTATCTCTAACTTGGTCTCCTATAATCCGAGGTAAACCTGCTAAGAATTTTTCTTTCCAAAAGGGTTGATTGCAGTCGGTCTAATAAGAACCCTTTGAAAGAAAAGCTCTTTGTATTCTCTAAATCTTCCTAAGGATTTGCAACGCATATTGGAAAGAAGATCTTGGTTTCTATCTCTAATATGTGAAGGATCTCCTACGAAGTGTTGTGAAATGGAATAGATAAGGGTATTGACAGCATCTTGGATGAGATGTCCTTGATCATCATCCATGCATTGACCAAAATCATCTACCTTATAAGCAGTTAAAATTTGTGTTTTTTGTTCATCTGTCAGGTAATTATCCCACCAACCTTTTAGTTGTCCAAGAAATCCGGCTACTAGAAGATTAGCAACAAGCATGGTCGAAACATCTTGCTGGGTTTTGTAGGCATTAGCAAGCATAACCATGTTGTTAAGAAGGTTCATAATATTGGTTTCAGCAACACCATCAATATTCTATTCATAGATGGCGTCGGGAGAGTATTTATTATGTATTTTTTGCGATGATTCTTCTTGGGCAATGTCTGGTGGGGTAGCTCGCTATAATAAAGCTTCGAGGTTGTCTCCAATTGAGTCTCGTTAATCTCGTGATCGACTCGAAGATCGGAATTACTAGAGTGTTTGGTCGGGGTGCTAATAGTGGGTTGGTCTCGGAGTGTCTCTAATGATAAGACTCGGAATTTAGGAGTGTCTATTATAGGATCGGGTTCTAACTTTGATTTTCCTAAGAGTTTTTTCTTTTGTTCTATAGCTTTGGCAAACTCGGGCTAAGATTTTTTGGAAATTCAAAGGCTTTAAAAATGGGTTTTTTGAGAGTGTCAATTTGTGGCGTAATAAGCGAGTAGGATTCTGGATGGTGGATTCTATCCTATTCAATTGTTTTCCTAAGGTTACTAAATGTTGATTAGTAAAATTGTTTTGTTCAATAACTTTGTGGGTGTATAGAGAGTCTCCTTTGTCTGGAAGCCTAAATGGAGTGGTCAGTAACCTCGCTATCTCCATGCTGAATTTTTATTCTCCTAAGGGGTGGATGATTGGATTCTATGGTTTCGCCATTATCAAGTTTCCACTTGTAATGATGATCTAAAACAATTATTTCTTTTGGTTCGAGAAATTGTTCTTCTAACCAATCAAAGAAAAATATATGGACTTCATATTCATATATGTAGTCGTAATATTTTTGTTTGATGTCTTTTGCTTTATCAGCAAAGGTTTTGAAGAACCATTCCTTGATTTGTTTGTTGTTTTCAGAATTAAATTCTTTATTAAGAAAAGCTTTGTTTGGCTCAAAATGTTTTTCTAAAACATTAAGCTCGGCATCTATCATTTGCGAATAAGTAGGAGAATGATGAGGAGAATCTGTATTTTCTAGAACTGGTTCGGGTTGGTTTTGTTGATAAACCGGCCCGGAAATCCCTGATCTATTATCTAAACCACTAATTTCTGGTTCAAGAGGTGTCTCATGATTACTTCTATTAGTGGAAGGAGGTAAAGGTGTTGTGGCACGTATGGGAGTGTCTCTTTGTATACTAGGAGGAGGAGTGTTTCTATGCATACTAGGAGGAATGGTGATTATAGGAGGAAGATTAGGATTAAGATCTATGGACCTTGTGTAGGAATTATGAAAGGAAGGACTAGATCTTGAATCAAATGATCTTTTAGGAAATCTAATGGTCACTCTTCCTTCTGGATGTTGAATGACATTAGTAGGATCTGTATTTTAAACGACTTGTTGGGGAATTGGTTTTCTAATTCCCATTGTTCTAGTAAAGTAACTTGGTTCCAATTAATAGACCTAGGAATTGTAGTATTTGCTCTAGAAATGTCAGTTTGGAGAAGGAGTGTTTCTCCCCATGGACTATGTTTGAAAGCATTTTCTCCAAAAGCGGAGGACATGGCTTTGTAATGAATTCTATAGACAAGGGCTAAAGGAATAGATCCATCTGCTACTTTATAATTATGGGTTTTGATTTGGAGTGTTAAAGCTCTAAGAATGTTCTTATCTTTGAGGGAAACGGAGAAATTGGGATAACAAATCAAAATGTATGGGTCCTTTGCGAGACTTGTCTCTACAAAGGTACCAAGAATGGATTCATCATAGTTTAAAAGACGTGAATCACGTAAGACTAAGAGAATGGAAGTATTAAGGCCTTCTTTAGTAAGAGGTTTGATTCCTACTTGGACTAGTCCTATATGAATGTAGTTGTATTTTTGTTTATGCTTTAGAATGGACTCTTTGTTCAAAAGATGTATTTTTTCATAAGAATTAGAAAGAGGAACATCTCTTTCTTCGAGTTATGACATAGTCTGATTTTTTGAAAAACTTCAATTTTGATTGCTTGTATATTTCCTTAAGCTGTATTTTAGGAATTTCCCAATTCTCTATAGATTTGTTGAAATCTTCTATCCTTACTTCTTCTCTATGTATAGGACTTGGATCTGAGTCCATTTGTGATAGAGAACTAGAGGAAGATGTAGATCTTCTATGTAAGCTCATACTTAAGATCGGAACTGTTCCTTCTTCGTAACCGTTGCGAGCTAAACCAACGGTCCGACGCCACTCGGGGACTTACGGCCGGACCACTCTGTAGAAACAAGAAGGATGCCAACGAATGGCTCTCGATCTATGCGTATGTTCTTACAAAGACTATCTATACCTTCCCACTGGCTCTGATACCATAAAAGGAGTACTATAACAAGAGAATAAGAGAGTGTATAAGATAAACAGATCTATATGAAAGCGATCTATATGAAAGCAGTAAATGATGTATAATAACAAGGAATTAAATAATATATATATATATATATATATATGTATTTTGGGTTTTGGAATGTGAGAGGTCTTTGTGACCCCCTGAGGCAAGCAGAAGTGAGGAACCTTGTGTCTTCTAAGGGCCTTAATCTGATTGGTTTGTTGGAAACCAAAGTTCCGAATGCTCTGTTCGACTCCATATCTGACAGAATGTTGTCGGGGTGGAATTGGGTGGCCAATTATGAATTCTCTCACAGGGGTAGGATTTGGGTTGGTTGGAACCCTTCTGTGGTGAGCTTTGAAGTGATTTCTTCCAACAGCCAGGCAATACATGGTAGTGTGGAGTTTCTTATGTCTGGTATCTGATGTTGTGTCTCAGTGATATATGCGGAACATACCTTTGTAACTCCAAGGCCTTTATGGGCGGATCTTGTTCAAAGGAGTGTGTTGTGCCGGGATGTGGCTTGGCTTGTGGCGGGGGATTTCAACGCGATCAAGGATCCCTCTGATCGGATTGGAAGCTCTGACACTTGGATTCCTTGCTTTGATGATTTCTATCATTGTCTGATTCAATCTGAGTTAGAAGACTTGAGGTATGTTGGCTTTCGCTTTACTTGGTCTACTTCCTCGGGGGTTAACCGCAAGGCTAGGAAGATTGACCAAGTGCTTGTGAATGCTAATTGGAGCCAAGAGTTCTCTTATTCAGAAGCGTATTTCCTCGCACCAGGCATTTCTGACCATACTCCTATGGTGGTTAGAATGATGCAGCCGATGTTCACCAGAAGGCCTTTTAAATTCTTCGACTTCTGGATGAAACACCCATCTTTCCATAACATTGTTTCTCAGGTTTGGGAAAGCCCGGGTGAAGGGGTTCCTATGTACAGGCTGGTGAGTAAGCTAAAGGCCCTTAAAGGCCGCTTAAAGCAACTCAACAAGGAGTCTTTCTCTAATATTTCTGAGAGGGTGTCTGTAGCGAGGAATGCTCTATCTTTAGCCCAGGTTGGCCTTCAGCAGGATCCTACTAGTGAGATTCTGGCAAATCTGGAGAAGACTCATCGGAGGACTTTTCTGGAGTTGAGGAGTCAGGAGGAGTCCTTCTTCAGGCAGAAGTCCAAGATCAGGTGGCTCAAGGAAGGTGATCAGAATACAAAATTTTTTCACCATTCCGTTAATAGAAGGCACCGAGGAACAGAATTCTTTCACATGGATACTTCGGGTACTATTATCTCGAGCCGAGCTTAGTGCAGCATACTTTTGTCTCCCATTTTCGGAGCTCTTGGCACCTCGCCCCGGTCTTCCAACCCCTCCTTACTTGGATATTCGGGAGGTCATACGGTGCCCTCTTAGGGGGAACAGGTTAGTTTTCTCTCTCGTCCATTCTCTCGATGCCGAAATTCATGATACGCCTTCTCCCCCGGCTCAAGGCAAGGCTCCAGGGACTCGATGGCTTTGGTGTTGAGTTCTTTAAGCATAATTGGGAGATAGTAGGGCCTTTGGTCATTGAAGCAGTTAAGGATTTTCTTACAACAGGGAGGCTTCTCAGGGAAATCAATAACACCATCCTGGTGTTGATCCCGAAAGTTCCAAATGTGACTTCGGTCAATGATTATAGACCTATTGCCTGTTGTAATATTATTTACAAATGCATTACTAAGATTTTAGCTAACCGGATTGCTGCAGTCCTTAATGACATTATCAGTCCTTATCAGAATGCTTTCGTCAAAGGCAGGCGAATTAGAGACAACATTCTTCTTGCCCAGGAATTATTTGCTGGATTCCATCTTGACCCATACCAACCCAAGTGTGCATTTAAGGTGGATTTTCAGAAAGCTTATGACACGGTGGACTGGGACTTTCTTGAGTTAGTTCTTTGTGCTTTTGGCTTCCCGATCATTTTGTTCATATTGTTATGGTATGTGTTCGTACTCCTAAGTTCTCCATTTCTTTAAACGGAGAGCTTCATGGGTTTTTTCCTAGTGGCCGTGGTCTTTGCCAAGGGGATCCGATTTCTCCCTACCTATTCACCTTAGTTATGGATGTCTTTTCTGGGATCCTTAGTGCTCGGGCCAGGCAACCGGGTTTCAAATTCTTCTGGAGATGTAAAACGTTGAGCCTTTCCCACCTCTTTTTTGCAGACGACGTATTTCTATTTTGCGGAGTTGATTTGACTTCGATCTCTCTTTTAAAGAATGGTTTGGACACCTTCTCTGCGTGGAGTGGACTCAAGCCAAACTCCAATAAAAGTGAGATCTTTCTTGCTTGGAGGGTCGGCAACCTTGCGCAAAGGAGATTCTCCTTGCTTTTGGATTCATTGAGGGGACATTGCCGGTGCGTTATCTTGGAGTTCCTATTATCTCGTCCCGGCTTGGCAAGGCGGATTGTATCTCCCTCGTGGATCGCATAACCAATAGGGTCCAATCGTGGACTCAACGCTTCCTCTCCTTTGCTGGTCGTCTTCGGCTTATAAGGTCGCTTCTCCATGCAATCCAAGCATACTTTGGGCAAGTGTATTTACTATCCTCATTGCGGTGTTGGATCGCATTGAGCGGATCCCGAGACAATTTCTCCGGGAAGGGGCCTGGATTGGGGAGGGGTGGAGCTAAGGTCTCCTGGGATGATGTTTGCCTTCCTAAGGAGGAAGGAGGGTTAGGTATTCGCAATCTGAGGGACTGTAATAAAGCAGCGATGCTGAAACACATCTGGATCCTTTTTACAGATAAGGAGTCCTTGTGGTGTAAGTGGATTCATTCGACGTTCCTGAAAAGGAAGAGTTTCTGGGTGGTTAATCAACCCACCTTTTGCTCTTGGGCGTGGAAGAGAATTCTCCATCTTAGGTCCGAGTTTCGACTATCTTTTCTCGGAGGGTTGGAGACGGCCGTTCTATCTCTTTCGGTATGACCATTGGCACCCGAGAGGTCCCCTCAACCTTTTATTTTCTGACTCTTTCATTAATAGCTCGGGCTTACCCCGGACATGCTACGGTGGCGATCTTTTTTCACCGGCTGGTCAGTCCATGCGATTAGTGTTAGAATCTTCGGAGCAGCCCCTCCCTTTATTAGCTCAATTACCGGATCGTTTTACTTGGTTAGGAAGTGCTTCCGGTTTATTCTCGATTACTTCGGCGTGGCACCTTATAAGAAAGAAGAAGCCTCCGGTCAATTGGGCTTCCTTGATCTGGAACAATGATATATCTCCAAGATATCAGTTCAACCTCTGGCTTATCACCAAGAACCGCCTTCCCACTCAGGCCCGGCTTTTGTCTCATGGCAGGATTGCGGATGCGGTTTGTGCCTTTTGCAAGTCGACGCTAGATTCTATTGATCATTTGTTTTTTGGATGTAGCACTACAGCCACGTTAGCATTCTTGTGGGCAGCTAGATGTAACCTCCCTTGGCGTAACAGGACTTGGGCCGATAACCTATGCTGGGCTCAGAAGTTCCTTCCTGGTAAGGACTTCTATCACTCCATCGCCCGGTTTTCCTTTGGAGCTCTCTCGCACCTTATTTGGAAATATAGGAATGAGATTATGTTTAGAAATTACACCTTCACGGCTCCAGCTTTGAAGAATCACTTGATTAAAGTGGTTAAGGATAAGGCCCTGACTTTTACTAATGTTGAAGACAATCCAAGAAATAGGAGGCTTCAACGCGATGGGGGATTGACCCTTGTATTTTCTATTCCTCTTCAGTACTTCCTTAGCATTCTGGCTGTCCGGATTTTGTTGCTAGGTGGGCCATTGCTATGCTTTGTTGCTACCGTGGAGTCTCTCGTTGCCGCTTGTGGACTGGGTCTTTAGTCCCGGATTTTGGACTTCGGCTGCCACTGTTTGGCTTGCTGGTCACCTTCTTTTGTATTGGTCATACTTTTGGTTGTGACCGTCGTTGTGTGACCGAGCCTTCTTGCTCTTCTCGCCTTGTAGGCTTTTGTTTTTTCTTCTTTCGGCACCCTTCCACTCAGTATGTCTTGTTCATTTTGAGTGTAAGTTTTGGTGCCATGTGCTTGTACATATTGGTTAAGCTTAATACAATTACCTTTCACCAAAAAAAAAAAAAAAAAATTTCGGGGATTGACTAAATGAAAATTTTAAATTGACCTTCTCCTATAAATTGTACTGTACCGATGGAGTATACATCATCCCTATGTTCGATAGAAAAGAACACATTCACATAATAGAAATAGAGGCGTATATCTTCTCAACATGTTTATGCACGAAGATTTCTCTATAGCTTCAATGAATAAAAGGAATTGCTATCTTTAAACGCGAAATCAATGCTTGTTTCAACTTCCTATTTGTAGAGAGCAGGATCAGATCAAGCAAAGCTCTTGCTAATGCATAGCATCGAAGAAAAGCTGACGATTCCACTGGCTAATGCCGCATGGCAAGTCTTCCGCATCGCTGATCTCGGGAGTTCAGTTGGACCAAACACATTCACCTGCATGCACACCATCATCGATGCAATAAACCTTGCATACAGAAACGCGGGCCTAGGATCCCGATCAGATTCCCGAGTTCCAAGTGTTATTCAGTGACCAAACCGTCAATGACTTCAACACCCTCTTCGAAGCTCTTCCACCGGATCGCCCTTATATGGCAGCAGGAGTTCTGGGGTTTTTCTAATGGCCGACTGTTCCCAGCCACTTCAATGAATTTGACACACTCAGCTTTCGCGCTTCACTGGCTGACCAAGGTTCCTGAGGTAGTGACGAAGGTCGATTCTCACACACTGAATGAAGGGGATATGGTATGGAGGATTTTTCCAAAGCAAGATCAGACGAGATGGCGGAGGACGGGCTGCTGGTAATTCTGATGCCGTGTCCGCCTAATGGCACAGTGGCTTCCGAGTTCATGCTGGTGCATGTGTTTTGAGTGTTTAGGAATGTGCTTGCAGATATGGCCAGAGGGATAAGTTTCCAATACTTAAAAATGTCATATATATTTCAGCCAGGAAAAGTATTAAAAAAGTCCTAAACCTTTTGTATTTGTGCCAATTTAGTCCTAAACATTTTTTTGATGCCAATTTAGTCCTAAACATTTTTACTTAGTGTCGATTCAGTCCTTTCCGGCCAATTTTGGCCAGATTTTGCTAACTGGACGCCAAGCGGCTAACGTGACATGATCAGTGCTGACGTAGATAATTTTTAATAATATTTTAATACTTTTTTCTTTTTCTTTTTCTTTTTCTTTTTTCCTTCTCCTCCTCTGGCCGATCGCCGGACCTCGACGACCGGCCAAAGGCGATGGCTGGCGAGGACGACCTCGCCGGCCACCTCGCTAGTGGCCACGAGGGCGGCCTTGCGCTGGGCGGCAAGGCTCGCCCTCGCCGGATCGAGGCTCGACCCTCGCCAGATCCGGCGAGGGCGAGTCTTGCCAACGCCGCCCAAGCCGCAAGGGCAACCTAGCGCCGAGCTAGCCTCGCAAGTGCCGCCCAAGCCGCGATTCAGCGAGGTTGAGCCTCGCCACCCATGGGCAAGGCTCAACCCTCGCCACCCAGCACGAGGCCGCCCTCGCGGCCACTAGCAAGGTGGCCGGTGAGGTCGACCTCGCCGGCTATCGCCTCTGGCCGGTTGCCAAGGTCCGGCAACTGGCTGGAGGAGGGGAAGGAAAAAATAAAAAATTCAAAATTATTAAAAAATTATTAAAAAAATTGTCCACATCAGCACCGATCAGGCCACGCCAGCCGGCCGGCGTCCAATCAACAAAATCCAGCCAAAATTGGCCAGAAATGACTGAAACGGTACTAAGTAAAAAGGTTTAAGATTAATTTGGCACAAAAAAAAAAGTTTAGGACTAAATTGGCACAAATACAAAAGGTTGATAACTTTTTTAACACTTTTCCCTATTTCAGCCCTATGAAGCTTGTTCATTGTGGAGTTCATGCGTCGTTTTGAACTACAAACAGTTTCTGTGCGTATACTTATCACACATGTCAATGATAAAACCACACTGAACCAAGTTCGTTTTGAATTTTCACAAGCTAATGCAGCTCTGTTTCTAAGAACAGTGGACTTTTTAAATATGAGAAGGAAGAGTGAAATAAGGCAACTAACTACACAGATAAACTTGAAATGCCAGAGGTAGAGACTCATGCCGGTTTGCCTAGAATTTTATGTATTTCGTATTTAAGTTGGTTAGCGGTACGATACTCTCTTTTTGACAATTGCAATAACCGTTGTTGCAGTGGTTGGTAAAGGAAGACCCTGTCAACTCGCTCAATCTCCTAATTTTCATCCCGAGTCCAGCTTAAGTAAAGGAGTAGGCAATGAAGATGAATTGCTTCAGCATTGTAGTAGCAGAAGAGATTTACTCCCTTCCGAAGCTAGGTACACCAGCAGACATGAGGCTCTGCCCATCCCATCTCAGAGCAACAATGAAAGGCATTCCGCGCAAACTACCAGTACTCTCTTTCAGAGGCTTCCGCAAAGGCTCGAACAGTTCTCAAGGATGCCTCGTTTCGCTAACCTAGAGAGGTTCCAAAATTTTCTTCTTCTAGTCAAGAAAAAAAGATGCTTCTAAAGCAAATTTCCTTTGGGACAAGTCGGTGCAGATAAAATTGTCCTACAGCAAGCATTTCCAATATTCCAAACTGAATTCGGTTTCCGATGTTTCAAATGCAAATCAAGTCAAGATCTGCAAAGAAAAGAATGCTAAAGCTAGTTGAAAAGCAACAAGAAAACTCATTTATGTCTGTCCTGAGAAGCTATTCCTCCATGGGAACATGTTGAATCAATATACATTTTATTGCAATTTCAGTATAAGATGTCTTAACATGCAAATGCTTGTACTCAATGCAATCGGTTATCACATATGACACAGCAAGATCATATGCCTGAGCATAACAAGAGAAAAAAGAGAAGAGAGAAGATACCATACAATGGCATATCAAGAGGGAAAACGCTGCAGTACAGCATGAAGTGAAATAAATTTCTTCAATTAAAGATATCCAATATGCCCAGAACCAAAGCAAAAAATATACACGTCCAGTCATTCCCTGGCTTATTGAGTGACAAGAAGAAAGAGGGCATAGCAACGGAGGCCCTCAACTCCATTTCTCTTTCACACTCTGCAATCAGATTAAGAAAGAGAGATCCCGAAATTTGATCCGAAAGCAATCCTCTTGCAGGCCAATTATCTCTTAAATATGCTGGTTCCTGCAATTACAAAGAGAAGGGGACAAAGAGAACTGGCAAAGAGAGAACTTGATTAAGAAGCAGATTCCTTGGCAATCTTCTCTGCCTTAGCGATAACTTCTTCAATGCCTCCAACCATGTAAAAGGATTGTTCTGATAGATCGTCATACTTTCCATCCAACACTCCCTGCCAACAAATTAAGAGGAAAAAAAGCACGAAACAATTAACAAATGCATGCGATAATTTACCCAATCATAACAAGTGCTCTATTAATGGTAATTCCGCAAGAAAAATTAAGAATTATGACATGTGCATCCTACAAGCAAAAAGCCAAAACCTACATAAGTAAACTCTAGGACCCTAACAATGCTAGAAACATATGGAAGTAATCAGACTGGCATGACGACTAAGGCTCAATTCAAACAAATTCATGGATATCTACATAAGTAAATTCTTTTCCAGCTAATTATGCATATAGGAGTTATATGATAAGACTAGAGAATGAAAGTCCAACATAGAAATCCAGTTACCTCTCTCCAGTCAGTTCTTTGAGCTTTTAGAATGAGATGAATAAAAAATCATCGACAGTTTTTCAATTTAAAATCATATTATTCTGTATCACCCCTAGATTTTGTTATGAGGAAACACACAGATCAACTGATGGCAGGAAAGAAATGGGAATATATATTACCTGGAAGCTGTTAATACTCTCCTTCAGTTCAACATATTTGCCAGGGGCTCCCGTGAACACTTCAGCAACATGGAAAGGCTGGCTCAAGAACCGTTGAATTTTACGAGCACGAGCAACAGTCAATTTGTCATCTTCACTAAGTTCATCCATTCCCAAAATTGCAATAATATCTTGAAGATTCTTGTAATTCTGAAGAACCTTCTGCACTCCACGAGCAGTATTGTAATGATCCTCGCCCAAAATGTGAGGGGAGAGCATTCGGGATGTGGAATCTAGGGGATCGACGGCAGGATAAATACCAAGCTCAGATATCTGCTCAAAAGTCACAAGTCATCAATCCATCAGAAGAACCATTTTGGATAAGTACTTATAAGCATCAAAAAAACCAAAACCTGTCGTGACAGAACAGTCGTGGCATCCAAATGAGCAAAAGTGGTTGCAGGAGCTGGATCTGTCAAGTCATCAGCAGGGACATAAATAGCCTGGACAGATGTAATGGAACCTTTCTTTGTTGTTGTAATACGCTCCTGAAGACCTCCAAGATCAGTAGCCAGAGTGGGTTGATAACCCACAGCAGATGGGATACGACCAAGCAAGGCAGACACTTCTGAATTGGCCTGCAGAATAAATTGATAGTACAGTAAATAAATCAAAAGCATCATAACAGTACCATTCTTGCAATGGTTAGAGAAACAAAGCAACATAATTCTTATGTCTTTTCACACGCATGCTTACTTGGGTAAATCGGAAAATATTATCGATGAAAAGAAGCACATCTTGCCCTTCAGCATCTCGGAAGTGTTCAGCAACAGTCAGACCAGTGAGCCCAACACGGGCACGTGCACCAGGAGGCTCATTCATTTGACCATAGACAAGAGCACATTTGCTGTCAGCCTGTAGATTGAAGGTTACACTAAGCAAAACAGTCCCAAATGATTCTTGCATTCCAACGAGCAACAAGAAAGAAGATAGGGTTGGTATTTAAGTACCTGCTTATCACCTAGCTTGATGACACCACTCTCAATCATCTCCCTGTACAAGTCATTACCCTCACGAGTTCGTTCTCCAACACCAGCAAACACAGAGAAACCACCTATAGAAGCATAATGAAGACGTCATATAGGAACAACAAGATGCAACCTGCACCTTAAGACATGTGGTATAAGAAAACCAACCATGGGCTTTAGCAACATTATTGATAAGTTCCATAATAAGCACTGTTTTGCCTACACCAGCACCACCAAATAGCCCGATCTTTCCACCTCTTTGGTATGGAGCGAGAAGGTCCACAACCTGCAGGGGAAAGCAGCAGTGCAGTTGTTGAAACTCACATACATAAACCAGCATATCTGACAAAATATGGGTCTAAAAGAAGTTCAAGGAAGATAACCATTGGGTTATTATATAAAATTGTATACCTTAATACCAGTGACAAGAATCTGCTGTTCAGTCGCTTGCTCAACGAAAGATGGAGCTTCTCTATGAATGGGCAAAAAATGATCCGTCTCTGTCAAATAAGATAAATTCTCACCCATTAACATCATGTAATCAAAGCAGCAATTGGAACAAGCGTGTACTTCATCATTTCTCTATTACTCACTGATATCGCCTTTCTCATCAATTGGCTCCCCAATAACATTGATGATGCGGCCAAGTGTAGCCCTACCTACAGGTACCTACAGGAAAATAGGAAGCATCGCAAAGGTAGTAGATCAATATATACAATACAAATTTATTGAAACATGTGAATCAGCAGAAAAAAAAGGAATGGAATGGGCCAATCAAACTAAAAGCAGATATACCCCAAAATAAACAAACAAATGCCACTCCAATTAAACAGAAGGAAATATTGCTGGCAGACCAAAAGGCAGTTTGAAAAAAGAGTCTCCATGAGAATTCATCAAGGGCAAAAGCATAGAGTTCAAATGAAACAGTCAACCAAAAGTGGTTTACTTCCACTACTTTTGCTGTACTAGCCTAGTACTGACTCTTTCGATTCTTTTCACAAAATAACTGGGTAGTATATACGGTATAACACCACGCAAGAATTGCTTTCCGTCAACCACACAATTAGTGAAACTTCTGTTTTTCACAAATTAATATCTTGCTTCAGGCTTCAGCGCTCTTAGCTGAAGAAAAAAACAGGAAAATCACCTCTTGAGCTGCATTACCTCAGCGCAAAACTGTAGACCGAAAAATCCTGACTTTCCAAATGTAAAAGATGAAAGACAAAAGCAAGACTTCCAACTTAAAATCCCACACTTGCCAAAAAAATCCGCATCATTTGCATCACTCCAGTCCAGTCTCCAACCACCCACGACAGTGAAATCGACCATTTTCACCTTAAAATCGGACAATACCGTTAACATTTAGTCAAGCGAGGGGGACATTACCTCGGCACAAAACTGTACACCAAAATCCTAACTTTCCAAATGTAAAAGATAAAAGACAAGAGCCAGACTTCCAACTCAACATCCCACACTTGCACAGAAAATCCGTATCATTTGCATCACTCCAGTCCAGTCTCCAACCACCCACCACAATGAAATCAACCATTTTTACCCTTAAAATCGGACAATAACGTTAACATTTGGTCAAGCGAGGGGGACACTCGCATCGACAAACAATTGCTCCCCCGCAAAACCGGATCACAACAAGGATCGACAAAGACAACCCCGCATATATCCCCACAAAGTGATTTGGGTAAAGAGAAAGATCGAAAAGTCAAACTTACAGTGATAGGGGAGCCAGTGTTGAGCACGCGCTGACCGCGCACCAGCCCTTCGGTCCCGTCCATGGCGATGGTCCTGACCATGTTCTCGCCCAGGTGCTGGGCCACCTCCAGCACCAGCCTGATCGAATTGTCGAGCACCTCCAGGGCCGTCAAGATCGGGGGCAAGCCCTCGTCGAACCGCACGTCGACCACGGCGCCGATCACCTGGCACACCTGCCCGATCGCACCGGCGCCGGTGAACTCGTCGGTGATCCTGCCCTTCCCGGCGCCCTTGGCAGCGGCGGCGGGGGGAGGAGGGCGATGCGGCGGCGGCGGAGGTGGAGTAGTGGGCGGCGCGGGTGAGGAGGTAGCCGTGGGGGGAGGGGCGGTGGTGGTGGTGACGGCGGGGGCCGTTGAAGAAAGGGGCGGATTTGGGATTGGGGGAGGAGAGGGGCCGCGACGGCGATCGGCGGAGGGCGGAGGAGCGGAGGAGGGCCGGCAGGAGCCGGCGCGAAGACGGCGAAGCCATGGGGGAGAGAGTGAGAAGGGAGGAGTGGGAAAAAAGAAGGAATTTTTTTGTAGGGATTCAGCTCCCAATTTATGGACTGTTAGAGACTAGAGAGAGGAGAGAGAAGAGAGAGAAAGGGGTCATTTTGGGAGACAAAACTACCATTCCTGCATTTCAGGCAAAATTCAAGTGAAAAAATGTAGAAAAGGAAAAACATCCATTGAATCTTGAATTATTCAAACTTGAATTATTATATGTAACTATGTAAAAATTTGATGATTGAAATATACATAAAGGTTACATTATTGTTAAGCATACCAATCATCCACCGGTGGGTGCGAGATTGGACTTTTGGGGAATTATTACAACTTCGGGTGCGTTTGATTGGACTTTTGGGGAAAGTTATTGAAAAAATATAAAGGACTTTAGGTTAAAGAAGTTTTTTAGAATGCAAATCGTGTTTTGTTAAATTGTAATATGAAAGTCCATTATGAAGTACATTTAAGCAAAATAGTGTTTGGACAAATGATATTTACAAAGTACTTTTGTGATAAAAAATTCTCAAAAGAAAAATAAAAAAAATTGGCCGGCAAGGGCAGCGACAGCCGGCAATCGAAATCTATTGTTGACGGCCGACATCCGACTCGGGCAACCCCGAGAGACAATTAAGGAGGGCCGCCCGTGGTCAAGCGACCCCCGAAGACCACCGGCGAAGGTCGCCCGGGGTCAGGCGACCTCCGGCGACCCCGCCGTGACCCAGATCTAGGGGCGGCGAGGTCCCACGACTCGTGTGACCTAGATCCAACGGCGGCGGGGTCGCACAACTCGCGTGACCCAAATCGGGGGCGGCGAGGTCCTCCCGCGACCCCACCACCCCAGATCTAGGTCACGGCGAGGTCGGCGACCCAAACCTCGCCACAACCCAGATGGCGTGGCGGTCAAGCCACCCCCGGCGATGGTCGTTTGGGCCACTGTGACCATGCCTGCCCTTCGCCGGCAGCAGCTCACAAAGAAGAAGAAGAAGAAGAAGAAGAAGAAGAATAGTGAGGGCAAAATCGAAAAAATGAAAAACCAACGAGAATAATTTAGGAAGAAATTTTTTTTATTTAACCCCCTTATCTCAGCATGCTGAGAAGGTTGAAAGCCTAAGGCAGCCCCAACCTGCCTTGGGCTTTCAGCCTTGTGAAGGCTGGTATTTTCAAAATGGGATTAGAAGATTTTTTACCAAACACCCCTACATTGGCCTAAGAATCATTGGGGGTTTAAAGTGGCTTCTCAAAGCCACTCCCAAAGGTACCCTTAGTACATTATCTATGGATCTAACAATTGTCTTATTAAAAAGAAAATAAAAACTTACTTTTACATCTTTTTACTTAATCTCAATCTCATAAGTCAAGTATTTTCATTTTTTCTCTATGGAAATTCAAAAGTCCATGAGTTCACAAATTAAGCGAATATGTGCCTAGCTTGTGACATAGACATTTGCTACTTCATGTAATAAGCTTATCTAAATTCTAACACTTCGGGAGACGGATTAAGTGATATTGGCTCAAACAAAATATAACGCACCATTAGGGTAACGTTCATAGGGTACCTTTTTCACCAATGTAAAAGTATGAAAAATTTTATATTTTTATGATACTAAGATGTCAACATTTAGATAAACGAAAATAAGCATGTCTATCAAAGAAAAGTCGTTGTGTCGATACAAATTAGGCTTCGACCAACAAGCTCACCAGCGAAAAGGGATCATGTATGTCACTTAATTTGTGGTCGAGGCAAGGATCGTAGGTCGTGACCTCACCTAATCTTTGGCAAAGGCTCGCTTAATACATAAAAGGAGTAATGCACAAGACGAAACTATTTGATGTACAAGTGCTTAGCCAAACGATAAAAGTAGACCGACCAAAAAAAAAACACGATGGAAGTAACAACTTATTCGATGCAATTTACACTCATTATTATTCGCAAGTGAAAAAAAGTTGAGGACTAAGCTTACTAGGAGGTCAAAATGAATATATAGAGTCCGGAACTAAATAATTCTACGTTGATTTTCTACGAAAATATTCAATCTTCTTCTCTATTCCAAATATTAGGGCAAAAACCCAAAATCCGCAAAACCCCTCCTTTCCCAAACCCCTGGTCTCTCCAACTCTCTCTCTCTCTCTCTCTCTCTCTCTCCGTCGCTGCACGTCGAGCTTGGTACGAGCAGAGCCGCGAAGCAGACAGGTTCGTTCCAACCTTCCACTCTCCTTCTCAATCTCCGCGCTTTCGGGGATTCGAATGCTGGGGCTGATTCTTAGTTTCTAGCGCCGTTGTCGAGTGGCGGAATCTCTGGTGATTAGCTGTTGAGCTAGAGCACTAGTGACCCATTTTCTAAAGGTACTTTCTTTCCTAGATTTTTTTTTTTTTTTTTTTTTTTGGGGGGGGGGGGGGGGGGTGGGGGTCTGTGGGTTTAAGATATTCGGGGTTGCTGAATGAACACGGATTTTGGGAACCAAGATGATGTGAGGGAATTTCATTTTTTGCTTGAGCAATTTTCCCTGGCTAGTGGTGCTTTTGATTGATTGCGCTCATTGGCGTTAACCCGGGTGGAATCCGGCGCTTTTTGGGTTCGCAGATGGCGTTGAGGGGCGTCTGGCAGCTCCAGAAGCTGATTGTGAGCTATTGCAACTGGGGAGGAAGTAGCCGCGGCATCAGGTATGCACGCTTTTCTAAGCGAACATGGATAGAGCTGATGGCTGAGATTGAGCTCCTAGAGTAGTGCTATGCCCTGAGACTCTGTTTATCGGTTCTTAAGATTCGAGTCGTGTCTCAGCTTTTTTATGTTTTATCTGCTGAAAGTCTTTGCTTCTGCTGATAAGATCATGTGGGTATCATCTAAGTGCTAATGCAATGGGCGGGATTGGGTATACGCAAAAGTATTGGATGGGTGCGTGGCAGATTATGGAGGCCTACTACCTCCAGTGGTGGCCTCTTTGTTGTGCTAGTTTGCGGATGACTCGTTTAAGGTCTGTCAGGGCTGAGGGGCATTGGTTCTGGATCCAAGGGAAGAAGTTAGTTGTATATAGCGCGGCTTCGAATGAACGCGCTTGCTGAAGATATGGGGCTCTAGATTTTTGAGGTAGCTAGATAAGTAAAGTTCCTGCCTATAGGAAAGAAACTATAAAGGGCAGGTCTGTTTAGGAAAGAGCAAGTTGGTGGGGTTTCATCTACGAGGGCTTGCTAGCTATCGAATATGTAATATGTATGGTTCTTTGGATATTGTGGAGTGTTTGAAAATTGACCGGAGACGAAGAACGATTCAACATTGCACAAGTGTTACTTCTTCTTTTCTTTTAAAAGTTAGGCAAGCGAAACACCAAGTGTTGCTTTTAAATGATATAAAATATTTTGGAAAGGAAGACTTGGTTATAGGGGGGAAGCTGCGGAGGGAATCAATGGAAGATAGGAAAATTATGACAAAAATTGTGTTGATCGCCACAATCAATTAAGCCACAATACCGCTTGTTGATCCATGTTGAGTACACCGTCTAGTTTGTGCCTGTAGGATATGCAAACACGCAGCTGTCTTCAATGTATTCAAACCCAAACTGGACTGGCTGGTTCACCTGATTGGTCTGGGAGACCATGATCCGGTCCGGTTTTTCTCATCCACCCATTGGTCAAGAGCCGGCCAAACCCAGTGTTGACCTGGTTCCATCGCTTGACCTGATAAACTGGCCTTCGGTTTGACTGGAGCTTTGACTTGTTGACATGGTGAAAAAATCTAATTAGTGGGGGTAGGTGGTGAGCGTCCCCTTGACCTCTTGTACATTGAAGAACGCCTTATCCACTAGAGTGAGTGTTCCTCCTTTTTTCTGCTAATGTGCATACTCGATATTTACAATATAAGTTTCTTATTAGTTTTCCAACTTCATTGATGCAGTGGTCAACTGGTTGAACCATTTGACCTGTGAAGACCGGTTCTTGGACCAGTCTGGGTTTAAAAACATTGGCTGTAGTAACACACTTTCATGCTGCTCTTACCAGGATAAAGGACAGTTAGTGTACTTACACTACTATAGTTTCTCTATGAGATTTTGCCAATGGGTTTATGTATGTCGACACTCAAATTGGCAGGAATTTCTAGAAAGAGGGAAAGTTATCATAGAGAATTGTTTGTTCCTTACTCATCCTTGTCTTGCCTCTTTTTGAACCTGTGATGACTATCATGATTGATTCAAAGGCTTTGCAAAGAGGTTCCACTTTGCATCAGTAAGTGGCAGGCATTCTGGAAATCCAGATTACACTGTGTTATCTCTCTCCAGCTTAGTACCATTTAGACTTCCATGAGTGAATGTTGATCCCTCTTCCCCACACTGTTTAAAATATTTTTATGTTTTGTCCATATATATGTATATAAGACTATAGTATAACCATTAACTTTTCCCTTTTAACTTAGAAATGGAAAAAGATCAATAAAAGTATAACGGACATGGACTTCACTATTAACACTGCTTTCTACAAACAGCATTATGGCAGTTATGTTTCCTTCACTAATTGAGACATTTAGAGGAACTTTTTGTTTTTGCTATCCTCTGCAATGGATGGAAGCATTGTCTAACTAGTATGTTTGTATAATAGTAACTGAGCATGGATTCACCTTTTGTTAGATTTACTTTCTCTTTTGCAATTCAACTCCAGATAATCTCTTTGCTTTCTAATCCCCTCATTTTGAGCATGAGGTGAAAGCATAAGCAGTCTCAGACTCTTAAATGAAAATAAAAAATGGGGAACAGGGTTGGCCTGATTTGTTGAGGCCACTGCTCTTTGGGCTTCAATCCTGGATTTCCATACCTCGTCCTTGTCAACCTTATATCATTGAAAGATATGAAGGCTAGGACATGAACATGCTAATTGTAGACCCACAGGGTTCTGGCTTTTGCTTTCTGCTCAAGTTGCCAAGTTTTAGCATATTTATAAGTAGGTTTCGAGTATGGTTCAATCAATGATTTTGAATCCTGAATTAATTTGTCATTGTGAAAATGAACTTCACTGGTTATCTTCATTAAACCTTTCCGCTTTCTGTCACTATTCCGTACATCTCCATCATGAATCATTAAGATATGTAGGCTTAGATAGAAAATTACGGGTGATGGGCTGTCAGTCTGCATCATGGATTTCTTGAGCATCATAGTTTCGTCAACCATTGGCTTTTGCAACTTTCGTAAATCTTTGGTGATGTGGATTGTTGTGATACAAAGCACACATTGTGACTGCTTATTCTTCACTGATTAAAATTATTTTTGGGTTGATAGATCCATCCCTTAGTGAATGGTCATTTCCTGCGTGAGTTGTTGGTTCCAATACCATATATTAGCAATTTATCTTCTTGATTATGTTGGCAGGGCATTTATGGAGTCTCATCTGGCAGCATTTAAGGAGGTTAACCCTCAGCTAGAAGTTGCCACTGAACTCATTCGTGGCCAGCATCCACATCTGAAGGGCTTTTATAGTAAGTCTCTCCTCACAACCCATTAACCTTCATTTGATGACCCCTGTGCATTGGTCGATATTTTTTAACCTGGATGTAACCTTCATGTTAGTTTAAATTACCAGAAAAAAAAAAAAAAAAAAAAAAAAAGTTTTGTATACTACTTAGCGAATATTCTGTCTGTCTGGATTTGCAGAGAACAAGAACCAGCGGGTGATATGCGTGAAGAATATGAGCCCTGAGGACATCCTCTTACATGCAACCAGGTTAAGGAATGCACTGGGAAGAAAAGTTGTGAAGCTGAAAACAAGACATGTGACAAAGCATCCCAGTGTGCAGGGTACGTGGACAACTGCTGTCAAGTTTTGAGCTGCAAAATAACCGGTAAAAGGTTTCTGATTTGGAGTATTGCAGCATAAGTTGTAATTTTGCGAAGGATGATCTTATGTGGGGTCCATTTAAATCACAAGTGGTTGTCATGGTTTAGAGGCTATAAATTCCATTAAATAGGACTGCAGCAGCTTTCACTTCGTGGTTGGTGCATTTTTCATTTTTCTGGCTTTTTCTAGTTATCCTTTCTTTTCTCTCTTCTTTTTTGAGAAATGCTTCGGGGGTGAATAAGTAGGGAAGCTAAGGTCATTTGACAGAGGCAAAGACCTAGCATGTGCTATGGACATCATTTTAGCGTGAGAGAATTCAGCAGCACTGAGAGCGAGTTTTCTTGATTTGTGGAAGAGAACTCCAAAGAAAGAAAATGTTTTGTTTTTGCGGTTGTGCTTCGGCTCTTGTGCAATTGTCTGCATTACAAGGATTTTCTTTTATTTTTGAATAGCAGGTAAATTCTCCATTATTTTCCTTGGGGTCATGGTTGATAAACTAGTTAGGATAAAACTGTGGCGTGATCATCCTATAGATAGCAATTCGAGAGTAATAAAAGGTGGTGAATTTGCATCTGAATCCACTCCAGGAGACCCGTGCAACGGGTATGTTTTACTCCAATCCGATTTAGGGCCTTGGGAGCAATCATTTTCAACCAATCCTGGGAAATTCCAAGGACGTGTGTTTGAGATTGATGTTGGGGTCCAACATCGTACCAAGCAGCAGTGGCTTGATTACATGGCGTTGTTTGCTAGCTTGGTTTTATGACTCTGGGAAGCATTTCCTAGAACGCTCGTCTTTTGTCCTTAACCGTGATAGGCTCGTTATCATGTGAGTACCAACGAAAACTGCCTGCCTTTTTCAAATATACGTAGCTTTCATTTGTACCATGGCCATGGTATCATTGCCGCAATTAATTTTGGACCTATGAGTTCACATAGGAAAGCAAATGTACAAGTTTTGGTTGGCTAGATAGTCAAAACAATGTGAGAATGTTTAATATTCCTGCAGACTTGCTAATTTTGTGGCTAAAGTGGGTAGCACGTAATCAATTCTCTCTAGTGAATTCATGTGGACCCTTTCTCATCTGTTATTTTTGGTGTCGGCACCTACAAAACGTTTGCAATATGATTGATGGGGCAAGAATCAAATTGACTTATTTAACCTGCGTGTCGTGGATGGAGCAAGACCTCAAAGTTCCCGAGTCAACCAATGCCGCGGCCGGTTTGGCTCGTGGGTGCTTCTTTGGAAGTCGTGGTCTCTCATGGTTAAGATTTCTCAAAACCGGGATCCCCGACGATGCGTAGCAGCACTAAACGCGGTCGTGCTTAGCCCGTTTGGTTCGATGCTGAATAAGTATGAAAGTTCGATGGTGTTCCTAATGTCAAGGATGTAACAATCGAGTCTTCTCGGGACATTTGTTAAATATGCCTCGGGAGGATACGTTAGATTCTAGAATTACTAATTGCGTCCATCTTCGAAGCAGTTAATCTATTGGAAATTGTGATCGTTTTCGTTTATTTACTTAGGAAGTGTTTAGACCCCTCTTTTTAAACCCAAATCCGAATGATGAGAGCATGACATCGCACCTGTGCATTTGATTTTGATGGGGAAAAGTGCCAAAAAAATCCTAAACATTTTGTTTTTGTACCGATTTAGTCATAAACTTTTTTTTTGTGCTGATTTAGTTTTAAACATTTTTACGTTGTACCAATTTAGTCTTTTTCAGCCAATTTTGGCTGGATTTTGCTGACTGGACGTTGGCCGGCTGACGTGGCTTGATCGGCGCTGATGTAAACAACTTTAATAATATTTTAATATTTTCATTTTTTTCTGTTTTTCTTTTTCTTTTTCTTTTTTTCTTTTTTTCTTTTTCTTTTTTTATTCCTCTATCCGGTCACCGAAGCTCAACAACCGGCCAGAGGCGATGGCCGGCGAGGTCGAGGTCGACCTCGCCGGTGGCCACAAGGGCGACCTCGTCTTTGGCGGCGAGGCTCGCCCTCGCCGGATTTGGCGAGGGTCGAGCCTCGCCCATGGCCGGTGAGGGCGAGCCACGCCGCCCGACGACGATGGCAAGTGGCTGGATTAGCTCCGGCGGACGACAAGAAGGGCACAGGTGACGAGCGCGAGTGGCGAAGACGCGCAGACAGGCGCGTGAGCAGGGGACGGCGTGACTGCAGCGAGGCCGCCTCCTCGCCCTCGCCCTCGCCGGCCATGGGCAAGGCTCGACCCTCGCCAGATCCGGCGAGGGCGAGCCTCACCGCCCCACGCGAGGCCGCCCTCGCAGCCACTGGCGAGGTGGCCGGTAAGGTCGACCTCAACCTCGGCCTTGCCGACCGTCACCTCTAGCTGGTCGCCGAGCTTCGGCGACCGACTAGAGGAAGAAAAAAGAAAAAGAAAAACAGAAAAATCAAAAATCAAAAAATCAAAAATATTAAAATATTATTAAAAGTTGTCCACATCAGCGCCGATCAGGCCACGTCAGCCGGCCGGTGTCCAGTCAGCAAAATCAGGCCAAAATTGGCCGGAAAGGACTGAATTGGCACAACGTAAAAAAGTTTAGGACTAAATCGGCACCAAAAAAAGGTTTATGACTAAATCGACACAAAGACAAAAGGTTTAGGACTTTTTTGGCACTTCTCCCGATTTTGATGGGTTCATATTAATTACTCCAATCCACATTTGTATTGAATCGTGTCGAACAAGATTGGCTCGCTAAAAAAGGGAAAAAAAAATTAAAAGTATAAACAAAAAAGAATCGTTACACGGCCTCAAGGCTTGAACAGTAATTTACACTAATCGGTTGATTTGGTATGCTATTTGGATCGATATTCAATACCATATTCTCGAAGTCTGCAACGTTACATAACATACCGATTCAATAACTCAATACCTCATTTCACCAAACATTATTCTTTATATTAAGACCATTTTTGAAAAAACAATATTATGTGTGGGGGGTGTCAACGGTCAGGTTTTCATGATGCCCAATCCGACCCATTAGAGATGTGCATTCTCTTTACCCAAACCTAACCCAAAATGCATAGAATCCAATCAAAAAAACCTGGATCGATTCAGATCGGTCCAATTTGGGTACCGGGTTTTAAGAGGGGATATATTAGTGTTTGAAGTGAATGTATTTTGTTTTATTTCAAGCACTAACTTTCATACTTGCGAAACTCATTCGAGTGCCTTTCGGTTTACCGAACCGAAACCCTTAAGACCGAAACCCTTAAGATACCCATATGTTAAACAATTACTCGAACATGAAGGATGCCTGACTCGAAAATACCCATCGAAAAAGGGTTCAATCGGGCATTATTGATTGTTCTAATTATACAAACAAAGTCTACTCCGATAAGATAAAAATTACTCGAACATGAATGAATCTACTTCTAAAAATTTTCATGCAATTATTAGATATTCTTCTTTCTTTTTAGGAAATTTGAGCAATATGTGATGCCTTAGAATAATTCACCGAGGTATTATCTACTTTGGCTCGTCTCATATTGAGTCTTATGATTTTATCATTTAACATACAAGTTGACACTTTCCTAAGGTCATCCATTCAAGGAGTGCTCTCATCTAAGCATGCTTAACTTTGAGCATTGTCGTTACATTAAAGGGCATTTCTATGAGGTAATTTCAACTTTCATATATCCAGAAAAATTGATCTTTTCCCATTCGATGCGTAATTTGGCTCATTCGCCCCTATACTATCATAGAAACTTGCCAGAAGCTACTCTTTTTTTAGATCCTCAACCCTAGCCCTCATCAGATTGGGTCATTATAGGCCCACCAGCCTTCGTCTAGTTCTTCCTCCAATACCATATTGTGACATCCTAGATTAACTCAATGAGATATTATCCGCCTTGGCCAGTCATCAAGCCTCTAGTTTTCTAGGAGGCCACCCATCTTGCAAGTGTTTCCATTGTTGTTACATCAAAAGGCACGTCGTCTAGTTAATTCCAATGTGTGTGTATGTATATATGTGTGTGTGTGCGTGGGCGTGTGTGTATATAAAATGGCTTTCTCTCTAGTCGGTGCGCAGCTGGATTCATTCCCCGCTCCTATCGAACCAAGTCATTACACAATATGTCGTCACCTGATTGAGCTGTATAGCTCATAAAATTGTCTCATACATAAGGTATGCTCAAAGGCAATAAGAGTGAACACACTCTTATTGTGGAAGCAAGCATTCAAACAATAAAATAAATAGAATAAAAAAATAAATTGAATATCATAAACATCCACAAGCAGAGCAATAAAGAATGTCACTATAAATCAAGCGATATCAATGGAGATTACAACTACGCTTGAGTTACTCAAACAGTTATAATGTTTCCCAATTACATCTAATAATTTTACACAGTGTTTAGGCTCATAATTCCTCAAGAAATAAACTCAAGATGTTCATAGAACCTTAATACAAGATTTTCATGACTTCAAACACTTGGGATGTAATTCACAAATAGAAAACCTTCTTTGATTCTCTTCACAAGAAGTGACACTTCTTATATATAGAAGAGATTTGGATCCAAAATAAAAAGGGCAAATGCTACAAAAATTTTCAAAGTATACCCACTATGATATAAATATCCTCAACTTTTATGGTGTCACAAAAAAATCAAACTTGTCATATACCATTCATTGTAGTTTCATCCACAATATATTTGTCACATTAGTATAAGTTTGGAGAATTTTTTTGTATCACAAAAAAAGTTAGGGAAAATTTCAAATAAGGACCCGAAGTGAATCTATTTTCTCAAATAAGGACCTAAAATGAATTTTGTGTCATATAAGGACCTGAAGTGGACCCATTGTTTCAAATAAGAACCCGAAGTGATCAAGTTAATCTCTATTGAGGACCTTAGCTCGCCGGTAAACATTTTCCGACAATTAAAATAGGGGCAATTTTGTTAGAAATTTGTTATTGGAAAAAAAAAGGGAAAATTCTATATTAATTAAGTTTAGGTTATCTATTTAGATGTTTATGTTTTCTTCTTTCTTCTCCCTCGCTACTCCTCACCTTGCTCGACCGGCAGAAAATTTGGGTCTCCGCAAAAAAAAAAAAAAAAAAAAAAAAAAAAGAAGCAAGAAGCGTCTGGTTTTCTTCTTATTTTTGAATCTGTGCCTCAACCGGTAGAGAATTTGGGTCTTCGACTTTGCGGAGGATGGGTACAAGGAACAGGGAGACCATAGAAAACCTAGGGTTTTTTTTTTTTTTTTTCTGTTTTAGGATTTGTTAATTTTCCCTATATTTTTTTGGACAAAATTGCCCAAACTCCGATCATCGAAAATGTCATATGCTTGATAGCAGGTAAATATTTGGCTAACCAATTAGCTTAGGTTCTGATTTGGAATTGAGGTCCTTATTTGAGACAATGGGTCCACTTTAGGTCTTTATCTAACACAAAGTTTATTTCGAGTCCTTATTTGAGAAAATTGATCAACTTCGGGTCCTTATTTGAGACAATGGGTCCAATTTACGTCTTTATTTGACACTAAGTACATTTCGGATCCTTATTTGAGAAAATTGATCAATTTCGAGTCCTTATTTGGAATTTTCCCAAAAAGTTATGGATATTATTTTTGGTGGGGTTTTGACGGTACTAATACAAATAGAAAACCTGCACAAGTTAGGTAACCCCTAAATTAATGCTGACTGGGAAAGCAATTCAAAAAAGAAAATGGAAGTTTTCTTCACCTCCATCAAAATTTGATTCCCACGAATTAACTCCGGAAATCTCTCTCTCTCTCTCCCTATCTTTCTGGGGAACGGGAGACGACACAAGGAAGAATGGAGGAGGCCTTGCTGCTGGAGAAGGAGAGACCAGAAGAAAGAGACGGTCGCTATGACGATCCCGAGGAGGAGGAGAAGAAGAACGGTGAAGGAGGAGGCGGAAGCTGGTCAGCTTCATGCTGTGCATGGCCACGGAGGAGAGAGTTTTGGGAGGAAGTGAAGAGGGTGGGCCAGGTGGCCGGGCCTTTGGTCGCGGTCTCGCTGTTGCAGTTCTTGCTGCAGGTGATCTCGGTCATGATGGTCGGCCACCTCGGCGAGCTCTCCCTCTCCAGCACCTCCATCGCCGTCTCTCTCGCCGGCGTCTCCGGCTTCAGCCTCCTCGTACGTTCTCTCTCTCTCTCTCTCTCTCTCTGACGTGTTTCTTCATCGAACATGGCACATCGTCGGCGTTCTTTGGCTTCATTGTCTGTGACAAACCATTCTTTGAGGCCATGTTTTGTTGTTTAGCCTGCGCACCTGTAACTCTTTTTCCTGGTCATGTTGTGCCTGTTGCCTCACACGTCGAATCACTTCATCTTCTTCTTTTATATAATCTTCTTTTTGCGTTCAATTTGATTCCTCGATGAGAGTAAAGTACGTAGTTTCGTGCGGATTATTTGGGATCCGATCAGCGCGTTCATCTGGCTTTCTAAATGGTCACGCTCGTAAGACAGTAATTACACAGTGCATAATGCATACGCATTGGTTTTACATTTTTTTGAATCATGTCTAGCATCTTTTGTGTTTATAAATTGAAATGGCACATGAAAATTTTACACCGAGATGGCTGTGGTTTCGAGATTCGAATGCGAGCACCCTGGTCGATGAGGCGATACAATTTTTTTCCTTCATTTTCTGCTACGTCTTCCTTTCTTCTTAATAATCAGAAATCGTGAGAAGAAATGAATCATAATGAAGAAGTTTTCTGATGAAATTTAACAAAATAGATTATGGGAAAATGAATTTTCTTTTTCCTTTTGTCTTTTGCGATTCATTATTGGTGATCATACACGTCATGCGTCCTGTTCGACAATTCGATCATTTTGACAATTTTAAATCCGCATATCTCTTGCGCTGAAGATTCCGCACCAAAGTTATTTGGACCCGAGCGATTACTACTTAGTAAAGAATTGCATCTAAGGCCGACCGCGCGTGGAAAATATATTCAAATCATCGTTTAATTAGTCGCTGTTCTAGCGCCATGCGAGTTGGCAAACATTGTTATGGTACCAGCGAGTCTAATCTTGACTAGAGATTTACTTTAGAATTCGAAGTGTGACTTTTTCCTGCTTTGAAGGCTCGTTTTCTTTTGGGTCAAACTGTTTTGGTCATTGCTTTAGCCGACAAGCTGATGAATGAGCAGTCGTTTGGTTAGGGAGTACAATACGTTTTTTGGAAAGAGCTTAGATAGTTACTTTTCCTGTTAATGCTATGCTCTCAATTTATTCGGAGAAATTGACCAAGCTGAGGAAAAAGAGCCATAGCCTCTGTTATCCAAGATTATTGAAATATCCGGAAGTTGGTGTATTATCACATAACATAGGTTTAAATCCATCTTCTTGATCTAGAAGTAGGAAATCTTGACTTGATAAATGAAGAGAGCACCCGTTATTTGCAACAAATATTATCAAGTCCTGGCCTATGTTAAGTAGGATTTATGCGGCAATAATCCATTCCCACTAACATTTTATATCTGCAACGAATATCAATATGAACAAGCTGTTCCAGAACTGAGACATCAGAGGAATTTGTGTGGTCCCTTCCCTATTTGTTGCATCTTTCAAGTGATTGCACACAATTTGCTCGTAGGTTCAAGATTTTATTCTCAATTTGAATAATTTAAAAAATTGTCGAGAAATATATACCAATGTGTGATAGCAAGAGTATAAATTCAAAACGGTGAAATGAAACTTGTACGGCAAAGCAACAAATTTCGGTACTAAGAGGCGATTGAGCAAGTCTAGGTCAGTTTTCGGCTTCATCATCTGTTGAATCTTCTCCTTTTGAGCCATTCTCTGCAATTTCTTTTTACCTTTTCATGTTCAGCTAATGACGTCAGTATTTAATTATGGTCAATGCTAATTGTTTAGTTCTCATGTCGTAATAGCTAGGAATGGCTAGTGCTCTGGAGACATTGTGTGGACAAGCATATGGAGCTCAGCAGTATCACAAACTAGGGACTCAGACATATACTGCAATTTTCTCCCTGATTCTGGTCTGCTTCCCTATATCTGTCCTATGGATATACATGGGAAAGATGCTCGTATTCATTGGGCAAGACCCTCTGATTTCTCTCGAAGCTGGCAAGTTCACAGCTTGGCTTGTCCCTGCACTCTTTGCCTATGCAACTCTTCAGCCACTCATCCGCTACTTCCAGACACAGAGCCTCATCATGCCGATGCTCATGAGTTCTTGTGCCACCCTCTGCATCCATGTGCCGCTTTGCTGGGTTCTTGTGTTCAGGTCGGGGCTGGACAACCTCGGTGCTGCATTGGCCATCGGTGTTTCCTATTGGTTGAATGTGGTTTTCTTGGGGGTGTACATGAAGTACTCTCCTTCTTGCGCAAAAACCCGTGTGCTGGTTTCAATGGAGCTATTTCGAGGGATCGGCGAGTTCTTTTGCTACGCTGTGCCCTCTGCTGTGATGGTCTGGTGAGCCAGTTACTTGTCCAGGAGCCTGTTTGCTGCTTTTTTCTGCCAAGGGCTCTCTCAAAGTTTGATAATCTTTGAGCTGTTGATCAATAAAAGATTTCTTATTTTTGAACCTCCTTTTCAAAGGAAAGCACATCATTTATTAGTCTCTATAGTCAGCAAATTTGAGCAAAATAGATCATTGTTTGATTTTTAGAGCAAGAGTTGGTAGAATGGCCTATCCATGGTAGCATTGGTATTACTAATCCTTCTTCCACTTTTTCTTCTTAAATTCTATTGCAGTCTTGAGTGGTGGTCTTTTGAGCTGTTGGTCTTGCTTTCTGGGATATTGCCAAATCCACAGCTTGAAACTTCAGTTCTGTCTGTGTGGTACATTCTCTACTTTGTCAACTACCATCTTCAGAATGTGAATCTTTCCATCTTAAGTTGCACAAAATTTTCCATTCAGGAATGGAAGGGCTTTCCTATCTACCTAGTGTTTAATGTTGAGAATTTAAATGTGCTAATTAGTTCTTTTTGGTTCCTAACCAGTCTCAATACCATAGCAACACTCTACATGATACCCTATGGACTTGGCGCTGCAGGAAGGTATGATCGAATTCACTGATGCATAAAACTCTGCAAGCTTAAACCCCTCTTCCGCATAGTAAGATCTGATACCTCAGTCTTTCGAACTCATCATAGCACAAGAGTTTCAAATGAATTAGGAGCTGGAAACCCGGAAGCTGCTCGTCTTTCTGTTTACGCCACGTTATTTCTCACCATTACCGAGACAATTATCGTGAGCACAATCTTGTTCGTTAGCCGGCGAGTTTTTGGCTACACATTCAGCAATGAAGAGGAAGTTGTGGACTATGTTACGAAGATGGCTCCTCTGGTTTGCTTGTCTGTCATCTTGGACAGCTTACTAGGAGTGCTCACTGGTTGAGCATCTCTGTTCTCTTTAGTATAATCAGGTTTTTCACTTATTGGAGCTTCATTTTGCAATGTTAAACTGGTCATTTTTTAGCAGGTATTGCTAGGGGATGTGGGTGGCAGCACATAGGAGCATTTGTCAATCTAGGGTCGTTTTATCTTTGCGGGATTCCAGTGGCCGTCATTCTAGGATTCTGGGTAAAATTAGGAGGAATGGGCCTCTGGATTGGGATTCAAACTGGATCTCTCGTGCAAGCAGTTCTACTATTCATAGTGACAAGCTGTACAGATTGGGAAGTGCAGGTAAACTACTCTTGTTTGCTCTGAGTTATGGTCGCAGGGGATTTGGGATGATGATAAGTAACATAATCATAACCTGTGAAGTTGCTTGAAGGTCTAGTGGTCATATTCATCATACTTCATATGTTGAAGATTTCCACTTTTCTTGCTTTTCAGGCAAGTAAAGCCAGGGAGAGGGTATTTGAGGGAAGACATTCAGAGGACCATGTGCTGATGTGAACCTTAAGTGGTACTCCTAGAGCTGACTCTCATAGCGCTGCTTCTACACAAATTCAATTTCTTCTCAAGTCTTCAACTTCAAGTGCCACTCATTGTTAGTCTAGGAAGCTTGTTGGTGAAAAATCCAATAGCACTGTGTCAGTACTAGTCGTCTTTTCCTATTAACTATGTTGAGATCTACTTGTTCTACGAATAGATTGCAACTACACACGCGAATGACTGTCGTCTCATCTTAACACCAACCGTGGAAACCTTTTCTTCCATTGAAAGAGGAAAGAAATGAAAAGTCATATTTCTTGGAAACAAAGTAATTTGTTGGCACGTAGAGCTTAGAGATGCGAAGGAAAACCTAGACTGTGTTGGTATAAGCAGAACGAGGCATGGGTCAAAGGTTGCAAAGACTGATGTCGGACTGCTGGAGTTGTACTGATCTTATTGATCTCTCTCTCTCTCTTTGCTCCTGTGGGCACCACAGCGGGAGGCGGGCTGCTCCTGTGGGCGCCGCAGCAGGAGGTGGGATTCTTCGCTGCGTTTCCAAATTTTTGGTTATTGACATCAAGGAGGGGCCCGGTTCACTTGCGGGGTGAAATCCAACTATCATGAATTTATAAAGTAAGTACATAGGAGATATCAACATGGATGTTACTTTCTAGTTAATATTTGGCTGTTTCTTTCTTTATCGTCCTAGTCTCCTAGACAGAGAAAAGGCAAGTTGCAAGTTGTTGTAGCTTCCAACATGAGCTAATGTCCCTTCTATGGTTCCGGACACATCAGAGGTTGCCCTCTATGGACAATTAGATTTGTGTTTTGTCCCTTTACTTTCATTAGCCATGCATGATCGCATATTCAAGGGGACAAAAACAATGCTTATAACGAATGACCAAATAAAAAAATTTAGCTTCTTCATACTTGTACTGCCTTATTTTCCTGAAGTTTGCCTCATTCTTCATAGTATCTGATCGAGCTATAAGATTCATTTTAAATTAAATTTGATTTTTTTATTTTTTCTTTATCTGTCATGTCAATGTGTTTTGGTACATTTCATATGAACAGCAGTGCATGAGATCCATGATTTTCTCAGACAGAAATATGAAGACCGATTTAAGGAAAGTTAGAGTTCAAATGCTCCTCTTACTATCTGCTTTCCTTTACCTGATTAATAACACCTAAGGCTTCATATAGCGTGCACATTTGGCCACAATCTACAGAAGTTCAGTAATTCAATACCTCCTTTTGCGACAAGTAGGTGGTTATCAAAAAATGGTATGACACTGCTTGATGAAGCTAAATCATGTCGAGGAGGAGATGCACATTTCTGGACGTACTGAGAGAGATACCCGCAAGCCCGAGGTGAAAAGAACCAAGAAGAGACCAACCAAATAAACTTAGTCAAGGGTAATTTATTCAGACTGCTCCCATTAAATCTTGCTTTCCAAAACTCTCTCTCTCTCTCTCTCTCTCTCTCTCTCTCTCTCTCTCGTGCCTACTTTTTCTAGGAGCATATATTTCCAGAGGCAAGCATTATACTTGCTTCCCACATGCCAGAAGCAACTAACATCTGGTTTAGGTTCCTGCCAATAGGGACAAAAAAGGGAATTCTATAGACAAAAAGAAAGCAAAACTAAAACTGGTTGATAAAAAGTACATTAATACTTCAGGCCATTAAACAGAAAACTTAAAAGCACATAAGCTTGATTATAGAATGTCTCCTGAAGGCACTAAAGGACAGAGGGATAAAATTTGAATCTACCTCTAGGTATGATGACTCAATAAATACCTAATGTACCAAAATTTTGGCTACTGAAAAACTGATGCATACTCGATTTAATCTAGCGGAGAAATCTAGATTTATGCGAGGTCTATTCCGTAGACATTTGAGATGATGTGATTTCACACGTAACAACATGTGAAGATGAAAGGCTTTCAAAAAGTACTTGTTTGAATAGAAATGAGCGTACAAGGTCGATGCAAACTTAATTACAATAAATTCGATCTGTTAAATGTGACAAAAAAGAAATGGACCATGCTGCCATGTCAAAAAGAACATACAATTGAAAGTCTTGGAAACCTTTAACTCTATTTGACATGCTCTTGGTTATGATCCATATCAACTGGCGTTGTCCTGAATTTCGAAACTTATAACTAATCTGTGTAATATTTCATCCTTGATTTTGGAAGAAGAGAGTTTCTGGAGCAATGTACCGGACAATTAACACGACACCGATGCAGAATGGTGACTGTTGAGGGTGAGAATCTGGGGAAATAAAATACATGGAGAATCTTGATGTTTCCTTCCTGAGCAATGGTCAAAGGGATCACTAATACCTTGTCTGACCCTCCAGGAGAGAATAAAACATACTGACTCTTTGTTGCTTCCTCCATCAAAAGGACAAGCCTGTGGATTATTCTACTAACTCACGCATAAGACCTCGGAACCCTCGAGTTAACCTAAATTGGCGTGATGACTTAATTAATTAACGCCCCCAAAGAATACAAACAATGCAACCTCTTTGTAGTACCCCAAAACAAAATGACAAGAATAAAGTCATTATTTAAGAATACAAGTCTCAATGAAACGGAAAAAGAAAAGAACGAAAATAATATCGATTACGTCGATCAACACTAAGGGAACAACCCAGAATGTGGAAAATCCTAACGTTTTCCAGCATATAGCACAGGGGCCAAAACCCCTTCTTTGATTTGTTCAGTACTAAAACAAAGCCTGTCCTTATTTTGTCCCTCGAATGTAATTGTCCCATGGCTTTGTCCGTCACATTGTGGCTATAAAAACGATTTAGAGTCCATTTCTCTGTTTCAAACTCTTCCGATCAAAATCATCACTAAAGAGTTCGGCAGAAAATAAAACTTTTTCGATGGCTGCTTTCTCTTGCACGATATCCTTTCCAATTTGGTGCTCCTCAGGCAGAGAGGGCAATGACCCGAGCAAACAAAACTTGAACAACATCAAGATCAATGGCACTGCAAACAGGACATGGACCCAGGTTGACAGCACATTGAGGCAAACATCTGGCGTTGTCACGACATTTGGTTCTGTTGCTTCAGTTGTCCTCAATGGCCACATAGACAAACAGCAAGTGAGGCAGAACATTCCCACAAAGAAGCAGTTTATTGACTCGCATCGCCTGGGAGTCATAACTGAAGGGGGTGTCGGGTACCAGCAGACCGTTGTGATTCGGTCTTATGAAGTTGGTCCTGATAAGACCGCTACCATTGAGAGCATCCTAAACCTTTTGCAGGTGATTGCAGCAACATGTTTTAGATGACTTTCATTTTAAATTCGTGTGAGCATAGAAAATTTGTTGGAATATTTTACAAATTGAGAATGATGTTCGACTTGTGAAATTGTAGGAAACAGCATTAAATCACGTGTGGATGTCAGGTCTTTTGAGCAATGGATTCGGGGCAACGCATGGAATGATGAGGAACAATCTGATATGGGTTGTGTCAAGAATGCACGTTCAAGTTGATCACTACCCTATTTGGTTAGTTCCATTATCATGTCATGATTAACCCCTTTCATGTGAGGACTCAAAACTTTTACTTAAGTTCATGAGAATCCTAAATGTAAAAACATTCGACCTAATAACGATTCCGAACTGAACTTGTAATACTCTGTCTTTATACAAGATTAACTGCTACAGTATGAATATAATCGTTATGTCCAGACGAAGATTATAACTAATTCTTCCATGCTTCTATGCCACTCCAGGAGCTACGAAATTGTTTTAACTGTTCACCTGCTTTAGTTTTCAGCAACCTTTCAGGTAATTAATAGATATAATCTTGATCACTAGGTGGATAAGGGATGTAGCTTACAAATTTGGGATTGGCAAAACTCTCCAGGAAGAGCTCATAGTGCAGGATATTTTTCACATCGATGAGTATGAAGTTTTAGGCTTGTAGGAATAAATCCGGTGTACCATATTGATATTGAATTTCCAAGTTGTTGTCGAGATATGTGAACATGAAGCTTTAATAGTATATCTTACAGGGGCGAAGTAGTTGAAATCGATACGTGGGTTGGAGCATCAGGGAAGAATGGCATGAGGCGAGACTGGCTGATCCGCAGCCAAGCTTCAGGAGTCACTTTTGCTCAGGCAACCAGGTATGACTCAGAAATCTCTTTGACTCGTTTTAGTCAACTGCATATCTACTATAATCTTGCTGATGATTCATGCAAATCTGAAAAACAGCACTTGGGTGATGATGAATGAACAAACAAGGCGCCTCTCGAAGATGCCGGAGGAGGTGAGGGCGGAGATCTCGCCATGGTTTATACAGAAGCAAGCAATTGAAGAGGACAATCCTGAGAAAATAGTCAAGCTGGACAGTAAAGCCACATATGTGAACTCCGATCTGAAGGTAATTCCATCTCGAACCGTGAAAATTATCTTCTCAAGATAGTTCCTGCACAGTTATCATTTATGACGGTGAATTTCAGCCAAAGAGAAGTGACTTGGACATGAACCACCATGTGAACAATGTTAAGTATGTGGGATGGATGCTAGAGGTAAATTGCCTTCACTCTAGAGTCTAGACTCATCCTTTCAATTTCTGCAACCATATGGCCTCTCTGCTGAGTAGATGTCTAACTGTCTAATTTGTCTGCAGACAATCCCGGATGAGATCTTGGAAGCTCACCAGCTTTCTAGTATAATACTTGAGTACCGAAGAGAGTGCGGGGGTTCAGACATAGTTCAGTCGCTTTGCGAACCTGATGCCGACAGAATTCTCCAGAGCGGTGGTCAGCACAATAGTTATCAGGTTAACCCGCTCAGTGGATTTTCCCTGGCATCTGAAATTTTTCAGGGAAGTGGACTCCTGGGATCATTCGGCAAGATGACAATGCCTTTGAAGTACACACACCTCCTCCAGATCAACGGCGAGTCCAAAAACGAGGAGATTGTTAGAGGAAGGACCACATGGAAGAAAAAGATCACTTCCATGCCGTTCCCGCCATGTTGAAAGGGCACTAGATATCCTGTAGGGGGATTTAGTTCGCCAATCCTTATTCGAAGCATGACTACATCGTTGGCCTCACTCCAGTTGCCTCAGGGCATATTCGGCAGCGGAGTATAAGATGGATTTGCTCTATATCCCAAGAATTTGTCGATTGTGTTTGATTCAGATAAAAAAAAAAAAATCCCTAGAAGCTAATTGATCGTGTGCGAATAAAGAGCCTGATGTGCAGACTCCAGAAGGCATCATGGTGCCACAGAACAAGTTACCTCGTACGTATCCCCCAGAAGGAACAAGTTCCTTAACCTGCGACCGCGTTGTTGGGAAACGGCTGCTTCTTCAGCGGAGGATCCTGTGTTTGCCGGTGTACATGCGTCAAAAGGACACTGTTTGCACTATCCAGTTGTGTATTTATGAAGGTTGTCTTACTTGAAGTCGAAGTTCATCGTTTCTTTGTCCAGCACGAATATCTCATTAGCAGATATTTGTTGCTATGGAATAAAAGACATCATTACTAACAGCTGATCTAGGTATATAACGATGAAATTGTATTAAGAAAAAAGTGAATCAAATTCCTTATGCAGCCAATGTATTCAAGGATGAACTTGAACATGGGCAACATATGTAAGTCATGCTAGAACTGACACTGCACCGCCTACAAAGAACCTGAAGACTGAAAGAGCTATCTTTACCAGGGATCATCTCCTACACTTTTGAAACTACACCATCCGTCAGTCCTCGATCCTCATGATAAACTTAATTCGCTTCGTTAGGCTATTGCATGAATACACACAAAGAATTAATGAAAACAGCACCCCGGAGATGTACTTAGTTTATATTTGGGTTTCATGTGTCTGAGTTTTGAGGATCGTTTCTCGTGTATATAAATAATTAGGAAGGATTTTGCCAAGGATTCCACCTCGAACAAACATTTGCTATATTCCATTTCCTTGTACATTTCCTGCCGAGGTTCTTCACATCTGCACTAGGAAGTCGCATTGCGGAGAAAGGTATCGGTGTTCGGCATTAAGCTGAAGCATGCATCTTGGTTTCACCACGATTGAGACTAATTGCATAAACTTCTCCCTCCCTGATTCCGAAACTGCCTCCGCACCGTGATTTCTCGACTTAACTTTCTGCTGAAAGGCATGAAAAAGGAAAGGGGAGTTTACGTGTTCAGATATGGTCTTGCTTCTTCCAGAGGCCATTCCAAATTCAGCATGGTGCATATCTCTTCTGGAGACTCTTAAAAACGAAGCGCTTAATTACATTATCACTAATTTGAGGAAAAAAAGGAAAAAACAAAGATCTTCAACTGCCGCTTTACCTCTTCCATTGGCATCAAAACAACTATGTCCGGTCGGCGGCCGGCGGCGTCCCATAAAGCAAAAGTGAACACTGCTTAATTTAGGGCAGGGTTCTTAGGCCAGCAAACAGGCAGGACAAAGACATCCTCTATATACGTATCTCCTTTCTAATCATTCCAAGGGTTGCCCTCGTCATCAACATGATTAAATAGGTTCTCCATGCACGAGACAGAGCACGACAGTTTTCTCTCTGTCCGCAATTTTCATCAGACTCTAGAACTTGAAGGCAAGAAAACTAAATCAAGGAACAAGCACCATCAAATTAACTGACCATCTAGAGAGAAGTGAACCAAATGAACGCAGGCCACTTTCATTCTAGAAAACTCGAGTGACGAGATAATCACATAGTGCAAAGCATAATAATGTGCACAGCCGATGCAAACTTTACCTCAACTCACAGCCACATGTTTCAATTCATTTACATCCATCTGCATGGACACAAGGAGTTGGAAGGTGCTGAAAGTGCCCTCAAATTCCAAATCCAGAGATTCTCGATTCAATTTAATTGTTAGACCTGTACAAATCCAATAATTGTAGATTGCAGTATCTACAAGATGACTAGCCCTCGGCTCCTATGAACCCTTTGACTGATGATACATAGAATTGGTCCTGATCCAATACCCCATTTGAAAACACACACTCGGTTCCAGAATTCTGAGCTCTAACCCAACCCTCTTACAATACAACCAAGTCCATCTTAAAAATCTGAGCTATTACAAAATCCAAGTGACCACGCATACTGCCCCAGACCTTAAAGATCCATTCTCCTTCCACAGAACTGAGCTCAAGAACTTAAAAGTGGAGCTCTGAAAAGGCAGATTAACCACCATCCACATGTGGAAAACTTCTCAAGGATGAAGCAGTGCTTTAGTCTCGGATTCCCAAAAACTCTATCAAGAGTTCAGCATTTTAGTGTGGCATAATCATTGAATAATGCATCGCCATTGTTGAGCTAATGGTGGTCCTTCTTGCTTTTCTTCAGTAGCATCGACATATGATTAATGTATCCAGAACCCGGTTGAGCACCACCCATCAGCCACTGCAGAGCCTCGGCAGCTGCATCCTTCTCTGCACTCTTCTTATTGGTGGATGGCTGACCCATGATCTGCATACCATTAAATTCAACTGTTGCTCGAAACTGATTGTTCTTCAATTGCTTTGTCTTATAGGTCGGGGCAGCACATCCTGCCCTTGTGAGCAGTGTTTGCAGCTGACTTTTCGAATTATCACCACCAGGGCCACTCTCGATGCGTGAGACTGTGTTTGGCTGCACTTGTGTCTGGGTCGTGTTTGAGGGCATCAAAATCTGACGGCCAAAAACGAATTTACCATAGCCTTTATCCTCTGCAAGCAGCAGCCTTACAGCAGATAGGAGCTCGTGATGGGAGTGTATATCCATCCTGGGATTATGTAGCTGCAGCACAGAAATCAATTATTTTGAATGGCTGATAAGACTACACTTTCTTTATGCTTACACTCTAAAGAAATAGGCAACCATAAGCTTATGTCACAAGGATATATTCGCTTTGATAACAAGAATGATTCTCTCACCTTCATTTGAATCAGTTCATCAAGTTCTCTTTTAATGCTTGCGTACATGTTTGCTATTGCAGGACTCATAAAAAATTCCAGATATCCTCCTAACATCTTTATGTGCCCATCCTGTTAAGAAACCAACTAGTATCAATTAGTTACGCAAAAGCGTGTCAGGAAATGAGGTACCCAGAAGAGAAAGCTAGCACATTGGTGCTTAAATGTTTTTGTCGGAGATGTGTAAAAGTTACAGTATCAGATTTGCATGGAGAGAGTGTTACCGTATCCCCCCTAGAGAAACTTCCACCAAATAGGAGAAGCATTGAATCTGACACAGCTGTTGAATCGCGGAGGAAAACAGATTTCACTTTAATCTTTTCATTGAAGACTAGCCATGGATAAGGGATTTGGGAATCCCGAGCATTGACAGAGTTCTGACCAAATAAATTATTGCACAAAGATTAGATCCCCAAAAGTGCAGGTACTGAATTAACATTTTAATGCAGATATAAATTTGTCATAAACAGGAACTTACCGAATACAGAAGCACCTGGCCATCTTCCATAGTTTTCAGGGAGAACGACTTTTCATTGTGCTGCATACAGACACAAGTTTAGCTTTTAAAAACCAATGAGTTTGAGAGAATTGGAACAGCCCAAGATTATTCCACATAAGCTTTAAGGTGTAAAGAGTATGAATCTTGAAACACCTTTTCAACTATCTCGAATTTACAGATCAAGTAAATATCTGTTACCTCAATAATAAGGTTATAAGGACATGAGAAGTTATCACAATAGAATATAGATGACGCCCAAGTTTGTTTTCTGTTTTGATAGATTAACTTTGAAGCAACTGTCAAAATGAAGAGAGGCAGTATGAAAATTTATTGCACACGAATCTCTGACTTACCACAACAGAAGAAACACCAGGGTACAGACCATAACATATAACAGCACGGATGAGATGTTCTTCATGGCTCCATTGGTTGCTGGTGGCTGTGTTTCCATCAACAAGGCCAGTGTCCCTAAGCAAAGAGAAGAAGTCCCTCCGAAGAGCATCAATAGCTTTCATGGACTGTACTGACAGAAAATTTTTCCAACAATACTCATATCCAGCATAATCCACTTCAGCATCATTCCACCCCTCATAGGCCCGGACAATCGCAAGATGATCGCTGTAGTCACGAGAAAACTGTGCTTTTGCAGCGTCTGCCAACTGTAAACAATACATAAGAAAAGGGATCAAGCAAAAGCACGAATGCTATCTAGTATCTACTGTAATTTCTATATATGCATAAAGAAAAGCATGAGATATCTCAACCTTAATTTAGCTGAAAGAATGAAGATCTGCTTTTACTGGATTTTTACTGGTTTTCTCAATGGAAGAATGTCAGTTGCATGGTGAAAAAAGAAATTGTTGAATTAAACACTGACAATAACCTGCATCTTTGAATAAATATAGGAGAAACAGTACCAGAGGCAAACAAGTTACATAAGCTACTTTCATTTGTTTTTTCAGTTTCATTTTACATTTCTTTCTGTTTCCTTGGCTTTCTCAAAATTTTAGCACAAAGGGCACAAGTGTGACACTGAACAGTTGCATTTATTTGCATATGTGCAGAGTAAGATTGAGACTTCTGACTGTGTGCATGCACATGTGCATAGTAGGATTGAGACTTCTGATTGTGCGCACGCATACATGCAAACAGTAACAATTTATCTTGTGGAGATCAATTTTTACAAAATCGCATTGGCATATGGACCCCTCATGTGACTACTTAAACCAGTTGAACTGTTGATTGATATTCAGTCATTACATGTAAATAAAGCGAGATCTACATCTGAACACAGCTTGGTCTGGAGGTCCAAATGCATGTTTGTTTGAACATGAGGTCACCGGTTTGACTCTCATGCTGCATAGCACTTCTATACTTGCCACTCTACACCATTATAAATGAATTTGTTGCTCCCTGTAAACAGTCAGTGGCATGTGCAAAATGGAACGACACAAACCTAGGAAAACAGCTGTCAAGATATTAGCAAGAAAATGTGAATTAGAAGAGAGATCCTCCAAATTCTAAAACATTTGCCTAGGAAAATAGTACAATTTGCTTAGGCAATATCCAAACACCACAAAACATCTGTTTTTCCACTGCGATATGGTGACAATTAACTCACAGCAATAAGAATCAAGGAACATATGGAGATCATTTGCAATGGAAACTGCACATCATTTTTTTTTCTCCCCAAATAGAAGCCAACAAAATCAGCAGGAGACTGCACAGTCAAGAACAATCCCCCAACAAGCAGAAAAAGCATGGGACTTCCTAATCAAGAACAAAGCAAAAATTCAAACAAGCAAGCACCTCTAATGATAACTTTTTTTTTATTACTGATCTTCAACAAGACAAAATGAAGCATTACTGTCTCGATAAATGGAAAGCCTGACTTACATCCTTCTTGTCCATCGGTGTTAGGAAAGGATCTCTCACACTGAGGCCAGCAACAACAGTAAGTATCGGATCCAGGCAATTAAGGACAGCACCCAATACGAGCATCTTCCCAAGTTTAGGCTCCATTGGAAGCATAGAAAGGTAACGGCCTGCCAATTTACACTGATCAGGTTGACTTTGAAAGATATACGTCACTGAAAATGATACAGACACAGAACTATATAAGAATACTTCTTACCTAGTACGGTCAAATTCTCATTCTCATCCAGAGACCCAATAGTTTTCAAGTACTCAATAGCATTTTGAACCTACAATGGAAATTAAACACAGAAATTAATAAGGACAAGTGCAGGGCAAATTAAAGACAAAAATACAGAAAGGAGACATGAAAGAGTGCTTCCAAATACCGCTAGCAACTCTGGGGACTGCAAAGCCCTTGACAGAAACTCAGAAATACTGCCAAGTTTTAAACTTTTTATTTGCAAACAAAGCGACTGTAAGGGCGTTCTCAAAATTTCTGGCAACTGATACTCTGAAAAGGCATCATATACACATTTAGGATAGAGATGGTAACATTCTCCAGGTTGAACTCGACCTGCTCTTCCTCTTCGCTGTACATGAGCAGAAAAACTCATAACTCATCAATCAATGAGTTCAACACTATGACTATAAACAACAACCATTTGCAAGAGAAAGTTATGACATGTTCTGTTACACAGACGCTATGAATACTACTTGAAATTTCTCTAATAAAGGGTGTCCCAGCGCACAAGGCTTCCCACACAGCAGGGGTCCGGAGAGGGGACTTCTTAGGATCTCTCTCTCTCTCTCTCTCTCGAATTAAAAATAAAAAAGAACTACAAAAATATATTTACCCTCCCACTTCTGTTACTTGAATCTGTAGATGGCCCCAGTTCAGGAACTTGTCCAGAACATTCTGCTCAGAATTTAATATCAAAATGGAAGATAAGAATCTCACCATGAATATTAGTGGTAAGCCCAGAAAACTATTTATTGAGGTCAAGCATGAGATGTCAGAAAGAGGTTTAAGCTGATAGACCACTACATTCTGGCTGCAGTTACCATCTCACCCCTAGCTTGCTTATTTAATAAAATGTAAGTTGAAAACCATTCTGTGTGGATAAAGAGACCAATGAAAAAAACTACATTGTAAAGACTAGCGATTAGTTTTTCCTCTTCTCTAAATAGAAATGCATAGATGACTAGTGTGAGAAATTTCCTCATCTACCTTCTAGAATCAGACATATGACCATTGGGTAGATCATGATAAAAGCTTCGAAGTTCTAAGTACAATTGTTTTAAACATTACTCAGAGGGGCTCACAAATCAACATCATGGAACTAACAATGTCTATAGAGACCACAAAAAAGGGAGTAAGTTACACAGACACAGGCCATCCCAAATGTTTGTGAACACTAAAAATATCTTCCAGCCATGTAACCTCCTAAAATCAACAAAACTCGCTCCAGGATTTAGCCAAAAAGCATGCATAACTAACAACTAAGTGATAGGATCTCACAGATGATAACTTTAAGTACATCAAACTCAAAAAATTGCCAACGACATTATGTTCACAGGGTGAAATTCTCCCTGGTGTCTCACTTCAACATAGTCCATATATTTGATGAAATTTTATCACATTTTCTTTTTTCACTTAATAGGTAATAAACAAAATGTTCAGAGAGTGAATTTCTCTGTACTTGGCTTCTCACTTTTTAACATCTTCAATGTATTTCATCACATTTGGGACACTTTTTAAATTTGATAACAGAATCATTAAAGAACTTAGTCATACAAAAATTGGGACAAGCTGCCAGAGCAAGAAAATATAGCAGGTGGGAAAAAGCAAAAGAGAGATGGGCGGGGAGGCTAACAGCAAAAGACCGCTTTTTTCTTTTTAAGTGAACATCTTGCGCCCTCAATCTACAATATTCAGATTGTCAACAGTATATAATGTTGCTCAATGTGATTCTTAACAAGAGTATTTACCTGTTTCGCAGAAACTCTAGAAATCCAGGAAGGAAGCAAGCAAGGAGTGTTATTCAGTGCATCATATGAGGTCTCTTTAGCCTTTCCACAGTCGAGAACGAAAACAACGTCATTAATTGTAATACTTGTCTCAGCAATATTGGTTGCTAGCACTATTTTCCTCACACCATCTGCTGGTTCATCAAATATCAATCTCTGCACAAGTTTGCAACAAAGTATGTAATATATTGTAAAAAGAGAATCATACATAATCATGGAAGACAAAGCACTTAGAGGCAAAAACGAAAACAAGAAAATAGGAGGAATAAGGTAAACGTACTGATTGCAAAACATATTGTCAAAACAATCAAGGTAAAGCAAAACGAGGGCATGTCCAACCAGATGAAAGTTACAAAATAAAATCCTGTTTCTTGAAAAGGTCCAGCATGTGACCATCTTTAAATTTTAGAAGGTTAATCTATTCGGTAGGTTGTAACTAGAGAGTACCCTAAAGATGAACAGCAAACAATTAGCCACAAGACAAGGTAAAAAAATATCCTGCTTCAGCTGCTAAGAGTCTCCTTTGTATGAATGAAGATAGTTACTGTTCTCTTTCTTTCCCAATCAGTCTGAAATGTGCAAATTTTACAAAAGTGCAAAAATGTGAACACATAAGACAAGCGGATCTCTCCTTTTGCTTTTCCTTCAAAATTCAATTATACTGTCATTAGAGAACCCATATTACCTGCTCTGAACTGGCCATTGAACTATGGCATGCAAGCAATAAAACTCGATTAGGATCTCCCAATATTCGATGACTTTGGAGTTTTTCCTTCAGTGAACTTATGTCATCCCATCCTGTCATAAAGACCAGCACAGCACCCGGTTTTTCGTTCTCACATATGTGGCACAGCAGATATTCTATAAGATTAAAGCCAATACAGTCGGGATTCCAACACGAGAGAGATTCTCTAGTCTGGGGGCTATAATCCTTCAAATCTGCAGCTCCAAGTGCTTCCTAAGAAGCATCACGAGAAAAAATTAGAAATAAAAAAAGAAGAGAGACACGGGACCAGAATTTAAGAAGGTCAATTTAGTATACCTCAACAACGGAGGCAATTTGACTCTTTCTCTTTCTAGGAGCCTGTTTGCTCATTTTCCACATCTTTTCTTGACCATAGTCATCTATCTGATTGTAAGGAGTCAACCTGTAGCCCGTTGTTTCTAGTATATTCTCCAGAAAATGAGTCCGAACTGGGTATGTAAAACCCTAATCAAGTGATAATAAAAAGGAAAGCTGAGCCCAGATTTTCAAGATTTGTCATGTTTTGGTAAGTTACAGTAGTTTGTGAGAAGATGCAGTACAATAGTTTCAGAAACTAAAATGCAAACAACTTGTTGATGCCTCAGAAAACGAAAATAATTGTTGTTGCTGGACTGCTGTGAAATACACATTTAGCAGAGAAAGATGAATTGCAATGGACATATAACAGTCAAGCTCTGACTATTAAAAAAGAATAAATCTCATTATACGACAAGGTGACAACAAAATAGTGTAAGTAGAAAATACATGAAGGCATGACACGAACTTCTTAAGACCAAATTAGTAAACTGCAACACTCCTAGAACCCAACATGCCAGAGCAAGGACAGTAGACAGTCCAGAGATCTGTCAAAACCATTATTGTTTTCTGCCACCGTACAGTACAAACAGAAACGGTGCAACTTTTCCCAAACGAATTAAAGATCTCAATAAGGAAATAGATCACACTAGGATGTCCAAGGCACTCCAACTTCAGGTTGAGTGTCAAATCAAATAGACACGGTCAAGCAGTGGGAGTTTGGAAATGGACTGGAAATGTCTCTGCTAAATCATTGGTCACGAGTGCGCAACATCCTTGTTGAAGGACGAGTGATGTGCCATTCTGTCCTTAGAGAATAATTCCCACACATTGTCAAGTTAGCCACCAACAAGAAGAGAATAATTACAGCATCCTTTCATGCAATTGGCAAAAGGAATTCAATGAATGATTGTCGATGTTTAATTTATAAGCTTCAAATGACTAATTGACTGATTATTTCTCCAAAAAGAGGAGCTGCTTCGTACCTTACCATAGGGACCAAGAAAGGCAATCTCATTGGCAGCTCTGGTCTTACGTTAATTTCAACAGTCAATTGTGAAAAATCAAGCATTGGTCCAATGATTTTAAACTCATCCTTTACAAGGTCTTAGGCCAGGATTCAAGTCAAACCACCCCCCATCTCATATAACAGGGGTAATATATATTCATCAATAGCTATTACAAGAAGTCTAGGTGCTAAAGGAGGCCAAACAAAACTGATGTTCTTAAGTGTGATGGAGAAACGAATGATTTCTCAAATGTATCGGAACAAGAATAAAGACAACGCCAGAAATGAACCTATTTGGGAAAAATAGGTGTTGTCCCAATCAAGTGCTTGGGCTGCTTTGGCCATGTTAAACAAAGACCTATAGGATCCCCTAGTGAGGAGATGTTAGCAAGGGATGGAAACACAAGTTATAAGGGCAGGGGAAGACCTACACTAACATGGAAAGAAACAAGAGGGAACGATATGAAGTATTTAGAGCTTAAAGAAGTTTTAGTAAAGGATCAAGCGCAATGATGTAATAGGTTTCATATACCGACAACATTTAGTGGGAGAAGGGTTGGTTTGCAGTTGTTTGCTTTTTGGCTTTTTATAAGTAAAAAGGTTAAAAGGGGCAACCAACAAAGCTAACCCCTCTGAGAATTACCATGAGAGTCTCACACCTGCTACAAAATGTTCATTTTGAGCCATAGCCACTTAAATCACTTGGAACCCAAAGGTTCAAGGTCAATAAGCCCATCATCTCAGCCCCACTGACATATCAAAAGCTAAGAAGTCTCTTCACAGATGCCTAACGCATAAACTGGTAAGAGGTTCGCCTATGGCATGACTTAAACTTGTTCCTTAAAGAAGAGAGTGTGAACCCTTCAATGCTCAACCTCAACACTCAGAGGTCTCAATAACAAACTTAATGGATAAGAATGGAAAATGACTTTTTTTTCTCATTCATCCTTCACAAAGTGGGTCAAAACCTTAGTTTAGTAAAGCATGTGAAGTAGCATTCAGAGGTTTAGGCATTTGAACTCGTCAACAATGGAAGCTTGTGTACAATTATTGGAAAACGCTATCTTGATTCCTTCAATACTAATCTTTCAAAGAGTTCATTTAAATGAAGAGATGATGACCAAAGGGGGAAAAGGTAGATTATCACTAACGGACTGTTGGAAAAAGTAGAAAGGAGCACTGAAAAGAATGGTTTTTCAGAAAGAAGGCAAGAAATGCTGTGAAAATAAAATCTTTCTTCGTTACCTAACAGTTACAATGGATAAACTAGATAGTACGTCCCTTTTCCTAGTAAATATCTTCCATGCCGTTTTCCACAACTCTATTTTCCGATAGGTGTCTAAGGTCCCTTTCAACATGCCTTTGATCTCTTATGTCCATTGAGGGCATCCAAGAATAAGAGAACTTCCAAGACTATACTCCCTCGTACTTATTGTTTCAAGTGTCAGAATTCAAAAACTATATGGTCTTGCGCTCTAGTTATCTCATCCCATTTCTTCATTCCGCCACCTTAAATGTAGGCAGAATCAACAATCCTGTAATTAAGCGGCCAATCAAGTGCATAATGCTGTCCTCGTATGCAAAACCAGAAAAAAAAAAAAAAAAAAGAAAAAAAAAAAAATCCTCACTTTAGAAACCTACCGGAATGCGAATTATTGGAGCTCCACCAAAATAGGACGAGAAAAGTTCCGCATCCAAGGTGGCACTCATCAAAATCAACCTCAGTTCTGACCGACGAGGAAGTAGATCTTTAAGGACAATAAGCAGAAAATCTAGCACCAGATATGCACAGTATTAGAAATAATATCTTCTTATCATCATAAACATAATGCTTCCAACAAACAAACCATGTACCTTCATTCATTCCACGTTCATGAATCTCGTCAACAATAACATGAGTTACACCTTTCAAGTTTCTATCGACCAGCAACCTCCTCAACAAAATGCCTGTGGTGCAAAAGAGAAGGCGTGTATCCTTGCCCTTCATACCCTCTAACCGAACCTTGTATCCAACCTTTCAAAAGGGATAAAAGAAAGAGCTCCTTACATTTTTGCTCAAGAAATTAACTTGCAAATCCTTCAATAGTATCTTATTCAAGACCAAACATGTTATCTTGCTGTACAGTATCAGACAGAAAACTCACAGAATCACCCAATATTTCTCCTCTTTCTGAAGCAACTCTTTCAGAAACAGACATGGCCGATATTCTTCTTGGTTGTGTGCATATGATGTTACAAAGTGCTCCACGTCCAGAATTTATATCTGATTCCAAAATAAATTGGGGAATCTGTGTAGTCTTGCCACAGCCAGTTTCACCTGAGATGATAACAACCTGTAAAATTTTGAGAGCTACAATCATAAGACGCAAACAACGGCACAATTAGTCTTATTATACAGAATGAGAACTCTTCCTTCCAACCATTATTAACAAACACAGGCCCACCATAAATTCCACTGATTTCAGATGAAACTGCCATTCTGCCAATGGGCACATGCATGCTTGAGCGTGTTTGTGCGGGTAAAAATGCTTAATTATTCAAGAAGAAATCAGCAGAACAAATCAGCAATAGATCTCAAGAAAAGATAAGCATGACTGAGGTCTCTCATCCAAATTGATTGGCTGGCCTAGTGACAGCGTTACAAAATAACTGTACTCTAATGACTAGTAAAGCCTCACAAAAGTTATAAAAACCAGACCTGAGGGAATACATATTCAACATTACTCTTTCAGATTTTCGCGACCATGTCACCCAAGAAATAAAAGATAAAGCAAGAACTGCTTTAATCAAGTAAGATCTCACTGACTCCCTACGGCTGTGTGCACTAACTCCTAAAAGGAAACACCCTTTCTGAAATAGAAGAAAAAATTAGTCACTGATTACATCTTAATGGAATCAGAATGAAAGTTCAACCTCCACCAAATAATCGACATAGAGATACACATATATAAGTTGAAGAATATGGGGGATAATATGCAGGCATCTCTCAAACCATGTAGAAAGAGGTCCTTAAGAAAGCAGCAGATATATACCATGACCCAACCAGGAATCCAACCAAAACTTAAAAACTCAAAGACTTGCTATTTCTGCTATGTATAGGATGGAATACATCATTGAGAAATCTATCTACATCCTGAACAGTACATTATAAACACCATAGATTGGTCCTCTTTTAATCAATGATCATAAGCCAAACAGATTCCAGTTAAGAGGCTTAAGCGCAGACATCAGAAAATAAGCAACACGACAAATTAGAAAGTATCATCTCATCTGAAAGCTCAACAGGACCCCAATCAGAAATTATAAGAGCAGGACTCCCAGACAAGGGGTAAAAGCATGTAATTCAATCAACAGTCAGACAGATCGCACAACATACGTCAGCCATTGCCAAAGCAATAACGGAACAATCTCCCAACTTCTTTCTTCCAAACGTTGAAGCAATTAGTTTCTACAAGGCACATGCTTCTGGTTATGACGGTCTTATACACAAAGCATACAATAAACAAAGGAAACAAGTCAGGATTCAAAGACACGGGGACAACAATCAACACTAAACATATATGTAAAAGAATTAAATCAATTAAGTTCTACCAACAACCATTGTTTTGTTAAATTTTTCAGATTTAGTCACTATTTCAAATGTAGATCATTGAGAGGAGACTCCTCATAAAATCAATAGCAGTTCACCTGATTTTGCGAAATGGCTGTTAATAATACATCCTTCTCCTTATAGGCAGGTAGATTTCTACGGAATTCCAGTATTTTTCTTCCTTGTGGAGATTCCTGCAAGTGAACACAAAATGAACATTCTAGTAATGATCTGACAAGAAGTATTTAGAAGAACTATAGCATTATGTCTTCACACTCCTCTGCAACTAAACAGCTAAAGAAACTTTTGAATCATAAACAGCTAACCAAATTTACAATAAACCGGAAAAATCGGAGTTCTTTTAATGTTACTTAGGCTTTCACTCATACTAGCAAACAAGCAAGAAAGGAAAGGCAAACAAAAGATCAACTGCAGTCAGATGGCTTTGCATAGTCGACTTTGACTGTGATTCTGGAAAGTACAAACATGCAACCGGGAGTGAAGCACGGCAATGTCCAAGAAATTGTTAATTGAGGAATTACTTTTGACCTCTCAAAACATATCCTCTGAATCAAGATAGAATTGATGCATGATGTGGGTAATAACGGAATAGAAACGACAGTCAAAATTTTCCATGGCTCTAAGGATAAAAAGGAGCTGAGGAATTGAACAAGCCGCATTCTCGAAGACTTTGTGAACAGGGAGAATCGGTTTTGGAGGGGTAGAAATTGTCCATCATAACTTTCAGTTATTGCAACTAATAAATTTTCAAAAATCTACATTCTTCTTGTAAAGGTTGGTACTCATCACCACAATTTTCCTCTTATGGAAGCAAGGAAAGACTAAAGTTACCCATTAAGAATACTAGCCAATGGTAATCAGCCTCTTACCAAGTCTGTCAATGAAGTAATGGACAATTAAGGTCCTATAAGTACAAAATTGAAACATATGAATAGGAAAGCAAGACATGGCTCCGTATTTCAAAAGTGGACCAACCTGCCAAGCTTGCTGCTTCTCGTGGAGTTGCAAACTTCTCCGAGCAAGAACTTTCTCTATCACAGACTTACTGGACGCCAGTGGCTCTGGTTGTTCAAAAAGCCCTTCTTCAGTAGCAATACTACTGCTGCTACTGCATCTTGAAAAGGAATTATATGAAGAGCTTTCAGTATATCTAGGCTTCTGAGAAAAGTACTCCCCTAGATATCCCTCAGCTCTTCTTAGCACCCCAAGAGGTAAGCTCACCTGCAAATCCGTGTTGTTAGACACTCAGAAAGATGTCAAAATGACCGATAGAGGAACTAGAAATGATATGGGTGAAAAGGCATGCCATGGACCATTGATCCCAATATGGACCAGAACCTGAGAATGAATAAAAGGAAAAAGAAAAGGCAAAGGGCCCAGTTGGTTCCTGAAAATTATTAATTTTCTTTTCACTGAAAATAAAATGAAAACGTCTACCTTTCTCATTGTGCTATTTTCTTGAAGACATGTCTGGTATATGTACAAATTTCAACCTGAAGAAAATCTTTTTTTCATATTTGATTATGCTTTTATCATTTACTAAATCAATTTCATGTCAATATCAATTCCTACTCAACCATCTCATTAGAGATTTGAGTATTATATATTACTCAAACCAATTAATGTGCATATTAACAAGATATGGAAACTAATCGCTCAAAATTGAAATAAACTGATCATGGCATTAACTTAATTCAGAGTCTATTTTTCTTAGAGAGAGAGAGAAAGCGCTCAGAACGACCAAAACAAGAACCCTTGCTTCAAAGCTTGAAAATCCCCACAAAAGTTCAAGGGGAGGGAAATGTGTGATTATGGAAGTACAATGCTGGGAGAAAAAAAAAATGTTGACACAAGGATGATGAGAGAAGGCACACCTGTGCGTACAAAAATCTTGTGTTTTCCTTTGGATAAGAAACACTGAAAATAACTAAGTTTTCAGCGTTTTCGTATGAGGAACATTTTCAAAGCTGATCCAAACATTTTTTCTTGGGCTTGTTTCATTTAAAAAGGAAACACAATTTTAGAAATTCCCATAAACAACAGCCCAAAATAAGCTAGGATCCAAGAGAACTTTGTTTGTAAAGATGTCAGTGAAAAGTTAAGGAAAAAAAAAAGCAAGAACATGACAGTACGTAATGTACTGTACCTCCCTCTGCGGACGCTTCTCATCCAGATCAAATCTATAGTTAGGCAGAGGAACCTTGCTGAATACAACCGCTTTTGCATAGACTTGGCTGCAAGAGAGTTAAAGTTCAGAATCCAGATCCAGCAAACAACTGATAGGTGGACGCTATTATCAATGCCGATGGATAACATACCTATACAAACCCATCTTGCTCGCCAGAGCTGCTATTTGCTCAAAATCACGCCTGTCCTTTTTGTCTTTTGAGACCAATTCTTGCTTTTCTTTATTGCACAAAAGCATGTTTAGCTTCCGTTTCCACCCATCAATACCATTAGAAAACGTTGAACCCTGTTAAAACATGGCTCGGAAGAATGAGGATGAATGAAGCACACTATATGTACAGTTTATGATCAAAACATTGTCTAATTTTTTCATCATTATCACCCCCAAAGCAGGAACCCATTTTTTCTCCTATCGGAAGATGCTCCCAGTAACAACAATCGAATCACGGTAAGGTCTCCCAAGCAACTAGGAAATCTCCATACCCCCTATTCATACAAAACCGTTTGCTGCTCTCTATCTGAAAGAACTACGAGGTCTCAAAAATGAATAATGAAGAGGCCGATACTTAATACTTCTCTCCACAAGGCAGTCTAACTTATGTGAAGTCACCTTCACAACATTTAATGTCTAAGAAAACTAAAGGAGGTCGCCAACTCACGCGATCATCATTTGAATGAATGAACATGCTTGAATGTATGACATGCTTTGAAAATGTGTATCCTTCAACACCATCTAAATTCATCACAAGGAGAAGCTGAAGAATATTGTCTTTAAGGAAAAACCATTCGACATGAGCATCATTCCTCTCCAGATATTTGAATGAAGAGTTGTTACTTTGGTACAATTCACAGAATCCATCCAGAAACCTAACACAACTTGATCAGCATCTGAAGTGTTATATTCTCTAGCATGTCCACCATCAAAATGTTGATCATGATGGCAAACATAAATCCTTCTGATTCATAGTTTCAATTTTAAAAATTAGCCATTGCAAAGGTACTTATAAGTAAAGCCACTCCCCCAATATAAGGAGGAAAAAGACAGAAAGCATAATGGTACATCAATTGAAACCCAGTGCCACATTATGCAGATCCTCTGTATGAAGATAAAGAGCCAACATTTCCACTCCAGAGTCCAGAGTCGATTTGCCCACAGCTAATCCACAAATTTTAGCCTAGCATGAGTTGCTTAGAGAATGCTTCAAATTCACAGACTTCCAGATGATGAACTATTAGCACAGTAGAAGCATAACGATTCTCAATGCTCCATGGTCTATTCTGCTATGAAAATCATCTAAAAATAAGGCGCTGACCTAACCAAACCACAACGTTGCAAGCGAAAGGAAAACGTCGGGCAGTACCCAAGGGCCAAGGGCATTCGAAGAAGTGTATCGACTATGCATTGACAATGGTGAAAACATAAAGCACGCCGTGCCTAAGTCATCTCCGACGCGTAATTAAGCTCCATTTTTTTCCCAGGACATCAGTCAGTTAAACAGAGCAACAGCAGAAAAATCACGACTCGAGCAGCACACCTGCGACCAGGACGGCTCGAACTCGCGATCCGAGCCATCCTCCGACGCGCCGTCGCCGTGAGCCGACTTGTACTGCGGGTAATTCCTCTTGTTGAGCTGCTGCTGCAGCTGCTGCCGCTGCTGCGCCGCCGAGCTGGGCGGGGGAGCTCTCGCGGGGCTCGGGACGGGGACCGGCTGGCCGCGGTGGCCGCGCGAAGTGGCGGCGTCCGCGGCGGAGTTGGCCGCCGCCGCCGCCGCCGGAGCGGTGGAGGAGGAGGAGGAGGAGGAGGAGTGGTTAGGGACGGTGATGACGGAGCGGAGGCGCTGGTGGGGAGGGACGTAGACGCCCACGCCGCCGTGCGACGACGGAGGCCGGTCCTTCATCGCGAGGGAGATCAGAGGGGGCGGAGCTCCGGGGAAGACGGCGGAGCGGCGAGGGTGCGGAGGCGGAGGAGGGCGGAGGAGGGCGGAGGGAGATGAGGAGGGCATGCGAGTGCGAGTGCGAGTGCGAGACGGCGTCGTTCCCAAGGTTTTTATTCGCAGGAGGAACGACACCTCCTCCCGATTCCGTCAATGGCTTGGTCCTGCAGCTTTCGATCGGGGGGCGTCCGAAATAAATAAATATAAAACTAGAAGCCCGATTTGCTGTTTCGTCCTTGCAGTCGCGGTTTATTCGAGTTCTCTCCCGTCGTGTTCCCCGGACTGCGCAATTGAATCCTTTCGTTCGCCTCCACTGGCTACTTTTGCTAATTTTTTTTAAAGTGGACTCAACACTATACTTGATACATCTTCCAGAATATGGAATATATAAAAAAGAATCAAGAACCATGTGGGCTAAAAAGTAAACTAATGGAATCATGAGTTCAATTCATTTTGTTTAGGAGAATAATAGGTATTCCTTGTACATTACCAAACGATTACTTATTTGCAAACCTCATTCAAAAGTCAATAACTTTTACTTTGCACCTTATGCAAAAATCCATTTGCATTATGCTTTTCCCTATTCCTAAAAGGATATAATTTTTGTTGATGAAAATTAAATATTTGTAGATGTTCTATCCTTCTATGGAAATGATGAAAACCCCAACTTAACATGGAAATTGAATGCATTAAACTAGATTGGTTTAGTTTGGAAATTGATTGATTAGATCTTCAGATAAATATTATTCGAACCTGAAGTTAGTAATTGAATGCACTAAACCATATTGGTCTAGTTTAGAAATTGATTAATTAGATCTTCAGATAAATATATTTATTAAATGAATGCATGGAAATTGAATGCACTAAACTACATTGGTTTAATTTAGAAATTGATTGATTAGATCTTCGTATGAATATATTTCGAATCGGGTTGGAATTAGCCCGAACGTGCAAACGCCCCGGTTCGCACGTGCCGCCAAGGCTGGTGGGCCCATTCCACAAAACCCGACCTGACCCGATCCATCGACACCCCTAGAGAGCAGGCCATGGTGATTACACAAAAATCCAAATACGAGGCCTGGTTTGGGAAGTGGCTTTGCACAACACGATTAAAAGCCCATTATCCATTGGGTCCATGCTGAGATTTAGGAGACGTGCATACTCTTGGGAATTCCCGTTTGTCCCGTACGGGTAGTCACGCGCTCCGCACGTGCATGATGTTGGGGGATCGCATGTGAAGGGGAAGAAGATCGATTCGAAACAGTCTGGCCGGTCGCCTGATGAAGTGAGTGCAGCGAGCAACCTGTGAGAAGAAAATTGATTTGGGATAAATGTGTTATCGGAGTATCAACTCGGTATTCTTTGTGCGACGAAGATTAGCTTAGGATAACTAGCTCATGAAGGCATCGATTCGGGATTTTAAAATAGTATTGACCCGATCATGAGAAAATGGTTATAAGTTCCATACAAGTTCCACCAAGAATCTAGAACCTGAAATCCGAACCTAAATTCTACCATGCATACCCTAAAACTTGAAACCTAACATATCACAAATTTCATGATCTATCCAGATTTCATCTATATTGTTAATTAAATGATTGTAATAAATTAGCATCTTTAATGATCACCGCTTGTTGCTATAATTCATTGACTATAATTTATATTTAGAAACATAAAAAAATATGACTATTAATAAATTAAAATCTCAATCATAAAATGAAAGCTCGGATAGTGGTTAGGATTATACATTCATCATCAAATACCAAAAATTACCATAGAACGCACAAAGATATGGACCAAGAAAAATACCAAAACTTGTTTTAAAATCTAGATTACGATTCTAGATTCGTCCAATTTATAACTTGGAATCTCATTGAAATAAGTTCCCTTGATTTTTTAAATTCGGAATTTACTTTACATATCTTGGAACCTGGAACTGAAAAGGTTTGCACTGGTCCGATTCTTAGGTTTCAAGTTCTATCTTGAATCCTTGTTCATTCTTAGATCGTATTGTTTTCTCGAATTGGCGGGTATGTTTGATGGAACTTCAAGAGCAATGCCCTTTTACATCATTCGGTTCAAATGCACATCGAAGACTCGAATGAGGACAAAATTAAACCGTAAGGGCAAGTGCAAGATTGGCGGAGTATCAAAGAGACTCTGTCTCCCCTCATCCCCTTCAAGATTCAAATCACCCCCAAGGCATCGGAACAACCCTGCTCTATTTCCTAAACGGCGATACCTCCAGTCCAGGCACGAATCGCATCCGCAAGAGGCGTCATCCTCATCTTCAAACGAACGCGAGAGTTCAAATGCACGAGCGACTTCCGGGGCAGAAACGAAGGAGAAACTTTGCAGAGACCACGGATCATTCCTAGGCGGGGCACCGCACTGCTGACCAGTCAAAACGCCAAACGAAAAGAAGCCGACCACCTCGTACGTCGTCACAGCCACGTGGAAACCGAAAGTCAAGAAGAGGTCGAAAAGGCCGGTGATGTCCTGGAAGACGACCAGGAAGAAAGACTCGGAAGTTGGCGTGAACCCGTCTCGGTCTCTTGTCCATTTCCCGAGCTCTCACATCATCATCGTCATCGATCCCACCTCTTTTCATTTCTGGAACCTTCATTTATCTCTTGTTTGCTTTTCCTTCTCGGCACTTTACTAGGTAGGGAGGTACTACGTAATTATCAAATCGCACAAGTTTCACTGGCTGAAAACGACGCAACGTCATCAAAAAAAATCCCTGCCCTCCTCAGGTTGCCTTCCCGCTTCCAGCTGTCTTGCAAACGACTAGCAAAACCCAAAAATTCAAAATATCAATATCAAGAAAATCCCATTTTGATATAATATTATATTCGTGATAAATTCATTCTCCATTAATTTTCATTAAATTAGATTAATACCATGAAAGTAACAAATTCTAAACTGGTATATCATGTTACATATCATCCAACTTAACAATTTGACGGTAAAATTCAATGAAAATTAATAAATTGGTACAGTTTATCGGGTCTTTCTAGAAATGGAGGTCGTTCATTCGTTCGAACCCTATCAACTGCGTGTTGATCACATTGGATCGGGGCCACCTGTACAAGCAAAAAGGTTGACTATATAGCATAGCCAGGGATAACCAAAAGAAGAACAAAAATAACGAGCACGGCACGATGTTGACCATTTAGAAGGACGGGCATGCAGGTGCACGTATGGCAAACTGGCAAGCTCACTGGCTGCCATCAGCAGCTGCTATTTGGTCGTTGGTTTCACATTGGACGTCGATGACAAGCAGCGACATTGATTGTTTTCCCTGTGGCTACGTGCTAGATTTTTGAGCAATGGGGTTGATGACAATGGAGGTAAGATCAGGGCAAGGTGCCGAATGATAATGGAGAAACCATTGCCAATAAACAATACAATTCTTCATGTGGGTTCTCATTGTGAGAAAATGATATCTCCGCGTTCATCTTTAGAAATGACAACACACAAAAAATCATAAACCACTACTGGTCCCAAAACCAAATCTACTTTTTCGCATTGAAATGCACTCGATTGTCAACGCTAGTGGATTTTCCATGTCGAATCTTTCGTTGTCCATGTCCAATTCGTTTTCAAATCATCTATCACACGTCTCTTAATAATTATGCTTTTTAATGGGGTATCGAATGGAATGCTAAAGGAGAGTGGACGTGGATCAACGATATCGATTTGGGTTTTTCCGTGAGATGCGAATTAATTTTAAAATAAATAGTCATTTGGTACCGATTTTAGTTTTTTTATATGGTAGAAATTAGCTTGGGTCAAATTGTCATACCAATACCAATTTTGGATCATTAACGGTGCCGACTCTTAACAAAAATAGGAAACACGAAATCATCATGTGAAATTAGTGCGTATCTAAATCAAGCACAAGATATAGATTTGATTCCCTCTATCTTCAACCCATGGAACAACTAGAAAGAGAGTCCCGTGGGGTCGATTGATTGTAAATGCAATCAGCATCGCATAAAAAATACAACATTTCACATGTAACAAAATGTCCTAATCGTCGTGAAAGGGAGTTTTCTTCTTTTTTTTTTTTTTTTTGGTCAGAATGAAAGGGAGTTGTCCCCATGAAGTTTTCACACCTTGCAATCATTCATAGTCAAGTTTTGACGCTTGAAATATTACGATTTTTCACTTGGATAACACATCCAAGTTTTTATTCCCGTCTTAATTGATTTGTGATATCCATTATTTTTTATAAAATTCATGATTTGTTTTTTAGTGCGTTTTCTCGTTGTGAAATATAAAAAAAGGAAAATGCGAAGAAGAAGAAGAAGAAGAAGCGAAACTTTCGGCTTTGAAATTAAGAACTGGTGAAGCGAAAGTTTGTCTAAGCACCTAACAACAGCAACTTGCCCTTTTCTATGAAGTCCTTATCTCATCGGATGGCCACGGTTTTATGGGCGGTGGATACGCGGATCTTCTCGGACGGTCGAGATTTGCACACCTTCTTTTCCTGTCTGAAAACTCAAATCCCTTCCTGGAAACTTCTCCTCATTAATTATTGTGTCCATCACGATCCATTCAAAACTCCAAAGAGCGGTGTTAGCGAGTGTTTCGGACCATTCATTCAAAGTACGTCCTTCTCAGAATAGTTCGATCTCGAAGACATCGATCCACAAAACAACCAATCCATGCGTCGGAAATCATTAAAAAAAAAAAAATCAGAGGCGTGCATTTAACCAATGCTCTCGCGACATTCGCCGATACGAAATGCTAAGTTAACCGCGACAGATTAGCCATCGGATATCTATGGCGAATCTCGTTTACGTGTCTTGCTGGTCCCCCCCTTGTTGATCTCCCACCGCCCAAGCAGCGCCACTTGCACGTTAAAACTATTGCGACTCTATTAGCGACATGTGATGTTGGGAATTCTTCGGACATCTTCCTTCTCAAGTTAAAATAAACTAACATAAAGCAAGAGACATTTATAATAGAAAAAGAGGGACCAAGAGGTGAGTTAGGAACTTAATGCACCTAATTTTGTATTTTTGTCCTTACATATCACGTCTCGATTGACTTTTATTTAACTCTGCCTCTCCCCCACTCATTGAATTGACCTTGTCAAAGACTTGGATCACGCCGATGGCTTCGACCAGTCGTGGTTGTGCTTTAGGGCGTGTCTGTGTGAGTGAAAGAAATTTCTCACAAATAGGTTTTTTGAAGTTTCATGCATTTGGTTTGCTGAAAAGTTATCAATGGATATACTTACTTAAAGATAGGGAAAATGAATTTCCTATCTTAAACAAGGAAAACATTTTCCTTTAAAAGGATTACTCAAAAAGGATTTTTCTTTATCATAAAGTTCCCCCCGAAACAACACACACCCTTAGTTTTGACCAATTTAGATATGCTTGCTTAAAATTAGTGAGATGAATTGCCTAACCTGAAAAAATAAATAAATAAAATTTTCTTGAAAAAAGTTTCTAGAAAAGTATTTTTTTTTAATCATAAACCGATTTTAATTAATTTAGGTCTTAAGTCATAGTAATTGAATACAAGAATGAATTGTAAATGATAAACTAGAAGGGAATGGCGGAGTGCCAGGGCGATCCCCTCTGAAAACTTGATGTTTGACGCAACTTTTATCATAAATTTCGTGTGATCTATGGTTATCATTATCAAATTCTCGTGCCCTAAACTAGGTACTACAAATTTTATATTGTGTGTGTAATATGTCTGGGAGTTAGTATTATTCTACACCACCGCCAATGCAATGCAGCATCCTCAAGGAGCAGATGGTGCTGATTTTGCCATAAGTGGGAAAACTCGGGAGTACTTGGGGTTTGGATATACCATAAAAGGGAGGAACCCACGCTGGCGACTGCTAAACTATGATCAAGTGGATCTCTTTCTTGAATCTTTCTTTCTGAACGATGAGTTGGCGAAATCGATGCCTTGGATTCTGTCTACTCCTGCTCAGAGATGGTCACGTTCATTTGGAAACAGGGCAAGTGTGATCCCCATATTCGGCGCACCTGGCCAGGGTGCTGGAGAATTTTCAGCTCGGGAATATTCCAGAATAAGGCCACATGCATAGACCAGAGGTACAGACTTAGCCGGCCATTTACAAGGTCTTCTGTGTAGAAGTGTGTAATACGGACCCTGCTCAGACCAGACCAAAGCGACCGATTAGGTCCATTTCCTAGGAGTATCGATTTGGTTCCTAGTTTCTAAAAGTGGAACTGGTGTCCAAGTTGTTCAGTTCTACATATATTCTTTATTTTTTTATTTCTTTAAAAAAATTATAAGTGACCAATTTTTTTTTTAAAAATTTCTTCATAATATAAGTCATCAAGAAGTGGGGAAAAAAAGTGATCGGTTCTTTTGGACCGAACGAGACGAGGAACTGATTATCCTTAGTTCCATGGGGCCTTGACCATAACATTTTAACACTACGAGCTTAATGTATTATAATCAAGGCCACACATTGAGCACACACATTCCACTGGCTTCAAGTTGATTAAAGGGAAAAATGTTCAAAAAGTCTCAAATCTATTCTGTAACGGCCAATTCAATCCTAACTTTATTTAACTCTATCAATTTGGTCATAAACCTTTTGATGATTTGCTAATATAATCCTTCCGGCTAATTTTGGTCGGAAACCACTGATGTGGACGCTGGCCGACACTTACATCGTCCACGCTAGTGATTTCTGGTCAATTTTGACCGAAATGACTATACTGATAAATTGTCGAAATGTTTGGATTGAATCGGCAAAATTGAAAAATTTATGACTGAATTGTTTGTTGTACAACAAGTTTAGAACGTTTTTGAATAATTATATCGTTGATTAATCTCCCTTAACGGGTGCAACGAATAAATAGCACGTCTAAGCACTTTCATGAGAACTAAAACGTAGATTTTCTTAGTCAGCTCCGTGTATTATCTGCCTAGTCATGATTGCCGGGTCGTATTCTAATGCGACTTCTGTTTTCTTAATTTAGAATTTATGGACAGACTAAAACCAACGCTAACATGTCGGCAAGCAACGCCGACGGCAGCAGCAGACTGGATGCTAAAGAGATAAAGCTGAGCAAGTCGTCGCTGATCAGAAACAGCTCAAAGAAGAAACATCGAACATGGTTTTGTCATTTTTCAGAATGTCATCAACGTTAGTCTTTTGTCAAATTTTCATTCTCTGGAAGCCCTTGATTGGCTTGCGAGCAATCATATAGAACTTGCGACTTCCACTCCAGATTAGAGGGGATTGATTTCGTCATTTAATTTAACCATAGAAATTGCTTCTTCTTTTTTTGTTTGAAGAGCTACGGGAGATCAAGGAAAGTGATTAGTCGGGAACTTAATAACTTTCCGATTTTACCGATAAATTGTAGCAGTCTTTTCAATCTCATCGTGCTAGTCACCTTCAGAGCGAGCACTGAATGTTTGGGACGATACGAGGACGAGACCTTCGTGCTATCCCGTTGATGTTGTGGAGCTAATGCTGGGTACAGGTAAAGGTCCAAAGCAAACTCTACAAAAGAGGCAAATATTGATTAAGGATCTGTTTATTTGAAAAAAAAAACTGTTTCCGGGAAATTATTTTCCTGCTTTCAGAATTTGGATTATAAAAAACTAATCAATTTAAGGAAAATGTTTTCCATGAACCGAAAACTACAAATTTAAATTAAGGGAACACAACTTCCCCTCCTCCTAACAAGAAAAAAAAATCATTCTTTGAAATCGCCAAATAAATAAAAGCTCATAATTTTTTTAGTAAATGATTTTTATGAAAAATATTTTCTTTTATTATGAAATTTTCAATTAAATAAATGCGCCATAAGTTTGAAAACGACACCATCTAAAAAGATCATTGGGGTCTCTGTGTCCTTTCATACGGGCACACGAAAGTATGCGTTCCTTTATTTTATGCCTTCCAAGCCGTAGGAAAAGGTCGCAAGCCTGCCACGCCTTCGGGGTGATGTGACCCTAACAGCATGAGCATCCTCGGCGTCACGGAAGTGCTCCAGAAAGATCTCTTGCTAGATGAGAGTTCCTGACTTCTGGGCATGCCCTAAGCTAATTTGGAAGGAGTGTGCTGAGAGAGGTGTTTGGATGAGACATTTGGATTTCATCATTAAATACTTGCAAGGGGGTGGTGTATTGAGGAGGTGAGTAAGAGGATTGTCATGCTTTGTATGGGTTGGCAACCGGACTAGTTCAAATTAAGAATTAGTCAAGGCCGATTCACAAAGTGCTGGTCTAGTTCTCATTACCAAAAATTAGGAATTGACTTTATTGGTTTGGTTCGGTTTTGCTTGAGAACTCGAAACCAATCCGGTTTTATCTCTGACCCTAAGTAAGTTTTTGACTTTCTTTTTTAAATAGAAAATATTTGTTGAAATTGAACATGCTTGACATATTATCCTAAAGCAGAAATAATGGTATTCATGTTTCATACATGCAGATTGTATATCTAACAAGATGAAACAAAAAGAAAAAAGAAAAAAGAGAGCTTGGCCAGTTTTCTAGGTTGACCCTAGAGACAACTAGTTTGTTTCCCAGCCAGTTTAGGGTAAATAGAGTTAGTTTTAGATTCCAAATACTGAGAGCTGAGCTCGATAGAATAGTTTCCACGTTTCAAGTCTAGAACTTGCCCACTTTAAAATTGATTACCCATAATGCTTTATTGGAGAGCAAACAAGAGAGAACAATTTAGATATAAAAGAGAGATGGAAAGATGCAATATCCTTTCCCAATAATTCCACCATTCTATTTTGAAAAACGAGTTTCTTTTCCATGCAAGTAGAATTTTGAAAATTTTGGTAGGGGCTAGTAAATGGTTTGGTAAAAAAAGTTATTGGTCACTTGATTTCTTGGTAACTGATGGTAACTTACTAACACTTTAAATAAAATTACCAACAATTTTTTACAGTTTACAAATTATCAATTCTTGTTATCTTTTACTAACTTTTGTTTGTCTTCTTACCAACGTGTTAAATTTACTTAATCTTATATAGGTTCACAAATTTTTATTGAGTGACTAATTGACTTTTTCCTACTTTTAAGTTATTAATTCTCATTTGAGTTACCGGTTTATTTTTTTTTCTTTATCATCTTTTTTGGTCTCTCTTACAAACAACTTATTTTTGTCAACTCTTATATGTATATGCAAATTTTATTTGCACGACTCACCGATTTTCCTCTCATTAGATTACTAACTAATTTTAATTTACTAAGTCTCATTTGAGTAACTTTTTAACATTTATTCATTCGGTTTATATTTATCAATGTTTTGTCCCGATTTATGAATTACTCGACATGCCTCTCCAAACTAATATGAAGCTTGGGATGTCAAATTCATTGTTGTTTGAGTTTCAAATTATAAAAATTAAGACTGCAAATGATCTAAAATCAATCTACGAAGGTCTTAGGTAAATGCAAATGAGAGTACCTTCTTTCAGGACATATAATTCCCATCAATCCAAATCAACTAATATGTTTAAAGTGACCTAACACTTTTGAGAAAAATAATTCACTTCGCGATGTTTAATCAAATGATGGCTTGTGAGAAATATGGTATTTCTTGTCACATCGATTTGAACCGCATATGCTCATGGGATTGTCAGACAGCCAAGGACGCCAATGGTTCGATAATAGAAAAACTCATGATCAGAGCATCAATATCCTTATAGCCACTTAACCATTGTCAAATCAAATAAAGAAGAAATTTCCCCCTCAATCATTAATCTTTTTAAGTTGGGATAATATCAAGAAAATCCAAAATTTTGATATATCTTTCACAACCTTACTTCAAATTAACGTAAAAAACTCATTATTACACATATGATAAATTTATCACAAATTAATTTTTAATCACCAAAATCTCTCAAGACTAGTTCACATATAACATATTTACCCTCCATTAACTTCTATCAAATTTTATTGTGAAATTTTCGAGCTAAATAAACGTGATAATAACTTAAATGGCATATAAAATTCACGTGAAAATCTTTATTATAGATATATTGATTTAGGATTTTCAGTGATTTAAAAATTAATTTGAGATTGTACCAATTTGAAAATTGTCTTTATATTTTGTATAGGAATCATGGGGAAAAGCGTAGAAAAAAATGGCCCCGAGGGAGACGGGGACCTCTAGAATTGCACGAAAGAAAGACCCAATAAACAAGGCAACAAACAACGAGCAACGATCCAATGGCGGATCCCCTCGCACGTGCCACGATATCATCACACGGCGCAAATACGCCAAAACGCCTCCCCCTTCCCTTCTCTCTCTTCCCCTCTCTCTCTCTCTCTCCTCCATAAAACCAGCGACCCCATTCCATCACACTCGCTCTTTCTCTCTCTGTCTCTCTCTCGATTCGACTGCAGCTGCGAAAATCGAATCGGGAGCACCTTCGCGAGGAAGGAAAGGGAAGGGAAAAATGGGTTTGCAGAGCCAGCTGAACGACGTCTCCTCCGACTCCATCCCCCTCCTCCTCCTCGCCCTCGCCGCCACCTGCGTCGCCCACCTCCGCTCCTCCCTCTCCTGCCTCCTCCACTCCCTCGGCCTTCCCCGCCCCCTCGACTCCGCCGCCGCCGCCGCCTCCCCCCCGACGAAGACGGCGGCGACGGCGACGCCCGCTTCCTCTCCGCCCCGCTCGGCTCCGGCCTCGCCGGCCTGATCGTCCTCGCCGAGCAGCTCAACCTGAACCAGCTCCTCTCCGACCGGTTCTCCGTCGCGGAAGAAGGCGGCGTCGTCGGCGGCGGCGGCGGCACGTGCTCGGAGTTCTGTATGGTGTGCCTGTGCGGGCTCGGGGAGGGGGACCGCGTGCGGAGGCTGCCCTGCCGACACGTCTTCCACAAGCGCTGCTTTGACGGATGGCTCGATCAGCTCAAGTTCGACTGCCCGGTGTGCCGGTCGAAGCTGGTCCCCGACGAGCGCGTGGAGCTCACCGCCCGGCGCGTGGGCGGGGACGTGGCGGCCTTCTTCTCCCCGCGGTGAGGCGCGGGCGCGCGCGCGCGTCGGTCGGTGGAGCGGAAAGACCAAGCGACGGTTGCTCCTCGTCGTCATGATTACGATGATTGATGATGAGGGCCGCTTCGGCAAAATTTCCGTTCGTTTTTCTTTTCTTTTTTCTCCCTTTCTTTTTTTGGGTATTTGCAGTTTTGACCCTAGATTAACTTCCGTGCCCCTTTTTTCTTTCTCTCGTTTTCTCCTTTTCTTGTTCATTCCGTAGATCGATTTTCCCCTTTTTCAGTCATGTCCTGCCACTGTGATTTTTGAAGGGCTCGTTCGGAGTTCTTTCCAAACGTCGGTGTAAATTGTCTGGAACGTGCTCCGCCTGTGATAAATAAGGAAAATAGGGAGGTATATCTTTTTTGTATGCTGCAATTGTCGACATCGCTCTGCATCATTTTCTCGCGGAAAAAAATTAGAAAGGACAGGCCGACCGCGTCATCGATGATCGACGTATAATTTCGATGAGTATGTTCGATCTTATAGGTCGAAATCATTGGGCAATGGTGACGAATCATGTAGCTAGAGAATTCTCTCGAAGCGTCAACATAATTTGGGATGTGATGGCTGTTTCGGCCTTTAAAAAAGGGTTAGGGCAGGTGAAATGGTGTAAAGTGCTTGTGAGGTTGTCGGTTTGATGAGTGCCTGCTTCTTGAAACGTTTTTTATCAATATAAAACATCAAATTCAACGGCTCGAATTTCCTGTTACAATGAGATTACACGAATGCAAAAAATTATATAAAACTAACTATAAAGTGATATGAGATAAAATTATGTCAATATTTACAGAGGAGTAAAAATTTTAGAATTGGATTCTATTTGCCCGAAATAAAAGATTAGTGTTGAAAATCAATAATTTGAATATCTTGAGCAAATTTGTCGGGAAGAAATCTTATCCATGTGTACTTTTGGACCATCAAATTAAAGCCTCGGAATTTTTTTTTCTGTGTTTGAAATATATTTTCGCCTCGCTGAGGTGAGTCGATTTCTATATGTATTTATTTGGAGATTTCTAGCCCTTCTTTTTTATAGTGTTTATGTCAAATTGGATAGTGGCAAGCAAAAGTCAGCGGATGTATCGTGCGGAGTGGGGGGGTGAAATGATGATGCAACTAAAATGCGGAAGAACACGTTAGACTCATGTAAACAGGGGAGAGACAATGTGTCAATCAATACTACAACAAGACTCTTGACAATGTGCGATGTGAAGTGTTGAACACTTTTGCTCTTTGTTCGTTTCTTTTTCACTTGCTAGACGTTACGAATCTCCATTGGGTATCAAAATAAGTGGATCCATGATTAGATAGGTTGACTTCTCTAAACACGCGACAAAAAATTAGCATATGATTAAGTAAGTTTTAGTAAGATTTCTCAATATATAGTAAGGGTAATCAATTTCAAGATGTATAAATTCTAACCCTGGAACTTAGGGAATTTATCTTGTTAGAATCAGGTTCTAGTTTTTGGAATATAATACTTAGCCCCAAAACTTGAACTTACCCTATTTTTGGGGCTAGTTCTAGAGTTTACTTGAGAATCGATTTCATTTTTTTTTAATATTTTTAAAATTGTGAAAAATAGCAATTATAGTAAAATAGTATAAGCAACAAAGCAGTTCAACGTAAAATATTGATACAAGCATAAGGTATGCGAAAACGAGAAATGAATTATAAGGAGGCGCAACATGACATGATGCGAACACAAGTTCAAGTCTCTAATCTTTTGGGTTCTACTTTTTAGGGCAGGATCTACCATTTAATTCATTTCATAGAAATCCAGACTCAAGGTACCATCACTCAAAGTATTATGTGCGTTGTAGAAGTGAAAGAATTAAAGATTGAATAATAAAATAAATAGAACAAGAAAGTATATTGGATGTCGAATTTGCGTACGTTCACGGGAGAGCAGTAAAGAATTCTACTATAGATTAAATAATACAATTGAGATTACAATCGTCGCTTCTCACTAGATAATTCCTCAGTCTCACGAAGGAATTCACAAATCTTATCACAAAATTTCACGGATACAAACACTAATCCTCCTTGGATTGCAATTCACTTAGTGAAAGACTTTCGCTGGACACGAATTGCACCAAGACCCCACGCCCGCTCTTCTCAGCAACAACGGACATGGTTGAGAGAGAAGTGCATTGGATCGTGAATGTAGCCACAATGTTGGAAAAGGAAACGAGGTCCAAGTGGGACTCGGTCAACCGAGTCCAATCTTTGCACTTTTCTCTTCACGTCTCTTTGGCCGCCTCCGGTACATATTCAGATAAACATGGAAAGTGCGCCCCCTTCATTTCACGACCAAGAACCACTGTACTTTACTTTCACACGGCCGGTTGTCTTAACCACCTCAATTCGGACCGGATTCAATTCAATGCGCTTAAGTTCGAGACATGATTTTAACATTGCGGATGTTATTTGTGAACCCAAGAAGAATCACGGTGTTGAAATTTGCTGAAGCTAAAACAGAAACTGTTCTGTTATGGAGCAGTTCTTGTCGAAAGTCTCTCGCGATCACTGTTGCGGCACGTCACGACATAGTGAAATAGCAAAGTTATGCTGCCGAAAGCTACGGCGACCCCAGATGGACTGTAGCGAGATGGCAGGTAAAGGAAACCAGAAATGCAAGGAAGGCAAACGGCCAAAGATGATGAACAGAGCACAGAGAGCACAGGTGAAGTTCGAGAAAAGAATTACAACCTTGGGGGTTCCCGGGTCCTAAAACTTTTGTAGGTATTCAATCATGATCGAGGACGTAGAATCAATTCTTTTTGATCAAGTCTCGCTTGATTTATTTGATATGCTAATCCAGTTAACGTCGGCCGTCCTATAAGTAAGTAACTGCAACTTGCATGACATGGAATAAAAGCTACTGTTTTTGCACAGACAAACAACAGTTTTTTAATCGAGCAACTAAAACGCCAAATAACCCCAAAATCCCCAAATCCATCCCCCCCTTTCGCGCCTCAATTACTTTGAGCAACCCCGGTTCCAGCCTTGGTGGAAAAAATAAGGAGCAAAGACGACGATGACCTTGAGATTCTGTAGAAGAAACGACAAGGAGTGGTCGTGCCAGAAAAGGGCAGAGAATCGATCTAAGATATAATTTTTATTGTGGTCCCTCCAAGAGCATGTTGTCTTTTTATAACCAAACTGTTGTTGTCTGTATCAATTTCTTCACTCGTCCTCACACATCCGTGCGTAAGAACTTATTCATCAGGCGAGAGGTTAGAATATATACGAGAGACGGATCGAGGCATGATCACAAATTCAAACATGCCTCGTGGGTCGTTATTAGAAGTAATTACAAGTTCATCGAAGAATGCATCAAAACTTGTGATCATCTCACAAAAAAAAAAAAAAAAAAAAAACATCGGGTTTGCTCAAGAGATATGACAAAATGTCATAAAACAGGAACAAGAGAAATGGGTTCGAGACAAAGAAAAAAAAATGAAAAGGAGCCCTCCCGATATTTCAATCTTTGTCATCCTGGATCGATCAACGGCATGAGAAGATTCAAGAGGTTCAAGAAAACTATGTTGGAGTTATGTACTTGGTCAAGTCGATCATTGAAACAAAAATGTGGTCGAGAAAATCAATAGCTGTATTCACCGTTGCATTGAGAACACCTCTTTTTTTTTTTTTGGTTAATGTACTGCGTTAGTTGCAGTCTAGGATTAATCAACATCCTCCTCGGGTGTTTTGAACCTAGCGTCTATTACTACGCAGCGTGAAAAATGCACTTCGTCGGTGATTTGCCCTCTTCCGATCATTTTTGCTACAAAAGGAGTCATTTCCACTGAGATGGGACGGTACTTGCACGTTGATCAGCTGATTCTAGGGAATACCTGAATCCAAGTATCGGAATCCAAAAATAGCTTGTGGGAAGCGATATGCTTGTGAATCTCGTAGTTCGTACGAGGATGACCTAAGTTCGATTGGACCAGAAAGGTGGACTCGAGTTGATGCGCAAAAAAGCGACGGCGCCACTCTACTCCAATTTCCAAAAAATGGAAATCTGTATTGACAGTTACAATGTTCAAAAGATCAGGAATTGAGGCCACAATTCTCCAGACGCAGCTCAGCCCTTTCTGCCCTTATGTTTGGGCTTCAACAGGCTTAACACTCTACTTACTTTACATATGAATGTCCTTTTTCAAAATAGAAAAAAGAATAAAACTTCCATGCTTTTCACACCAAAGTAACTGGTCATTTATTTTTAATCACCAAATTCAATGCAACATATGCGGCTCCATTTAGAGGATCTTCGCTTGCTAGGTTTCCAGTTAGCATTATTCCTTACATGGATTTTTATTGATATAGTTCGCATACTTTCAATTTTTCTAATCAAATCTGTTTACTTGCACAAAATCTCTACGAGTTCCTCCCATATAAAACCCGATCATATCTAACTGATGTGATTGTCGGACAATGCCAGAGCGTGACATGGATTAATTATTGACTACTTGGACATCCATTGCGGATTGTGAGTTGATAGGATGAAAAGAAAGTTAACTAAAAAAGTATTTAATCCATTTGGTATCCATGGCCCACTGTGGCTATTCAGTTGGCAATTTTCAATCCATATCACACTTCGGCGTGCCCCGACGTCCACATCAGTTGGACTTGGCCGAATTTTATGTTGGAGTGACTCAATTGGGTATTTTGTGTAAACAGAAGACCTCGATTAGAAATATTGCAAATGTAGGGACTTTATTTGATGTCCACCACTACCAACCACCGGGCACGCAACCTACTGGTATGGGGACTATGTTATAGGCATTGACCTTGATAGAATCCAAAACGAATGAAAACAATTACTAGCCATATAAAAATGGATCGGCGGCAGGTTTGAATCACATCCCTAATTCCTACCTGGCTCTTGATCAAGCCCATCGATCACTCTAATTCTATTTTCTAGTTTCAAATTGAACTCATGCATCAAAATCCATCCCTCTTCGACGCTCAACCTAACCTTTTGGAATAAGCCGTGTCCAATGCATGCACAGGAATTACAGTATGCTCTTTCGTGCGACCTCATGCGTAATTTTAACACTGTGGATACTATTTGTGAACCCGAGGAGAACCACGGTATTGAAAAATGCTGAAGTTAAAGCAACTGTTCTGTTTTGGAACAGTTCTCGTTGAAAATCCCTCACGAGTCGCGATCATGGTTGCGGCGTGTCGTGACATTGTGAAATAGCAAGTTACGCTGCCGGAAGCTAGGGCGACCCCAGTGGATTTCGGCAAGATGGCAGGCAAAGCAAACCAGAAATGCAAGGATGGCAAAGACGATGAACAGAGCACGGAGAGCACAAGTGAAGTCCAAGAAAAGAATTACAATCATCTGCTTTTTTTTTTTTTTTTTTTTTTTTGGAGGAAATTACACAATCAATCCTAAAACTTTTGTAGGATTTCAATCACGATTGAGAAGTAAACCTTCAAGGAAAAGTACAATCAACTCCTTTTGACCGAGTCTTGCTTGATTTATTTGACGTGCTAATCCACTTATCGCCGGCCGTCCTACAAATAACTACCACTCGCGTGACATGAGCTAAAGGCTTACATAGACAAACAACAGTTTCTTAATCGAGCAACTGAAGCACCAAATCACCCCAAAATCCCCAAATCCGTCCCTCCCATTTGAGCCTCATTTATCTTGAGAAATCCGAGTTCCAAACTTGGAGGAAAAATTTGGAACAAAGATGACGATGACCTCGAGATTCTGCAATAGATACGACAAGGAGTGGTAGTGTTAGGGATTGTAATGAAGCCCACCGTCCTCAATTTTTTTGACATAATACGAGAGAAAATGGCAGAAAATCGGTCCGAGGTATAACTTTAATCGCGGTCCCTCCAGGAGCATGTTGTCTTTTATAACCAATCTGTCATTTTTTGTATTGGGTTCTTCACACGTGCTCTCTATCTCTCGTCATCACTTCGTGACCATGTCGACAAACATCCTCCCTCTCCGTATGATCTCTTGCTCATGCTCACATGGTCGCTCAACTGCCCGCTCGCGCTCACACATGCGCGCGTTAGCGCTTGTTCATCAAGCAAGAGGTCGGAATTTATACAGGAGACTGATCGAGGCGCAGCTGCAGATTCGAGCATGCCTCGTGGATCGTGATTAGCAGCAATTACAGGGGTCGTCAAATAATGCATCGGAACTCACGTGATCATCTTCCCCCTCGCCCCCAAAAGAAAAAAAAAAAAAAAAGGTCGGATTTGTTCGAGAGAGACGATAAAAATATCACAAAACAGAACGAGATTAAGAAAAAGTACCCACAATATTTCTGTCTTGGTCATCCTGGATCAATCAACAGCATGAGAAGATTCAAAAAGTTCAAGAAAACCATGTCGGAGTTATGTACCTGATTGAGTCAATCGCCGCAATATTTTTCTTCCCACTCGCTTAGCTATTGACATGGATTTGGTTGAATCTATCTGAGTCCAATTAGTCTTGGATTATGCATGATAGTGTTCATTCCTGCACAAAAATGTGGTAGAGAGAATAAATCGCTACATCCACCGTGAGAACACCTTTTTTTCTCCCTCTATTTTTGGTTAACGTAATGCGTTAATCGTAGTCTAGGATTAGTCCACACCTGTGTTAGGCACCACTTCCGATCATATCCGTTGCCAAAGGAGTCATTTCCACCGGCCGAGATGGGGATGATAACTTGCACGTTTATCAGCTGATTCTAGGAAACACCCGAATCCAAGTATTGGAATCCAAAAATGGCTACTGGGAAGTGATATGCTTGTGAATCTCCTAGTTGTGCGTGGATGACCAGCGTTCGATTGGACCAGAAAGGTAGACTCAATCTGATCGCAAAAAAGAGATGGTGCCACTCTACTCCAAATTCCAAAAATGGAACTCTGTATGACAGCTCAACATTCAAAAGATCAGGAATTGTGGCCACAATTCTCCAGATGCAGCTCAGCCCTTTCTGCTCTTATGTTTGGACTTCAATAGGCTTAAACCATTACTTACACATGAATGTAATTTTTCAAAATAGAAAAAAATAATAAAAAAACTTACATATTTTTCACACCAAAGTAAATGGTCATTTAATCACCGAATTCAATGCACCATATGCGGCTCCATTTGGAGGATCTTCGCTTGCTAGGTTCCCAGTTAGCAGTTACTCGTTATATGGATTTTATTAATCTAGTCCTCATACTTTTAAGTTTTCTAATCAAATTTGCCTATTGCACAAAATCTCTATGAGCCCCTCCTATATAAAACCCGATTATATCTAATTGATGTGATTGCCAGAGGATGCCAAAGCGTGGCATGGATTAATTATTAACCATGTGGACACTCATTGCAGAATTGTGAAGTGATAGGAGCATGAGAAAGTAAACTAAAAAAGTATCTAATCCATTTGGTATCCACAGCCCACCGTGGCTGTTTAGCTGGCAATTTTTAATCCATATCACACTTCAGCGTCTCCAGCGGCCACATCAGTTGGACTTGGCTGAACTTTGGAGTGACTTGATTGGGTATTTTCTCATTGCAGAATTGTGAAGTGATAGGAGCATGAGAAAGTAAACTAAAAAAGTATCTAATCCATTTGGTATCCACGGCCCACTGTGGCTGTTTAGCCGGCAATTTTTAATCCATATCACACTTCAGCGTCTCCAACGGTCACATCAATTAGACTTGGCTGAACTTTGGAGTGACTTGATTGGGTATTTTGTTTAAACATAAGGACTTGATTAGAATTATTGCAGATGCAGGGACTTTATTTGATATCCACCACCACCAACCATTGGGCACGCAACCTAGTGGTATGGGGACTGCATTGGAGGCATTGACCTAGATCGAATCCAGAACGAACGAAAACAATTACTAGCCCGTAAAAATGGATCGGCAGCAGGTTCGAATCGGATCCCTAATTTCTACCCGGCTCTTGATCATGCCCATTGATCAGTCTAATTCTAGTTTCTAGCTTCAATTGAACTCATGCACCAAAATCCATCCCTCATTCGACACTCAACCTAACCTTTTGGAATAAGCCGAGTCCAACGCATGCACAGGAATTACAGTATTCTCTTTCGTGCGACCTCATCGAGGATGGAATAAGTTGCACGCGTTCGGCCAAACTTTCCTGGTCCAGGACGTGGACGAGTCTTGCCTCAGGATCAAAGTTTAGAAGCAACCATCAAACTATTCTTTAACTCGTAAATTTGCAAGATTCGCTTCTCATCCAATCAAGAATGATCATCATCTCGTCGTCATCAAATCACAATCCCGAGGCCAGCTGTTCACCAACTCATAGTACATGTATAGCTTTTCTATTGCGAACTGACGATGCGATTTCACCGAAAATGGCTCAATTAAAAGTATATATGAGCAAGATACTAGGAGGTGGACAGGATCGAAGAGACCAGCCACGATAGTTGGCCCAGTTGCTTTCACATTATCGTATCCACCAAGGTTCCGTAAAACATCCGTCGGATGCTCTCTATTATTGAGTCTATGTCGTAAGTGTGCTCTCCATTTGTCACTTTGTATCGGGTCCTATTGATCGCAAAGTTTCCTGAGGCTTGAAAGCCTTAAGGCATACAATATACATTAATGGCATTTGGAGATTGACAGGCACTCTGTTTAAATGGCCAAGAGTAAGGCCGATGCTGTGGGATAGCATGCTCTTGTGTCTTATTACCTCAGACCTCTCATGGCATCAGAGCCAGCAACTTCATTATCTGACCAATGCCGTAATCATGTGCCATGATAATACATCAGCCCCCGGAGGAATACATTCATAATGACCGATGCATCCCAAATAAGCACACTATATCTGCCCCTATCTCTTTAGATCCCCACAACTCCCTTCGGAAAGTCCAATCTTCCCACATATATTATCTCTATGAGGGATCCTATTTCAACGAAGAAGAAAAAAAAATATCAAACGTCTTCCTTCCACTTGCAAATTTTCACTCTGCTTTGGCTAAACCAGCTTCATTTTTCCGTAAAAAGTCCATAAAACAACTTATCCGATGAAGTCCAAAAAGGTCAAAGAAGATGTAGAGTACTCATTTTGATCAGCATCTTCTTCCAACAACCAAGCAAGAACAGTTTGTTGCTCTCCAGATGTCTTTTGAATGACGACAATGAATTCACTCATCTCCACCTTTGTGCAATCCGACTTGCGGTAAGATTTCATGGTCGAAAAGATTTGCCAATATTCCCCTCTATGATGCTCGTTTCATCCATTACTGTTATGCTTGTATAAATAGTGTCGAAATAACTCTTAATGTTGGAAGAATGCTTGTCACTCTTTTAATAGACTTCCCTCCATTCTTTCTCATCTTCATATTACTACTAAGAAAAAAGAGTAATAATTTTAACAAGTCCAAAAAGTGAAACCCACCTCGCTTTTTCAGTAATATATTTGATACTCGTAGATGAACTCGACAAGACTCTAACTTTTCGGTCAGAATTTACTACCAATTCATGAAATTGTCTTGGAGTAATTTAAAGAAGATTTAGAAAACAGGTTGATGTCTGTCCCGGAGTAATTTAAAGAGAATAAAGCGATGTTTGAGATGGGAGGAAAAATGAAAATGCGTGTGAAAAAATTGAAAAATTATGAAATATCTGGAGTCATTTCAAAAAAGAAAAAATGAAAAAAATTTTTTTTTTTAATTTTTTTAATTTTTTAAAAATTTTTTGGCTTCCCTCCGCCGGCTCCGGCGGAAATCAACTTTCCAAACACATTTTCCCTTCCCTTCCCTTCTCTCCCAAGCGCCTAAATGGTCATAAAATGTATACTAAGCTAGAATAGTGTAGACCCTTGCTATGGCCATTTTTCTCTCTAGAGCTACTCTTCTCACATGTCTCTCGTTCTTAATCATTTGTCATTTGTTAGTGGAAGTAGAGTGAAGGGGACGCCCCAAAACATCGTTTACAACACGTGCTCCTTCCTATATATATACACACACTTATTTTATATTTAAAAATATACAGAAACATAATAATATAACTTGTAATATAATTGTAAATCATCCCACATAATATCAACAAGTTAGTGTTACAATAACAAGTCATTGCTACACAAAAGGTTGCAAATATAATGTAATACATCAAATTGGTCCTGGGAGTAGGTTCAGTTATATACAAACTACAAGCCTATTCACTATGACTTCAAGCACTGTCATCACCCCCATCATCAAAATGAAGTGGCCCATCAAACCTTCCTAATGGTTCGCCAACTCGCCATTTATATAACCATATCACGAATTTGTAGTGGTGTATATTAAGTGCAGCTCTACGATATGAGTCGACCTAAGGTTATCACAGTTTACCCTTATCGATTTGTCGCTTGGTATAGTTATATTAATGGCAAGATGGTTGCACCATTAAGAGGGTTTGATGGTCCGTTTGGTTTTTATGATTGGGGGTGATTGTGGTACCTGAGGTTATAGACCCCAAGTAGGGTGGTAGTTTGAATATTGTGCAAGGGCTTTGATTAGATGATGATACGTATTCAGAGCAAGATCCTCAAATGAAAGGAATTGTCTGAACACTTACAAATGATGAAAATTTGATGGAAAGGAAGGCTGCTTTTTAGTTTGGGAAATGGTGAGTGTTATTTATAAGGTCTAGTCAAGCAACTCTTGAAACTAAAACTGTTAAGGTTTGTTGGAATTGGAAAATCTAAAAAAGTTTGGAATTGGAAAATCTAAAAAACTAATAGTATCTCGAGTGAGTTAATTCAAAAATGTTATAATGAATGCCGTTGAAAATTAAGCGATGCTCTTTAGCTCGTTAAGAGGTACTACTACAAAAGATGCTTTTATATTACTTGCAATAGACTTTACGCTTCATTAAACAATCCAATAAAAAGAAGTTTCGAACCAAAGTGCCCTATTTTTCTCATTATAGGGATAATTAGGGGCTGTTTGTTTGTGTTCTTTCTTTGTTGTCATGAACACAATTTCTGTTTTTTTTGTTCCGAGAAACAAAAAAAGAACAAAAACGCTTTTGTTTACATTTTTGTTCCAAATCTATTCTTTTGGTTCTTAGAAACAAATTTGGAACAGAAACAAGAAACAAGAAAAACTTATTTCTTGTTCCCGAACACTTTGGAGAAACAATTTTTCTCTCTCCTATTTTTTCCCTCTTTCTTTTATTCTTCTTTTTTCTTTGGCTGGTCGTCGGCCTCGGCCATGGCCGGCAACCGGCCGTCGAGGGCCGGCAACCTCGCCGGAGTGTCACCGGCCCCCGACAAGGCCAAGTGTCGCCGGCCCCTGGTAAGGCTCGGCCTCACCTTAGCCGGGTGAGCTCAACCTCGCCGGATGAATCTGGCGAGCTTGAGCTCGCCTAGCCAAGGCGAGGCCAAGCTCCCCACCAGCTGGTGAGGCCGACCTCACCCAGCCAAGGCGAGGTCGCCATCCAAAAGGAAGAAAAAATAAAAAATAAAAAAGGAAAAATAAAAAATAAAAAATAAAATAAAAATATTAAAAAATTAAAACAAAAAAAAAAAAAAAAATTTACAAGCTGTTGATGCCTTAATTTTATTTAGGTTTTATTTTATTAATTAAGTTTTCGGATAATAAATAATAAAAACAAAGCAAAACAAGCAAAAACAAAAACAAAACAAAACAGAAGCAGCAACCAAGGCCCAGCCCCCTTTTTCCTTTCGCGGGCCTAGGGCCCATCCCTCTTTTTCCCAAATCCGGCCCTTCTCTTCTTCTTCTTCTTCCTTCTTCCATCTTCCCCTACGCCTCTGCAACTCACGCGCATAGAGGACACCAACGCGCGAAGGACGACCTACGGCCGAGGAAAGTAGGCCGACGTCGGCCGGAGAGGATAAGATCTCAGGCGCCATTAATGCTGAGCAGGCTTCGCTGGAAAGCTCGATGGGACACCGGTTTAGCCAAGCGGAACTGGTGGGCAAGCCGGAAGCCGGCGACCGAGGCCCTCCGTCGACTGGATTTCCTTCGCTTATAAATAGGCGGCCGCAAGCACCGTCGGAGGGCGGGGCGAACTTGGAGATCTTTCACTGAGAGACATCGGGAAAGATCAAAGAGCGAGCTCAGGGGAGAACTCAAGTCGCGAGCTCAGCCCACCCTCCATCAAGAGACTTCGGGGAAGGCCGGCGGCGAGCGAGTTCGAGAGGGTCGGATCGGCCGGTGGAGGCTCTCTCACGGTTGAGGAAGGTCCAAGGCCGAGAAGGTCCGGTCGAGAGCTGCGCCTCGGATCCGGGGTGACCGAACCCCTCCGCGATGCCGACACCATCCCACCCACGACGCCGCTGCTGTGCCAAATCCCGCCGTGCCGCCGTCTCGTTGTCACCGTAGCTGAGCCCCGGGCCGCCGTTTCAAGCCTCGCCGTCATTGCCCAGTCGTCCGCACCATCCCTATAGTCGCCGCCATTGCTGGACCAGGTAGAAATCCCTCCGTCTCCGTCAACCTAGCCGCCGCCGCCACCGCTTCGTCGTTGTCGTTCGACCCTCCGTGAAACCCTAGCCTCAATCGAGGGGATTCGTTACGCCGCCGTCGTTCTTTGCCGCCGCCGCCGCTTCGTCGTTGTCGTTTGACCCTCCGTGAAACCCTAGCCTCAATCGAGGAGATTCGTTACGCCACCGTCGTTGCTTTGCCGTTGCCGCCGCGCAAAGACACCTCACCCTTCCCCTCTCCGGCACCGCAAATCGAGAACCCTAGGGTTCTCAATTTTCCGAGTCGTGGCCTCGGGTCATCGGATCGGACCTGGGCCACGAGCTGGGTAGGGATTCCACGATTTCGGGGGGTGGCGAGAGCCGGGTCGCGAGGTCGGGTCAGATCCGGGTAGGGTTCCGCTAGGAACCCGGGTCTTCGGGGGGCGGGGGCGTCCCCAAACGCCCGGCCGCGGCGTCGTTTTAAGATTTAAAAAAAAAAAAAAAAAAAGTGGGGCCCGCGTAGCCGGCCTCGTCGTTTTTAAAAATTTGGCCGGCCCGTCGGACCCAACCCACGAACCCGACTCGGGTAGGCTTTTCTTTTATTTTAAATAATATTTTAATAAATAAATAAAAATAAATAATTTATTTTCAAAAAATCAAAAAATCAAAAAATGATTTATTTTCAAAAAATAAAAAAAAATAGTAAAAAATGTTTTATTTTCCAAAAAAATCAAGAAAAATAAAAAAAAAAAGTTCATTTTCGAAAAAATTAAAAACAATGAAAAAATATTTTATTTTCCAGAAAAATCAAGAAAATCAAAAATACTTTATTTTCCAAAAAAATTAAAAAATATTTTATTTTCCCAAAAAAATAATAAAGATAAAAAATAATTTGTTTTCCAAAAAAAATCATATTTTCCAAAAAAAGGCCAAAAAATCAGAAAAAGCCAAAAAAAGACTTATATTTTCCAAAAAAAATCCAAAAAAGTCAAAAATTCATAAAAAAGCCAAAAATTTTCATAAAAAGCCAAAAAGACTTGTATTTTCTAAAAATACCCAAAAGTTCAAAAATCTCCTTTACATCCAAAAAAAAAAAAAAAAAAATGAGAAAAAAGACTCAAAAATGTTGTTCCTCCCCAAAATGCATGGAAAATCCCTCAAACATCCAAAAGCCTTAGGGTTTAAACAAGATTAGGTATCGAAAGGGCATTAGTGATTAACTAGTGTAATCAAGTCCCCGATCCTAATTTCTCTGGTTGCGTAGGAGCAAGTATTTCTCCCGATACTTCGCTTAGGTTTCTAATCGACCTACCCAAAATCGATTAGTGGCGACTCCGTTTTAAAAATTAACTTATAGGTTAAAAAACTTGAACCATTAAAGTTGTGAATTGGTGGACTTGGGAGAGTCCGGGCATAACTAAATTCAGCCGAGCCATTAACCTCCTTTAGGCGCTCGCCCCCAATTGGGCGCCGAAAAAAAGAGGTCGCGACACAAGTTTACTAAACGTGTTTCTGTTCTTTTTCTATTCCAAGAACAGAAATTTTGTGCAGTTACCAAACGTGTTATTCTGTTAAAAAATTATTCCCCGGAACAGAAATAGTTTTTTCTATTTCTGTTCCTTGGAACAATTTTTGAACAAAATGTTACCAAACGCACCCTTAATGTCTAGAAAAATCATATCATTCCATATAAAGCAATCTTGGTAAGTGCTTGAAAGTAGTCATTAATGTGATTCCATTTTGGGTGTGTTAGAAGGTGGTTTTCTACTTTGATTAGGCTCGTCATCGGCCAAGTAAAAATTTCATACCTTGGTATTGACAAGTATCCCCGAAAAGGCTAAGATAGAACTAGGAGCTTAAACATAAAATAGGTTATAGGGATGGCCATTAGACTATACTGTAGCGAGCTGTGTCGTGCCAACCTGTCTTAGGCCCATGTCCCATCTCTCTTGGGCCCTTGTCGGGTAGGGTTCGTCAATAATAAACTACACGTTATAATGAAATGAATGTGAGCATTGGAAGTTTTAAAATTAGTCACGAAAATGTAATTGAATTCTAAAACTTACAAAAAGTGCAATTGAATTATAAAACTTGTCAAATTTATGTAATCGAGTCCTTTTGTTAACTACACCTAATTTGACTAGCGGAAAATGCTGACATGGCTAAAACATGAAGGCTATGTTTGGCGATCAAGATAAAATTCAAGATAGGATAAAATTTGTCTTATCCTATGTTTGGTGCCAATTTAAGATAGGCTAAAGTTGGATATAAATGAGATATAAATTAGATAAAATTATCTCATAGGGGAGGTAAGATAAAGGCGAGATAGAATTTCTAATATTCATAATAGGAAAGCTTTTTTCTCAAATAACAAATTTCTTAAATTAAAAAATTAAAATTATATTTCAATATAAATAATATTTGAATTCTAATATAAGAAATTCAAAATAAAAAATAAAAAATTATTTTTTAATTTTACCTTATTTTATAAATTCGAATTTAATTCTATCTTATAATATGAATTTAATATATAAATATATTTTTAATACATATTTTAGGTGTTTTAGTATTTTAGGCATATTAGTATAATTTTCTACTTATAAAAAAATTTATTAGAATATGATGGAGGGGGTAGAAAGAAATAAAAAAGAAATTAAATAAAAAAGAGAGGAAAATAAAATAAAAATAAAGTAGACAAGAATGTCGCAAAATATTTTTACTATCTTCATTTGTAAAATTTGTAATTCATATAAGTATTTATACCAAAAAATATAATATGATAAAAATATATTCAATTTTATTATTACAATCATTAAATAGCGGACAGGATATAGCAAAATGGCAAGGGCTTGTAGGCGCTCGCCATTGCTGCCCCACCATCATCGAAAAGGGTAGATGATGGTGGGGATGGCCGGCCAATGGTTGGCGAGGGTCGCCAAGTGATACCAGAAAAATTGGCCTATGACACTAACCAAAGAAAACGAAAACAGAACTTGTGGCAAGTATGCTATCCCACATGCACGACCTTTCTCCGGCCTCAGAATAGGGATTGCTTGTTAGTCACCAAATTCCTTTTCTTTTTTTGGTTCGTATCATAGAAAATTTTAGGGTGGCAGAATTTTGATGCATAGGTTCCACATGGTGGCAAGTGCAAAGCATTCTATCGAGATTAATATGAATATCTCTAGTTATAAAGAATCATACCAAGTAGAAAGGAAGATGGGAGAAAACTTTAAAGATCCATAGTAAATCACACAATATTATTTTTAGAGAGGGTGCATTTTGCCCCTTACTATTACAAACATTGCCTTTTATAGGCATAAGACAAATACCACACACCTTATTATTGGTGATAGTTCTAGAGATCACCAATAAGTTCTACAAACTCCTTATGGTCAACAATGGTCAATAATTCACACAAGCTAATCCTTAAACTAACAGGCTAAGACTTTTATTCCTGATACCTTTATTCCACATTTTTCACTTCTGCTACAATACGGTATAGCACCGCTACAATACCAAACAGTGTTTGAATAGTGCCAAATAGTACATGAACAATGTTTTGCTACAGTATTTAAGCCAAATTTTCTGCATCTTCACATGGCTCATCTCACTCATTCACATGTGATATTTGTAAATTAGTTCTTTAGTGTCATTGTTTGAACTGTTTGAGTCACCTCCATCTTTCTGTCTTCTATATTCCCCAATTAGTCTTTCGATTCTAAGGCTTCAAGACTTCACGGGATGTCAGTGGGATTATTGAAAGTGCTTTTTGAAGATTATCTTCATAATGTTGCTTGAGTCCTTTGAGGAGCTTGAGATGATCTTGAAAAAAATACTTTCACTGACATTCCATCAAGTTCTCATCGGCCTCTAGAGTCTACAGAAAATGACCATCTTGAAGCCTTAGAGGTTGAAAGACTAATCAAGGAATACAAAAGATCGAAAGATGGAGGCGGCTCAAATAGCTTGAACGATGACACTAAAGAACCAATTCATAAATATGGCATATGAACGACTCAAATGCAACATGTGAAGAAGTCAAACAAGCCATGTGAAAATGTAGAAAATTTGGCTTAAGTAATGCAGCAAAACATTGTTCATGTACTGTTTGACACTATAGCAATACTGTAAGGTACTGTAGCAAAAGCAAAAAATGTGGAATAAGGGTTTGTTAGAAGTAAAAGTCTTAGCCTATCGGTGTAAGGGTAAACTTGTATAAATTATTGGTCATTGTTGGCCATAAAGAGTCCGTAAAACTTATTGGTGATCCTTAGAATTTTCACTAATAATCAGGTGAGTAGTGTTTGTCTTATGCCCATATAAGGCAATATTTGTAATGTTAAGGGGCAGAATGCACCCTCCCTAGAAATAATATTGTGTGGTTTACTATAAATCATTAAAGCTCTCTTCTATCTTCCATTATGCCTCATATAATTCTTTAAAATAAGATATGTTTAGATCAATCCTAGTAGAAAGCTGTGTACTTATCACAATATGGAACCCGTGCACCAAAATTTTGCTATCATAAATTTTTTTATGATACGAATCAAAAAATGAAAAGGAATTTGATGACTAACAGGCAATCCTTATTTTGAAGCCGGAGAATGGTCTGTTTTTGTTTTCTCTGATTGGTGTCATAGGCCAATTTTTTTGGTAATAGAGCCATGACAATTTTCAATACATTTCTAGTTTTGGGTTGAATTTCCATCATAGAAGGGAAGAACTTCCTTACCATGACAGAATCTTCTGAAATTTCCCCTCTTACCACTATAAATACCCTAATTTCTCTTAGCCCTCCTTTAGAATTTTGCACCTATTAGCCTATGATATGGGTCAAGGAGAATGAAAACAAAATTTATAACAAGTATGCTATCCCACAGGCACGGCTCTTCTGTGACCTTATAAAATGGACTACCTATTAGCCACCAAATTCCTCTTCATTTTTTTGACTCGTATCACATAAAATTTTAAAGTAGCAGGATTCTAATGCATGTGTTCCACATTGCGGCAAGTGCAGAGCATACTATTAAAATCGATCTGCACATTCCTAATTTTAAATAATCATACTAGGCAAAAAGGAAGAAAAGAGAGAGTTTTATTGATTCATTAATAATCACACAATATTATTTCTAGAAAGGGTGCATCCTGCTCCTTGACCTTTGTATGCATTGCTTTATAGAGCGTAAAACAACACACTAGAATGTCACAGACCTCGTTTGGCCAACATGGCCAACAAAGGCTAGTTATTTGCATTTGTCGGGACTTCTACTTTTTATCTCACTTTTTCCACTTCTAGTATGCTACAATGCTACAGTGCTATGAACAGTACATAAACAGTGCATGAACTATTCTAATCAATGCATGAACAGTACACAAACAGTACTTTTGCTACATGACTTTGAGCAAATTTTCTTCTTCTTCATGTGGCTTGTCAGACTTTCTTTTAGGTTGCCTTTGACTGCTCTCCTCTTCTTCACTTTCTTGATACTTTAGATTTCTTCACAAGTCATACATGCGAATTGGTTCGTCATCGTCCAAACTGTCCGAGCCATATCCATCCTTTTGCCTCATTCATGCATTGTTTGGCACTGTTCATGTAATGTTCATAGCACTGTAGGAGTGTAACATATTGTAGCAGAAGCGGAAAAAGCAGAATAAGAAGTAAAAATGTCAGTCTATTAGTGCAAAACTCAATAGATACAAATAATTGACATTTGTTGGCCAAGCAAGGTCTGTAACATTCTAATGTGTTATATTATGTCTATACAAGGCAATGCATGTAAAGGTTAATGGTCAGAATGCACCCTCCTTAGAAACACTATTATGTGGTTTTCTATGCATCCCTAAAACTCTCTCTCCACTGATGACAAGTTGGGGCCTATAGGCCCTCGCTCAATTCTAAGCAAGAGTCACTGTGACCTCTAAAATTTTATTCGTAATTGATGATATTTATGATATTAAGTTAATGAGAGTTATTGAAGAAATTAAATTAGTTAGTATTATGTATCGAATAATTTTCATACATTAAAATTTTACAAAGTTAATGCGTCCTATTGTTCTATACCTTTTGTTAATAAATCTAGTGATTTCAAAATAATTTTCTAATTTAGTGTCGTTTCAAATGAATACCATTTGACAAAAAAAAATTATTATCAATTTCCCTGTTAATTTACTGCAATATAAAGCATTTGCTCAAAATGACCTAATATCTCCATCTTTTCAACCAAACTATACCGTTTATCATCATTTTAGCTAAATATCTTAATTCTCATCTTATTATTGCCAAATCATAATTTTAGCTTGAACAAATATCTTAATACTCACCTTATTATTGCCAACATTGAAGATATTGAACATAACTCTTGATGATCCCATACATGACATGTGATTATTTTAACCCTAGTAACTTTATATCTACTATTAGCTCTAGTTAATTGAAATATTTATTTTTAACCCAAGCTAATAAATGTGACCTCAAATTACTCTTCAATATAGAATAAAGAGGGAAGACGAGAGATAAAATTATCTTTTCCCTTCCTATTGTGAACGTGCACTCCATCTTCTCAACATATTCAAGTTCAAATTTATACTCTTAATCTAGTTTCTTACAAGGTATGTTTCTGGACTTCACTTCATCTTTTTTTAATCAAATTAGTTTTGTTGTCTTCTAAAGAATAAGACTTGTTATTTTAAAGAAGATGAACATGTATGTTTATAGAGTATTGTGAATGCTTTAATATGCTTAAGCATGCTCACATTAATTAGTGAGTAATGATCGGAAAAAACATGTGTCGCACATGACATTTTGGGGCATAATTAGTGAGTGATATAAAATTACTTTTATCTCTTGTCTTCCCTCTTTATTCTTTACTGAAGAGTAGTTTGAAATCACATTTATTAGTTTAAATTAAAAATAATTATATCAATTAACAAGGGTTAATAGTAGATATAAAGTTAATAGAGTTAAAATAATTAAACATCATGCATGAGAGCACCAAGAGCTAATTTCAATGTCTTCAAATAAGAGCATGTGGGCAATAACAATGTGAGAATTAAGACATTTATTCAAGTTAAAATGGTGACAAAAGATATGATTTGGTTGAAAAGATGAAGATATTAAGTTATCTTGAGTAAATGGTTCACATTCCAGTAAATAAATAAGAAAATCAGTATTCATTTTGAACGTTGATAAATCATATAATTATTTTGAAACCACTAAAATTATTAATAAAAAGTTATAAAATAATATGAACACCTTAACTCAATTACACATTAGCATCACATAGGAGAGAGAAAATAATAAAAATAATCATGTCAATAACAAAATTAGACGAAGTTAATGAAAAGGCTTGATTGCGCCAATTTAACAAATTTCAAGACTTCATTGCATTTTTCTTTTTTTAATTTTAGGAGTCAATTACATTTTAAAGACAAATTTAAAAATTTTCAATGCACTCATCCCTTAATTAAAATATACAGTTATTATGATTTTGTTGCAGTCAGATACGCCACCATCACCACCACCACCTTTGGCCACACCACCATCACCGCCCCTTGCCACCATTGCTTCACCATCACCACCACCGTCTGCAGAGGGAGGAGACGTGAAGGAAGGGGAAGAAAGAGAGAGAAGAAAAATAAAGAAAAACAAAAGGGATTTCTAAGATATTATCCCCAAAACTCATCATAACATTCATCCCACTTGCCCCTAAAGCCCTCTAAGCCTAATATTATGTCCCCAAATATCTTCTTAATTCTAATTTCTTAAAAATAATCCATTTTGATAGCAAAATTCCAATTTTACGCTCTCCAACTTCATTTCATCGATGGGCAAGTGGTTATTTTACTCTGAATTGATCACTCACGAGTTAACTAATCTATTAGGTGATGCCATAAAATGTTATAAACACGAAAGACTAGAGAATTCGATTAGAAATCGATCGCTCGACCATAAGGATCGACAATGGTTAATACTACACTATTATAAATCAATTAGCGAACGGATATAAGCCAATTCAATGGAAGTACGTAGTCAATTCACGAGTGATTCCGCATGATTACGATATTCGCATCGAAAAACAATAAACCAATTTTCTATTGATATTATGATGAGTAATCGTTGAGAGTAGAATAATCACTTACGCGTCGATGAAATGAAGTTGGAGAGCGTAAAATTGGAATTTTGCTACCAAAAATGATTATTTTCAAGAAATTATAATTAAGAATATATTTGGGGATATAATACTAAGCTTAGAGTTTAGGGGCAAGTGAGATGAATGTTATGATGAATTTTGGAGATAATATCATAGAAATCACTTTTGTTTTTCTTTATTTTTCTTCTCTCTCTCTTTCTTCTCCCTTTCTTCACATGTCACACCTCGGATGCCGAGTACACAAACATCCCTCAGCAGTCGATTAAAAGTGCGACACCCCAGGACGTGTCGCCAACCCATTCTTTTTATCTTTCGATTATATGCATGTGGAAACGAATTGAATTAAACAACCACGAACATGTCACGATTTATTTATTGGATGTCATCTCATTTTTCGTCAAAATTTTCGACAAATCCGAAATTTTGCTGAAAAATGATTTTTTGACAAAAAGAAAAAGGAAATGAAATTCGGATAGGGAAGAAAATTGGAGTTTTTAATTGGAGTTTTTCTACCCTAAAAGACTTTAATCTTGGAAAATTAGAGTTAAATTTTGATTGGGTGACCAAGGATGAGCATAGAAGACTTTGAGGCTTGTGTGATGATGGAAAATTTGAGATATTTCCTAAGAGTTTGTGATTGGTTGGCTTATTTTCCTTCCTTTCTCTCTCTCTCTCTCTCCCACTCATTTTCCATCATCACACAAGCCTCAAAGTCTTCTATGCTCATCCTTGGTCACCCAATCAAAATTTAACTCTAATTTCCTAAGATTAAAGCCTTTTGGGCTAGAAAAACTCCAATTTTCTTCCCCATCCGAATTTCATTTCCTTTTTCTTTTTGTCCGAAAATCATTCTTCCGCAAAATTTCGGACTCGTCGAAAATTTCGATGAAAAATGAGATGACATCCAATAAATAAATCGTGACACGTTTGAACGTTCGATTCCCAAAATCGAATTAAATTTCGTGGTTAAAATCAATCGAACACGACTTTAGTACGACTTAATCTATCGAGTAGCTTTTAGGGGTTTTAACGCGTTTGACCCGTGGTCAATAATTTTCAACCCACGTTTATGCATCTTCGAATCGTAGGCGACCCTCGGTTGTCATGTAATCGCGAGGATTCAATTGCGTATCCTGAATATAATATCGATAGAAAATCGATTTACTGTCGTTCAACGCGAATATCACAATCGTGCGGAACCACCCGCAATTCGACTGCGTACTCCATCGAATCGACTTATATCCGTTCGTTAATCGATTTATAACAGTGTGGTATTGACCCTCGTCAATTATTATGGTCGAGCGGTCGATTTCTGATCGAATTCTCTAGTTTATCACGTTTATAACCCTTAACGGTCTCACCTAATAGATCGGTTAACTTGTGAGTAATCAGTTCTGAGTAAATAACCATAAGTGCGTCGACGAAACAACCATTTCATATATTTGTTTGTGGAAATTAGAACTAAATTCACGTTCAATGGTCATTTGACTTTAGGGTTGAAGACTTTTGGGGCATTTTAAATACTCATTAAAATCAAAAGTGACCATCCAACGAAAATTTAGTTCCAATTTCCACAAACAAAGCCAATTTGGAGGTTGAAAATTGCCCTTCTTCAGCCCATCCGAATTTCCATAATTTCTTTTGTCCGAAATCGATTTTTTCGCAAAATTCCGGACTCGACGAAATTTCGCCGAAAGATGAGACGATGCCCTATAAAATGACCACTTGCACGTCCTATACTTGTCGAGATGGGGTTAAATTTTAGGATGTCACAGTCGAGCCTCCATTCGAGCCGTGAGCGTCACGTTTTCAACGTCGTCGCCGCGAGCCCGCCGTCGATGAAAATCCGTGAGTTAATTTCCTAATTATGGATTAGGGCGTTAATTACATTTAGGGGATGGTTAGTTTGGTATTAATGTTGATTAGTATTAGTTAATCTTAATCAATGTCATATCAATGTCGATAGACGACTATAATATTATTTCAAATACCTGTATATATCTACTTAAAATCCTATTGTAGCCGTGGTTCATCGTAATACCACTTTTTTCATTAAAAAATAATTAAAATACGGGTTAGGTGATGGTGTGTGTATAGAGGACATCAAACGGGGCGTTTACACCAATCTCTTAAAACTATATCTACAACTCGACAAGACTCTTGCAATCCTCAACCTTACACACTCGCAACGAGCCTATGTATGGCCGGTTTGAATGACAATGCACTCAAGTTGGGTAATCGATCTTTAAAAAGAGGCATTGACATATGGAAATTCATGGAGATTAAAGAAATCTCGGATATGGGCAATTTTATAGCGTGCAAATAGTGTCAAGAAGTTCTTCACTATGATCCACAAGACGGGATAAAGACATCTACGGCTTGCACAAATGGCACTGTAGCTATCAAGACAAAATGGTGTGCGTAGGCCCAGATGTCAAATTTCGCCGACTTATTCCATGAATTTTGGTAATGAGTGCCCCAAAAGCACTTGTTAAGCATCCAACAAATAAACGGTGTCATTTTCAAAGCACCATCTTTTCCTAGTCATGTACCATTGATGCATTGAAAATGATGACATTTGTTTATCAGGTTTGGTTAACAAGTATTAATCGGGCACTCACTAACAAGACTCATTATTTTATTAGTTAATATTAGTGCTTTACTGTACCACATAAATAAGGATGGCATGCTCGGGCCATCACATGGGCCCATATGGCCCAAGCACATGGGCCCATCCCGAGTAGGATATGTTTGATTATCAAACTTTTTCGATTGCGTTCTCCGTTCATGTTTGATAAAATAGCTTTCTATTCTTATTTCAATTATATGATTTTCATCTATTATCAAATAGCTTTCTATTCTTATTTCCGTATTTAAGAATTTAAGCGTTGGGAGTGTTAGGGGAATTGAAACATATGCTTTTTATACTTTTGATATTTAGACATTATCGATAGGACAGTAGTGTATCATATAATTATGTTTTCTGACAACATTTTTTTGACGATTGATTATCGCAAGTCATGAAACAATTGAACCGTGTGACAATTTTTTTTTTTTTTCATTTAGGATGCATTCCTTCATGAAAAATTAAAGATTTTGAAAATATTTTCTGAAAAATGATGCTTAGAAAAATTAGTCATCTCAGAAAATGTTTTCATTGGAAAATCGGCTTGAACAATCTTAGTTATCGGATGATGTACAAAAAGTTAACGTAATAAAATGGCATTATAACAATATTGTTCATTATTGTAACAGTACCGTAGCAATAACTGTTCACTACTGTAGAAGTAGTGTAGCATTGTAGTAATAGCAGAAGTTTGTCAATCACGGGTGTCAAATTTCTGCAACTGCTACTGCAACATTGGTAAGCAGTAGCTGCTACAGTGATGAACAGTACTGCTACAATTTCATGAACGGTTCTTTGTTACAATAACCTTTTATCGACGAAAATATGTTTCCATCTGGTTATATACTTATAAACGTTATAAGCATTTATTTTTCGAAAAATATTTTGCAAATCTTAAATTTTCCGTGAAAGAAAAGCATTTTCGGTTACGACAATGCATGGCATAATTGTTTGTTACAACAAGTGTCCAACAAGTGTTACCTCAGTAGCATCGACACCTTATTTTCAAAGATATACATTAATGAATCAGCTCGTCAGAAAATCTTGCCTAAACTCGGATCCACTGGACCGAGTCCATCACAGCCGTTGATCATGTAAAATTGCATAATCAATGGCGGTAATAGATCCGATCCATGTGGATCGGGGTCCATGCAAGGATCTCTCTCCCTCATGTGAACCCAACACATCTGAATGGTTAGATCATCTGTAGATTGTCTGTAAGACTACAGATGATCTAAGCGTTCCGATTCAAATGCCTTGAGGCCTTGAGACTTGAGCTCACCACAAGCTGAGTTCACACAACTTCTCGCCCATATATATCTCCACGGAGGTCGATTTACAAAGTGCTACAATGCCTTGTCTATGATCCAGACCTATAATTGAAATGAAAAAGCAAGAAGCCCAGCAAAGCAGCTACAAAAGGAAAGATCTACGCTAAGCCCAGCAAAGCAGCTACAAAAGGAAAGATCTACGCTATCTACACATACCAAGCGACCCAATAGCGATTACTTCGTACAGATATACTTGAGCATGTGCAGAAAGACAGACAGACAGAGCATAGATCTAAGAGATTAACGAACAAACCTCTTTCCATGGTCAAAAGCTGTGGGGAAAAGAAGGGAAAGGGAGGAAAAGCAGGAAATCATTGGCATGGGTGGTATTGGCAAGAAATCTCACCCTCCACAACACATCCGTGCATGACCACCGAGAGCGATTCCTCTCACCAAACGACCCATGCCCACAACTTCCTGAGACCCTCTCTCCCTTTCCCCCTCTTCATCTCTCTCCCTATCTCTCTCGCTCGGATCTGTGTTTGTGGGGGTATCTGTCTGTCTTGTTTATCCTTGTGTTTTCGGCCACGGCCGGTCGAATCAGGAGAAGGGAAGGGAAAGGAAGGAGGCAAAGGAGTGTATGGAATGGGAGGAATAGGAAAGAGAGCGAACGGCCCCAATCACTCAGTCTCCATTTTTCCTACCCTTCCATTCCATGCACTCCCCCGCTCTGCATCTTTCTTTCCCCCACTTCTCTATCTCTCAATCTCTCTCTCTCTCTCTCATCGCCGTGTGGACTGAAGGACAGATGCTAGTGGGTTTTTATAAAGAAAGCACGACATCGGATGCCATTTCACATCCGCCAAACAACTTTTCTCGCCTAGCTTTGAATGGCGGATGGTGGATGCTTCTCGGAAACGCCGAGTCGTCCTTATCAAAGACCGAGAACCCCATTATTCAAGCGAAAGTTACAGCCATTCGATAAAAGGGCAGGCGTGTCCCACGGGTTGGACCGTTGCGTCTGACGAACGACTCCCCCACTAAAGTTAAAGCCTGAAAAAGATGCCGAGCACCATCATGGTATAGATTGGCCACTGTCTGAATAGACAAACGAAGCCGTCCACCATCGTTCACCTAAGTCACGTACTCGTTTGTCCGAACCTTCAAAAGCCAAGAAAGTTACTGGAGAGAGATGAGTTTCCGAGCAATTACCGGAGCTGTCCCAGTCCCTTAAAGATTGATATGCAGAACTACTTTGGCGTACACTATGGAGGGCCGACCCATGCGCAATAAACTAGTCCCCAACAGCTTTTGATTACTTTACAATAGCGGGTAAGACCGCAATCAGCACCGATTTCTTTTTGTTTCTTATTAGTCCCTTTCTTTTATTGATGAGTTAAAAATCAGCTTTGTGAGAGTAATCAGCTACTTTCTTTTCCCAAAAAATTGGCAATCGGACCGATTAACTAGCACGCGCGGGGCTTTCCTAGCAAAACGAGTTCCCAGTCTACAAAAATCGGGCAAAACTGTACATTTGCAAGGCAAACAGAGTATATCGGCTCATCAGTTTTACAGAGAAGCTGGCGAGAGGGATCGGCGGTCACGGTGCAGCTCCATGGAAGGCAACAAGAAGTTGAATTATGCCCCGACCTGAAGCAAAAACCTGCATTTAGAGCACGTGATGAGAACTAGGCACCGGAACAAGATTCAGAGGATCCTCAAGAGATGCTGCCTCGAGACAATACCACTCAATCGCTGGACACAACTACGTCCAAACAAAAGATTAAAAAAAAAAAAAAAAAAAAAAAAGTGCGCGGAACTAGGGTCCCCTGAGTCAAGCATATAGTTTAATTACTCGAACGTACAACATGACAGCTCGAAGCTTGACCAAGACTCGATACTGAACTAAAGTTCGAATAACCCTGATGTTTCAAACTAAATTTGATCGGCTAAAGTTATTTAATATGCTCAAGCTCGATTCAACTCAGCTCCAAGACTCGATACTACACACTTGAATAAAGCTTAAGTTTGAGTTATCAAAGTACAAAAAATAATTAAAGATAAAAGGTTCCGTTTGCAATTATGTTAACTACTAGATTAGGGTTAAAAGCCGCTCAATTCAAGTATTCTAAAAACTCAAGTTTATTTGATATGATGTTAATTCGCCTACACTTGATTCAAACTCGATAAAAATTGAGTGGACCTCCAGTCAAGCAGCTAACAAGTCAAACTCAAGTAACTAACAAGTAACAAGCGCTGCAGATTAATTGCAGCCTAATCAAGAGATCAAAAGCATATAATGCCTAGACATACACAATAACGTGGGTCAACATGACTTGGTATCATGTTAACAACTTGAGCTAACCACAGGCAAAAGCAAACACCAGCTAGATCATGCCATGAGGTCCTCTAAAGGGTCTGCAACAATCTCTCACTTAGGCTCAAGTTGCCCACTAGATTCTTGGACTTTTAAGCGCCAAGAATAGTAGCATTATCATCGTGAAACAGAAAAAAATGCCAGCGGTCATATATGGCTAAGGGCGTTAGATTTTCTCTAGGTTTTACATTTATAGCATTTACTACGGCTGGAGAAAATCTGATGCTCTTAGGTGTACATGGCCTAGGGCAATAAAAGTTCAGTGTGGGTACATATACATAGTCAACCTCGCCCCATGGTTGATAAATAATAGATATCCTCATAGGGTAATAATGCACTAGACTTGCACACATATTATGGTATATAATTATTTACTCTCCGGAGATCATCGGAAACCCATAAACTGACCTGCCATTACTGCTAAAAAAAACCCAGAATTAGAAAAGAATGAAAAAAATTAGGCTTGGCCCAAATAAAGACAGAAAATTATTTTTCTGTTCTCTATTCCTTAAAAATGTTTGGCAAACTCTTTCTGAGACAAATTTCAGAAATTGTTCATGAAAGCATCAACACTGTATTTTGAAATGGGATATGTTGCACCTTCTCAAAAATAAAAGAAATGAAAGCAAGAACAATTACCATACGATGTAATTACAATGTTAATCCAATGATAAAATTAAAATTATATAGCTAAGATGGTTTTTAAATCACATTTCAACAAGGCATGTACATAATTGAGAACTACCAGAGAACATTCATCCTTATGTCTCCTGTGTAAGCAGAGCAACAAGTTGAGAGCTCATCTCTAATCTCAGTTGTGGAGAAGGGTAATATTACTTTGCTTTGTTGACAGATTTGTTGGATGTTGTGTCATGGAGTACCAGTGGATGCAGCAGAATGCTAAGGGCCTGTTTGGTAATACTCCGGACACAACTAATTCTGTTCTTTTATTCCTTGTAAAAATAAAAAAAAAAACAGAAATCTGTTTGGCAAATTTTTTGTTCTTGGGAACAAAAATCCGTCTTTTTGTTCCTAGGAATAGATTTGGAATAGAATCAAGAAACAGAAAAAAGTTACTTCTTGCTCCCAAGAACAATTCCTAGAATCAAGTCTAATTTTTTCTTTTCTTTTCTTCTCTTTCCTTTTCTTCTTCTTTGGCCATGGCTGGCCAGTGACCTTACCAAAGCATCGTTGGCCCCGGCAACGCCGAGCCACGGCGAGGTTTGTCAGCCCAAGCCTTGTTGTGGCTGAGCAAGGCTCAGCCTCGCCTTGGCTGGGTGAGCTCGAGCTCACCCAAATCTAGTGAGACGAGCTCACCGGCCGGCGCAAGGCTGGGCCTCGCCAGGCCAAGGCGAGGCCGACCTTGCGCCACCTAGGGGAGGTCGAGCCTCGTGGTGGCCAAGCGAGCCTCCGGCGAGCTTGCCGCCCCTCGCCTGCCTAGCGAGGCTCCGGTGACCAGCCACAAAGGAGGAGGAAGAAGAAGAAAAAAGAAAAAAGAAAAAGAAAAGGAAGAAAAATATAATAAAAATATTTTAAAAATTAAAAGAAACAAAAAAAATTTAAGAATCCTATCAAACATATTTCTATTCCAAGAATAGAAATTTTGTACGGTTACGCATTCTTTCGCTCAAAAATTGTTCCCGAAAACAGAATTTAACAAAAAAAAAATATATATATATATATATATTATGATAAAAAAATTGTTCCCGGGAACAGAATCACTACCAAACGCATCCTAAGAGAGTCAGTTTTTTATCCATATTACTCAAGCTAGTTTGTTCTTATTTCCTATAAAGAGACAGGAATGCAGCCACACATGGTCAGACTCCTTCTATTGTTCAAGTTCAGACGTGCATTTTTTTTGCAGTTAGACATTGGATCAAAGGTCATCAAGTCCTCAAGCAGAAAATTCAGTCTGTATTGACTTAGCAGCCTGGTTGTTAGCATCGCGATCCAGTGATCTAGATATTCACAACGATCTGGATCTCACCAAGTATCACAAACAAGTGGGATCACAGTAGGATCACGATCCTGGATCACAAGATCGTACAGGTTCAGGATCTTAACAATCATGCTCTCTTTCAGTTCTTAACTTCCAGTTCCTGAAAAAGAGACTGGAATGGCCACGTGACAATGGTGCAAACAAGGCCATGTCCTATTTTTCTAACTTCACAGTTTTTGGTTTGAAGAGATACTTGACTTTCTCCTTCCAGCCTTCAGCCACAGTTAAGCCAAATCCCACAATCCACAACCAGAAAATATGAATGCCACTTTCTAGCCAAAAAATGGAGAAATGGTAAAGTAGCTTATTCAGGCATAGGTGATGTCTAGAAAACTTTTTTATGACAAATGAGACCCATTGTATTCCAACATTAAAAGCAACTTTTAAGGTAAGTGATGAGAGTGAAAAAGACAATGTCTGATCAATTCGATGCAATATTTTATGATCGATTCTGTTTCATCAATCTAAAGAACAACCGACAGTGCCTTTGCAAAAGCTTCACAATTCATGCCCTCTATTAGCTCCAACATTAACTCCCTCAACATCGTAAATCTATCATGTGCACCGCTTTTTTTTTTCCATATATTCAATTAATATTTTCCTTCAAATGCTACCAGACACAATCATTTGCAAAAGTGAATAGACAGAATGAAAAGGTGGACCTCCTGCTCACTTACTCAGCATGTCGATTTTCACTTGAAGAGGATATGCATTAACTGAAAAAAGATAAGTTACCAAAGCAGACTCTTACCTCGATCACCTTGACTTAGCATGCACTTCAATGATGTCCTCATCCTCCATTCCCAAACTTTCAGGGGTTGCTGATGGACTGACCTTCTCCCCATCAAACGTATATACTAAATTTTCTTGGTTAAGCTTGACTCTATCTGCATATAACTTGAACAGCCGCTCAAACTTGTCATCCTATAGCAACATGAAGGAAGTTAAGTTCAACAATCATGAACTTCAAGAGAAAAAGGAAAGAAATTACAAGCGTTAAGGAATGAAATGTCAACTGCCATGTGATGCATAGAAGTAATAGACAATGTGTAAGTGTTTGAGCAGCATGAATTTGATTGCTAGAGCACTGAAATTGGATCAGGTGTGCTTGGCTTGTTAGGAATCAGAAGATAGCCTTCTGAAAGACGTACTCATCATCATTTATCAGGCCCATATGGAATCATTTCAAGAAAGGTTCAAAGGCTCTGCTGCTGAGTAGCTATCAGCAGCAGAGTGGAGAAAGTACTTATTTTACTTTATGAGGATGGCGGTTGCGGAAGAAAGCACTTTTTATAATTATCGTACAGGTACAGAGACTAAACAACCATCCAGAAGGAAAATCATTAAGGAGGTAGTAACAACAATCCATAATTACATGACAGGTACATGCCGTTTAACTGTAGGCAGTTGACTCTCCTATTGCATATCAACAAGGCCTGCTGCACCCAAATTTACCCAATCAGAGATATTCTACCTTATACATTTATTCATAAATGTGCCTGGACAAAATCCAGTCCATTTGACTTAGATAATGAATCTACCTTGAATATTTCAAACATATAAAAATTAAAGAAACAAAAGAGCCAACCAACCAGCCTATAGATGACCCTGGGAGATTACATCAAAAGAATCAGAGATGCTAAGTCATGTCAAAGCAAGAACTAAGTTTGGCTTATCAAAAGGATATTCCTTGAATGTGTGTGCAGGTATGTTATAGACCTCATTCCCTGAGAATTGTTCAGCATGCCATTAGTATAATTACACATGACTTAGACTTGTCGCAACATGCCTGAGGATGGCCTGATGTGATTGATGAACTATTATATAGTTTCAAAATGTGCTTCTAAGATCACAGTATTCACTAATTTAAAGCAACCAAGCAACAGTAGGGAATTACAAGGATTATACTCATTGCAAATCAGCCATTTAACTCAAAAATCAACTCAAATCAAATGTTTGACCAAAAGGGGCCAATTATAAACAGACGATCTTATAACACCAGACTGGCAGGTACCTACCAAACCCAGATGAGGAAAGGCCCAATAGTTTTCCCTACAAACCAAGAAGAAAACTAGCAGAAAATTAAACGAATTCTACTTAAACAAAAATTCCATTTATCCGTACATAAAATCATAAATAGGGATGACATGCAACAGCAATACTGAAATCAGACAAGACTAAATTCTCTTATGACAGCCTACATTTGTCACCATCATTCGGCCACTCTGGTTAAGTCATTTTTTTTATACTTACTTGGAGATTAAACACGAAGATATTTGCCCCTTCATAATAGTACAGTCATGGTTACCTAGAAATATGGTGCTCAATATAGTGGATTACATTAAAGGTTGCTTAAATCGACATCTTCTATCACACTGACTACTAAAACTGATTTGCTTCATTCACTGAACTATCAGACCACACCGGGCAGTCAAAAACCAAAAATACTCCCATGTGCCATTTGGTATGCAATGTTAGATTCTGGTTAGAACTCTTGACCAATTTTTTATAAAGTACTTCACTGAGAAGAATAGATAAATATCTAAATGGAATGAATGAAACAAATCGCCATTTGCTCATCAATGGCGGAAATATTCCTGAGTAGAATTGACTTCTCTTGTTATTTACAACTCAACATCGTTTGAGCATGGTTCCAACTCTCAGACAACCTCAATGAGCATAGTCTCCACAATAAATAAACATGACTAGCTAAACATTCCAGAGTCCAGACATTTCACAAGCAGAATATCACACATAAAGAATTCACAGAAGAAGAAGAAGCAAACTCATATACTGAGTGATATTTGGAAAATTGTTTGAGAATTCAAATGATTACAAATCTTAAAGTCAAGAAAAAACTGAAAACCAAAAAGTAGATGAGTATATAGATGTCCCATGGCTTCATTACTGACCTAGCTGATTTTGTCATCACCACTATCCTAGTCTAACCCTTCAATTGTATGCTTACATAACAGACAGAAGAAAAGGAGATAGCGAGATGTAGATCAGGACTGTCTTATCGTTAAACACGACAAAAAAGAAAAGAAGACTATTCTACATGTCATCTCAGCCAGCAAAGTTTGCAAATATGCTTATTGTCTAGACATTCTGAATGCAACCGTACCAGAAAAACACGAAATTGCTTGGGCCCATCCTTGTCCTGTATCGATATAACTATCTTAGCTCTCTCATATTGAGACTTTGGTAATTCAGCAGGAGCATCCTTCAAAGATTGAGATGGACTAGAGACCTTTCTCTGAGCAGAATCCTCCACAGATTGCAACAAATCTCTGGCAGATTGTGCACAGGTTTGAAGCTCCTGCTTCAACAACCTAAGGCCAGAAACCTCGTCCAGTTAGCTCAAACAGGTTAAGAGAAGATCAAACTGGACAAAGGAAGAAGTCGGGCAGATACTTGAAATTTCTGAACTCAAGACTAAAATTGACAAACACAAAACAATATATCCAATTAAACTGCAGCTTGCAATACGTATGTAGCAAATCAGACAGTAATTGAGGTGCCTCAAAATTTTATAGCACTATTACCAGCACACATACTAACTAGGGGACATAATCATTATTGAAATCAATAGGGGAAGTACAAATACATAGAAAAAATTCAGTATCCCAATAATGATCATAAAAATTCAACATCATACGTGATTGCATATGTAAATCTTACAAGTAATATAGTACATACAGCCTGTATCATATGCAACACAAGTGGTTAACCCTAGAAGATTAGAAAAATAGATTCTGGATGAAGCATAACATACACATGCGTAGGCACATAAACATTGACCAAGCACTACCTCAATTCCTTGAGTGCAGGATCTTCGGGGGGCTTACTCCCTGCATTGGCGTCAAATTTGGGTGGTGGGGGCAGCCAATCATCTTCTTCTTCCTCCTCCTTTCCTTCTTTCTTGTCATCACAGACAATCACTTGAGGAATGCCATCATTCCCTCCCTTCCCATCCTAATCCCGGAAGACACAAACCAAATGACCAACTATATCCCAACAAATAAACCACCAAATTTAATTGAAAATACTCCGTTCCGCAATCAAAAACAATTCTCCACCACAATAACTTTTCGCAAGGTTCGCTAACAAAAACCTTACTCCGGATACCTTCTGTCGTTTCGAGACGATAATCGGCTCCTCGTCAGAATCATCATCTACAAAAGCAGCCCAACCTCAGAAAACGCCATTCAGAACAATTCCACGATACAGTAACTGAGCAAAAACTTCCCCTTTTCCCAAATCAACCCGCGTCAAAATCCCAAGCAATCGCCGACATCGAATAACAAATTAAAAAACAAAAAAACCAAACAAACAATAAACAAGCAACGAGCTTCAACACTCGAATTCCAAACGACGTTAGCTAACTCCACCAACCCACCATCGACGCAAACGAACTTGGGCTGCACGCGGCGGTAATCGAACAAGGGCTCGAACTCTTCCTCCACCAACTCGTCCTGCTACATCGTCATCATCACCATCACCATCATCACTCAAATCGCAATGGAAAAAGAAAACGATACAAGAAGAAAACGCGACGGAAACTCAGCCGCACCGCCATCGAGCCCGATTCTGGCCAAAACCCGGCAAAAGCTTCCGCTCGGTCGGCGCAGGGAGGCGCAAAGGAGCGAACTTTGGATCCGGGCAGCGCTGCTCGAAATTGCCACCGAAGGAAGAGAGGAGAGAGAAGAGGAAGAGAGAGAGAGAGAAGTGGGGGAGGAGAGTACTGAAGGCGAAAGAGGCCCTTTTCATTAGATCTTTCAATTGGGTCCCCTTAAATCTTCAATGGATTCACAATCCAGTCCTCTGAATTTCATGGTTTGTGCAGTCAAGTACTTTTACCGTTAGCTACACTTGCTGACGACACGATTTGGACGTTAGAAAAATAGTCAAGGCTTTGCAAAAATATAACGTACGTGAATGTAGAACAATTGAAGGGAGAGGGGGGAGAGAAGAGACCAACCCCTACTGCCACCGCCACCGCCGCCATTTGCGATGCAGACATCCTCGTTTGCCAAAAAACGGAGGCCAACCTAACGACCACATCGATCCGGAATGAGTTCACCGGGGATGGAAAGAACGAAAGAAAGAAATAGAGGTTGTGATAAGCTCGTTGCAACAAGGAGCTAGCTAGGAAATTCGTGTATTGATCCTCGTGGGGCACCGCCCTTATAGCAATCAAATTGGCTAGCTCGGAGTAGATGGTTAAGCCGAGCACGGGGTCCAAGCATTGTTTTATGTGAGAATGTGATTATTACCTCTATAGAGAGGATGATGGGGATTTCAATCCCATTGGATTATTGCTATCCGAGGGATCTATTGAGGGGCCACAGCCCGTCGAATTGGTGCAATCCGTTGGATTCAAGCGGCCCTTTCCCCAAATCTTGGTCATCTTTTTCTTGCATCAAGCTAATAGGTTGGGAGATACCGAGCTTGTCAGCCGGGCAAGCAGGTGCCTTGCCCATCTTACACATGGGTATGAGTCTACCTACCGAGCACATGGGTAGACAGATTTGCTTTTCAGGATTATGCGTTCCGTTGTTAGCTTTAAGGGTCTATGGCCATATTTGGTAGACCGAATGTAACTTGGGACAAGATAATTTATATCCGATTCGGCGTTTGGGGTAATGTAAAAACTAGATGTAACCCAAATATGACCCAAATAAATACAAAAAAATTCTCACTTAGGCTGCGTTTAATTATTTAGATTTCTTAATTAATGGATTTTGTTATATTTTATCAATTGTTTGTGATTGTAGTAATAAAGTCGGATATATTCACATTATATCATGTGTATTGTTTGGTATAAACAACATATTAATATAAATGAACAAAAAATTTTACAAATGGAGATGATAAAAATTTCTTGCGACACTCTTATCAACTTTATTTTTATTTACACTTTTATTTATTTTCCTCTCTTTTTAAATTAATTTCTTTTTTTTCTTTCTTCCCCTTAGATCATTCTCTAGCAAAATTTTATTAAATAGTAAATTGTACTAAGATACCTAAAACACTAAAATATGTAATAAATTTAAATAAATATTTATATTTATATTTGAATTTATTTTGTAAAATATAATTCAATTAGAATATAGAAATAAAAATAAGATTGAATTAAAATAAGAATTTTTCTTTTTTGAAATTTCATATTAAAATTCAAATATTATTTATATTGAAATATAATTTAAATTTGTTAATTTAAGAATATTATCATTTAAGGAAAATAACTTTCTTATTATGGTTATTAGAATTCCTATCCACATTTATCCCACTTTCTTCATAGGATAATTTTATCATATTATCTCCCTTATATCCAATTTTATCCCGTCTTAAGCAGGTACCAAACGTAGGATATAATAAAATTTAACCTAGCTTAAATTTTATTTCAACTGTCAAATGCGGCCTTAGAGGATGGGATATACCTAAAGGCTACGTTTGGCAATCGGGATAAAATTCGAGATAAGATATGATTTATCCCATCCTAAGTTTGATGTTCGCCCAAGATAGGATAAAGTCGATATAATGGGGATATAGACAAAATAAAATTATCTCATGGAAGATGTGAGATAAAGGTGGATAGAATTTTTAATATCCATAATAGGAAAACTATTTTTCTCGAATAACAAACTTATTAAATTAATAAAATTGAAATTATATTTCAAAATAAATAATATTTGAATTCTAATTTAAGAAATTTAAAAATTTAAAAATTTAAAATTTTTTTAATTAATATTATTTTAATTTATATATTCAACTTTAATTCTATCTTATAATAAACATTCAATCTATATATTAAATATTTATATTTATTATATATTTTAGGTATTTTTGTATTTTAAATATGTTGGTATAGTTTACTACTTGATGAAATTTTATTAAAGAATGATGGAAGGGGAAAAAAGAAATAATAAAGAAAATAATATAAAATAGAGGAAAAAGAAAATAAAAATAAATTAAGGAATAGTGCTACGAGAGATATTCACCATCTCCGTTTTTGAACATTTAGGTTCATTTACAATGATATGTTATTTATATAAAAAAAAATATACATGATATGATGTGAACATATCTGACTTTAATACTGTGATTGACCAAATAATGGACATGATATAAAAAAATCTCAATATTTCATATCATATCCTATCTAGTCCTATCTCGATTAGAAATTCGGACGACTAAACGTAGCCGAATAGGATAAGAATTAAAATAAGGAAACGATACACAGGAAAAAAGATTTGGTGGAGAGAGATGTTAGACAAAATAATTCATATGCGGAAGCCAGGATTGTTTATAGACAAACCTCCAGCCATTGTTCTTGTTCACGTTCGTCAGAAAAACCTGAAATCAAAGAAAAATTGGGGACACGCTACTAACCCAATTCCCTCACATACTGATGGTGTATTCCAAATGAGAGGGTTTGTATTAGACCTTGTCATCACCCGTCAGAAATGAACGTACGTTCCTATTTATACACCGTCTCCCATCAAGACGGTTACCAAATGGGCGGTTGTCACGAAAGGGTACGAAGCGTGGAAAAACTTCATGTCGAATATTCGCAACTTTAAGAGAAAATGTGGGTCTAAAATGTGGGATCACAAAAATAAATAACATTCTCCCACTTGATCCCATCATTTTCATCATACGGATTATCCAACTAATTCCACGAAAACTTTATGCTTAAAGAAAAGAAACAAAACACATGGATCATGACGACATGTCCTCTAAGAGTGAGTAATATCTTCCATGTATCACAATGCATCTTATTTCTTTAATGTCAGCCTATATGTGACAACATATCTTAATGAATAAACCCCATGTTTATTCCAGAACCAAGGATAAATGTTATTCTCATAAACAACAAAATGTGTACACCAAAATTGAGAATCAACATTACAACTGAATAAGAGTTTCATACAACAAAAAAATCATTCATATGACGACAAATTACAATATGGGACCTACTCCCATACTAGTCACATGACCCTTATACTTCATTGGTGGCATGCCCTTAGTTAAAGGATCAGCTATCATCAATTCAGTGCTAACGTGTTCAATTACCACTTTATTCTCCTTAACACGTTCCCTTATGGCTAAATACTTAATGTCGATATGCTTACTTCGACTGCCACTTTTGGTATTTTTAGCCATAAAAACCGCAGCTGAATTGTCACAATATATTCTTAATGGCCTAGAAATAGAATCAACAATTCTAAGCCCAATGAAACTCTTCAACCATACACCATGTGAGGTAGCCTCAAAACAAGAAACGAACTCAGCCTCCATAGTGGAAGTAGCAGTCAAGGTCTACTTGGCACTTCTCCATGACACGGCTCCGCCAGCTAACAAAAAAATGTATCCAGATGTTGATTTTCGTGAATCAACGCAGCCCGCAAAGTCCACATCCGAATAACCGACCACTTCCAGGTTGTCAGTCCGTCTATACATAAGCATATAGTCTTTGGTACCTTGAAGTTATCTCATCACTTTCTTTGCAGCTCTCCGGGTCTAAACCTGGATTACTCGATATCTTCCCAACATTCCCACAAAGCAAAAGCGATGTCGGTCGAGTGCAAACCCGAGCATACATCAAGCTTCCAACAGCGAAGCATATGGAATGTTGTATATTTGTTCCATTTCCAGATCGTTCTTCGGGCATTGGTTCAAATTGAACCTGTCATCCTTCACAATGGGTGCTATACTTGGTGAACAATCTTTCATCTGAAATCTCTCTAGGACCTTATTAATATAGGTTTCTTGAGATAGTCCTAAAATGCCTCGAGGTCTATCTCTATGGATCTTAATGCCAATGACATAAGATGCCTCACCCATATCCTTCATGTCAAAACTCTTAGAGAGAAATTATTCCACTTCATGTAGTAACCCCCTATCATTGGTTGCAAATAGAATATCATCCACATATAGCATAAGGAAACAAATTTTACTCTCACCGACCTTCTGGTATATACATGGATCCATGACATTCTCTACAAAACCGAATGAAGAGATGACTTCATGGAACCTTAAATACCATTGGCGGGATGCTTGTTTCAGGCCATATATAGATTTCTTAAGCTTGCACACCAAATGCTCACCTTTACTAGAGGGGAATCCTTCAGGTTGTTTCATGTAAACCTCCTCCTCTAGTTCTCCATTGAGGAACGCCGTCTTCACATCCATCTGATGTAATTCCATATCAAAATGGGCAACCAATGCCAAAACAATATGAAGAGAATCTTTCTTAGATACAGGAGAAAAGGTCTCCGTGTAATCGATTCCTTCCTTTTGAGTGAATCCTTTGGCAACGAGTCTAGCTTTATATCTTTCAATGTTACCTAATGAATCCTTCTTAGTTTTGAAGACCCATTTACAACCAATGGCCTTCGCACCATCGTAACTCAACCAAATCCCAGACTTCATTAGATGCCATAGAACTCATCTCTTCCTTCATGGCATTGTACCACAAATTAGATTTATCACTATCCATGGCTTGTGAAAACGTTTTGGGATCATTCTCAGCTCCAATATTGTAGTCAGACTCTTGTAAATACACAATATAATCACTAGGAATAGCCGATTTCTTTATTCTAGCATATCTTCTCAATGTTGCATCAACATTCTCTTGAGGAGCGTGTTGCTCAACCGGTTGTTCAACAGTTTACGGTAATTGCTGAACAACCGGATCTACTATATTAATATCGCGGTTGTGGAACTTCAACGATTGGTTGTTCAATAGCCGGCTGAACCGAATGGGCATTATAAGCAACAACTAACCTTAAACTTGAGGTGGAAGGTTGAGTGTCTGAATGATCTTCCTTAGGAACAAGGTCCTTCGATTGATCGCTCCCACTAATCAAGTCATTTTCAAGAAATTTTGCATTTCTTGATTCCACAATCCTAGTGGTATGAGATGGACAATAAAACCTGTATCCCTTAGACCTTTCGGCATATCCAATGAAATACCCGCTTATGGTCCTTGGGTCCAACTTCTTTTCTTGTGGATTATAAACTCTCACTTCAGACGGGCATCCCCAAACGCGCACATGATGCAAACTCGGTTTCCAACCCTTAAATAACTCAAAAGGTGTCTTTGGGACAGCCTTGGTCGGAACTCGGTTTAATATGTACACCGCCGTCTTAAGTGCTTCACCACAAGGATTTAGGAAGTTTGGAGCTACTAAGCATACTACGCACCATGTCCAATAAGGTCCGGTTTCTTCTTTCGCTACGCCGTTTTGGTCCGGAGAACCAGGCATAGTATATTGGGCAACTATCCCATGCTCTTGAAGAAATCTTGCAAATGGACCAGGTGCTTGTCCATCTTCAATGTATCTACCATAGAATTCTCCACCTCTATCTGATCTCACGATCTTAATTTGCTTACCGCATTGTTTCTCTACTTCCGCCTTAAATACCTTAAAGGCATCTAATGCTTCATACTTATTATGAATCAAGTAGAGATACATATAACGTGAGTAATCATCTATGAAGGAGATGAAGTATTTCTGACCACAAGAGTCCATATCCGGACTACATATATCTGTATGTATGATTTCTAATATTTCGTACTCCTCTTGGCACCTTTCTTTGTCTTGTTAGTCTGCTTTCCCTTTATGCAGTCCACACAAGTATCACAATCAGTAAAATCTAAAGTACTAAGTACTCCATCATTTACCAATCGCTTAATTATTTCTATGGAGATATGCCCCAATCTCCGGTGCCACAACATAGAGGAATGTTCTTTCACAACACATCGTTTTATACCAGCGTTATCATGAACATGCATCGCATCATAATAGGCATTGTCTTGCAAATTAATTCGAAAAAGACCATCAGACAAAGTACCACTCCCAACAATTTCAGATTTAAATGATAAATAGAAGTTTGAATCTGAAAAGTTAAAAGAGTATCACAAAGGTACAAGTCTTGAAACTGAAATTAAGTTTCTAGAAAAACTAGGAACATAAAAGGTCATTTCCAAATTCAAAACAAAACCACTATTGAGAACTAGTCTACATGTCCCAATAGCTTCCATATGCGAACGCATCTTGTTTCCTGAATAGATGCTTTGTTCACTTCCCACTGGCTTCCTGTGGTTTTGAAAACCCTTTCTTCTCAAGCCAGGCCTTAAATTTGACACAATCCTTCTTTATATGCCCCTTCTGTTTACAGAAGAAACATTTGGATTCTTTCTTAATGTCAGCTTGGGGAGGTATTTTACATTTTCCCTTATGCTTGCCATGGCCCTTATTCTTTCCTTGTGTTGCCAAATGAGCACTTTCTCCCAATTCCATAATCGTCTTTCTTCCTCTTGAACACACATGGTCATGAGTTCATTAATTGACCATTTATTCTTATGTGTGTTGTAAGAGATCTTGAAAGGTGCATACTTTGTTGTGGGAGAGTATTCGAATATAATACACAAGGAATGATTCAGATATCTCAACCTCAAGGTTCTTAAGTTGAGCTGCTATGTTCCTCATTTGCATGATGTGCTCACGCACACCTCTAACACTAGTGAGCTTCAATGATGAAAACTTCATAATCGGGTCATGGCATGCGCCTTTTCGTAACTCTCAAATGCGCATCAATGGCCTCCAATAAGGCCTTAGCATTGCTATGCTTGAGCAACCGAACCACGAATACTAGGAGATATCTTAGCTCTTATAAACATGGCACAAACGCGGTTAGACCGCTCCCATTGGTTATAAAGAGCTATCTCAGCTGGAGTGCTCGAATCAGTAGGAGTAGGTGGTTCGTCTTTCCTTATAGCATAGTCAATGTCCATCCACCCCAATTGAAGAAGAACTGACTCCTTCCAAACTTTATAGTTCTCACCATTCGGTATGGGAACATTAAACTTAAATTCGAGAAATTCACAGGTTGCGAAACTGCATATCAAATAATCATGCTTATGTCACAAAATTTGAGGCAAATATACATAAATCATGTTTTACCAATGTAAACATGTCACAATATGAATCACATAACATAAAAACTACCTGTGGGCTAAGTTTTTAATTTAAATAGATTCATAATTACATCATGAAGAAACTACCATATTATATACATTTTCTTAATCCCTGTGGGTAAATTAAGAAAAATAATATGATATTTCATCCTAATTAATCATATTAATACAATGAAAATTCCTGTGGGATAAAATTCATCATATTAATGTAATTAATTACAATTAATGTCCATTTCTAAATATGATCCGGAAGCTCTTAATATATAATTTAATTAATTAAAGATGATGTGGCTACTCTCTAATTAATTAAATATATGAATCATTGGACATTTAATTTCATGCATAAAATATTCATAAAAAAAATGCATAAAATAACATAATAAATAAATACATCAAGGGCAGAACAGTAAATAAATAAATTGGCCAAGGGCAAGATGGTAAAAGCACGAAAAATTTGGGGCAAAAGTGTAAAAACAGCCGCGGGTGGGAGACGACAGGCGCGTGCCGAGCACGCGCTAGAATCCGCGGGCGCGTGCCCCGCACGTGCGCGGTTCAACGCGCGCTTGCGCGTGTTTGCACGCGCCAAAGAATCGCCGCGTGTGAGATCCACGCGCGAGCGGTTGCCGCACGCGTGAGAGCGCGTGGCGCGTGGAATCCACGCGCCCGCAACCGCAGCGCGCGCGTGGGCTCCACGCGCCTTCTTCCTCGCGCCCGAACGAATTTCTTCGCCGTTTTTCGCCGTTCCGCCGCGGTTTCGCCGGCCGTTTCTTCTCCGGCAGCCCATCCCGGAGACACAAATAAATAATGGGTTTTGAAGAGCATGCCGGCACGACCACATGGGTCCAAGTTTCGGCGAAAATGATCAAGAAATTAGCCCCAAATCATAAGAAACTTCCCAAAAATACAAATCCTCAACCACCGCGACTTCCGCGCCCGATTAGCCTCCGGCAAACACCAATATACCGGAAAAACTCATGGCTAATGTTCCTTATGGCGGTGCGACCATACGGGTCCGAATTCAAGAGGTGGGTCGCCGGATTTTTCAAGGAATTGGCGAGTTTCTCTCTTGGCCTCAAAATCCGAAGTTACTGTCCATGTTCAAAAATGCCCGAAAATACACCAAAAATTCGAGAAAAACAAGGCAGAGGCACACTTGCTCTAATACCAAATGTTAGACAAAATAATTCATATGCGGAAGCCAGGATCGTTTATAGACAAACCTCCAGCCATTGTTCTTGTTCACGTTCATCAGAAAAACCTGAAATCAAAGAAAAATTGGGGACACGCTACTAACCCAATTCCCTCACGCACTTATGGTGTATTCCAAATGAGAGGGTTTGTATTAGACCTTGTCATCACCCGTCAGAAATGAACGTACGTTCCTATTTATACACCGTCTCCCATCAAGACGGTTACCAGATGGGCGGTTGTCACGAAAGGGTACGAAGCGTGGAAAAACTTCATGTCGAATAGTCGCAACTTTAAGAAAAAATGTGGGTCTAAAATGTGGGATCACAAAAATAAATAACAAGAGATCGATGGAGGAGAAGAATGCACTTCTTCCCGTCGCTAAGTGAAGTCACATTGTGCAAAGAGATTGATGGAGGAGAAGGTGCGAGAGCACATCGAGCGACGATGCTCATCCATAGCAATCTTTATCATACTATCGAGCTCTGCCATCAAAGACCAACTCGCGAGCTTCACCATCAACCAAATATAGCCTAAAGGATTTCCATCACGATTTTGGCCCCGATGGATTTCCCATCGAGCACATAAGCGCAAAGGATTGTGTGAGGCAAAATACCTGGAGAGGGTCGCAGAAGAAGAAGAAGAAGATGCTTTCGCCTGCCACCCGATAACTCTATGTTTTAACGTTAAACTTGGCTTGGAAAGGGAGTCGACTACTGTTGTGCAACGATGTGTGATTTTTCCAACGACTGAAGAAACAAACGGCAAAAAAAGTTATTATTATCTCATCACATTGTCAATTATATCATCAACACATTAAAAATAATAATAATAAAGCTTACGTCGTGTGCATTGGCGATGAGACCTCGCAATGTAATCTGAAGAAAAAGGAAATATGTGCTAAACATAAGTAGCCCATCCGAATTTAATTATCGTTACATAGTTGGAATTTACTTGCTGCTTTTTTTCACTTTTAAGACCAGAGTTTGACTGCCAAGATGGAACTTTGACCGAGGTTGCCAGAATGGGGCCGAAAGTGCTTTGTTCAATGGCTATAGATGCTTTCTAAATTAGCTTGAATTATTACCAAAATCAATGCAACTAACCGAATATAGCTGGTCACCTTACTTAGTTAGGTTGACTTGTAGAGAAATTTTCCCTTTTAAGTGGAAATTTCGTAGTATGCTTAGTAAATATAAAACAAGTGAAAATCACATACTTATATTGAAATTTTCACAAAAATCATATGACAGCAGGTCTAGATCTTTCGAAAAACGGTCTGCTAAGTTACATGCTTAATTATTGTTTCTAGTAAATTGAGAAAAAGACGGGAGAAAATGAGGCAAAACTTTATATATAAATTCTTCTTCTTTTAAAATTATTAATAAACTGGGACGCTCGCCTTAAGCAAAGCTATCATCCTTTGTAGGCTACATTTGGTTATTCGAAATTCTAACCAAAATAGGACCGACTAGGATAGGATAAGAAATCTAAAGATTTTGCTATATCTTATTAATTGTTTAATTATTACAAGTAATAAAGTTGAATATATTCACATCATATCAAATCAAAAATTTACAAATGAAGATAGTAAAAATCTCTCGTGACACTCTTGTCTACTTTATTTATTTTTATTTTTTTGCTTTTTATTTTATTTTTCTCTTTTTTTTTAATTAATTTATTATTTATTTCTTTATTTCCCTTCCATTAGTCTCTACTAAAATTCTATTGAGTAGTAACCTATACTAAATACTTAAAATACTAAAACACCTAAATATGTTATAAAATAGAATTAAATTCGAATTTTTATTTAAATATAACAAAATTTAATTAAATTCGTATATATAAACAAAAATTAGATTAAATTAAAAAAAATAAGTTTTTATTTTTAGTTATATTGAATTTCTTATATTAGAATTCAAATATTATTTATATTGAAATATAATTTTAAATTTGTTAATTTAAGAAGTTTATTATTCGAAAAAAATAACTTTCCTTTTATGGATATTAGAATTTCTATCTACCTTTGTCCAACCTCCCTCATAAAATAATTTTATCCTACCTATATCCCCTTTTATATCTAATTTTATCATTTTTTAAGTAGACACCTGATAGTGTAAATTTTATCTTATCCTAAATTATAGCATCTCTCATACTTGCACTTTTTAGGGTATATTGTTGAAAAAGGTTACTTGGATTTGCTCTCTCAAAGCATTTTGCTCAAGGACTTTAATTGAACAAAGTTTGTGGTTCTAAAGGAGCACATACACAAGATGAAAGCTTGAGATCGATGCATATGGCTAAAATATTTGCTACTTTATATGATTATCAATCCTATTAAAAGTTCTTCTATATGTCAATCCTTACATCTCATACTACTAATGGGGTGACAACTAGTTTTGGGATGTCGGCTAATATCACTATTGCCGGAACTAATCCTTAAACCGCATTCGCAAGTTAAAATGTAATTTAATAAGCATTAAACAAGATAGTGGATTCCTAGAGATCTCCATATTATTAAATTGAGGGTTGTGCTATTTCCACCCTCTAAATTACCAAATCCACCTCATTTACATTAAAAAGACAAAAATGCCCTTAATCTTTCAATTGTAGTTTAAAGTGATGGCCCCACTCATCCTTTTTTCTCTATATATATATATTTTTTTAGGATAGTTACCATAATTAAGCATTTTTGCATTTTTTTTTGGCGTATTGAAGCAAAGTGTATTGTCATATATTTGTATAAGGTTTTACATGCTCCATATAAAATTGTCTCACTAATAGTTAAAAAGATGAAATTTTTTATAAAATATAAAACTGAAAAGTCTCTTTTTGACCATTGATTTTATAAAAACTTATCTGTTTGTCATCCCTCTTATCTCAAAAGGTCACTCTCTATGAACTTTTTATTAATTTCCTTAGTCTAAAATATATTTCAACTCTTATTATATTGATGAAATAATTTTATATGGGGCATGTAAGACGTTAGAGGAATATTTAGGAAAACACTAAAAAAAATATGCATACTGAGGTATCTTGATATTTTTTCGTAAATATTTCATAGATGATATTAATTTTTGTCAATCCAAAATAATAATTTTACTGACATTTTCAAAAAAAAATTCTTACTCTATGCAATGTTGTTTTGATTCAATTAAGAGAAATGATTATATGACTATCCTTAATCTATTGTGAGATTAACAATTTTTTATAACAAAAAATAAAGAATTATAAATTGTTATAAAGTCCATCCTTCCAGAAATTTATGGTTCACAACATATAAATACTCTCATAGAAGCTCGAAATTGTTATGCTAGCAAAGCCCTTCAATTAAATTTCATCTACTTAACAATTTATTCATAAATTTGATCAACAACTCAGGGAAAAAAACTAGATTTCTTGGAAATTTCTCTATTCAACAAAACAATTTTTTATGGAAGTAAATCTAACATCAAAAAAACATATTGCTTTTAAATATACATGGAAAATCTAAAATAAATAGAAACTAAACATATGAAATTCTTAATTATGGTAAGTCGATCCTGCATAGATGTAGAAAAACCAACAAAAAGGAAAATAAATAAATATGGGACCACCAATTTAAATTATAATTGAATGATAAAGTATAATTAAAATTGAGTGGATTTTGTCATATAAAAGGTGGAAAAAACGCAACCTAAATTCTTAGTATAATAAAAACTTATGCAAACAAACGTATAGAACGGAACAAATAAAGTAGTAGGGATGTATCAGAAAATTGTAGCTCTACAAGATCTCTATAATGCTCAAATTTACCTCTTCAATACAGAATGCTAATGACAAAGGAATTATCACTTCTACTGCTATGCAACAATATGGAATTTCCAACAAGCAAAGAATAAATGGCAAAAAGTAGATTATTAGCTCATTATATTATCTACTATATCAATATAGATAAAGTATGCATACACTGTGTGATAGTCTTATGCCCCGCTTTTTTCGCAAAAATGAATAATTTGAAAAATATGTTCTTAAAAATAATTAGTTGTATCGTTTACAAAAATAAATGAACGAAATACATATTTATTGTCGAAGAAAATGCTTAGACATAAATTATTGTTGATAATAAATATTTTAAATTGACTAGTTACTTCAAGCAATACAAGCGGTCATTTTAATATTCATTTCTGCGAAATAAGTGGAGCAATAATTATTTTCCTCGAAATCTATTGGTTAAAAAAGTGTAACTTGACAAGTGAAGTTGGCGCATCCGATATTAGTCCTTGTACGTATAGAGATTACTCACTTGCCAGTTGCCACTTCCTAGTTTTAATTAACAAAGCTTGACGACCAAAAAAAGCAACTTTGACCAATGTCTTCCTATTTAGGTGTTTTCCGAAGACAAACAAACCATAGAAAACACTTTCCCAATTAAGATTGGAGGACGAGATATGCCAGTTCAATGGCTTATAAATGCTTTCTAAGTTAGCTCGAGAAATTGCAAAACCAAGGCGAGATTACTATATATGGCTAGGTACGCGCACCACTTTGTTTAATTCAACTTGCAAAGGAGTCTCCCCTTTTTTTTTCAAGTGGATTTTTCTGTAGGAGGCAAAGCAAGGATAAGGCAGGTTGGAAGCCTTAATTTTGTCAATTTTGGTTTTTAAAGAGTGCAACAGTCCTTAATGATTCTGAAGTGAGGAGTCATGGTGGTGGGGTCATGTCCTAGTCTCCATTAAGATATAATTCGCAACTATTCAGGGCGTAAGCCCTCCGAAGGAAAGCGGGATCCTTGATCATCAAAAAAAAAAAAAAAAAAAAAAATCCCTAATGATTCAAGAATGATGGGCTCATCCAACACAACCCGATTATGAGTTCGCATGGCGACCCCGAACCGGGATCTCAAAATCTTCCCATTTCCCAATTTCGTGTATTCCTCGACGGGAAGATACTCGATAAAACGGTCGGCCTCAATTAAACGAACTGACTTTTATTTTGAATCATTAGCCCGTGATGAAACGTAGCAAAAGGATACTTCTGTCGTCCTACCAAAGTACCAATGCCAAAACCTGGAACTTCTTGCGCCTACACTGAGGCATAGTGTTATGTATATATATATATACACCCACCCTTCCTCATTCCCTTTGCTTCACCACCTTCTCTCTCTGTCTCTCCTCCTTACTCATTCCTTTGGCTTCACCACCTTCTCGTTCTCTCTCTCTCTCTCTCTCTCTCTCTCTCTCTCTCTCTCTCTGGGGGTTGTCTGAAACTCGTTTGCCCGTTCATGCTCTGCGTGGGGCTTTGAAGAGGGCTCCAAAGCCTCCGGTTTATCATTTGGCAAAGGAAAAAGGGAAGCTTTGCCAGTTGTTGTCTATGATCGTTCTCCTTTTGCTGGGCGATCGACCATCCACAATTCCATAACCATGGACGAGGGCTGCGGAGAGCCGCTTAACTCGGTGCCTAGCTTCGCTCGTGGTCTGCCAATATTGTTGGTTGATCACGACCCGACGTCTCTCGCATCCACGAGGTCCCTTCTTGGACGATACTCCTACAATGGTAATCACTAATCAGATATGTGATATGTTTGACGGCTTTACCAGTTTTTCCTCCCTGTCGATCAGTGTCAAAGGCCTCTCTTTCTCTTTCTCCCTCTCCCTCGCGCGCCTGCTTGCATCCCTCACGAGTAAAACTGAATTGTTTCACGCGCCGGCATCGACCGCGCGCGAAAAATTAAATTTGTGATCTGGAGTTTAGTTCTCTACATGGAAATAAGTAGAAAATATATGCACCTATGTCTAAAGGTTTAGACCCCATAATTAATGCAAGGATTTTCAATCCAAAATGAACTAACACCATCCGAGTTCATTTTTTGAGTCTGGATCTTTCGTTGAAGAGGAAGATCAGATCCGTGTTCTAATTCCTAGAGTTATTACAGACCAGAGTCTTCCTCTATGTAGTGAATTTTCAGACGAGTTATGCATTTTTTTTGTTTAAATTACACTATTAATCTCTTTCCTAGGCCCGCCACAGAAAAAAATTAGTATTGGTCTGCTTCCATTTTAATGTTGAGACAAAATCAGGAATCCTAGATCTAGTAACTCCAATTTTCTATTCTTGTGTACACACGATGATATTTGAGGTTAGACAAGGGTTTGCCAAAGTCAGTCTCAGACAAGTTAGAACTGTTTAAACACATTAGAATGCAGAATCATTGATGCCTTAATCTATGGGGCCTCAAGAATTCATGTTGAAAAGCTGTGATAAAGTAGTTCTTTTTGTCTCGATAATTCAAATGTTAGTTCTTCTGTTGCCGTGGGATCTGACTTGTAACAGCTAGCTTTTCGCACCAAAAGCAATTTGTCTGAAAAGGAAAAAAGAAAGAGGCGAGAAAAAATATATCGAATAGTTTGATTTCCGATACTCCTTGCTTCGTTACTTGCTCATTGTCAAATGACTAAGATCGCTATTCTTATAATTAGCCATTCTAACGGGTATATTTTTCTCCCTCTTTTTTTCTCCAGTGACAGGTATCGAATTTCCGTCAGTCGCTTTGTCCATTATCCAGGAAAAGAAGGACTGGTTCAAGCTTGTCATGGCAAATATTGAGAAGATCAATGACGAGAATTTTTCGATCCTTTGTGAGCTTATGAAGGAAGAAATTCCTGTCATTTGTAAGCTTCTATAAGATTCATTTGCGAGCTTCTATTTGATTCATTTGCATTCATGTTATTACCTTATACTTCACTTTAGGTATCCTAGTTTAGCACATTCATTTCTAACGCATATTTGGAATTCAGTAATGTCAGCGAATCGGCACAAGAACACAGTGGGGAGATCCCTAGCCGTAGGAGCGAGTTACTTCCTCTATAAACCCCTTTCTCCAGAAAATCTGAAGGTTTTGTGGCAGCACGCGTTCCGAAGGCGAATGATAGTGCTGACAGAAAAGAGAAATACTCGATCGGTGAAATATAAAGGAAAGGAAGTCCTCAGGAAGAAACATTCGCCTGATAAGAAGATAGACAAGGCGACTAGAACTCAAGAAGCCTCAATGGATCAACTTAGGAAGAAAAGAGGACATATAGCGGAAGGCGACCAAGTTGATGAAAGATGCGCAAAGAAACCGAAAGTGGGGAAAAGTCGCTTCGCACCATTGAATGTCAAAGGGAAAGGGACAACACTAGAAGCCGGTGCTAAGAGATCCAATGATGGGAAGGACAACGAGAGAGAACACGAGAGACCTAGAATTGACTCGGAAAGGGTTGATTCCAATCACGTCTCCGAGGAGGGTTGGAGCACAGATTATACAGAGGACGATAGCATCGGGACTAGTTTGTCCAGGAGAAGAAGGATGCGACAGGCTGTGTGGAGTCCCGAGCCGCATCGCAATTTTACTGCAGCACTGAGTGCACTCGGTGATGGTAATACTCAAATATCTCAGTAAAATCTTCTGATAAAACGAATTATCTAATTTCATAGTCGTGCATAGACGTATTGTGTAACAGACTTAACTATCTTCTCGTTGTTTATGCAGACGCACGCCCAAAAACGATTCTTCAAATGATGGACGTGCCATACTTAAATCATCATCAAGTCGCAAGCCACCTTCAGGTAATTTCTCCCTGCTTGAGTTTTATCCAATTCCATTTTAAATCATCATTGTGTAGAATTATTGGCCCTAGCATGTTTGAAATTGATAACTCTGATTCAGCGCTGTCATGCTATATGTGCAATTTACTTTTGATGAATATACCAGCCTATGGTTACTCTAACTGGCTACTTCAAGATTGGTTTTCACTGGCATGTTGTCTAGATCTAGATGCTATTGTGCACATTCTGCAATTTGCAATTTGTACAACCTAAGTGACAGGTCGTACATCCTCCTCCTTGTTTTGATATACAATCTAAACTAGATCATATGAATCCGTCTTATTCTGTGTACTTACAGTTGTTCCCCCTTTCAGAAGGACAAGAATCAAGTGCAGCGTCTTTGCAATATAGCCAGTGCGAGCAATGTGCCTTCAGATGGACAATCAGGCGGCTCCAACAGGAGTGTTGAACCTCATCAGCAGCCAGACACCCAAGCTTCCGTTTCTGCCCAGCTAGGACAGGCCAGTGTCGACTTCAGAGGTGGAGGTTCTGCTGACACTAGCCAGCAGTATTTCCTTCCAAGTCCTCAGCTTAGCTTCAACAGAAGTAGTCCAATCCCAAACCAAGTCCTGCAACAAGCACAGAACCAATACCCACAACTTTCAGATTTCCCTGCGAATCCATCTAAGCAGAGCTCACGGTCATCTCATTGTGAGAAACTGCATAATGGCAGTCAAGCTTCAAGTCACAATTTAAACTATCCTGGAGAATACAGCAATCTTTCCAACGACAATCTCAATGTGAACGAAGGCCTTAATGGAAATGAAGAAAGCACATATCAAGTGCCCTGGACGGACTTGCCAAACATACATAGCATCAATCCTGTGGTGGATCCTACTGCCTACGCATCCCCGAGCATGCCTCCTCAAGTTGAGGGCAGCATGGTTCTCCCCAAGCCTGTTTCGAGACTGCAAAACCAGACAATGTCTTTGACTGCAGTTACTGAAAATGCTGCTCCAACTGTGTCCCCACAGGTGGGAGTTGAAGACAACATCATCACAGGCTTGGCTGAAATATTCCGTCCACTGCAGAAGCAACACCTCTGGACAGACCTCTGCGATTCTTCTGACCCCGTGGATCTGCAGCATCACCCACAGTATGACTCTATACTTAACGAAGTTGATACTCCCTTTGTGCCTCCCGAATTGGGAAGAGAGAACAACTATGACACAGAGTTTGCTTCTCTCATCAGTCCGCAACAAACCGGCAACAATCTCGTGCCTTCGCAAGGAAATCAATATGAGGCGATGAACAAGGGAGTGACCCAGTCACTAGCAGGTGGCAATCTTGTGCCGTCCCAAGAAAACCGATACAATGTGATGGACCAGGGACTGGATCTGGTAGCAGAAGTGGAACCTCAACCACAAGCCTGTTTCATGAACCAGTCCCTAACCAGCGACAATCCTGCACCTTCCCAAGAAAATCAATACCATGTCATGAACAAGGGACTGGATCTCATACTGGAAGCGGAACCTCAACCTCAAGCCTGGTTCATGAACCAGCCCCTAACCAGTGATAATCCTGCACCTTCGCAAGAAAATCAAGACCATGTCATGAACCAGGGACTGGATCTTGTACTGGAAGCGGAACCTCAACCTCAAGCCTGGTTCATGAACCAGTCCCTAACCAGCGACAATCCTGCGCCTTCCCAAGAAAATTCATACCATGTCATGAACCAGGGACTGGATATCGTACCAGAAGCGGAACCTCAACTTCAAGCCTGGTTCGTGAACCAGTCCCTAACCGGCAACAATCTCGTGCCTTCACAGGACAATCCACAGTATGTGATGAACCGGGAATTGAATCTTGAAGTGGATCCTCACCTCGAAGCCTGGTTCATGAACCAGACCCAGACCGGCAACAATCCAGTGACTTGCCAAGGAAATCGATTCCATGTCATGAACCAGGGACCAGATCTCGTAGCAGAAGCAGAACCTCAACCTCAAGCGTGGTTCATGAACCAGACCCAAACCGGCAACAATCTCGTGCCTTCACCAGAAAATCAACACTATGTGATGAACCAGGGATTGAATCTTCACGCAGAACCCCAACCTGAAGCCTGGTACATAAACCAGTCCCAGACCAGCGACAATCCATTGACTTGCCAAGAAAATCAATGCCATGTCATGAACCACGGACTGGATCTCGTAGCAGAAGTGGAACGTCAACCTCAAGCTGGGTTCATGAACCAGTCCCTAACCGGTGACAATCTCATGCCTTCATCAGAAAATCAACACCGTGTGATGAACCAGGGATTGAATGTTGAAGTGGAAGCTCAACCTGAAGCTCAGTTCACGAACCAGACCCTGACCGGCTACAATCCAGTGACTTCCCAAGAGAACCAATACTATGTGATGAGCCAGGGATCTGATCTTGTAGCAGAAGTGGAACTTCAACCTCAAGCTCAAGCCTGTTTCGTGAAACAGCCCCAATCAAATTATGATGTGCCGCTGAGAATAGACGGGATGGAGGATCTCCGGGATCTCTTGGATGAGCCGATGCTGGATGAGATCAACCATTTCTCTGAATGGCTAGCTGACATCTTAAGGGGAAATGATAACCCAATTATAGGATGAGCACAGCTTTATGGAGTTTTTCCGTCAGTAGATATTCAGCAGTAAGCAAGAACCTTTTAAAGCCTTAAATGATTATGTTCCTCTCATTCACTCGTTGAGAAAATAGGAAAGACCATCTTCTGGATAATTATGGCTAACACCTTGTCTGTTGTAAAAGAAAGAACTATACATGAACAAATGCTTCGTTTATGTTCTGGATTATCGTTTGATTGAAGTTTGTGGAGGAGTCATGTCATTATACTACTTGCCTCCCCATAGCCAAGGTTCAGTTTCCACATATGAACTATGGATTGATCATCACTGCAATAAGTCCTCCTCAATATGATGATCATTCATCATAAATCTTGGCAATCAAGAATGCATCGGCCAACCCAACTCGGTTAAAAGCAGTGGATTGTTGCAGCAACATGGCAATGACGCTTGATCACCATAAGTGAAAGCACTCTCCTCATTTCATCTGGTTCTGTTTTCGATTCCAGTCAGTTATAGCCAATTGAGGAGGCTCCACATCACAGGATCCACGATATTCATTCAAGTCTTGAAGGGTGCTACTGTGAATTGAAACGATAGTATTAGGAGAATGACGGAACAATTGTTACAATTTTCATATGGCTCTCACTTCGTGCTATAACTTTTCTTTATTTTTTTTCTATCGCTTGAGTGCCACTTAGTGAAAAGCCAATCATTTTAGTGCCTTCAGCGACATAATCTAGTGACTTTTCTAATGAATATGTTAAGTTCAATTTTTTTTTTTTTAGAAATAATTTTGAAGTCCAACAACAAAGAATAAGTTGACTAAAACAACCTTCATAAAAGAAAACAAACCAGGAAGCATTCGGTGGAGGCTTCCACCATCCACCAATGTTCAATACATCCCCAAATTCCATTGGGGTTTGACAATTTTTATTAGGAAAAAGTGCATTGGTGTTCTTTTTTTCCCCCCGGAACACAATTTCTGTTCTTAAAAAGGATAGAAACGCGGTTGTTTACACTTTTGTTCCTGGGAACAAATTTGGAACAAAACAAGAAGAAAGAAAAACTTGTTTCTTATTCCCGGAACACTTCCGAAAAACAATTTTTCCCTCTCCTATTTTTTTCCTTCTCTTTATTTTCTTCTTCTTTTTTCTTTGGCCGGTCGCCGGCCTCGCCATGGTCGGAGACCGCCATCGAGGGCCGGCGACCTCGTCGGAGTGTCGTTGGCCCTTGGCGAGGCTCGGCCTCGCCTTGGCCGGGCGAGGTCGCCAAAAAAGGAAGAAAGAAAAAAAAAAAAATAAAAGGAAAAATAAAATAAAAATATTAAAAAATTAAAAGAAACAAAAAAAATTACACAAGTTTACCAAACGTGTTTCTATTCTTTTTCTATTTGAGGAACAGAAATTTTGTGCGCTTACCAAACGCGTTCTTCTGGTCAAAAATCGTTCTCCAGAACGTAAACAATTTTTTCTATTTCTGTTCCCAGGAACAATTTTTTAACAGAAACATTACTAAACGCAGCCTAAAAGTCTTAAAACTTATTACGAAAGTGTTATTTAGTCTTAAAACTCTCAAAAAGAGCAATCAAGTCCTAAAAATTGTCACGAAACTTCAATTAAATCCTAAAACTTTTAAAATGTCCGATTAAATCCTAAAACTTATCACGAAAGTGCAATTAAATCCTAAAACTTTAAAAAAGTGCAATAAATGAAATGACTTAATTTGGACCAATTTGATAAATTTTAAGACTTGATTGTACTTTTTAAAAGTCTTAGAACTCAATTATACTTTATGATAAATTTTAAGACTTAATTGCACTTTTTTGAAAATTTTAGAACTTAATTATATTTTTATGATAAGTTTTAGGACTTATAATACACTTATCCATTTTTATCAACTAGCTTGCATCACCATAGTCATTATCAGAGCATACATCTTCACAAAAGTCCGTCCTTCACGCATCTTCAATCGCCAATTTTCCATGGACCAGGACTCAACCTTGTCCAAACTGTACTTCTTGTATTGGACTCATGAGTCCGAAATAGAAATAATATTTGCCTTCGTCTTGACCACGATCGCGAGCCCTTTGTCCTGCTTCCTCTCGATTACAAATTTCAGCACATAAATTTTGCCCAAATTCCTCAGTTATGAGATTAGGATATAAAGGACACAACAAATTTAGCCCCAACTTATTAAATTTAGGATAAACAGATGTGAGACACGACCTCATTTTCACTTTACCTTCGAAATATCTTCTATATTAAAATAATGTCCTGACGGAATTTTTGGCTGCATAAATGATTTTTTCTTTTTTTTTACCAAAGTGGAATGAAATGATAAAAAAATTATGACACAAAAAGTAAGCTAACATATGAAATTTATGGCATTTTGTAATGTCCTTTTCCCTCATGGTACTAGACCAATGAACTCTGCTCATTACTGATCTGCACTATCGGCCAACTGCTACTCTCGAATCAATAACTTGTTTTCTTCTGATGATGAGATGTAATATGCCTTTGAAACTAAAATGGTCGAATTCGAAATACAATTGCTCGTTATACATGCAAAAGAAGTGCCAGGAAATCTGTAAGTACGAGTGCAATCTAATTTCACAACTTCGCGTAGTCCCATCAGCAGAAGAGTTTCCTACGGCCAAGCCCTTCAAATTCCAGAACGAAAGCTGTGCATCCCTCCGCAGCTTCAATGCACAGAGCAGAAGACCAAAACCACTCTTGAGGAAATAATATTGACACCTTAAGCCAAACAAAACATCCTTAAAAATGGCACACGAGCGACGTTTGCCTCAAAAGCGCTGCAGATCACGCGATGCCGTGATTCTCTTGTATATGTCCATGACCAACTGTGTCCACCTCCTCTCCATTCGGCATGAGAGAAACCTGCCGGGACTTTGCCGGTCTCTTTCCTCTGATAACACCAGCACCACTGCTCAAGTAGCCAACTTTAGCAGCGAGCCAGATCATCACGTCTATATAGGCATTGTGAAACTTGGTCAGCAGATTCACTGGCGAGACCATCTTGAGCAGCCAGTGACATTTCGGTGTCACCCTTATCTTCCACCCGCGCCACCATGGGCTTCCGTGGTTCCCTAGCCTCACTGTCCTCATCTTCCTGTTCTTGCTTCTTGGATAAAGCCTCTGGTATCTCCTCCTCCTCCAGAACCTCCTCATGTTGTCATAATATGCACTTGATACCATCTCCATCGTGTAGTTTCACGTAGGGAGATCAAGGTATGAAGTGGGTTTGTGTGAAGAGATGGGTATGGAGAGAGGGTACCTATAGATGAATGCTATATAAGTTTATTCAGATCGAATGGGTGATGAGATTCGTTGCTTGTTGGGAAGTAAGGTTCGAACGAAGGCTTGTAAGAGATCAGAAAAGGCGACGAGAGAGGTCTTGGTTTTTTAGGTCTGGTCAAATATGACCGTCTTTGACTTGGCAAGGCTTGATTTAAGATTCTGCTTCTCGCATGTATTTGCATTGCAACAAATATAGTGTCGTGTATGCATTACACTCAGCTAACATGATTATCATCCTCTGAATTTATTCTATTAAGCAACAGTAGCTTATCACTCTGTTCGATTGAGTCAATGATACCGAGGCGACAGGTGCTTTTGCTGCTAAATATGCACAAGTGACTGATTAGCAGGAAGTACAAGAAGATTGCTTTAACGAAAGTCATGATTCGAAAGATGTTTATCCCCACCATTAAGCACAATATTTAAATGAATTGAGTTGGAAGAGCTTTGCCATTCATCGGTCACTAAACAGCTAGAGGGATCTAGCAGGCAAAAGGTGACCGAGTCAGGGAAAGTGTTGACCACTCTGGCAAACTCCATCCCGTACGTCACGTAGACCAAGAAATTCCAACCATTTTTGAACTGATTTTTTTGTATTGCCCCGTTTTCTGGTGATCTGAGAAAACAGATGGAAAAGGACAAGTAATTCGAGGGCCATCCGTGACTGAGAAATGCCGGCAAGTCCCTTTTGTTCCCGTGGAATAAGTCCTTTCCATCTCATTACACTTTTAAAAGTCCAGGTATTCCATTCGGAAAGAAAAGCATAGTATCTAAATCGCTTGTATAACTCGAAAATAGATGAATATATAGTCGAGATACATCTCAAGACAAAATGATTCAGCCCCTGAGAATCCCATCCACCTAACTGATCGCCTCTCAAACACAAAGAAAACCAACATTTTTTTTTGGTCGGTTTTAAACTATTCTTATTCTAACTCTCACTCTCAAACTTTTGTCGCCTCATTGCGGCGTGAGTCAAACCCACTCCTAAAAATTAATTTGTCCCCACCCCAACCCCCTGAGAATGTGGAGATTCGAACCCAGGGGTGGTAAATGGAGTGGGTCGGTCGCATGGGTCGAGTCGAAAATGGGTTGACTCATATTTGACCCATTTAACCCGTTTTGACCTATATTCTCAGAATGTAAACCTAATGACCCATACCCGACCCGACCCGTATTACTAAAACCTATTAATATTCTAGGAAAACTCATTTCTATTATATGCTAATTGGATTAAAACTTCAAATTAAATTAAAAATAGTAAATAAAATTTTAAAAAATAAAAAACCTATAAATTGAAATATTTATAAAAAAAATTAGACAAATTTAATAAAAAAAATTATAATTATTTTTTTTAAATCGAATTTTTAATTTTTTTAAATATAATTTTTAATTATTTTTAATTTTAAAAAATATAATTTTTAATTATTAAAATATAATTTTTTTTTTCTTTTTCTCTTTTCTCTTTTTTTTTTCTTCTCCTTCGGCGGGCTGCGGCCACGACGACGGCCGCAAGAACCGCGATAGGCGAGATCGAGCTCGCCGGTGTCGGGCGGGCTCAATCTCACCGAATTTGGCAAGACTCGAGCTCGCCGGCGTCGGCGAGGCTCGATCTCGGCCGCGTCGGCGAGGCTCGATCTCGCTGATCCGGCGAGGCCGAGGCCCCGCCGAGGCCCCGCCCCGACGCCGGCGAGCTCGAGCCTCGCTAGTCGTCGGCGACCTACCCGGCCGAGCTCGAGCCTCGCCCGGCCTCTCGATAAGGAAAGAAGAAAAAGAAAGAAAAAGAAAAAAGAAAAAAGGAAGTCCATGTTTTTTAGGTTTTAAAAATGGGTCGAATGTGGGTTATGGCCATTACAACTTCATAACCCACATTCCCCATTTGTGAAGAATATGGGTGCAAAATGGGTTAATGACCCATTTTGGTTATTCGAAAACCAACATTGACTGCCCACTTGAAACCCTATCATCGGTTTTCTGAGGTTTGACCCGCATGGAGTTCATATCATTTCCCCATTAAGCGACTCTTTGGTTCTGTTGTATCTGTGCAATAGCTGAACCGTCAACATGGTTTAGCACGAGCATTTGGCAACACATGTTTTAAAGCCACAATACATTGAAATTGGTTGGGATGGTTCTCTAAAGCAGCCATAACTTTGGCATATGACGCATATGACATCCAGAGATTTACCCTATCTCCCAGAGACTCAGCTCCTTAAAGTACATAATTAGCATAACCTATCATCTGTGATTTAGCTAAATCTGACCACACAAAGATCTCTCCATTTAGAAAAATATATACACAACCCACACGTACAGATGCATTAACCCGCCTGCAAAATCATCTCCTCCCGAATTCAACATCATCAAGTGGTGATCTTTCCCCCCGAGCCTCAGGCAAAAACGCCGGGCTTCCATAGGGTCTTCCCTGGAGATTCATGGCCTGAGCCTCCATCGCCTGTGCAGAGGTCCCATTCAGGGGATGGGCCGAGTTTGAGTTGCTCTGCATATCTTCCAACGCTCGGAAATATGCGTAAGGGCCCCATCCTGAAGTCAGATGAAAAGAGGCAGCATCTCATTTAGTCATGGCTTGATGTGAATGTTAAAAGATCAACCAATTATGTGAACTTTAGACGCTTCCAAATTAAAGATTAACTACGTAAAGCAACACGAGAATTGATGATAGCCAGTCCCAGCCTCTCTCCCTGCCTGCAATGTTATCCAATACAGACAGATCGAGCACGACTTCAAGGAAAGAGAGAACTTAAAATGTGAGGTTATGCTGCCTAAAAGATCTTCAAAGCAATTGATTGAGAAGGTGGCCATCTCAAAATTTATCAGATGCAACGTAAAGCATATACCATAATGCTCACGATGCAATAACCAGATCAAACAAAACGAAAGATAAACTGAAAATTTTGACACATAACACACCATTGCCAAACACCAGCCCAAATAGAAGTATTACCTTCGTCATCATATGGTGGAGGAAAAAATTGATGATAACAGAAAGCTGCTACAATGAGCCCTGCACATTTTGAAACAGAGTGAACTTCTTTAATTGTACGTAAAAGGAGATTTTTATTTTTTCTCCTTTCTGTCTGTGCTAATTTATGCAGAAGTACTATTTTTCATATTAAATAGTTAGGATGAGACCTGAAGCCAGGTCCAGGCCAACTCAAAATAAAGGCACTGAAAAGGTATACCTAAAAAACCTGCCGCAAAAACATCTTGCCAGTGGTGCCAATAGTCATCCACTCGTGAGATCGCAACAAGAGACGCAAGTAGCAGAGGAAGGAAAATGATGCACAACTTGGCTATGTGCCCTTTCCGATCAAATGCTCTAATTTTGCCGCATAAGTACAGCGACAGAAAACCTAAGCCAGCAAAGGACCCTGCACATAAACTATAAATTGTAGGATTGCTCATCCCGGTAACTCTCATACAAGGATGACATACGGCGCACTCGTTCTATTACATTTTGATGTCAAATGATGTCAATGTACATGAATCAAAATCCCCAGTTAATTAAAGAACGACACAGATAGTTGATATTTGGGCATAGAAGAATGCTTACAGGAGGCATGGCCACTTGGGAAACTCTTGTACCCTTCCCTTATAATCAATTCCTCGCCATGACACATGACATTTCCCAAGTTGTCGTACATCTGAAAAGATAAGAAAAAATTGGGAAAAAAAATATATGATGGACAGGAAAACCAAATTCATCGCTGAAGTGCTTAGTCATACATTAAACAAAAGTTTCTAAGCAATGCATCTGACACTCTTAAGAAGTGATTACCTGATTCTTTTGAGAGCAAAGAGGCAGCAGATTTTCTAAAAATTTCGAAAATTCAAGAGGAAAATCTAGGCACAGAGCGTGAATATATATAATAGCAATGTCAACATTGTTAATGATAATCTTCAATACAATGAAACAAAAACTCAAGGAAGTTATATCCTACTTCGGTTCCGTTTGGAAAGCAACGCCAAAAGAAGTCCGGTCGAGGCCGACCAGTCGCATCCTTTATTGCATCCGTCATCACCCCAGTAATTAGCACGGAATACAAAAGCCCTGCACGTGCATTCCAAAGAGGTCATCAAATAACTCATTATCTGCCATTTCACTGCATGCATTCTGATGGAAGATCCAACAGCTTCAAGGTTAAAGATTTACCTAGAATTCCATGGTGCAGATCATAAACATCCCTCCTACGCATGTAGACAAGAAGGAAGACGGAAATTGGTAACAGAACAGCATACACCTGTTGATATTAGGAAGAAAAGAACTTCCATTAAGTTTATGGGTTTCTTTTGATTAATCTTTTTCGTTTCACATAAAGCATCCTAGGCCTTTCTCATATGACCCACAATTGATCAGTGGATGACAATAGGGTGACAAAACTTACCGGAACGGCCCAGACAGGCACCGTGTTTCCTTTCATTGGATATTTAAGATCCGTCATCATTTCTTTCCCCACAAAGCGGTAAAACGGATGGATGATGTTAAGGAGGACCTCTATGACTATGAGCAACAGCAATATAAGCCAGTCATGCATATGATTCTTCGCAAGCGCCGCTCCATGCGACGTTATGGTATGCCTACCGAGCTCCACCTCATTCATTCTTCCCTTCTTGAGAAGACAGGGAGAACAGGCATGCCAGAGGCCGGCGTCAAAGATTATTAGATGACACATCATCATTGACATAAATATCAGACCCAAGACAATACAGACAAGGTAAGGACCAATGAAAAACTGTAAATCATTAGGACAGCTGAAGAGTGCGTTGTGACCCGACTCATATACTAATCTCAATTCGAGCGTATTTGGCTATTATTATTGTTCTGGCGAAGGTCGAATACTAGAAAATTCAGACGCTTAAATCACGACCTACATCCTGAATGCGCAATGCCTCAGGTTTGCCAAATCTGTACCGAAGCACAGCAAGTCATTCACCATTAGTTCCCAAGTGCTGCTCTTCCAACGTGTGTTACTATTACTTCATTCCATGGGTATCTTTTTTCGTCTCATCATCACACGACTCACGTGCAACTTAGCGTACACTATTTTTATCCACAAAAATTTTCAAAAAAAAAAAAAAAAAAAAAAAAAAAGTAGCCTTTGGGATTGCTTGGCTCTGGGAGAAAGAATCCCTTTAAGCTACAACACAGACAGTGATGATGATGGCCATGGGCAAGAAGCCGAAGGCAAACCCAGAAGTTCAAACTCACAGCTTCCGCTAAAACTCGTCAGGATAAAGAGTTGACTACAAACGAGATGACTTACAAACACGACAAGATAACATGCTGTAATTCAGACCTTTTTTTCGCGGAAATTTCTCTGAAAAAGCGACGCTTAACAGACGGATAACATCCATCACTAAGTCAGTCTCCCCCCACCCCCCCAAACAGCAACATCCAAACGCGCACGGACAACAAACAAAAGCAGAGAAATCCAAAGGCTCCGGCTGACCTGAAAGATGACATGGAGGTAGTGAAAGGGCAAGAGAGAACCCACGCGGCTCCAGACGCAAGCCATCGATGGAGGAAGACGGAGCAAGTGCACTCGAGCCCCTCCGTACGATGCTGCAAAGCAAGTGGCCCTCGACGTGCGCACCAGCCCAATACGAATGGAAGAAAGTGGGAGAAGATGTGTGCGCCCGTCGCTTCCTTTGTCCCCGCTTTACAGTACGCGACAAAAGCAGGAGTCCAATCCTAGCAAACAGTTCGCCGCAGTAAGCGCGAGAGACAAAGCAAGTCCAGTGGAAGAAATGACACCCGTGAAGTGAAGACGAAGGAAGATCGAACGTCGAGGGCCTCGTCGCCTCGCGCAAGTTGCCGACAGTTTTCGTGGGGACGATGATGACGGGGACGACGACGGTGTTGGTGTTGGTGGTGGTGGTGGTGGTGGTGGAGTTTCGGAAAGCGACGGGGGTGAACGAGCGGTTCGAAAAGAGAGAATGGCTTGCGAACGGGGGGGTTGCAACGGAGAGGCGAGATCGCTGGCTCGGATTCGATTCGAAGTTCAAAAGTTGGCAATTGCCGTATCTATAACCACCGGGTTTTTCGCAAGAAAAGGAAGAAAGGAAAAAGTAGAAAAATGGAAAAATTAACTACCGTGGGATGAGGGAAAATGATACCATTGGATGGGTATTCCTATCTGGTATGAAAACAAAAATTCACCCGAAACAGGGATCTGCCAAGGGAAGGTAGACTCCTTATCTTCTCTTCAGAGAAAGCAAGCCGATAAGTCAATTGAAAGACATTGCACGAAGTACAAATCAATCTAGCGGGAACCTTTCAAATTCCATTGCCTCGTCCTAAGCTCAAAAGGCTTCTATATCTATCTACTCGACTGTAGCATTTTCTAAAAAGAAGATGAGGAGTCTACATTCTCCCCTGATGGCCTCCTTGTCCCTGGATGAATCTAATTTTACGTCTCAAAGTTAGACAAAGCAATTTTAGTACCTACTTAAGTCCATATCTAACAGTCAAGATGAGATTAAGAACAAAGTATGACGAATACACCTAATAATTTGGAGAATGGTTTGGAGTGAAGAAATGAAATAACAAAAGTCGTTTCAATAGCATCTATAAAAAGATATATCAAAATAAACAGTTCAATGATATTATATAAAATTCCGGACTTTCGAATCGAGAAAGATTAAAAACCATGATCATCCCTTTGATTCATGGACCCGATTCAAATTAGTGGGATCGAACCCCACACGGCTTCTTTTTCACAAAAGATGGACATTACCACGTGTAAACTCAGGCGCGTGATACACGATATCGCCGCGTCAATTGGCTCGATAACGACATGAAAAGAGTGACGTTGGTAAGATTGCGAGGCCAATTATTGACGCATGACGTCGATGCACGTAGATCCTAAAGCTCCAAGCCCAAAGCCCATATCGGACGATACGACCCAAAGCCCATCGTACGATCACGCAAGGACCCTCCATGTTGGGAGCAACATCGCTGGAGTCCCGAAACTCGCCCATCGTACGATAAAAGAAGAGAGCAAGACTTATGTGTTGAGCCTATGGAACGTGTTCACGAGTCCAAATATCATTTGGAATGTTCCAATGATCGAACATAACTTATCCCTGAAATTTTTAATTTGCTCGATACGATATTTGAATTACATATAAATATGTAATATAACCATTGAACTATATAAAAATATCCTATACCATCATTCCATTAATTTTACCTAACCTACTGATATAACCTTTAATTTGTTAGGTTTTAGACTAATTAAAAGATGAACAAGTGAACTCATCATTTGCCGTTGAACAAACGGAAAACCTACATCTAATGTTTACCGGTGATTTGATGATCAAATTTAATAAATTAAATGTTCACACATTGACATTATATATCGGACTAAGGTTCACGAATCATTCATGTCATTTTCTCTTTATTGTTTATATTATATTTATAGTGACCTCTTTCTCCTTTAAATTTTATGTCTTTTATTATTATTTTATTTTTTCTGGGCGAGTGCTGAGCCGCGTAATTATTGTTGTGGGTTGATTCGCGAGTGGGAGACCGAGACTCTCCAAGCTGTCTTGGCACGTTCGCCGATGTATAATCTATTAAGGCAAAGATTTAGTAGCTTTTTTCCATTCTTCTTCTGCAGAACACAAAAGTATTACTTTACTTTACCTCGGTATGGTATCTAATGATTAACACGTAATACGGAGATTACTCAAAAGCGCCCTTCCTTGCTCGCCCCAGCTGGCGCACCGCAGGTTTCTATTCTTTTTATTTTTAACCGGAATATGATATCAAGTGTTCCCGTCGCGTACAACACCTTGTCTCCCGAGGGACCATCGATGAACCATACGGCACGCGCGCGTTTGCTTCTGCAGATTGTTTAATTTATAACGGATGATGAATGATAAAATAATCACTTCCATAGCCTGGAATAAATAATTAATGAAGAATATTTTAATCATTGATAATAATTTATTTTTAAATATTTTTATAAATTGTGAAAATATTTTTTGTTCGTTTAATTTTACGGGCCATACAAATGATCATTTTTAAGAAAAATATTTTCCAAATCACTTTCTTATTGCGAAACGGATGGACTCTAGAAGAAAATATTATCTTCCATATGTTATAATTTTATTTAATATGATCCCTTTTAAAATTCTTGTATTAGATTTCTTTGACGTTTTATTATCCAAATCAAATTGCTGATAACTATTGTGATCACCCAATTAAAGATATCTATTTTGATGGAAGACTATATCTATTATGATTTGTATGGGCATATAAATAGGGTATCTAAGCCAAACACTCCAATGATTTTGATTATTCTTATTATTCGAGAATTAGAGAATATATTATTAACGCCGAGAGAACAATTGACTAAAAGAGCCTATTCACAACCGTTCAAGCTCCATGTATCTATTCTCGACTTCATCAATGGTTGGAGGTTAGTATAGAATTTACGCGTTTTGTGCATTCAATCCTAATTATCGAGATATTTGGTTTTTTTGTGAATTTTCTAACGTCGTATTGTTATATTTTTGAAAGAGTGGGGAAGTATCGGAAATTGTTCGCAAAAGGAATTACCAATCAACTGATTTCTCTCGATGATAAGTCGATAACTCACTCACAGTTTTATAAAAATTACATGATTTTTTGAATAATTTTTAAATTATCGTTTTTATTTATATTTTATCTTTTTTGTTACTCTTTTTCACCAAAAATTCAAATATACCGAATCAATTTACCGGTCATTTTTTGTCCGGTTTTTTTTTTTATTTCACCGCTTTCTGTTATGTTTATCAATTTATTTGTCTTTCTTACAAATGCCTTGAATTCATTGAATCTCATATAAATTTATTAATTACTCTTTTTCAGAGAATTGGCCCACCCGAATTGGGTCGGATTGTTGCGTGGGTCCTAAATGCTTTGCTTGTCAGTGAAGTGGGTTTTGAATTTTGTATTTTGATTGATTGAGTCATAATCACTTCACCAGTTGACATTTCGTAGCTAGAAAATTCCCCTTTTGAATTTTCATATCAACGACATCCAAAGAGTTACGGATTTTCTTGATCATGGAGTACAGAACTTAGATTATTGAAACCAATTGGAAAATAAACTCTAATGTTACTTAAATGGAGGGAAAAACTCCGAACTCCATGTTTTGAACTTTTCACCCAACTTACATAAATTTTGGATAATTTCTCTCATAAACAAGTTTCTCACTTTAGCAATAAAACTTGTATGAACTATCCTATCTTCTATCTATCGTCCAAAGAATGTCTAATTCCATGAAAACTGGAAAGGGCACGATTGGCGGACGGAGCAATCATGGCCGGTGCGATCACATTAAAAACTCGATTGCAATTTAGTCAAACGTTCAAAATAAGACGCCCAATGACCCGATCCATCGGTCAAAACATTCAAGACTGCTGCTGCATTTTATCCCTCGATTTCGTCCTCATTTTCGTTCATTCTAGAGAGAGAGAGAGAGAGAGACTCTTCAGCATTCCGAAGGAGATTTAGCTGTTTCCTAAAGGGGGTCCCGTGCGACCGGGATTGCAAATTGAATGTTTCAATAAAGGCTCCGCCCTGCATGGGGGACACCACATGCCTGATATTTAGGGGGGAAGAATGGATGTCACGCGGAAAACACTAGAAGAAGTGCCTCTCTTTGTCCCTTGGGATGAAGCTTCTCCCTCCAAAAAGAGACGAGATAGAGACAAGGCAAAACCCTACTGCATATATTTAAGAATTCAGAAGATCAACATCTTTCTTTTGTCCAAGATTGAGCCTAGATTTTCGCAGAGAAAAAGCCGTCAAATTAGGAGAAAATTGTCCGAGAAATCGTAAACTTATCATACGGCAGCTAGGAATGTCATCGGTTTGGTTTTGTTTGGGTTTTCAAGACATCACATGCCTAATATTTAGGGGGGAATGGATGTCACGCGGAAAAATCTAGGGGGAGTGCCTCTCTTTGTCCCTTGGGATGAAGCTTCTCCCTCCAAAAGGGACGAGAAAGAGACAAGACAAGACCCTACAACGTACATTTAAGAATTCAGAAGGTCAATATCTTTCTTCTGTCCAAGATTGAGCCTAGATTTTCGCAAAGAAAAGTAGTCAAATTAGGAGAAAATTATCCGAAAAATCAAAAACTTATTATGCGTTGACCAATTTAGCCATAAACTTTTACATTTAACCAATTTAATCTTAAACCTTTTGAGAATTTTTTAATATATTATGTTCAGCCAATTTTGACAGGAAATTGATGACGTGGCGGTCTAATATTGATGATGTTAACAACCTTTGCAATTTGCTTTAAATTTAAATTTCTTGTCTTCTTTATCTTTTCTTTTTTTCTTTTGTTTTTTCCTAAAATAATGAGGGGACACACATTACCAGCAAGGGCCACAATGGCCCTCGCACAAATATAGCGAGGTGAGGTGCAAGGGTTGCTAGCCATCACCAAGGCCCAAGAGACCCTTGTTGGCCCCTCCAAGAAGATGAATAGTGGAAGAGAAAATAAAAGAAAATTATCATAAAAAAATCCAAAATTCTTTTACAAAAAATTACAGAAACTGTCTATGATAGCAATTTATTGTCAAAGTTAAGCAGGAAAATTACGTTGGAAAATCATTAAAAAAATAGAATTAAATTAATTAAATTGAAAAATTCATGACTGAATTAATCACTATAGAATAGGTTTAATACTTGTTGGACAACAATCTCATAGAATTACGATCAAGCATTTGGATTGCTAAGAAAAACAGTGGACAAACTTCCGACCGTGTCGACATAGAATGGATGTGTACATTGCCTTACATCAGAATCAAATTATATGTAAAAATGGTAAAGCATTTTAAAAAAAATAAAAATTATTTCTTGGGATAGGTCATACGGATAGCTTTCTTAATTTCATATCGTTCGGCCTTTGGAGAATTTCTTTATGCCTTTGTGCCAATGAGATGGTCGAAATCAATTGTTCCAACTTTTGCATTGTACGACGAAAATATGATCTTCTAAGCAATCTTGGGATTGCAGGTAAATACCTATAACTATAAGGGCCTTTCCGCAAACTATTTTCGATGACTTGACGTCCTCTAAAAGTCAGGAGGACTGCGTGCGTAATTAGCAGTTTTTAGGTGAACCGAATCGTGATTTTCTTCGGCGTGAGGTTATCGTATAAGTTAGTGTTAGGGCAAACTGCTCCCGGATCGTCTTACGGGAGTTGGGGCGCATTTCGATTTCGTGACCTCGACGACTTTACTATATTTTAAAAAAAGAAGAAAAAGGGACGATCCATCTGATTTGTTCTCACGTTATCGCACCAAACGTGAAGAAACGCAAAGAAGAAAAGGATGATATTGGTTAATATATGCCGAATTCGATACGGCTGATAAAGCCGATCTCCTTTTTAACTGTTTGTAATCCGGCCTCGCGTCATTCCCATTCCCACGCGCATCGTTTTCACATAACATTAATCGGCAACAAATTGGGATATTAGAACGATCGACCCGACAGTTTCAGCTGATAAATGAAGGATGATTGTATGCAAATAAAAAGTATATAAACTCCCCCTCGCGAGTAAGCCTGATCGAGAACGACACAAATCGACGAATGTGGGCTGCACATGCAAAATAAACCAGGACAAAACCCATTTAATATCATGAAAAACCATAAATTGATAAATCCATAATGAATTTACTTTCTTTCAGTTTCCATTTAATTTTACTGTCAAATTGTTGAATTACATAATACATGGTAGTTGATAGATGTACCGGATTTTACCTTCCATTTATCATAAGTGTAGCAGTTTATAATTTTTTGTAATATTAATTCATAAGTTAATGGAAAGTAAATTTGTCACATATTTAATGGTCTTGGGTTTTCGTGATCAAAAGTTATATAAGAATAATTTTTTTACAGATGTATCAATTTGAGATTTTTCGTAATATTGAGTATATATATGTGCAAATTCCGTAGACAAACAAAGGGAGATGCTTTTAATATCAAGAAAAATCGAACCGATAAGAATTATCACAAAAAAGGAATACTTTAACGAAACATGATAACAAAAAAAAGTGGGACGCGGATATATTATTCCATATTCCATTATGCATCATAATTCCTTAAAAAAAGGAAAAAAAAAATATTTGTCAACAAAAAATTCCTTATGCTTGCAAGTGGCTGGGTCGGATCAGCCCCTATACACACGCAGGCACACGCACGCGCACCCTATCTTCTAATTTCTAGATCTCTTAATTTATTATTCTATTTATTTATTTCCATGATGCGGCGGTATGGATCTTATACAGGGGCCCAAAATCGGGATAGGGTAAGCTAAGATAAATTTATTAAATAAGATTAGAAAAATTCGAAAGGGTGGCTCCATTTTCTTGCGTGGGGCCCCCCCCTCGTGTTTTAACCTTTAGGCCCTATCGAGATGACCAAGACTTTTTACAACTAGGTTGTTGTCGGTACAAGGTTGTTACTAGTTACATCATCATGAAAGATCATTGCAGCGTTGATCATCCCTCCCTTGATTGAACTCTAAAGCGTTTGTCATTAGGCCCACGGTTATATCAGATGGTTTGTCCACGTTGAAAGTTTTGACATCGAAATGACTCCTCCAAAGAAATTAACAACAAAGTTTCAAAACGTTATTAGTTAGTTCGAGTTTGTCCTTTCATATTGTCGGTCGCCTCCGTTAAAGTTATTAGGATTAAATTGGAAGATCAAATTGAAATCGGAATTGATATAAACCGAACATAATTTTCATGCATTTTTCATTTCGTTGTAATGATAATTAAATATTTTTATTTAATTTAGGTTTGGTTAACCGAACTGAAAATCACCACTCTTTTTAGTATTGCAATTTACATAATCTATCCATCATTTCCAACTTAACATATTTTAATATTTCAAAAAAAAAAAACCGAAAAACTGAACCAATATGAACTAAACCGAACTGAGTCTTCAATTTGGGACACGATTCGGTTCAAAATTAATGCACAACCAAACGGTTTAGTTTAGTTTGACCTTTGCTCAAATTGCCTCATCCATCGTTTAGTTGATTTGTTTATATATTACTTATCAAGAAAAAAAATGTATTGTCTCATCCCTTCTTGCATTGACTCCACCATTGCTTTTGAGAAAAATGGATTCACTTGTTTCGTGAAAATTAAATAATTTTGAAAACATTTTTTTAAAATGATTGTTTTTATCACTTAGAAAAATTAGTCAACTGGAAATATGTTTATCATCAATAATATATTGGTAAATAATTTTATGTAGATGATGAAAATAACTTTCGCTCGTTCACTTTTGTAACATGTACGAGAGGTCATTTTTTAGAGAATAGTATTCTAAAACTTTTGCTTCCACATAAAATGAATAATTTAGAAAATATTATTTGCACAATTTAAAATAAATAGTCGATGGAATTTTCTTTTAGTGACAACAATTTATATTTAAATAATTTCATAGAAACTGAAAGAAATTTATTTATGCATTTTTTGTAAACGATACAAGCAATCATTTTAAAAAAATAATAATAATTTTCAAATTATTTATTTTTTGCGAAATAAATAAAGCCTTCGAATCGTTGATTTTCTTTTCGGAAACAAAAGCATCTTAATATGAAAATTCACTTTCTTTGTTCTTTTTTCCCAAACCCAGCTGGTTCATTTGAGTCATGAGAAGATTTTCAGATTAACAAATATGTTGCATCTTAGTTTGATAGGCCCTTCCCTTGACATAAAAAAACTAGATTAGGGCCTATATAAAAAAAAAATAGTAGGAGAAAATGATGTGCAATGAACTATTAAGATGTCACAGCCTATGTAGGTGTGTAATTCACTTTAATTGAGAGGTCTCGTGAATAGTTAAAAAGATTCCATTTTATTTATTATCTTAACATCGGAGGAAGCCAAACGCATCAAGGTCAATTTTATAAAACATTATTGCCAAACTCATTCAAGCTCGGATTGAATATCAAATCTATAGCTTTAAATAGAGTCGGAGCTCAAGCATCAGACCACATCGACTCTTCTCCGCTCGAACCGTCTTATGTGCAAAAGGATGTTTAAATTTCGACGCAAATCGATTTTGGTAAATTTTTTTCCCTGCCTTATAAATATTCGGAGCAGATGGAATCAGGATCTATGCTTCAAAGGTGGAAAATACCTCGAACGGAAATTCCTCGTCATCGCGCGAGCTCGGTCAGTCCCCAGAGGTTTTTGAACGCAAATTCGAATTTGAAGATGAGAATGTGCCCAAAATCCTCAATCGCATCGTATTCAAAAAGGAGAGGGAAAAAGAATATGATGAAATTCCAAGTGTTTCACGGGTGCGAGATCCTTCTCTTGAAGTTTCGATTGTGAACGCCTTTTCACTTTTAGAACTTTAGAAAGATGTCATCATGGCCCAAAGAAAGACTCTTGCCGACAAGGCATAATTGAGAGGGAAATTTTCTAATTAATCTATCATACGATTATGAATTAAATTCTCATTTTTATTAACTTTGTCAACCCATGCGCATAGTTAAAATATACTCATTTCAATCAATTTTCATAAAAAATCGCTAACATAGCGGTTTAATAATTGCCAGACTTCCAGCATGGCACACCTCAATGTCAGCAATCTTTTGCAAAAATTGGCTAGAAAAATTGCATCAGAGTTTTGCGCAAAAGTTTATAACTAAATTGATTTTAATTGAATTGATATCCGTGCAATAAATTGAATATGCCAAATACCCAATTTTTCAAAGTCCTTATGAAAACACACACACCACACACAAAAGGCTGACGTAGCCTAACTCCTCTATCGATGAAATGTCATGCCCCCACCCCACCTCTGGTACGAGAGCGTGACCCGACGGGTTAGCATTGACGTCCCAAAAATATTTTATCTTTAATTAAATACATGCGAAAGCGAATTAAAAACGAAGATATCGTTGTCAATACGATGTGATAGATAAGACTAAATATCAATACATACACATTTGCTTTGTAAAATATATACACATCGATTCGACTATTTCCAATGCGCGATTGACTCGGTCGAACGGGGTCGATTTGGGGGCGTCACTTTCTCGAAGTGGACGTGCCCTACTCCCTAAAAATTTATGCCGAGGGGAGACCAAGGCATTCACGTCTCGGGCAACGTTGGAATGCCGTCTAGTATTCCGAGGGCGTCGTTTTCACTTCTGGCCAGAAAAAAGTTGATGTCGTTTTCGTCGACAGGCCACGATCGACACGAACGAGGATGACCTCCTTGCTTTTCGACCACGAGCGCGGGATATAGCATCGCGCCCCTCTTGATTCGAACTGGGAATCCGCCATTGGCCGAAGCAAGTTGACCTTTTTGTTCTGGCTGAACGCTACAGCGGTTGACTTGTCGTGCTTATGGCCATACTATTCAGGGCAAATGTATACGTCGCGAGCCATAATTATCTTGGGTGAAAACAACGATGCATGCCGTTTTCGTTCGAATTAGCGGCGCGGTTCGAGTACTGTCATCTTCGATACCGGCGGCCATGTTTTTGATTGGCGAGTTATGAATATCGACGTCGACGACGCTTGATTTTGTTTAAGATTTGCGCGTGTATATGAGATGCGGAAGTTGTGACTTACCAATTAGATGTACGAGGATGGAGAGCTTTTTTTTCCTCCACATATTGCTCTATTAATGTCCGTGGCTTTCATTGTCGCCAATTCTTATCAGTCCATTCTTTGCTTGATATTCACGTGCCGTCAAATGTTGACAACACGCAAGAGTTTTCGCTTATATACCATTTGCATTCATCATTTGTACCGGTATTTCCCTTGGATTGTGGCCATGGGAAGCTCGAATTGAGTTCACAATAGGGCCGCCAGCAATTTTCGATAGAAACTGATCGGAATGATCATATTGAAATTTCATGCAAGCTTTAAGAATAAATTTAATAAAAATAAAAAAGTTTAAAACCGAATTACTATATGTACAATAGATCTAAGATTGATTGAACTTGCAAAAATCTAAGTACGTTTGAGGTATTTTCCCTTCTCTCTATACCAAATTTAAACACGTATGGACATCAACCGATTGGTATTGCCCGACTCTTGATTGGCAGGTTGCACACGTGTTTAGACCTACAACATCAAGCTTCCTGCCATCAACTAAGCTAACATGTTGAGTGATCTCTTCGGCTTTAGTTTAAGTCTATGTTTGGTTGTTGAGACAATGATTGGGATGAGATGGGACATGATATGATAAAATATGATATAAATCATTTGAATAATAGATGTGGACATGTCTAATCCTATCAACTGTCTTGTACACTTCAAGATAAGATTAAAAGATATTAAATATTCAATTACATTTTAAAATTGAAAATTAAAAACTCGATTAATTAAAAGATAAGGAAAAACTCTAGGTCTAAGAATTATGGTCACCGCCTCCACAATGGGCCATAATAAAAAACTGCGACCACCAACATCAGCGACATAGATCCATAAATATGAGAATATGATGGAAAGAGCGGTAGAGGAATTTCAAGCGACCATCGGCATTGTTTTTGTGCCGCCTTAGATTGATCGAGGTCCAATTTGTCGGCACTACTACAATATTGAACACTATGTCAATGAGGTGGTGCAAACGGAGTGAGAGTTCTAGCCACCAATGTTTGAGGTGATGCAAGCATTTCTTCGATTAGTTTAACAAGAGAACATGAGCAAGAGAACTTTCTTTGGATCCATTCGATGAAGATGCCCACGATCTCTTCTCCTTTTGCTAAGTTTTTTTTTATTCCTTTAAATCTTATCCAAACTAACCACACCCCCGGACTTTTTATCCGCCATTTTATCTAGATGTATCCGAATTAGTCCAAATCAAAAGATGTTCCTAAACACCAGATATAATAATCTGTTATCTTATTCAGACTTAAATCTAGAATACCAAATATAATCTAAGAAATTTGCTAACCAACAACGACGACAAGCAAAGTGCAAAGAGAGAAAGAGAGAGAGAGTCGTGGTTGCCTCGACCGTGGCGGTGTTTTGTAATTGGTGGCATTGTTGCTAGTGGTATGCATCAGCAGCAGCGGAGGCTGTAAATGCATGCGATGAAGGTGGTGATCTCATGTTTTAGCTCCAAAGTTGACTTATTCTCTGCACCTCAATCTTGTGCTTGCTTCTCACTTGAACCTAACTCAACTCACGAACCATCGCCTTGGCCACGAAGAAGAAACTATCATCAATCAATTACTAACGTCTTTTGTGAAATAAATAATCAGTCAATCGAATTTTATTGTTGATAATAATTTACGTCTAAAATGTTTTCGTTCCATTCATATAAGTTTTTGTAATTGGGCTCGGACACCAAAGTGCAAGGCCGCGTGAGCCTGAAGATCCCATCAATCTTCAGACAACTTTTTTAAACAATTCCGTTGGCGGCGCGCTCATTAGACGACGTGGAATAAAGTTGAAAACCTTAATTAGCAAACAAAAGCGGACTATCTATCATCAAACCCAGTTGCTGCCAAGCGGCAGAGAATCGGATACCTCCGACACCCCCCGCCAACCAGAATAACAATTAAAAAAATAAAAAAATAAAAACACGCCGGTTTTATTAAGGGCCAATGCGTTTCTCGTCCTCTCCGAAAAATTAAAATCATTTCCCAAATTGAATTTCAAAAATACAAATCAATTTCCAAGCCCACCCCGGACCATCATCGCATATCAAAGAAATCAAAAGTACAAATTTGGACTCGGCCTCGATTAATTCGCAAATTCTCTCGCTGATGAAATCGTTACAAGTGGAGGCAATCAGTAGAACCCAAGCTGTCGCCCGCGCCCGACCGTACGCGCGACTCCTTTGATTTTTGTAGTCCCACTTGCGTCGTTGCCCGGCCGCTTTCCCTTCCTTTTTGTCCCCAAACAGTAACTTCAAATAGCAATAGCACGCGCGCAGGCGGACACGTCACGCTCACGTGGCCCGTCTGAAATTGTGTTTTCGGGATGAAGAAATTAAAGGGGTTATTCGAGGAAAACTGCATCAGTACGTCGCCGAAATTATTTACGGCCGTACAGAAATAATCGTATAATTGGACGAGGCTGACCTCATCGTCACGCAAGTCACGGAAAGAGGACATTTCGAACGCTATTACTTTTATACGACGTTACTTACTAGGACGCGAATAATAAATATTTGGATAAAAATTTGATTTATGGAATGAAAATAGATTTTTTTTTATTTCTATTTTTTAGATGAATTTCTGAGTAGAAATACGCGTTTGATAATAACACAAAATTTATATTCTCTAAATAAAAATTTCATTTGATAACGATATAAAATTTCTCCCTCCTTGATAGCGATGAGAGGCAGTGAACGGCGGCAATTGGCGATCGATGGCGAATGGCGATGCACAGAGGCAGTGAACAGCGGCAATTGGCGATCGATGGCAAATGGCGATGCACAGTAGTAGATAGTAGTAGTGGACAATAGGGTGGTGGCAACTATGGTTGCAATGACGGTGGACAGCCGTGATGGCCAGTGGTGGAGAGCAGGTGACAACAGCGGGTGGACAGTTGGCTAGTAACGAAGACAAGTGATGAAAATAATTTTTATTTCTCATTTTTATTTGAAAAATAGAGATGTAAAAAGTTTTTACTTTTCATTTTTATTCCAATTCTATTTATAGACTATAATTTTATTCTAAAAATAGAAAAATGAAATTACATTCCAAACGAATTTACATTTCGAAATTAAATCTAGAAACAGAAAAATAATTCTAAATTAGAAATAGAATAGTTATCATGTGCGTCCTAAAGGCCCGATAACTTCTTTTGATCACTTACGTCGAAACTTCATAATATTTTAATACGATGATATGATATTCAAGTAATCGATTGAAAAATTATATAGTACTCAAGTGATCATAAAAGTTACGACGCTAAAGTGAACTTTGTGTATGAGTTACGGTACTCACATGATTGAAAAAAAAAAGGTTATGGTACCCAAACGAGCGTGATATAAAAGTTATGAGATTTGTGGTGCCTTTTTTAGCAAGTAACTTTAGAAATTAGAGTTAGAGCACATGTGCAGAGCTCTGCAATTTGCGAGACATATTAAATATATTTTGCTAATTGGGATAATTTTAAGTTCATATTTATTCTTGTAGTTGTGGCGCTACTATTTTGTTAATTATCGTGGAAAAAAATGCTGAGTTGTAAATAAACAGATATCTCGTTGCCATAACATGATAAACGAGCCTGATCAAAGAGGAGGTTTCATCTTTCGATCATACGAATTTCCGATGTCAAATGTGACTGGATGAAATGCGATTTATCGTCCAGAATGTCTCATGTCATCATGGACCATTACCACCGAATTTTCAATCTAGTATACTCGTGATAAATATCATGATAGACCTCAAATTAGTAAATTAAGAGTAAATTAATCTCAAACTAATTTTTCGACCACAAAAAAATCCAAAATAATATACCATCTACCATATGTTAATTTCCGTTAAATTGTTGAATTGGAAAATACGTAATGGTTGATTTTTCGGGGGTATTTACATACGAATTTCCGATGTCAAATGGGGATTTATCGTTTCTCATGTCATCATGGACCATTACCATATTTATCAATCTAGTATACTCGTGATAAATATCATGATAGACCTTTAGTAAATTTTTAATCTCAAACTAATTAAAAAAATATCAAATTTAATCTACCATATGAAAATTAATGGATGATAAATTTAATGGTTTATTAGTTTGGGGTTTTAATTTATCACAAGGGGTTTGTAATTTTTCGTAACATTAAACAAATTTAATCATTAAATATAAATTTGTTACCAGTTTCGATAAATTTATCATAAATATACCAGTTTAAGGTTTTTATAGTAAAAATTTAATTCGGGATAAAGTTATTCCAAATATGTTTGAGGTTATTTATGTTAAAAAATTAATTTGAGATAAGTTTACGATAAATATACCAATTTAGGATTTATGGTGATATTAACCTTAATTATAACAATTTTTTAGTTTTTTTTCCTCTCTCTCTCTCTCCCCTTTGGCCAGAATCATACTCTCCCGTTGCTGCTGCTTACTTTTGCTTAATAGAAAGGAAAGAAAAATACTTATCGAAAAAGATAAATTAACGTAAAAAAAGGAAAAAAAAGGAAAGAAATTCAAATAAAAAAAATAATTAGTCTGACATGAACAGCCGTCATACACCACCAGGTGGTGTGGAGTATCTACAAGCCAGCTCCAATAAAGCCTCCCCACTCTCTCTCTCTCTCTCTCTCTCTCTCTCTACCCCGGACCCCCTTCCTCACTTTCTCTCTCCTCCTTCCGCCTCCCCCTCTCTCTCTCCTCTCCCGGAGGAGCACGACCGCCGCCGCGATGGAGCCGCCGCCCCCGCCGCTCGCCGCCGCCGCCTCGGCCCCGGCCCCGTCCTCCGCCGCCGCCGCGCCGCCGCCCCCGGCCCACCACAGCTACCCCGACTCGGTGGACTCGTCCCCGCGCTCACGCGCCGCCACCGACTCCTGGGAGGGCCCCGGCGGCGGCGCGGCGGCGGACCCGCTCCCGCCGAAGCTCCGGCTGATGTGCAGCTACGGCGGCCACATCGTGCCGCGGCCCCACGACAAGTCGCTCTGCTACGTCGGCGGCGACACGCGGATCGTCGTCGTCGACCGGCACGCGACCTCCCTCTCCGCCCTCTCCGGCCAACTCTCGAAGACGCTGCTCAACGGCCGGGCGTTCACCCTCAAGTACCAGCTCCCCAGCGAGGACCTCGACTCCCTCATCACCGTCTCCACCGACGAGGACCTGGAGAACATGATCGACGAGTACGACCGCACCATGCTCAACTCCTCCGGCGGCGGCGGCGGCCCCGCGAAGCCCCCCCGGCTGAGGCTCTTCCTCTTCCCTTCCAAGCCCGATTCCTCGCAGTCGATCGGCCCGATCCTCGAGTCCTCCACCAAATCGGACGATTGGTTCCTCAACGCCCTCAACAACGCCGGCCTCCTCGGCCGGGGGTTCTCCGACTCGGGCCCGGTCAATTGCCTCCTGAACTTGGACGATGAAGTGGGGATTGGTAACGTCGACACCGGCTCTCGCGATGCCGATCATTCGTCTTCGCTCGGCAACGAGAAGAGCGTGAAGCAGGCGCAGGACGTGCACTCCGTGCCCGATTCGCCGATGCTGGAGACGACGTCGTCCTTCGGATCGACTTCGTCCTCGCCGTCGATCGCCAACTTGCCTTCAATCCGCGTTCAGGTGGAGGAAAATGTCATCGGTGGTGGTATTGGTGGTGGTGGAGGTGGGTCAGGTGGGGGAGGGGTTAGGGTTATGCTGGATCAGAAATTGGGGATTGAGGAACAGTTTGCTCAGATGGTTTTGGGCACTGGTGTCATGCCGAAGCCAGAGGATGGCTTTGCCATGATGTCCTCGCCACCCACAGTGCCGCCGCCGGCGGTGACCGGCGTTCCTGTTGGCTCTGCGGCGGTTGCTCCTCCGGGGGATTATTCCAATCGGGTGTACTCCGATGATGAGAGATCGGACCACGGCGTTCCTTTAGGGTTTCGGAAATTGCCTGTGGCTCAGCAACAGCCTCAGCCTCCCCAGTCACAGCAAAAGCCCAGTGGAGTTCTAGATTTGCCTTCCCCAGATTCAGTTTCGAGGTACCGATTGCTTTGTTCTGTAATTACTGTTGAAGTGGCCTCTGTGTGCGTACTCTATCCGATATTATAAAATGGATTTGTCAAGATCTGGGGAACTCCTCAAGTAGACGGCCTGGAACGATTAATGTTATATGGCATCTCGTATGGTTTTTGATGTCATTTTCGGCAGGTCAATAGTGCTCAAACCGTAGGTTTATCATAAATATACAGCAGAATATGCGGTTAGCATATGGCACCGAATACAAGTGAAACTGCAAAAGTAGACCTTTTGGTGCTCATGAAGTGAAGGCCTTTCTGAGATCTTGAAGATCTAGACATGTGAAATTACTGTTCCAGTCATGTGCGTAGAGGGCACTAGAATCTAATAAGATGAACTCATCCACCATGTAAAGTGTGGTGGGAATGGAATTGAAAATTTCACCCCTAAAGATGTAAGGGTCATATAGGGTCAGATGGATACTGAGTAATAATTGTGTGAAGTACTCCTAATCGATTTGATATGAGCTATTCAGTGTAGGTGAATGCTATGCGAAATTATTGACTGCTGATTCTATAATAGCATGTGGACATAAAGTATTTGTTGCAGGGTACCCTTCAGCCCCATTCTTGTCCTAGTTCTTCCTTCCCTGCTAAGTTGCAAAAGCATTATTTGCATAGGTGTGCTGCTGACTTTGTATTAAAGGGGATGGCTGGTTCTTAGGGTGATTTATGATTTTCTTGTCATTGTTGTAAAGACAAGGAGAGCAAAGAAAGGGAAAATTGCCTAGTGTCATCAGCCTAAGAAGTAGTAGGAGCATATCATTTCTTTCTATTGAGTAAGCTTCAAAGATTCGAAAACATGTTAGAAATCCAGCATGAAGACGATGACTCCAAAAGTACGATTATACCCTCACTATTTGTCAAGGATACAATGTTTTGATTTCCTTTTCCTCAGCAGATTGGGATGATTTGGATAAACTGCTATTTGACATTACTCTGGTTGCCGATGTAGCTTTGAATAAATTATCTCCCAGGTGCCAAGAATTGTTTCCACACTTGAGGAAAGGACCTCCCTGCCTGTTCTTTATCGCATTTTTAGCTTTTTGGAAGTCCAAAGTGAAGTTAATGCTCAACATCTATTTAATTTCTAAATTACCTGAAAACATGTACTTTGTCTGCGCATAAAATTTGTCTTGATTGTTGTTGCTTTGTCCCATGTACATGCACTGGTTGAGGTTCTGAGTTGCATTTTCTTATAGTGATGGTAGCTTGACAAACCCGCTAGCTCGCCAAAAACCTGTACTATATCAAGACCAAGCTGTACAAATGTCCCTGGGGATTAATCGTGGTCCAACCAGCACAATAGATCCAAACATTAATATCTCTGAGCAAAGCACTGGAGTCCAGCTACAGCAGCATATTCAGGATGCTAGGTATGTACTGCAACCTCAGATTGACCAACGACAACCACAGCAACATCAACAACCACAGCAGCAGTTTGTGCAAGCTGCCCCACATTTCATTCAGCACCATCCCCAAGGTTCAATGCCTGTCACAGGCTACTATGTGTATCCATCCCAACAACATCAGGTCCAGCATCATCAGCTTGATCAGCACTACCAAGTGTACTATATGCCTGTGAGCCAACCCCAAGCCTACAATTTATCAGCTCAACAAACCAATCCAAATGAGGCTGCTACAGCGAATACTTCTAACCGCCCCCAAGCAACTCCAAACTCTGCCGCGATTCCTCAGTCAGCAGCTTATACTAACCCCATGCGAAACCCTTCTGGAATGAAAACCGAATTGGCTGCAGGTGTATACAGAATGGCTTCAGCATCTGCTTCGCCTCTCGTTCAAGTACCTGCAGGTCAGCATCAACAACAGTATGTTGGTTATTCGCAGGTTCATCATCCATCTCAGTCTGTTGCTCCCTCTTCTGGTGCTTCAGCTAATTATGGTTATGAATTTGCGAATCCAGCTCCTGGGCAGATCTACTATGCTCAGCACTTAGCTCCTTCATTGCCTTCTCAGTACCAAACCATGACCGCAGCGAATGCTGTTGGGCTGCCTGAAGCTTCTGGTCAGCTTTCAGGTGACAGCATCAAGCAGCAGATGAGGACATGACAGCTGTTATAAGAATCAGTTCAGAGAGAAGAAACAGTTTTGGAAGAATGGGGTCGGTATACCTTTTTATTTTTGTTTTGATATTTTTTTTCTAGCGTCTGTCTGTCTCGTTACCGTGATTGATTTGTGGTATGTAACTGTGATGGGAAAATAAGAACCTCAGCTTAATACTTTTCTTTTGTGTGAAAATATTGCCGTCGGTCAAGAAAACAAAAGTGGTCTAAGTTATCTGGATGTAAATGCTTGAACTAGCAGTCATGCTGCTGCTTCTCTCGATTCAGTTTTGAATATAAACTTCACAGTTGGCAAATAATTATTTCATGACCTGTCACATTACGTTCTATGCAATATCGAACAAGTTTATCTTGTTGCTCGAATCGTATTCGGGCAAATTGGCCTTTCTGGTAATCATGATGAATGGAGTCTTAATAGATGATGATGCCTGCTCTCGTGAGGACACTGCCTATTGGAAATTGGCCTGAGGATCGTCTATGAGGCCACAAAGGACTAATTGCGAGTTGTTCTGGTTATTTGGCATGCGTTGTCTTCCTTTTCAACCCTTCGCTTGTGTAAGCTGCTACAGATACCGTAAAATAAACTTTTTAGGGACTACGCTGTGCTACCATAAGATTTCTTTGCTCGATGGAACGGAGTGACCCGTGCTTATCTGCTGCTCGAATGTCCCTAAAGTGCTTGGTAACCGAAGCAAGCTCACCCTATACGATGAAAGAAAGGATACTGTGCTAGTTGTCCATGTTCTGCGGATTGCTTGGTTTGAAGTGAGGTTTAGGATCGCTTGAATTATGGTTGGTGTATTCATATACATACATATATATAAGTGGGTGTGTGCGTGTCTCGAAGTTTTCTCACTCTGCTGCAAGAACTCATTGAGCTGAACAGCGCACTGGCTTTTCTTAGTCCCTAGCTTGATCTTAGCTGCCACCTCAAATATTTTCTGGAATAGCATACCGTCGGGCACCTTTGGCGATGCATTGATAATATCATTTCACTGTCAATTTTTCCTAGTGACGGCTGCACAATGCGAATTGCAGGGTCTTCATTGTCACTACCAAGCAATTTGCACTAACGAACTCTAAAAATTCCCCTGCATCTGAATTTACCTTGCCGTGTAAGTAGTTCACTCATAATTTGTGATTTCGAAAGCAACCAAAACAATATGTAGGACACTTTCGCTTCAAAATTTGTGCAGACACAAAACCGACAACCTGTTAATCAACATCTACTTCAAAGATCCTCACACAATGATCGGCTCCACACGAAGCTAGCTGCATGCTCCCACAATCAGCTTTCTTCTCTGAATCCCGCCATGACAAACGGTTCACAGAAGAAACATGGCACATCAACGGGTCAAGCCTAACAGCAAGAGAGACAGTTAACTCAGGAATTTCAGTAACTCCACCTCCTTTGCCCGATAGATTCCATAGCTCAATCAGTCCATTTTCCATTCCAACTGCTAACAATCCCACATTTTTCAGGCGATCAAGACCAAGCCAAGATAAGGCAGTGACACTACTGCCAAATTGCGATAAGCTTGTGACATGTTTCACTGTAGATTCGGTCACTACGGCCCAGATCTTTACTGTCTTATCCCGCGAACCTGTTGCAAACTCATGACCAAATGGGTTCCATGAACACGTCCATATTATTCTTTTGTGTGCCTCTTGTCTTGCTAATAGACGATAACTAACTTCATCAGAGCCTACATATGGAAAGAAAGAATCAGGAAACTAACATTTGCCAAGGAGTAACTGTTCTGTCAGTCTTAAGATTGTTCCCCTGATAGAGAAAAAGGTGGGGCAAGAATCCAATCTCTAAAATTAAGGAGTCCAAGTTAGTATCCTTATAAGATGATGGCGTGATGATTAAGCATAGTAAGAAAAACTGTTTTAGGTGTTACTACTATTACCAAATCATGTGGGGAGTTCTATCAATTTCCCAGATACAAATGCCAAACTGATGCCTCTTTTCGTTACAGGTTCTAGAGATGAAGCCTACTAAACACACCTTTAGGGAGATGAAAGCTTGTTCAAAACAAACTAGTGAAGATGGGAAAAGATCCAGGTTGTGAATTTGTTAATGATAGTTTTCATCCTGGTGTTGTAATGACCTTGCACTCCTGAACTAGAATGGCTGTGCAAGTTGCACAGACACTAACCTACTCTTTGTTTTTATAATGCATTTCTTTGGCAAAAAAAGGATGTAGAGCCATACCTCTTCTATCAATGGAGAAAACAGAGAATTGTCTGTCCCTTGAAACAGCTAATAGCATTTTGTTGTCATGAGAGAACTCCATTTGGGTCACCGTTAAGCTGTGAGAATGAAGGCGACCCACTGCCTTCCAGGAACCTACTTGCCATAGCCATATTTCAGCCACTGGTGCTGACTGTGCCTACAAGAAATGAAATACAAGATTTTGAAGTTTGGAGACAGATAACAACCATTGAAATGGAGCATCAAGTTGTTGGCTGACAAAATTTGACAAGAATACTAAAATATGGGAAAAGAAAAACTTCTGAAGATTGCGCATATGATCCCTATAACTCCACTGAAATAATATAAATTTAAGGGAAAAAGCCACAAAATTCCTAAACTATGCTGACTATGACACATTTATCCAAAAAAAAATTTTTTGACACAAAAAACCCTAAACTTGTACCCATATGACACATTTGCCCCAAACTTGTACCGAAGATGCACATTTACCCCAAACTTTGGGGAGACATGTCGCACAAGTATAAATTTGGGGATTTTTTGTGCCACAAAAAAAAGTTTGGGGTAAATATGTCATAGTGGGTGTATTTTAGGATATTTGGTATCTTTTTCCCTAAATTTTAATACTGTCTGGGAATAGGGCGCTTTAAATAAACCACAGAATCTTCAACTCAGCAATTTTCATGTTTAACACTCCTAGAATATGTATATCAAATTAAGTACAAGCAGACCCTACTAAAAATGACAGCAGAAGTGAGGTTTCTCAACTTCAATGATGAAATCTACAAGCATACATGCTAGTAACACTTTATACCTTACAGGATGAAGCAACAAGCTTTCCCTCATGGTCACAGCACAAGGAGAAAAGCTCATTGCCATGACCATAAAGTTTGTGCGTCTCCGGCCACAGTGTATTCCAAGCCAGTTGCTCTTCAATGGGGGGTTCAGTTAAAACCACCGGAACTGCATCCGGGATGGTTTCGAGAGTGTGGAAACCATCACTGCTGTTTCCATCTGGTGTGCCATTAGCAGCTACAACAGAAAATGCTTCATTTAGTAATATTTATCCCGACCTACCACCTACACCAAGTAATCACACCTAAAAATCCTGTATTTTGCCCATGAATAGGAATGTACATGTTATAATAATCAAACAGGAGAATATTAGACATAACCAATATTATAATTATCCTGATTCATCATAACTTCAGCATCAAGCACCAGACTTCAATACATCCTTTTAACTTATATATATCTACTATCCCAAAGGTGTTGAATTCACGTCCAATAAAACTTCATGGTAAAAGATAAATTGAGCTGTAATGACATCGTAATTTGTAGTGAAAGCATACAACATATGTCAAAGTTTCCACATAAACTCAAGAAAAGACATCATAGAGAGAGAGAGAGAGAGAGAGAGAGAGAGAGAGAGAGTCTCACCCTGTACATATATGGGTTTCTGTGATAGTCCAAGGGCAGACATATTAGCACCCAAAACCTGAGTACCCACTTGATCGTCCTCAGCAGAACTAGTGGCCTGTAAAGATGCATGATTCAGGGTTTTAAGGAAAGACAAAGGAGCTTCAAACACCCTTGAAACCTTCTCATCAGCTCCACAGACAAAGCGATGGTTGCCCTTTCCTTTTATGATGGCCACACAATTAATATCATGACCATGGACTTGAGGTCGAGCAATTTCATGCCAAGGGTCAAACTTTTGTGGTGAAGCTTCATTTTTCCAGGGTGCAAAAGCTCGTGTTGTCTGAAAATATTAAAATTCTGCATCAGAATCTAAAAGTACAGAAAGAACTGCAACATGATGTAATAACTTTCACCAGTAGGATGGAACAGTTCACTTTAAGAAGAGAGACTTTCTGCAGAGTCAACTGCCCATCAAGCAAAAATTCTCAGTTTTTTTCAATTTTGCAATAGGAAAAACTTAAGGAACAGTCTTTACCCAAAAAAAAAAAAAAAAAAAAAAAAAAAAAAAAAAACTTAAGGAATAGTGCAAATGAGTTCAACTTCAAAGCATGTAGCAAGCCCTCTCCCTTTCCAAGAATATCATTGCAGTGGTCGAATTACAAGACAGTCACCGTCACATGATGAGGGCTTGTCATTCTTTGCTCACCCATCAATTGGCCTCGATATGCCAAATAGATCATGTCTATGTGCACCAAACCTTAGGCCGCTCAATATTCATCTGCTCCCACATAAGCAACTCTTAAACTCTAAGCCTTAGCAGACTCTCCGTTCCTAAACATGTAATGTTATTCAAATTACTGTGAAATTGATCTCGATGTTTTATATGTATTCATCCCACTAAGCTGTGCCCAGGATAGTAATTTTATTTGATGACATCACATCTTGTTGACCATATATAGAGTAAGTTACTAGTAGTTCTATCTGAAATATCGTGACAACAATGATGCCTCAAACAAATATGAACATGCAGCAAAACATGATGGAAACTAAATGACAAGCTTGAGATAAAAATTTTATCATCTAACCTGGTCGTGACTGACAGAGAGAACATATTCACCACACCTTGCCCATGAAATATCTGATACTGCTGCAAAGTGTCCAGAGGGAATCCGTTGTGGTTGCCAATCGTCAAATCCAACACCAACATTTCTCCAAAGATGAAAAGATCCACCATATCCATGTGCCAAGATTGAACCTCCATTCGGTGACCAATGGCCACCATAGAAACCCAAAGCACAGTGACTTAGTTCCCCTACTGAGACCACATTCATCCAGATACCAGTAGTCTTTTCAGGTTTCCAAATCATCATTGTCTTATCCATAGATGCAGACAATATACTTAGGGGCTGATGATATGTGGTCGCCGTGGTAGAGGAAACTAGAGGTGGCTGCCACTGCACAGAATAGACCCAATCCTCATGTCCAATTAAAAGAGATTCAAGAGATATCTGATAACAGCACGAGCCAGCAATAAGCAGAGGACCTTCAATATAAGAAGCCAGGCTCATTTCTTCTTTTCTGTATGTGCCCTTTGTACTGGCAGTAGAATTACATTTAGTCATCTTCCATATGCGTATGCCTTTATCCTGGGATGAACTTACAAGTAAGATACTATCTGGTTCGCCATCAGTAACTATAGGTAATGAAAAGTCCAAGCTTCGGATCCAGTCTGTATGGCCTTTCAGCTCACAGGTTCGGACAAACTGCCAGAAATAAACAAACCATCAGAGAAGCACTTCAATGAAGAAGGTAAGGATGCATGAATTAATTTAAACTAATGAAACCAAGGTTTAATACCTTTCCTGACCTGTCCCCACAGTACAGATGAACTTTATTGTCCAATCCTCCCATGGCCAGGACAATCTTCCCAGCATCTCCAGGCAACTCGGCTAATGAGAGTGCTACCATTGGTTTTAAACCCACATTTATGGATTCCAGAAGTGTGAAATTGCATTTTCCTACAACAACCAAGAAGTTTGGCATATAAATTGGAGATCAATGATGGTTGACAATCATAATTACAATGATCATAATATTATATCTATTTACAATTATGATTTTCATTCTTCATATTCCAGTGACTGTTATTACCAGGCTAGGTTCTCCTTCTCTTTTTCCCTAAAGCTATAATCTCTGTTGCCCACAAGCTTTTTCCCCCAGTTTTCACAGGTTGAGTTATAGACCTAAAGAAAAAAGTATTTTTTTTCTGTAAAAAAAAAGTAGAGCATTTTAACTTGTAATCATATTTTCATATTGTCAGTATCTTCTATGGTGATTAGCCAGGATTGAGAGCTTCTGCTTTATCATAGATAGCATAAGCAGGAGTTTCCAAATTGTGTGGACGAAGAACAAAAAATCTTGAAATCATATAACAATTATGAGAAATAACCATAATATAATAGCCAAGATAGAATATCCCTACTGGTACGACTACCATTGAAAAGCAAAAAGCAACATACGGCCATTAGATAGAGTAAGATATTTTGATGGAGAAACATTGCTGTTAATGAGAGCTGCTCACCTCCACTGGTGGATGGGAAAGCCACTTCCCAGATATTGACAGTACCATCTGATGAAGTTGATGCAACCAGAGCATCAGTTGGAGAAATGATGACTCCGGTAATGCACGTGACTCCCTTCTTGTGCGACTGTGGTAGTTGCATAATATGCGTCCACTGAGAATAAAAGATGCGCCTTAGTTTAGCATTTATAAGAACATGTTTCACTAGACCTTGTCAGGGGTTACAGAACTTTAAATACCACACATCATCGAACTTCATTTACCAGAAACAAGGGAATAAGTCCAGAATAAATGCAATGAAATAAAAGAAAGCAAGAAATAGGGTAAGCTTCTTCGAGATGTACTCCATTAGCCCAAGACATACCTTGCGGTCAAGAAGAGAGTATTCCCATAGCATTATGGCACCATCAGCATCTCCAGACAAGAGATAATGATGCTCCAAATGTTCAGCTGTCGAAGGACATAATGTTCATCAAAATCCCATGAAGATGAAAGAAATACTACTAGATCAATGCAACGTTCAGAAACATGTTAGGCTAGTTGCATAAATTTAGAAAAATCATAAGAAAAGAACACCTCCTCTTGCTGTTTAGCCTCAGTTTCACAGTAAAACGCTAAACATTAAAGAATACTGATTGGGCGATTATCCTAATGGATCCCAATCTCGAATATAGCTACTGGACGAAGAAAAACGCAGTACAAGAAGAAACAGTCAGCTGATTCTAGGACAACCAGTCGACCAAATCGTCCAACGAACTGCGATCGAGCTAAGAACACAGACAGCGAGAAGCCCTCACCTTTGAATGCGAATTTGCTGTTCGGAAGCCAGAAGGTGCAGTTCACGGACGCCTTGTGACCGGGGAGAGTCGTCAGAATCTGAGCCGCCTGCAACGATTCAGCACGCGAACGATCGTCAGTCGAGAAGCCGAAAAAGAAGAAGAAGAAGAAGAAAATAGCAACAGCCGGAGAAGCGAGCGTCGCCTCCGGTCGAGGAGCCTCGGAAGCACCTCGGGGCAGAAGACGGCGACGGCGCTCTGGGCGCCGAAGGCCACCAGGCCGCACGCCCCCCACGAGACGTTGTTCACGATCCGGTTGCACCCCGCCCCGACGAACGCCCGTCTCACGCCGACGACCCCGCCGCGAGCCAAAGAAGCAGACATCCCGTCGGACGCGGCGGCAGCGGCGGCGGCGCTCGGGGATAGAGAGAGACAAAGAGAGAGAGAAGAGCTCCGGCTTGCGACGGAGCGCGGAGGAAGTTCCAAAACCTCTCGAGCTTCTGGAGGAGGGAGGGGTTTTGGCGAGGGGAGAGGGAAGAGGATGGCGGCGGAGGCGGGCCGTCACTGTTGGGCTTTCCGAAACCAAATGGGCCTTCTTCGCTTCCTCTTCCGGAAAGCTTCCTCCTCCTTCTTCCTCCTCCTCCAGCTCGAAACGATGGAGTCCGGACAACAATCTCCGGCCCGCCGACAGAGTTGCAGAGATTCCGGAAGCTTAAATGGCGCCACGTCGCTAGCGCATTCAGATCCTCTTTCTTCTTCCGTCTCGTTTTCGCTCTCTTTTTCTCGTCACGAGCTTCTAGCGATTTCGGAGCACCGCCGACGACCCCCCCCCATTCGATCGATGGCGACGATCCAGCACGACGTCTGGTCGGCCCTCCACGCCGCCGCCTCCTCCGCCGTCCGCTCCATCGCCCCTTCCCTCGCCCTCTCCCGCGCCGCCGCCGCCCCGGCCGCCGCGGCGCGCCGCTTCCCGTCGCTGAGGCTGCGGGCCTTCTGCTCCGCCAGAGAGCCCGCCTGCGACGCCGTCCTGAGGGCCCCCGAGAAGCCGCCGATCTGCACCGCCGACGAGCTCCACTACGTGTCCGTCGGCAACAGCGACTGGCGCCTCGCCCTCTGGCGCTACCTTCCGCCCCCTCAGGTAATCGGATTCTTCGTCCCGCCCACTTCTGGCGGCGACGTGTTCGTCCCTTACTTCCTTTTCTGTTAACTGTTTGATTGGGCGTGGTTGCTCCACAGGCTCCCGTCAGGAATCATCCTCTGCTGTTGCTGTCCGGAGTCGGAACCAACGCGATTGGCTACGACCTCTCCCCCGGTGTACGTCGTTTGTTGCTCTCCCTCGATTTCTTGTCTTCTTTTCTCTCTCTTTTTCACATCAAGTTTTCGTGATTCTCGGCGTGTCTTGTAAAGTTCTTGAATGATTCTATGTTGCATTCCGTTATGGACTTGGATGTATCGGCCGATGGCGGAAGTAATGCACATGGCAAATGTTCATGCGGTCTCCCTCTCTCTTTGTGGAACTACTGGCATTTTGAATTAGACCGTTCGAAGTTTGGTTCCAATTTTAGTATGTTTGTAGTTGTTACGTAGAGGAATGCTAGAGGTGCCGAATTGATACCTTGATGTCTCGGTGTCTCCACCTTGGATATTTAGTGAGGTCTTCCCTGCATGGCGCGCTCATAATCTGTAGTTTCTTTTCTTTTTGCAATGGAAAAGCGTCTATTCGTCTGTGTTTTGATGACTTTGCAGCCGTTTGCAGGGTGAAGGGTCTCTGTTCTGGCGGTTAATGAGCCTATGTTTTCTGTCTTAGATTTGCTTCTGGAAGTGCTCAGCTTGAGTCAATACATCAATTTAGCTACTTTGTTAGGTTTGATTGGAGTTTCGTCATTTAGAAACTTCTTGCTCGATTTGTATCAGTCTCTGTTGGCACTGAACATAGGGGTCCTATAAATGTAATTCACAGGATCAACAGGTCAGGAACTAATTGCACGACTTACGACTACAGTTTAATCTGAAAATTTATACTTGTGATTTGTTGACTGATTTGACTTTTTGCAGTCTTCATTCGCACGGTATATGTCGGGTGAAGGATTTGACACCTGGATTCTGGAAGTCAGAGGTGCTGGATTGAGTGCATGGGGATCAACTCCCGAAGGAATTGAAAAATCTGCAAATAAAATATCAAAGCAAATGGAAGCTGCTGCAAAAGGTGCAATAAATGGAGCACTTGCCGAGCAACAGGATTCAACAAACAGTACCAGTTTCCATCTGGACTCCGAAGTTCCTGCTGCTAAGGGAGATCCTGCAGTTCTGGCGACAGCATGGGATGAATCTAAGCTGGTGACAAAGTTAACAGAGACTTTCATGCGTTTATCAGAAAGGCTCTCTGGTTTTCTTAGCGAAGGTCAATCCAGAATTATGTCTGCTAAGTTCTTTGATCAGATATCCAAACTTTTGGAGGATTCACAGTTATCAGAGCGGTACAATGAGATAAGGGCGACTCTTTCAGGCTTGTTGGAATCAAGGCAAAACTCTGGGATTGCTAATCAAATTAGGGACTTAAGTGAACGACTTGTAAATATTATTGAAGAAGGTCAACGATCCGTTTCGCCTCCACTTTTTGATATACAAGAACGTTTCTCTTCTACTATTGAAGATTTTCAGAAGCAGCTTGATTTGATCGTGAAGTATGACTGGGATTTTGATCATTACCTCGAAGAGGATGTGCCTGCTGCGGTGAGGTGACATATACACTGTGTATATTCATGTGCAATTTGTCTTTTGTTTCCTTGTTATACCTTGTGTTGCTTTCTTCTAATTTCTGGTATAACTAAGGTGTATTTTCAGTCCTTGCCCAAGGAATTGACATTAACATCTATATTCATTGGTAGATGGAATATATAAGAGCAATAAGCAAACCGGAGGATGGTAAACTGCTGGCAATTGGACATTCCATGGGAGGAATCTTGCTTTATGCTATGCTATCTCGATGTGGTGGGATTATCTGTCTTACCTCTTGGCACAATTCAGCTTTTTTCTGTATTGTGGAGAGCATCAGCATCTCTTCTATTTTCGTTTTTCGTGTATTATTAATATGTCATAGTGGCTTTCCTTTTACTGCTTTAATTGTTTTAATGTTTACCTTTTGCGACAAAATTTGTTACTATGCATTCATTGCTAGTATCTAAGATCTTGTCAATTTTAATCACCGGTGATGTTTTCTTCAGTTTTCTTTTTTTCAAGTAAGTTGGGTAGATGATGATATACATCCTCGCTGTACACTGAAGTTTTCGCTTTGGATATTATGTGCTATCCCTAACTTATTCCCATGGAAATTGATCTTTTTGGGCCTAAAAATTGGTATCTTCTTCAACACTTGTTCTTCCGTATTTGGTTCCATCATCTCTAGGCAGTGGTTATAAAAACCGATTGTCATTTTCAAATCCTCCTTGACTGTTCTAAAGTTTTAAGGCTGCATTGTCATGAACTGGTCTAAGACTTCAGAAGCTAGCATCTTATATATTGATCGTTTGTAATTTACCTGACAAGGTTTTGAAGGAAAGGACCCAAAATTGGCAGCTATTGTTACTTTGGCATCATCACTTGACTACACACCTTCAAAATCAACACTCAAGTTGCTTTTACCCCTCGTAAGTGGAAATGTGGATACCATTTTCATTGGGATGGATTTTTACAGCTAAGTTTTGTTATTGTCTGTGCCAAAAATCTAATGCTAAGGTTCTTGTCAAGCAGGCAGATCCTGCACAGGCTCTTAACGTTCCTGTTGTTCCCCTGGGGGCAATGTTATCGGCTGCTTATCCTCTTTCAGCGCGCTCTCCCTATGTGTTGTCTTGGTTAAATCATCTGATATCAGCAGAGGACATGATGCATCCAGAATTGTTGGAAAAGCTCATCTTGAACAACTTTTGTAAGTTAAATGTGTCTGCCTTGCGATGGGAGATATCTAACATGTGCTTTTCATGGAAATTGTCTGCAGCTTCAGGCATAGGCATCAAAACTTCCAATTTATTTGTCTAGTTATGTTGGTATCTAGATTTTGCACCCTTGGAACTGGCCAAAGAATGGGGAAGAAAAGATTTGGCTCCCTTGGAAAGATTGAGTGTAGTATATACTTTTGGGATTCTAGTGGTGCATGAGATCTCAAATGCACGGTACTAGGACAAATTTTCGACTGCACCTGCCACTTTCTGCATTTTTATTGTCCACATTACTTGTCGCTTCTAGAAAAACCTTCACAAAATTGTTCTCCATCTCTTTGATTATAGTGGTGAGCACAAATTCTTGACTGCAATATGCTAGAACCTCTACAACTTTCCCTTTGTAGCCTTCAGGATACTCTTCTGCATCTTCGGACATGCAAATAGTTTATATTGCATACTAATGTTGCATCTTGCTCTATTATTCCATCGGCTGAGTGTTCTTGTGCTATGACTCGATTTTTGTCCTGGCATTGGCAGGCACTATACCTGCTAAACTCATACTGCAGCTAACAACAGCTTTCAAGGAAGGAGGGTTATCTGACCGTAGCGGCAGATTCTTTTACAAGGATCATTTGCAGAAAAGCAATGTGCCTATCTTGGCAATTGCAGGGAATAAAGATCTAATCTGTCCACCTGAAGCTGTTGAGGGTACGTTTAATTGGGAAGTATGCCAAAAGTTATTTTGGACAGTAATGAGAATGTTCTTACTCTTTTGACCTGGTTGTACAGAAACCGTGAAGCTTATTCCTGATAATCTGGTGACCTACAAAGTTTTTGGGGGAGCTGAAGGGCCTCATTATGCTCATTATGATTTGGTGGGGGGTCGAATGGTATGGCTCTTGCTTTTCATGTTCAACGGACTTACATCATTCCATTTCCATTTTGTCATCTGATGCTAGTGTGCAATGGCTCTTGGGCAGGCTGTGCAGCAGATCTACCCATGCATAATCGAGTTTCTTAGTCGCCATGATTCTTGCGAAAGCCAACACAACAAGTCTACCTCATCTGATGAATTGAGGCAACAACAATGAAATTCTGTTCTGGTTATGCTTCATTGTGCTCAGGAGCTTTCCCAAGCAAATGCTTGGAGATTCCGTGGCTCTGATGATGGTTGTTAATGCACGTCGCTTTAGAAGATATGCGATGGTCTAGTAGGATGATCACGTCCCCGAAGGGATAAAGGATCGAGATGGGGCTGGATATGCCCGGGCTTAGTCGTTGTTTATAATTATAGGTAGTCTGTTAATTTGTTTGTAACATTTTTGGGGAGGATCAACATGTTATATTGTAGATTCTGTCTAATGGCTTGTTTAGTAACGTGCCAAATAATGCCTATTTTTATTCTTTTGTTTCTCAGGAAAAAAAAAAGGAAAAGAAATCCATTTGATAGCATTTTTGCTCCTGGCAACAAATTTATTCTTTGTTCTCGAGAATAAATTTAAAACATAATTAAAAAGTAAAAAAAAAAAAAAATTGCTTCTTTGTTCTCGAGACAATTTTAGAATCAAGCCCTTTCTTTTGTCTTTTCTTTTCTTATTTTCATTTTCTTCCTTTTCTTCCTCTAGTCGTTCATTGGCCTTGGCCAACGAGGCTTGGCCTCACTTGAGGCCGGCAACACTCCCTCGAGGCATGCAAGGTTGCTAGCTCTCATTTGGTCGGTCATGGCCAAGACCGGTGACTAGCTAGAGGAAGAAGAAAAAGAAAAGAAAAATTGTAATAAAATTAATAAAAAGTAAAAGAAACTCTAGGTCACAAAAAAAAATTAAGGGCCGTATCAAATGTATTTTTATTTCGGGGAATAAAAATTTTGTATAGTTATTAAACGCCTTCGAATGTTTCAAAGAATAGAAAAATCACTTCCGAATATAATTTATTTATAGAAATAGAATGCTTACCAAATGTACCGTAACTATTTCATTTTCACACGTCGATAGTTGATTCTTTTGATTGACGTGTCATAAGCTAGTTAATTTTTCCTGGACCGTGACTGTGGGCTATGACGTAAATATAGTACGACACCGTTTGGAAATGGATCAAAGGATCACTTGCATTGCCAACCACGTGGAAAAAAAATGGACACGACGATCCAAAGTGACCAATTGCTTTATGCACTGTATGATCTCGGGATCTTTGGATGCTTATCAGAATTTCTTTTCCTTTATGTTCCTTTTCTTCTCGTGAAAAATTAATTTAAGATGTGACAAGGTCCTCTTTTAGATGTTTGACTTATGAGTATGTCTTCCTATTTATTTATTTACTGTGTGCGGAAAGGAGAAAGAAGGAAAGAGGGAACACCCAATTGCGCCTGTAATTGCTCGCCAAAGCTCCTTTCTTCCCAAAGAAAAGTGCCCGAAAAGGACTCGAGAGAAAATAAGCTAAGAAATCTTGACCATGAATAGCCACAAATCAGCTCTCGGGTCAAAAGAGAAGAATTCTGCCGACTTAGTCCAAAAGAGACAGCTAAGGAAAAAATCCTTCCCACAGAGCGACCGTGACCGACTTGGACTGTGGCCACACCCCTACAATCTCGGCACACGATTGGTCAATCAGGAACTTTGCACAATTCGACCTAACTACCGAGTTGGGTTCAGCTCACACGATGAAGTCTCAGTTCATGATCTGATATGCCACCAACTTGTGAAAGTCTTTGGAACAATCAGCACTTCACACGTGAATTGATCATCAAGATGCCATCTCCAGATGCCGTAGGCGCTAATGTAAGTCCGAGGACCATGTTAGGAGGACACAGAAAAAAATGACCAGCGACCAGACAGATACAGACTAATGGATGAACATAGAGATTCATGACAACAAGGAGAAACAAACAAGAGAAAACAAGGAGGGTCTCCACAAATCACGTGTAGCAGAAACAACCAAGCCATACAGAAACAATTGCAATCTCTCGCAGCATGATGGCCTGACCTAGCTGAGCTAACCTACACTACAACCCCCATTCGCTCATGCAAAGACAGTAAATAAAACGAATAATTTTACAGTGGTCCAGGTCTTGATTTGAAGCCCCCTCGGGTAGAACACCAGCTAAAAAATTTTTAAGCACGCATTTCAAAGCAAGGGGTGTTCTCGGTTCTGTTGTCAATCGGGAGCTTGTCGCGACATCATCCGGTTGAGACAACAGGCTTCACTGATCATTCAGGTTAAGGTTTTCATCCGGGCGAGAATATATCAATCGGTTGGTATGGCCAATCTTTCAAGAGCATCAGAGATGTGCCTCATTGCAGGTCTTCTTTCAGGGCTGCTATGGACACATGCCATCGCAATCTTCAAAACCGCTATTATCTCCTCCTCCTTATCTGCATCTTCTGCTAAGTACGGGTCTAGGACATCCGAAAGTGGTTTCTTCTCTTCAATGCATAACTGGATCCAATGGACCACATTCATTTCTGTGGTTCCCACCTGAACGATAGGATACCTCCCTGTGATCATCTCCAGTAAGATGACCCCGAAAGAATAGACGTCCCACTTCTGTGACGGTTTTATGACTTTCAATGCTTCAGGAGCCTGGTAGTACGATCCCAAATTTGTTGATGAGATAATGGTAGAAAACTCTGAGGACGTACTCTTTTGGATTCTTTCTTGTGGCTTCTCGCTTGCCATCCTGTTAGATTGTAGGGTAGGAGAGCCCCCTGCGATATTGGCAAGACGCCCAAGCCCAAAATCGGATATGTGGGGTTCCATATTTTGGTCGAGAAGTATATTGTTCGGCTTCAAGTCTCCATGAACATACTTTTTGGGGCTAAATTCATGAAGATAGACCAAGCCTTTTGCTATTCCTTTCATGATTCTCAACCGCAGAGACCATGGCAGGGGCGTGAAAGACACCAATCCAGCTTTTCCTGATGATCATTACATCACGAAGAGATAAAGCATTAAGGAAAAATAGGAAGGAGTCAGTATCAGGAAGTTTTCAAGAAATTAAAGTCAACTTGATGGAATTTGCATCTTGATACAATAAAAGACAGAATTTTACCGTGAAGTGCATTGGCAAGACTTCCATTGGAAATGTAGTCATAAATAAGCAGCTTTTCATCCACAGACCAATAGTATGCCCTAAGAGTTACAATATTGGGATGTCTTAACTTCCCTATTGCTTCTACCTCCGTCTGAAATTCCTTGAACCTTTGAGACCCTCCCTCACCCAACCTTCTCACAGCAAGGGTCAGCCCATCTTCGAGCACAACTTTGTATACAATCCCAATTCCACTCTTCCCCAAAACAAAAGCCGATGCTTTAAGCAGCTCATCCAGATCGAAAGCTACCTGAGAATCCAACGGCACAAGATCGTATTGCTCGACATTTTCAGACAAAGTTTCGGATTCATCTTTCCTAAAGCACAAGCACTCTTTCCTTCCCTTCCGGCCCTTCTCAAAACCATGGACATTATCATCTTTGGTGCGACTGCGTACACACATCCTCGAATAACAATACGAAAATAGCAGCCCAAGAACACAAATTCCAACCACGTCACCAACTACTATTGCAATTATAGCGCTCTTGCTCAACCCTCGAGCTTTTCCACTGCCCCTTGCACTGTCATCTGACTGAGGTGGGTTATTACTCGGAAAATAGGGAAATGTAGGAGCAGTTGCACCTGTAGTATCCGGAGAACATGGATTCTTCAATGGAGGGCCACAAAGCCCAGGGTTTCCAATAAATGCAGTCGGTCCTCGATTCATAAGAGCACCATTCTGGGGTATCGGACCACTTAAATTGTTGTAGGTCAGATCAATATAAACCTTCTCTGGAAGATTGCCGAGGCTAGCCGGGATAGGACCACCAAACAGATTGTGAGACAAATCAACAGTTCCTTGCAAGTTGGACAAATTCCCCATATCACTAGGAATTGATCCATTGAACCTATTGAACGAAAGATCAAGCTTTTCAAGAGCAACTAAATTGACCCCAAACCCGTCCGGAAGTGAGCCGGTGAAATTGTTTTGACTGAGATCGAGGGTCTTGAGTCTCTTGCATTGAACAATGGAAGTGGGTATAGAGCCATTCAACATATTCTGAGACAAATCAAGAGTCTGGAGGTACCCAAGCTTGCCAATCTCATCTGGCAGAGACCCAGATAAGGAATTCCCATAAAGCACCAAACTTTGTAAGCCCCCAGCCCGAAAGAGCTCCGAGGGCAAGCTCCCAAAGAACTTGTTGTTCCTCAAGTTAACGTGGCGGAGGTCAGGGAGCGACCCGAGCGCGGAAGGAAGGAGCCCGTAGAGCCTCTTCTTGGGAATGCTCACGGACACGACTTTCCCTTCTTTGCAAGTGACCCCATTCCAGGAACAAGGTCCCTCGTCGGAGGCGTTCCAGTTACCGAGAGACCCTTCCGGGTCCTGGTAGACGGACTGCTTGAACAAAAGCAGAGCATAGCCCTCGGGGTTCAAAGAGCACACGACCACGCAGGAGCTACACACCAGGAGGACCAGCAAGACCAAAGAACCCATCTTGAACCAGAGATTGATACAATTCAAGGGGAAAAAAAGAAGGGAGAAAGAAAAGGAGACTCGACCGTTGGAGCGAGCAAAGGGAAAATGCAAGAGACCTGGGGGGTTCTCCACAGAGCTTTACCACCACCTCCTCCTTTTCTCTCCACACCAGAAAGTGGACAGCCCCAGCAGATGTTAATGGAGAGAAAGCAGAGGAAACGGAGGTAGGAAAGCACGGGGGAGCGAGACAAGGGGGATGGAGCAGTGTGGAAGGGAAAGGCGAAAAAGAGGGAGAGAGGTGTAGCTAAACGAGGTCTTGGAGAGTGAAGTGTGATTTGATAACTGGACAAAATAGAAAAAGGAAAAGGAAGAGAGAGAGAGAGAGGTAGGAGAGAGGAGAGAGAGTACAAATGCATGTTTGGTAGGAGAAAATCCTCATTAGTTCCTAGCTAGTTAGCTAGCAATAGCATGGCAATTTATCGCGAGATATTGAATGGACAAGTGACATCTCATGCCAACGAGACCATCATACATCTGGCTGCAGTCATTGAAACCGAGCAATGGGGCCGGTTTATCTCCAGCGAAGCGAAGCGAACCGGGTTTATTTAAACCGGTTCCGAGCCGCTTCAACGCTAGGACCAGGTAAGTTCCAGAGTAAAAATCTCAGTTTTACGGTTTTCTAGATTGTTCTTTACCTTGTTTAAGAAAATATAGATATAATAAGGATGGGTAATCTATGCTTGTCTTGACCGTAATATTAACCGATGTGTCACGAAATTATTTACGTACTACATTTTTTGAAAATAATAATTGTATTACTTGAAGTTGAGCCTGGTTTCCAAGTTGATCTTATGACTCGCCGGTTTAGCGTCGGATTCGTTTCTAAGGAAATTTAACTCTAACATAGTGGGTTACGGGTTCTTGATTTGAAAGTTATGCACTCTGAAATCGATCATCTTTTATGATTGTGAAATCTCATATGAAATTAAGTCAAAGAATTATATTTTGGTAAATCTTGTTTAAAAGAAACTTTCCCTAATCCGACCTTTTATTAGTGGATCACAAGTTACAATTACTACCCTCATGTAAACTTAAAAAAATATAAACGCGGGTAATGTTCGTGTCTATAGTTAACTGGATAAAAAAGTATAGCCAAATCAACACTTTCTATTCAACATTCATGTCCAAACTTCCATAGATATTTCATCCTACAAAACCACATTATTCTCATCGAGTTGATGAGAATTTCTTTCATCGTCGGGTTTATTGTCTTAGAGTTATATTGAAGCAATGAATTAATTGGAGAGGGAATCTTGAAACTTGAAGGGAATGCTTTTTGGGATCTTTATAACGTGAATTATGTAACTAGTTGATTATATCGTATCATGATACAATAATGACGTAAAACGCTTTCATGTTGGATACAAGAAAGTGTGCAATATTGTTGGTGAAAAGTTGAAGGTGACCTTATTGTTGAGGGGCTTTGGACTTTAAATTTAACCAATAAATGAACTTTGATTTTATTTTACAATCGTGGTCCCAAAGTTAACAAAAATGGGTACAAAAAAAAAAAAAAAGAAGAAGAAGAAGAAGAACAAAAGAGGACAATCCACACAAGCAAAAGGACCAATTGGGTCTAAAGAAAGAGATTTGTTGGAAGATGATTGAAGCAATTTTGAAGCATGAACATGTTTAGCAATCATCATCAAATGCGCATAGCAAATGAGAAACTAGCATCTTCTATAAATAATTTCGCTCGACATGTCTCGATAGTATGTTGCAGTCAATCGGCGTCCCAGAGACGCTTGTTAAGTGATTGATTAGGAAGGCGTTAAAAAGTCTCTTAGCAAATGAACTATTCTAGTGAAATGTGGCCATGCCGGCGAAGTCCTCTTTTGCCTTAATGTAGCAAACAAAGAGAGCCAGCCTTTGTCCATGGCGGAGCCTTCCTTTATGATCACAGGGTGAGTTGTACCAAGTCAATGGGGACTGGACAGTCATGATGAACCCCTCATGGTCCTTGAACCGTTGGAGGAGACACCATCATCAGTCCGATCGCTTTCAGCGCAACCAATCATCACCACAAAAAATTGGTGTCCCTCCAAAAATTAAGAAAAAAATAATTTCACTAAAAACGTCTAAATAAAAATGCTAATACCGCATTTACTCCAAATTAATTTTCATGTTATAAAATATCTTGAGTTAGTATACACATAATTACTCAAAATGATTCAACCGTGTCACATCTAAATGAAAAAATCTAGATTGGTATCCTTGTGCTATATTTGCCCTCAAATTAATTTTTATGTCACAAATCTTCCAAACAGATACATGCGTGTCACATTTACTGTAATGCATTTAGGATAAATATGGCACTGATGTGGCACGAGCATATTAATTTGAGAATTTTTGTAATATAAAAATTAATTTATGATAGATATGTTATTGGATAAACGTAACACAAATATATTAATTTAGGACTTTTGTTGGTGTTAAAAGAAAAAGAGGTTATTTTCACCAAAAAAGAAAAAAGAAAAAGAGGTTATTTCCAATAAAAGAAAATAGAAATCAACACTAAAGTTTAATAACCCAATTTTTTTTTTTTTTAGCTAAAGTTTAATAACCCAATCGTACTCTATGATGGGATAGAATCTATCAAGCTGTTAACAAAAGTTAAAAATACTTATATTAGCTTCGGTGGTCCAAGGTGGGTCCCGCCTTCAGGTACGTTCCCCTTTCATGAATGCTCACCACGTGGAACGACTAAAGCCCCCGCTAACCGCTCGCTCCCGTCGCGACACCGACCGCGAGATATCGCGCCCCGAGATTTTGGCCCTAAAGACGACACGCGAAGCCCCACCTCGGAATTAGCCGTTTGTCGGGCGAGCGGGCCGGGGGCCGCGCCAGGTGCCGGATCGGTCGGTCCGCGTGTGGTGGGGGGGGACAAATTAGGAATAAGATCGATCTTCGGGGGTGGGAAATCGCAATATCGGACAAGTACGGGGGGGCGTCGATCACAATGCTTGGAGCCTGGCCTGGCCTGGGCGATGGTCTCGATGTTCGGAAAGGTCTCTCCCCTGCCCGGTCTGACGACGGGGGGTGACCGGATTTCTCGAAACCCCGCCAATTTTTTTTTTGTCCTTTGTTTTGGTATTATTGGATTCTAGCGGGGGCGCTCGGCAAATTAGTATTGACCTTCTTGGAGGGGGTAAAGGTGACTTGCTGGGCTGGCTCTTCTTTTTATTTTATTTTATTTTGAGCAACGTATGCTGTTTTCTATTAGCAGGAAAGGAGACGAGGGGATGGGGATGGGGATGGGGACGGGGGTCGTTTCTACCGATGGAGCCGTGCGCATTTTTTAGGGGGGATGCACATGGTGCGAAGATAAAAGTTTGGTTTCTGAGCAAAAGTGGGGATGAATTTGATTCCAAAAAAAGGTTGGTTGGATGGTGAAGTTGTTTTGATTTGGACGGGTGTGATGGGTCGGGTCATTTGTCGTGCCGGTGTAGCTTCAGGGATTGTGCCCACCGTCTTATGCACGAAGCCTTGTTCGATGCACGTAGATGGAGGCGGCTCGCGTGTCTTCGTGGAGATTACAATAATTGGAAAGTTTTGAATATCTCATATTATAAAAGAAAAGGTGGAATAGATTATAGAGCGTTGCAATGTAATTTTGACGGCTCGCGTGAACTTGTAGTATTGCATTAAACTGATAAATAACGAGCAATCAATTAAAGTTGGTATATGGATAACTAGATCCATACGTCATGGTGGTGAATGTAGCCATTTTTTTGTCATGGTTTTAGACTTTCCAGACTAAAAACAAGCTTGTACGTCCCCTAATAAATGGGATAATTGTACTAGCACGACTAGCCTTTCCTCCTTATAACGTTTTGTTTAGTAGTGTGGTAGACTGCATCGTCACGATAAATCATATCATGATATGTTTAGTTTGAATATGTGTGATTCATCAGGTCAAACATGCATATCATAGTATTATTACAAATTGATTTTGGCTTGCTATGGCAATACCTAGATTTCGAACAGGACATCCCCAACATCACTTGCACGAATCGATTGCATCTCTCCTTGCGCATTCCCAATACTTCATTGCTCATGTCCGAAAGCTCCACATTTAGCTCCTCGTTTGGGAGTGGAAGAGAGAGAGAGGGGAAGGGGGAGGGGTTGGAATAGATCTCATTGCGTTTTTTTTTTTTCTAATTATATAACGTATATCCTTTCGAATTGCATATATTCGTGAAAATCCCATCCCCTCTTTCCCTTTTTCGTGTTGACAATTCCAAAAGGAAAATAAATAAATGTACTTCTATACAGCATTTATAAAAAGGAAACACTCTTTTGTCCCTCAGCTGAAATTGGGTTTTCGGAATTCTAGTATCTCTTTCGAATGAACTATTCTTTTCATCAGACCTCCGATCCGAACATTGTCAGTGTCAGCCCTTGAGTCTAGGCATAGCAAAACTTTCGCGTCCAAGGCCACTGAAGCATAGCGAAGGCCCAAGAATGTTCACTGACTCCAGCAGTTTCCATAAGATTCGTGTGACCAAATAGGGCCTTGTGCCGTCCTAAGTACGATGTAAAATTGCTTCTTCTGAGATCTCGTCCGGACTTTGGCATTTTTTAGACATAAAGCAACTAGAGGGTAGAGTCGAGGGTAGAATCGGGGATAGGGCTTGAAAGCTATTATATCCCTAATTAAGAGGAGTAAGACGTGCGGACACCGACACGTTAAGATAAGAAATGCAGTCTGACAGCCCATCACATTAACGGACATGCGCAAACTTGTGTAACCAAACATTGAAGATCCAAGGCAGGCCTTGTGAATTGTTAGACGAATTGACAGTTCTATGGTCCATGGAGAGGGACGGGTCTTTTAGTCGTAATTCTTTGCAATTTCCTTTTTATAACGCACAAAAACTCGAAAGCCTGCGTAATTGCAGAGATTGTGAAAACCTAGCTTTTGTTTTTGGGCTGATGATCATCATGGGATCCTTGCGGACACCTTGAGACGAATGCCTGTAAAATTGCAGTGCCCGTGAAGTCCTAGCTCGGGTACATCCGCAAAGGAGTCAAGTTAGACCGTAGGGAGATTTGTAGGGTTACACAAAAACCCCTCGTGAAATTTTAGGGCGGTGTACAAAATTCTCATTTCATATGTAATTTTTTTACCCTCAAATGCATTAACGGTTACAGGGAAAAAAAGATAAAAAGAAGAAGAAGAAAGGTAATGATAGTAAAAAATACGTTATCGTTATTTTTTTTTATTTCACTTAGATTATAATCAGCTTATTTTAATTTTTAAAATTATTTATATTTTTTTGTATATTTTTATTAAGAGACTACCACTGTCCCCAATGAATTTGAAATTTCTTGCCGTAGTCACCATAGTGGTTCCATCCATCTATGTCATGTAAATTATTTATCTCTAATTGAAAAATAGATTAAATTGATTCTCTCTGTGCATTTTTTTAGTCGGTTTCATTTCGTAGTATCTTCATTTTCCATATACCATGTTGTATTGTGCCAAAAATTATAAGAGTGCATAACTTAGCCATTCCGATTGCCGTGGTCCTTTTAACTGGCTAACGAACAAATGATATATGAAAGGTAAAGTATTAAATATACGCATTTTAATGGTAATACGAACCTCTGGGATAAATGTGAAAAACTTTTTGTTATGAAGCTAACTATGATGTTATTATCTGTCCTAATTTTTTTAATCATTACAGTTTATCTTATTTTTCTTCAGTTTTATCTTATTTGAAGGTAAAAGAGTTATTTGACTTAAAGAAATAAGAAAAATTACAACTCTGCCTTTGACAAATCACATGTTACCCCTCATCGAGGGAAGAGCACCATCGATCCAACCAAATCTGACTCACTGTTTTTACAGCTGTAAAGTCTCTTCTCATTCATCATTTGGTAATGACAGCAACATTCTCGCCTTTAATTTATGCTGCTATCTTTTACTATTCGACGACACTGCTAGTTTAAACACTAGTTGACATATAAAATCGAACAATGACTTTCTCACAATTCTCAAGATTCAAAATATTTTTTACTTAATTTATGAGAAAGAGACGGGAACAAAAATAAAAAATAACTTGTATTCCGTACGGGCTTAAGGTGCATAAAGTCCCTTGGGCTAAATGAAAGGTGTTTGGCAATTTTTTTTAAAACCCCATTCGCAAAGGCTGGCCTTTAGAAGGCTTCAACCCAAGGTAGGTCTTAAGTTAATGTGCTTTCAATATTTTCGACATGCTCATCTAAGGTTTAATTTAAAAAAAAAATTGATCTAAAACTATCTTCACTGAATTTTTGTTTTTTTTGTTTTTGTTTTTTGTCTTTGCCCTCGTAATATCACTGTTCATCTTTTTTTTTTTTTTTTTTTTAAATGTTAAATTGGTCAACGTGATTGCGTGTGGCAACAAGCTGGAGAGAGGCCGGCTTGGTCGTGGCTACCTCCAGCGACTGTCACCTGCAAGTCGCGGTGACTCCTAGCGAGTCGTGATGACTGTAGATCTAGGTCGCGCGACCTCTGTGAAGGACTGCTTGAGGAAACCGGGTGAGACCCACTTGGTCGTGCGACCCCAACGAGGGCCACCTAAGGCTGCCCTTCATATGGAGGTCACATGACCTAGATTTGGGTCGTGCGACCAAGCGGCCCTCGCTGAGGTCGTGTGGGTCATGTGACCCTTGCCGGGGGTCACCTGACCTCAGGCGATCCTTGGCAATGGTCTTCGAGGGTCACCCGACCCTAAGTGGCTTCTGCCTATTATCTCTAGGGCTGCCTGAGGTCTTACAACCTCATATGTTAATCACCGGCGACATATTTCAATTATCAGTGGTTGCTTGCCTTTCGCCGGCCAATTTTTTTTTTCTTTTTTTAATCATAAAAGTCATTTGTAAATATAATTTATCCAAATATTATTTTGCTTAAAGGTACTTCACAATTGATTTTCATATTACATTTCAATAAACACAACTTATAGTTTTGAAAACCCCTTTAACTTAAAGTCTTTTGTATTTTTCCAAAGGCTTTTTTCAAAAGTCCAATAAAATGCACCCTTAGTTAGGAAGGAACCAGCAACTTGGTTTTTTTTTTTTTTTAATTGTACAATTATTTGAAAATCAACTAAATTGGTTTTTGACGAGACAATGTGGCTTTATGGAAAAGAACTAGCTAGACAAAAGGAATTCACTTCATTTCAATGGGATAACTACAAGAATGATTCGTGAACTTTAATCAAATGTACAAAATTGTCTTTAAATTTTTAATTTATTTAATATAGTCCCCAAAATTTGGATACATATTTAATCTGAGGAGTACATAAATATGGTCAATATTATTCTTGAACTTGTATTAAAGGAAGAACAATATTGTGCATTTTCATGTAGTTCTGGGATTAGATTAATAACATGCACAAAAAATTAATTAGTCACATTGAATGAAAAAAAATTCAGAGACAACATTTCATATTAGGTTAAAGTTCAATAATTATATTGAAAGGATTAAAGTTCAAAAACGACATCGAATGTTGGGTCAAAATTCAATAATCATTTGTGTTATTATGATTATTTCTCAATAGGGTTCTTCCCGTTCACAAAACAAACGAAAATTAATGACTTGAGTAGAGTGTTGCTTGTAAGTAGACTTGTCAAACGGATGAGTTGAGTCAAGTTTGGGTCAAGTCATAAATAATTCGACCCAAATTGATCCATTAACTAATTTATGATCAATTTATCATTTATGTAAATTTATTGATCCATACTGGACTCAATCCAACCCATATTGTTAAAACCTTTTTTTTTTTTGGCAACCCGAGAACCGCCGTCAACGGCATCGGCGACGTAAACCCGGGAGCACTAGTGCGGGGACCCACCACCCACGGCACCCCACTTAAGTCGCGCAACGTGACGAGGAGGGGACCGAACCCTGGCCGTTCGTGTGGCCAGTGTGTGTCCTAACTAACTCGCCCACCACGGGGTGGGTTTGTTAAAACACTTTTATAGTCAACTAAATCTAAAAAAATTATTTCTTATGATTTAAAAAAAATTATATTGTTAAACCGCTCCCATACAATTACAAAATTAATGGATAAACTTTATATATTTTTTAAACTGAGGCTTCATTTATTTCTAGAAAATTGTGATAATTCTGAAAATGATAATATTTTTCGGTGTTTGGTTAAAACTTGAAAAATGAATTAATTTTTTTTTCACTTGGCATACAAAATCTGATTTGATTTTTTATGCACTCCTTTTAAGTAATTTTAATTTTATTTTTTTTAAATTTGAAATTTGAAATTTTAATTATTTCATTTTTCAATTTTCTTTTTCTTTTAATCTTTATTCACTTTGGTTGCCAGCCATGGTGGCCATGGTCGGCAACAGGTGGGCTTTGGCTTGCAAGGGTTGGCTTGCTCAATTTCGGCGAGGTAAGCCTCATTAGCCTTAAGCAAGGCTCCACCTCACCGAGTTCGGCGAGATCTGAGTTCGCCTCGACGTTGGTGAGCTTGAGTCATGCCCTTGCTAGATCGGGGAGCCTTGAGTCTTACCAATAGGTAAGGCATCGACCTCGCTCGATCGGCCAGCTCGAGGCTCATCAATGCGATTAGGTGAAGGCTGGGAACCTTGCCCTGTGGATGAGGGTTTAAAAATAAATCCATTTGCAATCCATGTATAGTTAGATTTACAAAAAATTTAATTTATTTATTAAAATTTATTCGATCCACATATGATCCATCTCATTGAATATGGATTCAAAATGAATCAATCCATTTTGACATTTCTATGTTTACTCACAGGAAATATATTTCGAATCTATTAATATAATGTGGGGGCTCAAATGGGACCCGCGTAATTAATGATGTGCTCTGTATATCATACAATAAACAAATTTCAAGGACAAAAATCATACGTAATTTTCGTAAATAAAGTAGGGAATTTAGAAAGTAAGAAACAAAAAAAAGGGGGAGAGGAGAGAAAAGGCAGTGTGGCCGTGTCGATTAAGGCTATGCCAGAGGCTTCATTTATTTCTGGCCCAGAGCACAAACGAAACGACGCCGTAATGGACTCATCCGACACCAGCGGACGCAAGCCGGAGGAGCCAACGGAAGATGAAGAGACGAAGACGACGACGACGACGACGATGATTCGAGCCGCCGTCGAAGCCGTCCACTCCTCCCCTTCCCAGGCCGTCCTCTACCTCGCCGGCGGCGCCTCTCAGGTCCCACGCCTCTTCCCTTCCCTCGCTCATCGCGTCGTCGCCGCTCTTCTCGTCCGCGTGGATTTGTGACGCGTGTGAGCTGTTGAAACCAGGCCCTCGGGTGGTTGATGTCGGTTCCCGGAGCGTCCAACACCGTCCTCGAGGCCGTCGTCCCTTACTCCAGAATGTCCATGATACAGTTGCTCGGCAAGGTCCTCGTTCCTCCCCCTCGTTGCCGAACTCAATCCGCACACGAGTCGTGGTTTCTCGGCCGTTTCTATGTTGCGGCGATTTCTCGTTTTCGATTTCGATGTTGCGATCTTCGATCGGGATTGAAACGCCCGGTGTCCTCTATGAATGGTTTTGCAGATTCCTGCTCAATTCTGTAGCGAGCAAGTCGCGGAGGAATTGGCGCTGCTGGCTTACAACCGTGCTCTCAAGCTTTCTAGAACAGGTGACGGAATTTCATCAGTAATTCCAATTTTGTCTATGAAAGTGATTTAAACTCCATGAAGTTTGGGCTGCAGTAGCTAGTATTTAACTGTTCATGCTATAGTTCTATTGATTTCTGTTGCATTTTATATGTAGAAAGCGTTCCACTGTATTCTCCTACTGCTACTGTGTATGTAGAATGCCTTTTATCTGTTTCTTTCATTGCGGAAGCACATTAATCGTACATTAAGCAGAGGGAAAGTGGTATTCTTGACTAGTGTGTGCGGCGATATTCTTAAAGTTCCATTATTTCCTATAGGCGGCTCTCTTCTGTGGATTTCTGTGCTATTTTGATGCATGATCTAGCAGGATGTTTCAATTAGCTTGCCTGTCCTATTATCAACAAGATCAAAGTCAGTAAATGTTGCTGATTTTGCAAGCTATTTCACACGGTGGAATCTCTTAGTACTCACTCTTGATACACATGGATTGAGCCCCAGTGTAAATATTAAGCTCCTGACATGATGTAAGAATAACTCTAACAAGGGCTCCTATACCAGTTGACTTAGTCGGAGAAGCGACAGATCGCAAAAAGAACAAAAACATGGCTAAAATAGAGTTGAGTTGAAGCTGGAACAGAGAAAAGATATTTATGGTTTATGAAGAACCAATCATGTTTATTGAATGAAGAAAGCTAATGAGTTAGAGACTTAGACTTGTTTATACTGGGTTACAGATAATAGACGATCTTGATCTCAAATAACATCTCTAAACTCAACAATGCAATCTAATTGAACATTTGCATGACTATCGTGAGAAGAGACTAATTGAAAAAGTAACACTTCGAACTACTAAAATAGGATAATACTCCTGCATCACAACACTTGTTATGATATGCTATTCATTGCTTATGATGTCTTATAGAGCCGTGTCTATCTCTTCCCACTTTGCAGATTCCCCAGTTATTGGAGTGGGTTTCACTGGCTCTTTGGGCGGAAAACACCCAAAGCGTGGAGATCATAGGTATCATAAAATTGGAATAAGTATACTCTTGCCTCTTTTATATGTCAAAACAATTTAGCGCGTTGGTCCGTGTTATTAGATGGCATTGTGGTATATTTCATGGTAGGGCTATTGAATTGTCGAATCCTCATTTACAATGTTAACTTTTGTTGAAGTCACTTATCAGAATCAAGAGTTTTGTTTCTACTGCATTCTAACTCATTGTATCACATTCTGTTGTTCGATAATTGAGAATCACCATGAAAATCTCGGTGTAGGTCTGGGTTAACCCTTTGTTCTGTAGTCCATACTGGTTTGAGAAGTATAAATGAGTTTGCCAAATGATGATTGACAGAGTGAATAAGACTTTTCTGCCGTCGCATTTTTCTCTCTTCTATTGTTCTATTCTCGAGGACTTATCAAATTACTGAAATTTGGTGGTCTTAGAATATACCTATCGACGTGTATAATGGCACCATCAACGTAGGGTCCGCTTCAGGACTTAATCAACCACGATGTGCCTTTGAACCTTTAGGTTTTTTTGTATTATTATGTAAATTTGTTAAGTTGTTACTCCATCCACCTGATGGCTGTAACTTTATTTCATAAATAGGTTTCATGTATCGGCTAGAACATCTGACAGAAGCTGGGTGTCTACAGTTACCTTGTCAAAGGTAAGTGTATCCAATTTCGATGTTTTCTCTTCAGTCTGGTATGTATATCAAAGATTGTTGGTTTCATTAGGAGCCAAATGGATGTAGGGATTGCGAACAAGGGAGCAAGAAGATAAGGTCTCAAGCCAGTTTCTGCTGAAGGTATGGCAATTTAATGAAGACAAAATGTCAATTGAGAAAGTCTTCTGTCTTTCCTCTTTCTTTTTACCGTGTAAAATGTCGGAAGTTGGGGGCTATTTTGTAACTACAAAAGGAACTGTATTTTGGGACCTGTGCAAAGATGCATTTGGTCTCATAGTAGGTCTGGCCTGATCTTATGCTTAATCTCTCATGGGACTGATTCTTTGCCTTCTTCTTATAGTTAGTCCAAAAAAGTTTAACTTCCTATTTGCCACAGGCAATTGCAAATGCATGCAGAGTACCATCAACATCTATTTCAGAGTTGACAGAGTCTGATTTGTCGAGCGAATCTGAAAAAACTTTTGATGAAGATGAAGAATTGGAGCAGCTTATAAATGGCGAAGTATGCTTCAAGATGTATCCTTTCTCCAATGGTATAGATTCTAGTTGTGTTCTCCGGAATTGATATATACAATGCAAAAAATTGTTACTTATGCATTTTCTGCAGATTCACATGCGTCGGATGCAGAAAGAAAGATCATTTTGTCTGGTTCGTTTAATCCATTACATGATGGTCATCTGAAGTTGTTGGAAGTTGCTTCTAGGTACATTTGAGAGTTAATGTTTCCAAGTGACTTATGGTGTTGTGGAAATTTAACTTTATTTACTTTACTTGAGTGCAGATCGTTGATAATAAAGCAACTGATTGTTCATCTTTTGAGCTTACCCACCTTGTTGTCATGCTACATATCCTCTAGTTCTGCTAGGTGCTTTGAATTTAGAGCAACAGGCAACATGCCTTAAATTGAAGGCAAATATTGGTCTAGCTTAATTGTTTCACGGTACTTTGGCATTTGCTAACCATATGGACCAAAGCAAATAATATCAAGTTTCAAACTTTTATATATCCAGATAGTTTTACGACCAAAAAAGAAAAAATCCACATAGTTTTTATGCATTGTGTAGAATAAGCCCTCATCTATACAAGCTGTAGAACTTTAAATTACTATTGTGCGGTAGTCAAGAAAGCCGCAAACTGTTTTTTATGAACATAATTTAAACTTCAAGCAAGTGTTCAAAAAGCTTGAAAAATTGGATTTCTGGGAAAAGGGTAATGATTTAGACTTGTAACTTTGGCGGGGAAGGAAATGATTTAGTATAAAGCGAAGGAAAAAAATCAAACTGCAGTATAGATTCTAGTTTTTTCATTGTATTAAATTATATCTCTTTTTTCTTCTTTGGTTAAGTTCATGCTAACCTTTGGAATAACTAATGTGGACTTATCGTATTACACTATAAGTGCAAACATTCTAAGGACACAAAATGCATTGAATGGTTTTAATTAATTTTTAAGGACACTATGAGTGGACTTATCATATAACTTTCAGTGTACAGAATTCAACCATTATTAGAAGGCAATTGAAATTAGAGGGGAAGGATAATAGAATCGTTTTAATTAATTTCAAATGAAAATGCATTTTGAATTGATAATTTCACATGTATTGAACAATTTTTAAAGACATATAGGAAAAGAAATTTTAAATGTAAATTCCATCCATGTCATTAATTCATAGCTCCTTTGCTTTTGCAGCAAAATACATATCTAGTAGTAGATGTAGGTCAATTCCTAGCAACTTATCATTTTGTCCTAATGGCAGAATTTTGATGTTTTACTCTTCTTAATAAGTTATTGGGTAGTGTCTCCATTGTTGTGTCACGGTGAGTTGAACAGCCGTTTGTGGAGTACAAGCTTCGAATTCCTTCTTTGCAATATCTAAACAGATGCATGAAGTCCTCTTGTTATGGGTTTCTGATATTACATCATGTGCCATACCTGATATTCATGTTGGACTTTTGTCCTTTGATCAGATGTTACAATTTTTTCATTAATAAATGAATTCTACTGCAGTATCTGTGGCAATGGGTATCCATGTTTCGAAATTTCAGCAGTAAATGCGGATAAACCTCCACTATCAGTGCAAGAAATAAAAGATCGAGTGAAGCAATTTGAAAGAGTTGGTGAGATTTGCTTGTTCTTCGTTAACAGTCCTGCTGTGTACACTTTATTTTTCTGCCTGGATCTTCCACACTGGAAATTGAACGAACTCCAACTACGAAACCGCTTATGTATGTTTTTGCAGATAGATATATATGGCAATGAATATGAATATATTTGGCAATGGATATCCATACTGTATTGCATTTTACATAGATTCAATATCTATAGTGAAGATCCTGTGCTGATTTTTGAGCTTTCTGTAGAGATTTACCTCACAATTGCTGTACAGGCAGTTGCTTTGGTTTGAGGGGACTTGTTGTTTGCTGCCATTCCAAACTACTTTTGTGCCCTCTTACATTTTATTATAATTGGCTGCAATTGTGTGTCCTATCTGCATTGTGCTTATCAGGATGCAACATTGTATAAAGAGTCGTGCAAGCAAGGCTAGAGGTTCCACCGTTGTTTCTGAGGCACAGCGTGTTTTTGAAAAGAGAGGTTAATATATAGAAATATTACCATACTAAAAGCTGAAATTGTTTAATCACGGTGTTGGCCATTGACTGATGACTTGTGAATCATATGTGCTCTGCTTCTGCATAATCTGTACAGGAATGGGATGAGGCTTCGAAGTCAATATCCGTGTCTTTGTTTTTCTGAGGGCCTTTTCTGTTAGAACTGCTTTTAACTGCCAATGTTCCTTTTATACTTCTATTGGTATCAACCATCACACTTCTTGCAAATTTCAGGAAAAACTGTGATAATATCTAATCAACCATTTTTCTATAAGAAAGCGGAGCTTTTTCCAGGCAGTGCTTTTGTAATTGGTGCAGACACAGCAGTGAGACTTATTAATGTATGTTCTCAACCATCTACTGTAGATTGATTTTCTTTATTTTAGACAATAGCCCTGCATTAACTGTTCATAGCTGTCATAGGGTTGATGTTTCTTGATGTAGCATATGGCTCACTTTCAATTTTTACTGCAGCTTCGTCTTACTAGGGGTAAATGGAGTGCGAAAATTAAGGAATATGTTTGACTGTGTTTCCACTTTTTAGTATCGTGGAGCAAGGCTATTTCGTTTTCTTGATGCTTTTGCAGCGTTTATGGATTTTGTTTATAATTATGTCGTGCAGCCAAAATATTACAACGGGGATTATAAGAAGATGCTGCAAATACTTATTGGATGCAAAAGCACTGGATGCACTTTTCTGGTGGGCGGTCGTAATGTAGATGGAGTTTTCAAGGTCTGTCCTATGAGATTCTCGGAAATGTGCCCTTTTTCCCTTTCCTTTCTACCTTCATTACATTTTTTCCTTACTAACCCCAGAAACTTGATCCATCAAATGCAACACACTGCAGGTTCTCGAGGATTTTGACATTCCGGATGTTTTGAAGGACATGTTCGTATCAATCCCTCCTGAAATGTTTCGCATGGATGTTTCATCCACTGAAATAAGGCGAAGTCGTGGACTGTTATGATATACAGATGGCAGAGACAAAGGAATGGCGACTTTGTCAGTAAATTCATTGTTATATTATTAGATGTATGTCCATGTGTCACTCAACTCTTATTTATGCCCGTACAGAGAGGCATTATACCATACCTCTGGTGAAATAAAAATCTCAAATAAAGAATATATATCTTGGAGAGTTGGGGGCAACATGCAGATCACGAAGCGCATTGCTTATATTATTATAACTGTCGCTTATCATTAACTACTTAGTCAACCGAAAAAAGAAGAAGACCCAAATATGGGCTTGCTCATTTCCAACTTGTCATTGCAATTTTGCTTGCTGAAATACGATAAGTTCTCTTATGCTGTATATTCTATGCTAATAAATTGGAGTCTTCTTTGAGAGAGAGGTAAGGAGTGTTCTATCTTTGGGGATGTACATTCTGTTTTACTAGTTGTTGATGTTATCTACATCGGCATGAAGACGTGAACTCCCGGAGCATGAGAGGATGGACATAGTAGCAGTGACCACAGGTACTGTGCTATCAATGTTTTACTATGTTATGTCCTTCAACAACCATGAGCTGAACCGAAACCCAGAAGAAGAAAGAAGCTGCACTGATTTGTGGTGCATCAATTTGGATTCACGTTACTTGAATTAGAAAAGCCATTCTCTTTATCAGGGTATAGCTGCTGTAAACATAGCTGAGCCCTACTGATAGTCCTATCGGTTGAAGATCTAGTCTGGTCAGACACTACGAGAACTTGAAAGTACAGAAAAGATGGAGAAACTACATTTGACCTGCAAAATCTGGTTCTCATCAACGACCTTTTGAATTGAGAGGCGGCCTCTGAGGAAAATGTCAGATCAGGAGTGACCTCCAGGAACGAACCCTTTGGGGACGAGATTGTGCGATAGTAAGATTGCTGAGTGCTCATCCACCGCAAGCTGCGCCGCAATCGGCGGTGCAGTTGCTTGCATAAGTGCCGGTGTGGGCAGAGGCGGAGGCCTTGTCTTTGGACATGCCGTCGGCACACATGAACATAACCACAACGAAGAGAGCAAGGGAAAGCAGGAATGCCGTGAGGACGAGGACCGCACCATTGCTTGAGGCTTCGCCTACGGACACTCCGGTGGCGGCTTCTTTCCATTCCCTCACCATCTCTCTCTCTGACTATCAATCCTTGAGGACGTAATGAGAAAGGTATAATGAGGTAACGAGTGGTTATCGAGGAGCTCTTTATTATATTTTCAAGTGTCTGCCCACCCTCTTGGCTCTCCCTCGTTGAATGGGTCTATGAGGTGACTTCGTGTGGATATTTTAGGACGAGATTCCTTCACCCATCGAAGTCCTATGGTTGCCCCCCCGCCAATGACCGGTATGAATGTGACGCTTTTCATGCTCCACCCGAATCTGAAGCCGACCATTTTATCATTATTTTTGCCTTTCCTTAGGTCAATCCCCGAATCTTCTAATGGACACTCTGGCTCCATTTGTCTAAACATTTTTTTTTTTTTATTTCGTTTTTGTAAGTGATACAAGTCATTGTTCTTAGGAAAAATATTTTCCAAATCATTCAACTTTTATGAAATAAATGGAGTCCTAGATAGAGTCCGATCCCTTAAATTTTGACTTCTTGGATTTTCTCTATTGTCGGTCTATATTTACCGTTAGCCTAAGTTGTAACTCAAATTAGTGTGGGTACTCTAAGGGTGTGTTTGGTAACCGACCAAATAGTGTATGATTTTATCATCTTGTTTTCTGGAATAAAAAAAGAACATAAATTCATTTGGTAACTTTTGTATTCCCAGCAATAGATTTGAAATAGAATCAAGAAGAAATAAAAAAAAATGCTTTTTTTTGTTCCGAGAACAACTCTAGAATCAAGTCTTTTTTTATTTTTTTCCCTTCTTTTCCTTTGCTTCTTCTTTCTCTTGCCGGCAGCCTCATTGGTGTTTGCGAGGCCGAGCCTTGCATGGTCACGATGAGGCTTGACCTCAATGGGCCACCACGAGGCTAGGCCGATGGTTGGGTGAGGTTGGCCAAGCCTCGCCCAACGCCGACAAGGCTCGGGCTGACAAGGCTTGGCCTAGTCGGGGGTTGGTGATGTTTCAGCAAGGTCACTAGCCTTCGTTTGGCCAGTCATGAGGGCGGCAACTAGCTTAAGAAGAAGAAAAGAAAAAGAAAAGAAAAAGAAAAAAAAATTAAAATTGTTAAAAAATTAAAAGAAATTCTAAGTCTCAAAAGAATTTGAAGATCGTATCAAACGCATTTTTATCCCGAGAATAGAAAATTTTATACAGTTATCAAACACTTGAAATGTTTAGACAATAAAAAAAACTATTTATAATTAGAAATTATTCTTGAGAAGAGAATTATTATCAAACAGGCCCTAAGCGGCTTGGACATCTGACGTCATAAAGTAATAGTAGTTCAAAGATGATGTTTTCTCTTTTGCTAATAATAAATTATCCAAAATGCTTTAAACACATGACTAATTTTAATTATCCGAAATCGTTAGGGGAAGGACTTTCTGGTCTTGGATAATGTAGAACCTCAGCCTCGAATTAGAAACTTATTCAAAAAGGAGCTGCGATGGAAAGGGGGTTTGATCGGCATGGAATTGTTAATTATTGTACAGAATGGACTTGACCCGTTCCATTACCAAAATTACATAATTTAGAATCTTGTTCTTTTGAGTTTGGGGATGTGATGTCGTGATTAACGGGAGTAATCAATTGCACGTGGGATTTCAAGATAATCTTGGGCATAGATTAGTTTGACTTCACTGCATTTATTGCGATCTTTTTTTTTTTGAGTTTTTGATTGTCAATCACAAACACGAGCAATGGTAGATAACTCCCACTAGGTATAAACATAACTGAACTGTTATCGTGTTGCACTATAAGTCGTAATCATGTTATGAAATTAAATTATCATTAGTATGTTTGATAATACATGCTTTTAAACTACAGCATCATAGAATTGGACGGCGTTGCCCCTTTGAGGTGTTCGCCGAACAACGTTTTTCAAGCTGCGACGCCCCCTTTTTCCCACAGCCGAAAGCCGTGTGCTGGAGGGCTGTATGAAAAAATAGCCACGTCGCGAATCGCGGGCGAGCGTTCAGATGAGCGGGCTATAGTCGGCAACCGATGACGGTCCATCGCAATCACTTCGTTGCAAAGCGATCACTCCTTTGACTAGGAATCTAGGAAAGTAAGTGCCTTTTCCTTTTCATGCCCCGCCATGGACTTAGGGATTTAGATGGATGACATGGTCCAACCTTACCCAACTTCCATCCCAAAAAAGCTTTGAACTTTATTCAATGCTTTTGAAAAAAGTGGAGAAAGATAAGGGGCTTTTTCCGCAAGTGGACGTTAAAGAAGGAACCTGTTGAAGGGCGGATTTTTGCTCAACACGTTTGGTCGTTCAAATTATATGAATTTGCACGCATGTGTGACGAACTTTGTATAAACTATTCTGCTCGAGCACCTTTTGCCTTAACATTCTTTACTTATCCAAAATGTTATTTAAGATTTGATTGCATCGTGTTGGTGAATGGGCTTATCTTATGGTTCAAAGTAGCCTCTCGATGTTTCCAATAATAAACCCGACTTGACAAAACCCTCCGACGCCTCTGATAGGAAAAAGAAGAAGAAAGAACATGTGGTGCTCAATCTCCCAAAAAAAAAAAAAAGAAGTGAAATATATAAAATATGGCGACTTGATTTACGGACGATTTTACCTTTCCGTTTTTGAAAAATAGTTCTTTTTTTGTGTTGGTAGATTTTTTTAAAGAGCTGCTAAATGGTGACCTGAATTTTTTTTATTAGTAATCAACCGGTATTTTTGCAAAGTTACGAACTTTGTTTTTAAAATATAGTTAGAAAATTGTCAAGTTTTTTTGACGCGAGTAAGTTGCGTTTGGTAGATTGATCTAATTTAATGAGAAATTTATTAAATGTCTCGATTGTTCATAACTCCATATGCCTTTTTCTTGGATGAATTTGGAATTCCAAGCGCAACACCCCTTTATTTTTCTTCATCCTTTTACTTTCCCAGCGTGGCATGCGGGTACAAAAGCATATCTTTAAAAAAGCCATCAGTTTTGTATATTCTGGCTCGCAATCACAGGAGAAACCCAAAAAAATTAAGTCAGAACGACGTCAACATCGAATCGAAGTTCCAATCCAATTTATTCGTCATCAAGATAGAAAGTCATATGTACATATATCTTTATAGACGGAATTTCCAAAGATAATTTTCCCGCAAATTGATCTTTCGGTCCCGTTTTTCATTCCAATCTAGGTCCCCTAGGAATTTTGTCGAGGACTTCGGAATCAAATTTCTTGTACAGTTTCTTCGCGCCTCTCCTGCTTTTGCCAGCAAGATGATCCACTTGGTTCTCGTATCTCTCGTATAAAGCAGGTAGAGTCTCGATGCAAACAAAAGCTTACCATCAAAAAAAAAAAAAAAAAGAGAGAGAAAAAGAAAAATTAAACACAAAATATAAAAAGGAACAGCAGTTTGCATAGAAAAATAATTACTAAAAAGTAGAGGAAAAATAAAATGTTGCAGTGAATTTTAAGGAAGCTTACCAAAATATAGCAAATTCCATGAGCTTACGTAGTTGCCAAGGACGGACAGCATCCACAGGACTGCGATTGCCTGGAATTCATGCGGCAAAATATTCAAACAAATAGATAAAAAAACATAATTAAGGTTGGTCACATAATTAAAATAAAGAAAATGAGATTTGGACGACGAAATTCATACCCCGAAAAGTAGCCTCCAATCATTACCACTTGAAACGTAGTAAATCATCGAGAGTAATTTGTCAATTTTTCGATAAAGATATCGACACCCGGCCTCAGACAGCTGAAAGCTGTATACATTGGGAGGGTCCCTGATAAGCGAAGAATAGATAAGACTATTAGAAGGATTAAATAGATAGTTTTAGGTAATCGATTGTTGTAAAGCACTAGTCATCCACCTCTGAATTAAATCGGCCAAGTTAGACCAAATGAAAATGATGATCATCGATGCCAAGATAAGGTGACAGAGGAGGGTGACGAAATGGTACTCCACGACTTCGAAGAGAAACCATATAGCCGTGACCCCGATCAAGATCCCTAGCGATAGCTTCTTGTTCTTCCACAATAGCACGTCGGCGACTTGTGATGGCAAAACATTCTTGCAAAATTAGGAAAATTGGACAGGAAAAAAGAAAAGAAAAAAAGAAAAAAGAGAGAGATATAAAATGAATGGAGCAGTTTACATTTCCCCCTGCCGAGGATGTCATGTAGAGGCCTTTGACGGCCTAATGGCTTCTGCGAAAGCCGGGGGTGGTCGTCGGAATCGGATGAGTATATCGGCATGATCCTATATGTGTAGGTGGGTTAAGCTAATGCTTGTAGAATATTTCGCACAGTACCGTAATTGGTGCGTGGCTTATATAATGCAAAAGTGGTTCTAAGCTTAGGTTTCAAGAAAGTGGTCACGAATCACGATACAGAAGAAAGGAATGGCTTTGGGTACGATAATGATTTAGGGGCTCATGGTAAGCTTCCTTCACATGCTCATCTTTCATTAATATAATCACTGCTTGGGGATCCAGATATCTCCATCTCTCTGTCAATGCCAAGTATCCAAAATGGAGTAAGATTCTTTGTCTTGGCTTTTAAAATTAGACCCTTTTTGCGTTTTAGCATTCTTATATGATACGCCGGCTACGTAAGATTACTATTTTTTTTTTTTATAATACATGTCAATTACTAATGGTGTAGATACATTGAATGGTAGAACTATCAAGTGGTAAGTTACTCTTCAAGCCATAACCCCTCATCTCGAAAGAGATTGGTTTGAAATTGCCGACATGCACACGTGAATTATGTCATAAAAGAGTTTCACATCGAAAAGCTCGTGTGATGTGAAGATGTTAATATATCATAATATTCTATAACTTAATGGTTTAAACTTTTGAGTGAAGGTGAACTTAACTGAAGTTGATAGGCTCAGACTCAAACTCTTTCTTTACGAGCTCTCCAAATAAAGGAATTGAGCTTCTATTGCCGCACCTAATAATTGGTATCACAATCGATGGTTGATTGATGGTTGACTCCTAATGTGTATCGGCATTTGGGGTATATATCAAGAAATGAATCTTGCGACCAATGTGATTATTAGTCTGGCGAAAGAGAATATAGAGATGAAGGTCCTAATGGATGACAACCTTCATGTTTCAGTCTAGAAAAACAAACTAGGAATGAAGATGGGTGTTGGAGATTTAGGCTAAGATATGTAGATGAGAATGAAATCTGAATTGAAGTAGATAGACCTAACATTGAGGTCACACGTGAAGGAAGAACATAGAGTTGAACGTTGTAAATTGTGCTAGAAAAAAGTCCCATGACATAGAATTAGTGTATATGTGTGAATTGCGTTAGAAAAGAGTCCTATAACAGAGAATTTGTGTGGTATCGAATAGTTAATCTATTTTAGTTGTTTAAGCTTTGAGGGACAATTAGTTTGATTGGATATGTTGACGGGTTTAAGTTTGGATTTCCTTTTGGAGAGCTTCAAAGATAATGGTATTGGGCTTCTACCGTGCTTGCAATAAATGGTGTCGGGCCGATAATTGATTAGTGACCTACTCCCAATATGTATTGGTGTTTGGAGCATATCTCACATGATCAACGCGATTTCTGAGCAACCTTGACAGATTATAAGTGAGTATTTACATTAATGGGTCGCATTCCGCATCTAATTATACTTTGCCATATCAGGACACACTAATCATGTGAAGATGTGCTTGGAGTACGCCCATCATTCCTTTCATCAATCTCTCCATCACAAATTCTGGCTCGGCAGCTAAAAATTAACGGAAGCAGGAGCTTCTTAGTTCACTCTTCATCGGACACGCCAGGCCCGGGCTTCCTTTTCTATTAACGGGCTAATTGGTAATTAAGATCGCGAAAGGCCACCTTCTCATGTATATTATGGTTCCACAAGACCATCTCAAACTATAGTGGCTCGTCTAATTGGCCCACGTTCTCAGACGTTGGTTCATGGGATTTGCACATAAAGTGGGCATAAAGCCGAGTTATGTTGTTTGGGTCACGCTAATGTTGGTGCTCAAGGTCGACTCGCAAGCTGTCGTCGCACCACTTCAACCATTAAAACTAGCGAGTCGTCGCCATAAAATGCCATGAATTTAGATAGTCTATACTTATAGATAAGGAAACGCGTGCGCCGGCCGATTGACAAACCGGATCTTACAGGTGAGAAGGAATTTATATGCTAGAAGGAGTCTTGGCAATGTTGCTTTGTGACCGAATTGACGTCTCCATATATAAGAAATATAATTTTTTTTTTTAAATTTCTTACCACATATCTGAAAATCACGTCATTTTCGGTTTGCTAATGAATTACGGTTCCTTTAGGCTTTACTTTTGTGAATTATGCATTAAATCCGGTCAAATGGAGTGGGATTTAAAGATTTCTCATCATAGGATTCTTTATGTGTACAGGAGGTAATCATCTGGCTGTCATTCCAATGGGCCGGTTTGACCTTGTTTCATAAGATTCGCTTTGAATTGAACTCCAAATAGAAAAGGGAATGAATGACTTGGTCATCCATATACCGGAATATCAAATTCAGTAATGATTGAGTAGACTATATAAAGGGGGATCCTTCGATAATGCAAAGATCTTACCTACCACTTTTAAAGATTACTCGGCCCGAGAAACTTGGTACTTGCATCTTTCAGTTAGAGAAGACATGACAACGTCTATGAGTTTGTCTAGTTGCGTGGAGTTATGTCCACATAAAATTACAATTTATTGCTGTCTTATGCCCCTCATTCGCTCCACTTGGCTCTAACTAATCTAATTTTGTTAGAATGTCTAATCTAAAAACTTAAATTGATAATTAAAAGGAGCCTACATGTATATAAAGAGCATATGAACCCTTAGTCAAGGGCTTGAGATAAAATTAAAGCAGAACTTGACTCTCATACTATAGTAGAATGTCTAACCAAAAGCTTAAACTTATAGGTGAAGAAAGACTATATGTATATAAAGAACATATATAAAGAACATATATAATCCTAATCAAGTGACTTGTAGCCTGATTTATATGTAAGTTTTTGACCAGAAATTATATAACACAAGGCTAACTTATGCTTACGATAAATGTGTTAGAGCATTCATATACTAGAGCCATGTATCCCTACATTGACTTATACATTCTTAAAGCTCGTTCGGAGCCAATTTGGTGCATTTTTCAGTAGCACCCATAGTTGTGAAAAGGGATGTTGCAGCTTTTACAAATCTCTGCTAAACTTCTAATAGCTGCATCAATTTTAAGAGAGCTGCCTCAACCAGCTTTGAGGTGCTGCGGGTTTAAAGGATATTTTACTTAAAACACAACTTATAACACTTCATAGCATAAACGCATAGTAACACAGTAACACCGCAACCACAGCTATACCACGTCGCTATGTTGTACTACATGCTATAAAGTTACAGAATCTTAAAGTTAGGTGAGGCTTTCGTAGAAGTTACTGTAAATTAACGCTGATTTGGAGTTACTTTAGGCATGAGGGTGTCTATCAAACTGCTTATAAAAGTTGCAGCAGATAAAACTATTGCAAAAGCACTGTACGAGAACCTCTTTAGCATATCAATAGCTGTTGGTCTTAGTCTACTAGTATAAAATTAATGGGATAATAGCGTCAATGGTTCATGAACTTCAGTCCAATAAGTAATGTTATCCCCAAATTTTTGAGTTGTGTAATGTGATCCCTAAATTTTGGCTCAATGTGCATTGTTATTTGTAAACTTTAGTTTTGTTCATAAGTGCTCAATGTAATGTCTAAATTATATAAAAATATGCAAAAGTTCGGGGATCACATTAAACATTAAATCGGAGTTTAGGGACTATATTGAATAAATTAAAAATTTAAAAATGATAGTGTAAATTGAACCGAACCATTTGTGTCATTTTTTCAAAACCGCATCCCACAAATCAAGTGATAAGTAATGTAGATCTTGTCGAAAGTTGATGGCTTAGGGATAGAACCTATTACCTTCTCAATTTTGTATCTAATTACTTTTGGTCCCCCAAAACTTGCGATTTGCATCAACTCGCCCTGACTATCTTCCTCTTCCACACGAAGCTCTGTAGAGATTGAGGCAGAGCATGCCAGAATTCAAACTGGGCGCAAAGTCGGAGAGACGACTTATTTGAGGACTTCCCCACTTTCAGTTCTCTTGTCGTACTTCACGAGAGCATTCCACTTTCTCGTCCTCCAACTTGCTACGATAGCGACTATGAGATCGGTCAACTTGACGGCGTTGAATTTTCATGCGCATTCCCTGAAGTTTCAACGGTCCAAGATTGAGGCAGAGATACCCATACAGGCAGTGATATACACAGCACCACACTTTCAGTTTTGTCAGAAGAATCAAAGCTCCTCCAGCTCATCTCCAAGTCAAACTAATCAGGCAGACAGACCCACCATCCAAGAACCTCAAAACTTCACACTCTCTCTCTCCCCCCCTTCCCCCCACACATATGATATCTCCATTTTCGACCAAACTCCACCACCCCATCCATCCACAATGACCAGAACCAGAACCAGAACCAGAACCAGAACCAGAACAGTCCTCACACCTCCTCTGTCTCCTCTCCCAATCAACACGAGCCTCTCACTGCTGTTGCTCTTCTCTCTCTCCTTATCCCCGCGGGAGTCTCTCTCCCTCGTCGACACTCACTTTGGAAACTGCAGCCTCCCCTTCGCCTGCGGCGGCCTGAACATCACTTTCCCGTTCTATGTCCGCGACCGGCAGCCCTCCTACTGTGGCTTCCCGGGCTTCGCCCTGTCCTGCGCCAACGACCGCCCGGTCATCACTCTCGCTGGCGAGGACTATGTGGTCCGCGACATCTTCTACAAGAACCAGTCTCTCCACATCTCCAACGCTGCCCTCTCCGACGGCAACTCAACCGCCTTCACTTACTGTGCGCCCGGTTCCCTCAAGAACCTGACCATCCGGTCGAGTCTGTTCCAGCTGAGCCAGAACGTGACCGCCACCCTCTCTCTGTTATACAACTGCAACATCTCTACCCGCGCCGACGAGCTTCTGAACTACAAGATCAGCTGCCCTGGCGAAGAAGAAGGCGAAAGTGGGGTCGTTTTGGGGATATATGGGGACAGCAAGGATCAAGAAGTGATCGATGCCACAAAAAACTGCGGGACTTTGGTGGAGGCGCCGGTGGCGGCCGAGTGGAGAGGGAGTGCGGAGATAGGGGAGGCGTTGAGGAGCGGGTTCGTGGTGAACTGGACGGCGAGCGATTGCAGCGCGTGCGAGGAGAGCGGCGGCAAGTGTGGGTTTCAGTACGGGATCTTCCATTTCCGTTGCTACTGCCCGGACCGGCCTCATGCTTGGCATTGTACACCAACTGGTACGTTCACTTCTTCTCCGTCTTCTCAAGTTTATATAGCAAGTATCATGATAAGTTCTCATAGACAAATTCACGGATTAGTCTTATTATACGGAACAAGAAGGTTTATCACGGATACAGTAGAATTCTCTATAAATAAAAAAGGAAGCACTGGAAAAAGAAGGCGAATTGACCGCAAAACTTATCATCGAACAATCATAGAAATGGCGACGAAGTCTATTATCGTCGTCTTGATATAGCAACGATGCAAAATTAGCGATGACACATTGTTTCATCGCTGATTGCCGATTTTTTCTGCAATCAGAGGAAGACTTTATTTCATTCATTCCGGCCTCAAAACTTTAAGGCAGCTTAGTCTGTGTTTGCTTGTCTGAATTTCGGATTAGGATTAGTAGGATAAAGCACAATTATAAATCCTCCCAATATCATCCGAATTGTATAAAATCCCATCATATATTTGATTTCACTTAAGATAGGATTGAGAATATATGAATATCATGAAAAATCTTCCGAATATTCTCACCCTTAAATCGTACCTCCACTCTTAGACGATTCACTGTTTAGCTATGAGCTATAGCCACCGGAAGAGCTCTCTCTCTCGTGGCCCCTTCAGCGAACCAATCTACCTAATCTCTAGGCCACTCCTCGCTGCCGTCCACTCTGCCCTACCAGCTTCTGCCCATACCATCCCTCGCTGACGACTTTGGATTTAGTCACGTCCCCCCTGCACCAATTGCTCCCTTTGTCTCGCGTCGATCATCGGCCTTATCCCTCTCCCTCTTCCCCTCCCTCCTCCTGGCCATGTCTCTTGGCGTCTCGGCGGCGGCGGCAATTGCACAGTGGACATTGTTGTTGCTGGTAGCGAAAACAATAATGGAGGAGCAGATGACGGGATTGGATAAGGAAAAACTAATAGCAATGAATTATCAAAGTAGATTTTTCAAGTAATCAAACTGCGAGGAGGTTCGAAATCACAATCGTTCGACACGAACATGAGTGAGTTGGGAACGATTAACGATTCCTCGATGGATCAAGCTGATGTAGTCAGATGTGTCGCTCTATCAATCCATCACTGAATGATAATAGAGATTGTTATTGTATTTTTAATTTTTTTTTATTCAATTCGGGTTTATCCCAACCCTATGACAGATTTCTTATCCGGCAATTTATTTGGGCATATCCAGTCCGGAAGATGTGGCCAAATACCAAATAGGATAATTTGTTATCCTATCAAGACTCAAATCCGAACTACTTAAAGTAATGCTATGCATAATATGACTTGTATAAAATTAATACACTAATCGACGTAGGAGAATATACATAAGGTAGTTTCGGACAAGCAAAGCCACATTCAATAACTAATAACAGTATGTCGGATCATTTAATATATCTATTTTATGAATAAATTTCAATCCTCTTAGTGTTAGTATTAATATTTTGCCGTCTCGACGCGAAGAGTCAGCCTTTGCCATAATTTTTGTCACGAAGTGAGTGGCCGATGCATGACAAACCTTGATTGAGCTGGCTAGTCATTTTGGAGCTATTACATTCTTAATTAAGTTAATCATTGGATTTATTGTAGTAGGGCGGTTGAGAGTTCTCATACTATATTATTGTAGTCCAATGATTACCATAAATTGCATCGGAAACTACCAAGTTATTGTAGAATGAAGCCAGCAGGAGAAATGATATTGAAGAGCATTGTTGAGTATAAATCGGGGCTTTCCTGAATAGTTCAAGTTTTTAGAGTAAACGATTGGGTACTAAACTTTGCCAGACGTATTGAGACAGCGGTCTCAAATTCAATTTAAAGCAAAAAATTTTCACCAATTTATGGAATTCGACTTCTTAATTCGATTTCTTAATTTTTTAGTCTCGGCCATTCTTTTCTCTATGGGTATTAGGGCAAGCACGGCCTCCATATACTGTTTATGGTAATGAGAAAATTTTTAGTCTCAGCCATTCTTTTTCTCTATGGGTAATGTACTATTGTCTTAGCAAAATAATTTACTTAATATATACTTCTAATCATCAATATCTATGTTTTTTGCTGTTTCATCACATTTACTTTTTGCTTTCCATTTTAATATATAATTTCAATTTTATCGATGGCAATTTTTTTTATAACAGCTTTTCTATTATCCATATACTATAGAGGATTTAGATGAGACTCATAATTGATCATAGTTAAGCCATCTGGTTCACTAATAGTGAAACAATTCGTTACTTGTAATTTATGTACAATTTATTTGGATAATTTAATGCATTTAATTTTTCAATTTTATCTTTAGGATAATTATATAGTGTTTTCTTGATCGCAAGTTAATTTCAAGTTCTTTTTTTAATTAATTTTTGTATTTCCAAAATAAAACATTTAATGGATATTTTTATTTATTTATTTGAATTGTGATTTATAACTTAGGTGCTAATTATTAACTGGTTAATTACATTTTCAGCAGGTTTAAGTAATTCTTTATATTTACTTTACTTCTTGTAAGAAGATGATGTTTTCTATTTTTGATCTTAATTGGTCAATTGCCTGACTGTAATTTAGCTTTCTAATATTAACTATGCCATCATTTCTTAATTATTGTGTTTTCCATTAGTATTATTACTTTTGTATTTTGGCAACTTTGCTTTTAGAATTTTCAGTGCCTACACTTCAGATTTACAACTAGAACTTAATATTAGACTTTGTTTGTTTAGTGGGAAATAAATGATTTGAAATTTGTTTCCTAAAAATAATTGGTTATATAATTTAAAATAAATACATGAAAAATAATTTCATTATTATAATAATAATTTATGTCTAAAAATTCTTATGGATGATGAAAGTAATTTTGGTTTATTTATTTTTATAAGCGATAAAAGCGATCATTTTTAGAAAATTATTTTTTAAATTATTCATTTTCTGTGAAATGAATGAATTCTTACTATAGATTGAGATTACTGTGGAAAGGTCGACGTCATGGCTGATAGATCAAGAATCAACCAAAGTACTGAGTTTGACATTTTCAAAACGGAGATGGGGTCAAGTTGCTAGTTTTCTAAGCTATGACCGATTGCTGATGTTTGAATGCCGGAAAAAATGAATACCCTAAATAAAGACTTGTCACGGACATGAATGTCATAATATCATGACGACTCCGAGTAAGCCAGTCTTCCTTAGACGTTCGGAGGGAAGACTTTGACCCAAAGTCCCCGTGGACAACTCTCAAAGCTATGGAGAAAGCTGGTTCCCTGATCTGTCTTTCTTTCCCTTCTTTCTTCGCTTCTGAAATTTCGACCAAAAGCAGCTCCCGGACTGCACCGATGGACTGCACCGATGTGCTATGGAGTCATTGACGATGATGTTTTATGTCCTTTTTTCCTTGTCCAGAGCGATATGTCCCTGTAGCGTTCGCTTGCCTGCATTTGGACTGTTTCGCGTTTAAGGCTGAATGTTACGTAAACGTCACTGATATAAGTACATGGAAAGGTCGGACTTTCGTGCATGATTCGGACCTTATGTTTCTGTTTGACTATGCAACAGCTAGTATATAGGAAGGTCATATTTTAATATCCAAGTATTTACAAGTGCTAAATAGTAACGACTTCAACCATTCGAGGGTATGTACGGTTACGTCCTCTCAAGTGCAATCCGGCCTTCTCTACTTCTTTCACATTCTTCAGCATGTCTCCGGTATTGAATCCACGAAACGTGCTGAGCTTTAGAGCCTCCCTGTTTAGGCGGATCAATATTATCATCATCAGTCTCAGCATATTTTATTCGACTTCGTCCTGTCTCTGGAGGTGAACCCGAAATTTGATGATTGTCAGCCAAAGAACTGTGGTACTAGCCCACACATAAGCTACCCTTTTTGGATCCTGAAAGTTCAACAACCTTATTGTGGCTTTCCTGGCTTCGAGATAGGGTGCCACAACCATAGGCCAATTTATCGGACAATTTGATCTAGTTATGTGATTGAAGACGTTTCGTATGGCGAGAACTCGTTCAGAGTGGTGAACGAAGCGGTACTGAATGCTAGGTGCCCCCTACCGAGTCTCGACTACTCTTTCGACTGCTTACCTAATACTTTCAGTCCGGACTAGTCTGATCTCTGCATTTTCCATAATTGCAATGAGTCATTTTCAGTTAATTCCACAATATCTCGGGCCAAGTGTGGTCCAAGTGAAGGGAAGAATTCTTTGGTGGCGATAGCTAGTAAGTGTGATAACTTGAACCGGAATAGAGCGCCGTGCCAGTAGTTGGTGGCCACCCCGGTTCAGATACGAAGTTGGAAGGTGAATCAAAGTGTTGAGTACCTGAAGTTATTGGAGGATGGTATCACACTGAACTGGATGGGGTACAATTGCATGAGATGTCGAAGAAGTGGGGGGTGGTGCAGCTGTGAAAATGGCATGATTGTGTGCTATTGCCCAGATTGAGCACATCTCGAACACTGTGGTGATGGTAAGGTGCCGCAAACTATTCTAACTTAGGCTTTCACATTCTGCTCTTCTAGAAAGTTTTTCTTCACCATTTGATTCCAGTCCTCTAGACCAAATGGGACCAATCTGTGAGAAAATAAGATTACTGAGCGTTTTTATATCAATTCGCGTGCATTTGAGATATATACAATTTCAAATGAGCTCTCTGTCTGCTTTATCTCTGTAGAATTGGTTCTCCTGATCCTTTAGTCCAAAAACTTCAGCTTGATTTCTTTGGCTTCTTAGGTGTTCTTTTCTACCGCTTGATTACTCCATCTGCTTACTTCCACTCCTCATTTCTAGTATAAGTTTAATACGTCGCATGGACAAATAAGCCACAAAGAAAACATAAGAGCTCAATCTAGTTGAAATTGCCGAGCACATATTAGTTTGAATGTCTCTACTGGTATTTGCGAAGTGTGTGTTTGATGCGTGTGCAAGTGAGTGTTTTTTGTGTGAACTATCAAGAGAGCAAAATAACTAAGAACAATGTGGGTAAAAAATGATTAGGCAAAGCAACGATAGAGAGTGGTGGTAAGGGAGTACAAGGGAACAAAAAGAAAACTTTTTTTTTAATATTTAGTTAGAGTATAAAAGAAAGGGGAAGGAGCTTACCTTGTTGGTCTGCCCCTCAAAATGGACGGCCACAAGCCTATTTATAGGCCTACATCAACGACTTCTTCATGCAAAAATCTCTGCTCAAGTCAGAGATTTTCTTGTCCTTAGTCAGCTCTATTAATGAGCTTGTAAACCGACTTTCAAGGGGAAATATCTCTACAAATCGTAGAGATAATCTTGTGGTCTACTCTACATAAATCTAGTGTACTCAAGAGATTTCCTTTGCCACCAAAGTCAGGATTTTTCTTATAGTATCCTCTAGTTGATTCTAGAAATTGGATTAGTAATTTAACAGTCTCAAGCTGAGTTAAATTCTGAATAAATATTTATAGGTCCTCGAAAATACTCAAGGAGGAATAGATACCTTCTCAATTATTTATCGTCATCTCGAGCATACTGTCTAAAAATTTTGTTCTTTTTCCACCATCTCTTCTGTCTCTCGACGTTTGGTTGTTAGATATGATGGTTTCAAGATATACAGTTTTGAACTTGTAGAGGAGGATTATGCTAGAAGCCGATTGAAGAAATTATCAGAACAACAATGATACCCTCAATTATTATGTCCGTTCTTCAAATGGATGCATACATCATTGGAAGTATGCATACATCATTGGAAGTTCATCACTTTTCTCTTCTTCCTCCTCATTTTGCTACAATCCTGTCACGTTCATCTTCACGTGAAAGAACTAGAGGAGAAAACCCAGTTCCTGTTCGCTTACTGAGGCCAACATAGGTAGTGCAACCTGTAAATTATCAAGATCACATCATCATAAAATCAGTCAGGAATTAGTGTTTATGGGACTTTTCTGTTTCGACCTCCTTAACATCGACCTTCTTCGCTACCAGTTGTCTCCTGCCGTGTCTCTCTGCCTTTGACTGTCACGAGCTCAAGTTGTCATAGTACTCGACCTTGAAAGAGATCAAGGGAGGAGGACGAGTCTCGATAAAAATCGTGGTGGTCCGGGGGTTTGAAATCGACCCAGGAAAGCCTATGGGAGAGTTTCGAAACCCCGTCAAACGAAGTTAGAAACTTTGCAGGGAAACAAAGTTGGCCACAGAAAGAAAGGTGGCTATGGGCCCGTGGCCGATGGAGTGAAATCGACCTTGAGTCCTGAAAATGGACCTTTTTTAGCCTAAGTATGTAGTTGTAATCGATTTTTCCTTTCACTGAGCAAATATGTGGTCCACTACGTTTGCTCTTTCGGGTCCTCTGCGCTCAGATGACCCAGTCAATTGGCGCGCTTACGTGAAAAAGGATTCAACGAGACATTCATATAATGCGATCTTCAGCGTGAGCAACTGTATCTCACTTGAGCCCCTTCTGTCTGTGCTATGCGCACACCAAAGCTTTCCTGTTTCTGATTGTTCCTGTGCTTCTATTGTTCCCCTCTAAAATTCCTGAAATGGGCGTCCAGAGCTCCATAAGTTCCAAGGTTTTGCTTCGCCATGTCATTGGCATTTTGACGATTATTTCTTTGGAAGACTGGGTTCCATCATTGAGCCTACAGTATGGAAACCGCGCTCATGGCGAGTGTGAGGTCATAATAGGTTCTCTCTTTGGGAACTACACTGAACGATGTAGTCGTGATAAGCCACTGCTTGAACTACAACCTTTTGGGGACTACCTTGTCGATAATGAAAATCAATCTTTTGCGTCGATCTCAGAGTTAGAGAGAAAGGGCAATGCTTGTTTTGTTCCGCCTCCTCATCCTGATGTTCCCACTATTGAATTGCTCTCCTTCCCTAAATCCCATGAAGGGCCTTCATACCTAGCATTTCTCCGTGATTGCACCAGCTTCCCAATTTTTGGTGATGATCCACCTCCTGACTTGACTTGCCTCCCCAATGGCACCAACCGCTCTTACGTCGCTCTTATGCGTAGACATAAACACCCGCATCTAAGTAAGTCAGCCTGCAAGAGTCCTGTTATTGTACCTGTTGAATTAGCCAGAGATGATAGAGAGAAAATAAAAGAAGATGAGTGCGAGGAGAAGTTGAAGCACGGGCTTAGATTGAAATGGGATTTAACCTCCTGGGAGAGCTGTGTTAAATGCAAAATAAGTGGAGGCAAATGCAGAAGACGTGATGGACGTTTCCTGTGCAGAGGTAATACTTTTCGATTAATTCCCTGTAATAGCAACAACGGTTGAAATTCTCCCACGTGTTTTTCGGTTAATTTCCTCGCCATTCTCTCCAAACTTGATAAGAGGTCGTCAAAGGAAGAGGAAGAACTTTTTTCACTTCCTTTGGTTTTCTACTCTCAGTTCCTTTTTCCCACCTAGGCTTCATTCACCAAGCCATCACTTTTTTATTTACATTTTTTTCGAACATTCTTTTGTAGATGTAGGATATGTTTATTTTGGGGAAAATTTTATGATAAAGGAAAATAAATTCTGTAGAAATCATTTTCAAGAAAAAAAAATGTATTTTACTCTTTTCGAATCAGGGAATTCATCTTCCTAACTTTAAATATGCATATTTTTTTTCAACCGAAAATGGTTTGACCGATCATTTTAACAAACCAAACATATTGAAGTTTTGAAAACTAATTCACGGAAAATTCTTTCACTCAAACAAACGTACCTTTAGTAGTTAGATGAATTCATAGCAATGTCATTTCCTTCCTCGCATCAAAGATGAAGAACTACAGGACAACATCTCCAGATCACGGATACATAGTCTTGCTGCAGTTGCTTTTGTGGATCTCAACCCTGCATTAATCATATGCACAGCTCAGTAAATAGTGAAATTTTTTAGACTGTCAATGTTTACGCTGGCCAGTTCCAACGAGAGTGTAGAGATGTGTCGAGGATTTTAGATGATTACTGAATTTATGATGCGGAGGCCGGGTTATGATTCAATAAGAGAAGACAGATGCATGGAAAGGAAAACGTAAAGGGGAAAGTTTTCCGTGCGTGTTTGCTTATGCTTGTTTCGCATCAGCTTAAAGTTTCAGTTAACACTGTCGCCTACAATGCTCCATTAAGCTTAGTTCTGCAATTTACTTGTGATTTGTAACTTGAGGGAATGTCTATTTTTCCTAAATGTGTATTATGTTAAGTGATATTCAATTGATCGATAGGATTTTATGTTAGATCAAGGAAGCTAGTGTCCGTATTCCTGTTCTATATTTTTTATTATGTGGATTGGATCTGTATTTGTGGAATTCATATCTGACTCAAAAGCCATCTTTTGGCACATCTTTGCTGCAGGAAACGATGCACCTTTGAAGATTGGATTAGGTCAGTCAAATCTTTTTCATGGGGGACATTATACAATCCTTTGAGTATATATCAGTGCATTAAGCATGGTTTGTTGATTGCCAAATAATCTTGTTGACACATACTTCGAGCACAATTACGATGCAAGAGCACAATGACATACTTCGTAAATTTGGGGACATCTCACAGTCAAAAGTTCTCTGAAATTTTCCATTTCCTACCTGGCGCTGATGCAAATCTACTGACACTTTTGTTCGTCAGGTTGCGGATTTGGTGCCTTGGCCAGTATTTTTCTCTGTTCATGCATCTATATGATCCGCCACAAACAACAGCATTGCTTCTCAATATTCCACTCAAGGCATGCTTCATCTGATTCTTCCACGAAAGCAGATCTTGAAGTGGGCGATGTATGCTTCGGGGTCCCCATTTTCACCAACGCCGAGCTTGAAGAAGCTACTAACCATTTTGATACTGCCCGGGAGCTCGGAGATGGAGGTTTTGGAATTGTGTACTATGGTAAGAGCTTAACGAAAGAGGCTAATTAGGCAGCCTGCATATAAATGGCGTGGAATTCTAGAAACTAGGAATCTAAGAGGGTCATTCTCCATTTTCTTAAACAGGCAAACTTCGAGATGGCCGGGAAGTAGCTGTTAAGCGTCTATTCGACCACAACTATCGGCGGGTGAAGCAGTTCATAACTGAAGTCGAAATCCTAACTCGCTTGCGCCACAAAAACCTCGTCTCTTTATATGGTTGCACTTCGCGGCACAGCCGTGAACTCCTGCTGGTCTATGAGTACATCCCGAACGGCACAGTAGCCGATCATCTACATGGGGACCGAGCGAAGCAGGACCCTCTCCGGTGGCGTACTCGTGTTAGCATCGCCATAGAAACCGCCACCGCATTGGCTTACCTTCATGCATCTGACATAATCCACCGTGACGTGAAGACTAACAACATCCTCCTCGACAATAACTTTTGCGTCAAAGTAGCAGATTTCGGCCTTTCTCGGCTGTTCCCCAACAATGTGAGCCACGTCTCAACCGCTCCTCAGGGGACTCCGGGTTATGTGGACCCTGAGTATCACCAGTATTACCAGCTTACGGAGAAGAGTGATGTCTACAGTTTTGGGGTAGTATTAGTGGAACTCATATCGTCCATGCCGGCAGTGGATATAAGCCGAGACAGGCACGAGATTAATTTGGCGAACTTAGCAACTAGCAAGATACGGAACCACGAGTTCCGCCAATTGATCGATCCAAATTTGGGGTTTGAGTCGGATCCCGAAATCAATAGGATGATCACGGCTGTGGCCGAGCTGGCTTTCAGGTGCTTGCAACAGGACAAGGACATGCGGCCCTCCATGGAGACTGTCCTGGAGGAGTTGAAGGCAATTTTGAGTGGGACACATGAGCCCGACAAGTCAAAGGATGTGAGCTATGATAATGGCCCTGGTCGAAGCAAGAACCCGCCTCCTTCGCTGGAATGTGACAATGTGGGGCTGTTGAAGAATGCGAAGGCGCCGACTTCACCTGTTTCCGTGACTCAAAAATGGGAAGCAGCGGTAGCTCCTCTGCACATAGTGGTTAACTTGTAGTCTTATCAGTTCTCTCCTGCGAATTTCCCTTCTCCTCCATCTTGGCTTAAAGTTTGCTTGCATTTGGGTAATGGTTTCTAGCTAATATTATCTGCGATGTAGATGATATAGCAGGCGATCAAGTTTTCCATTTTGGTCTTCATTTTTCAGCTTGAACATGTCAGCACTTCTGTTGAGGCTGGAGGAGGATTTGATGTAAGTACTACATAGTAAGGAGCACTTTCCTAGAGCGTGAATAAAGGATTGTACACATATTTGCCATCGTCCCTCTCTTTATCACAATATTTCAGGCGTTTGAAGAGTTTTCCCAGTTCAGGGTTGAAACATATAGACTTGCGATGATTTTCTCACAACAGCTTACGACATTATCTGATTTGCTCCTTAAAAGAACACAAAGTCACGCTGGAAGTCATGTCGAGTCTCATTCTAGAAACAGGCCTCGGATAATACGTGATAGCTCGATCTTTGTCGGAGTCTAGTGATGAAGTTCCTTTACCTTCAAACTTGCGTAGTGAGAGTTTCACGCAGCAATAGACACGTCAGGGGAGAAACTTGTCATATGCCATGTGTTGAAGTGGTTTCACAGACCTCATCATATATGGAAATGGAAATACAAACCATCATCCCTCGTATCGTGTATGTCATAAGGAAGGCTTATTCTCACTTGAGGGCTAATCTGCATAAATAAAGGAGTGTCGGACACCTGGAGTGCCAAAACTTGGCACGAAGGGACACTTAAATGCCAAAAGTTAGGAAAGTAACATTTAGGTGCCAAAATCAGAACAAAATGGATTACTTAAGCACCAATGGTGAGAAAATCCGGCCAAAATGCTTACGTAGCGATTTTCCGGCTAGGTAAGTGCAAAACGACGTCATTTTGTATGCTGACGTGGCTAGACAAGTGCAAAATGACGTCGTTTTGCTGTTGATGTGGGTAAATAATTAATATAAAAATTAATCAAATCAATTTTTTTGAAAAAAAAAAAAAAACAAAGAGAGAGAGAAGGATGGAGACTGCAAGCGGTTAAGTTTTATAGTAACATTCAAATCCATGCAAAAACGGCGACGCTTTTGTGTTTTTTTTTTTTTTTCTAAGTCATCTCTTCGGCGAGCTACATAAGCCAGCAAAATTAATAAAAAATTGGCCACGTAGGATTTCCGGCAGGGTTTGCCAGAGGTGACACTCAAGTGTCCCATTTTTTTTAAAAAAAGTGACACTTAAGTGTAATTTTCCTAACTTTTGGCACTTAAATGTCCATTCGTGCACATTTGGGGTGTATTTTTTCCATAAATAAAGTATGAGACAGATTTTTCTGCTGAGATCCTGATTAAAGTAATGTTGTGCATAATAAGACATGTATAAAATTAATATACTAACTGATGGAGGAGACTACACATAAGCTAGTTTCAGACAGGCGAGTCATATTCAATACTAATAACAGTTTGTTGCATCACTTAATATATCTGTTTTATAAATAAATCTCAATCCTCTCTTAGTGTTACTATCAATATTTGGCTGTCTCGACGCCAAGAGTTGGCTTTTACCAGAATATTTTGCCACGAAGTGAGTGGCCGATGCATGACAAACCTTGATTGAGTTGGCTAGTCATTTTGGAGCTGTTACATTCTTAATTAAGTTAATCATTGGATTTATTATAGTAGGGCGATTGAGAGTTCTCATACTATGTTATGATTACCATAAATTGCATCGGAAACTACCAAGTTATTGTAGAATGAAACCAACAGGAGATATGATATTGAAGAGCATTGTTGAGTATAAATCAAGCCTTTCTTGAGTAGTTCAAGTTTTTAGAGTAAATGATTGGGTACTAAACTTTGACATGACGTATTGAGGCAGTGGTCTCATATTCAATTTAAAGCAAAAAATTTTCATCGATTTATGGAATTTGATTTCTTAATTCGATTTCTTAAATTTTTAGTCTCGCCCATTCTTTTCTCTATAGGTATTAGTGCCACACCCTGAAATCATCGAGAATGGGGGTGACACGATCGTCCCACCACCCGAAGGATGCAACCTCAAACCATACCTAAAGTCTACTTCCTAAAGTCCCCATGATAGCGCTCTTGCTCTACTAATTGCTAACCAAAGAACTTGAAAAGGTTAGGAAATAAAGGGATGAGCAACCACAAGCTCAGTGAGTAGTATATATCCCATCCAAGCATATCGAGCAACCGCTATGCATATATATGTATGTATGTATGTATGTATGTATGTATGTATGTATAGAGCACTAGTAGAAACCCATAATCCAACTCTTTAATATACATATCAAATCATATAAGAGATGTTTCATTCCAACAAGCTTTATACAATTCAGAAAATACTTATTTAAACCATTATGACAATTCAAGTATCAATGGTCAAGTCTATTGATTAATCTCTGTAAAAAATCATATCAATGGTCCATCCATTTATCCATCTCATATCAAAACACATGTCAATGGTCCATCCATTGACCAATCTTTTGGTCAATACCTAACCATGGTCACGACACAACGCCTTATCACAAGGCGACCAAGATTTCCCCCTTGGCAAGGTCTTCACCAACAAAGCTGATGGCTTCACCCATAAGGATATTCTAAACCAGGTATGCATACCCGCAAGCCCTTCCAAGGGCTCACATCGATATTGAGCACCAAAACCACATCCTTCAATATCCAAAAATTCAATCCATAAATCAATTTCATAATCCACAATCAATATTAGCAATTGATTTCTCAAAACAAACACATAATCTTTCTAAACTTCATTCATCAAAATGAATACATTTCATAAGACATTTCTCAAACTATTTCAGAATCCTTTCATAAACCACATTCACGACAAAATGCGTTTCATAACGCCTTTCTCAAAATTATTTTAGAATTCATTCCATAAATCGGCTCACAAAATGATACACATTCTCAAATATTAAAAAGTAGTAATTGCCCGATCCAGACTTTTATACAATAAACATGCTTTAATTACTTGTATGATACTCAAATCTTTATTTTTTTCAAGACGTGAGTTTACAAATCCATAGAAGATATAGCACCACTCACTTTGTCGCCTACGACCAAACAATAAACGATAATCATATCATCGAACTCATGACCCTATCAAATAACCGAGGAATAACGTTAAAATCAAATAAAACTCTAACTCAACACGAAACGACTAAACTACACCTTAACGCTAACAAAATGATTCCTACGCACTAACAAATCGCTTATCCAAAGCGATTATTCAAGTCGTTCGCAATGCAGAATTTCGGCACACAACTTGATTACGCCATAACTTTCTCCTCCGAACCCTGTTCCGAATGTATTTATAGTCAATGGAAAGCCCTTCAAACATGCTACAAGAATCCTAACTTGACCGTCCCAAAGTGAAGCCGAAAAATGACAAAATACAGGCTTGAATCTGCTGGACGCGCATTGATCATCGCGCGCTGGAAGCTTCAAAATTTTGTTTCGAGCAAACAGTAAGCTCAAATTATGATCCTAATATCCCACGGCTTTACAACATCATAAACTATCATTTCTATAAAAATATGTGGTTCAACGACTCAAAAATTAGATTTCGCCGCTCGATTTTTCGAAAATTCTGAATTTGAGCCATAATCCTGGAAAGCACTTTGATTGAACGAACGGGGGGCTTAAGCTCTTACCAGGCATTGTGAATAAGCTTGGTGAGGTGCCCGTGGCATGAAGGTACAAAGCTCTCTCTTCTCTTTCTTCTTCTTCTTCTTCATTCTTTTTTCTTTTCTCCTCCATTTTTCTGCCCACCTTTTGCCCAAACGTGTGCTTTCTTTCCCTTTTATCTCTTCCCTTTTTTTTTTTTTTTTTTCTTCTCTCTTTTTGACTTTTCAACCTTTCTATTGTTTGACCGACCAAAAAAAAAAACTTTCTGTTGTTTCTCTCTCTCTTTGCTGGGTCCCACTGATGGCCAATATTACAATAAGGGCAAGCACGGCCTCCATAAACTGTTTAGGTGATGAGAAAATTTCGTAAAAAAGTGGATTTCCATAGAAGATTATATCTTGCCTCAATTATCAATTTATTCATGGGTAATGCAATATTGTCTGGGCAAAATAATTTACTTAATTTATACTATTAATCATAAATATCTATGTTATTTGGTGTTTCATCACATTTACTTTTGCTTTTCCATTTTAATATATAAGGATTAATACCTTGAAAAACCCCAAACTAGGTACACCTGTGACAAATTTACGTAAAACTATTTTTTTTTGACAACCAAAAACCCAAAACTGGTATATCTTTGACAAATTTACCCCAAACCGGTACACTTGTGACAAATTTACCCTCTATTAGTTTTCGTTAAATTTTACTGTCAAATTATTAAGTTAAATGATACGTGATAGTTGATTGATATATTTTACGCTCCGTTTGTCACAGTTTACAATTTTTGTGATTTTTTTTGGTGGTATTAATCCAATTTCGCAGATGGTATATTTGTCACAAATTTACCAGTTTGGGGTTTTTTGCGGTTGAATAAAGTAGTTCGGGGTAAATTTGTCATAAATGTACCAGTTTAGGGTTTTTTACAGTAAGTTGGGGTAAATTTGTTACAGGTGTACCGGTTTGAGATTTTCCATGGTCAAAAAAATATTTTTGGATAAATTTGTCACAGGTGTACCAATTTGGGGTTTTCAGGGTATTAACCCAATATATAATTTCGATTTTATTGATGGAAATTTTTTTATAGCAACTTTCCTATTATCCATATACTACAGAGGATTTAGATGAGACTCATAATTGATCATATTTAAGCCATGTAGGTTCATTAATGGTGAAATATTTCGTTACTTGTAATTTATGTACAGTTTATTCGGATAATTTATTGCATTTTGTCGTGACCTAAATTCCGGGTGCACCACCTAAAACTAGGTTAATGGACTACTAAGTCTTTAAGCTTAGCTCAGGCTTTCCCAAACCCATATCAAATCGCAACTTAAAGTTTTAACATGCAAAAGATTATTATCTAGGAATCGCCACTAATCAGTTTATGATAGGTCGATTAGACACCTAAGTAAAATAATAGGAGGATTATTTTACTCCTACGAACCAAAGATTAAGGGTATGGGGACTTGGTTACACTAGATTTCTCTAATGTCCTTTCGGTACCATTTCTTTTTAATTTTAAAAAATGTTTTTGCATGCAGCTTTGATTGATTTTAAATCTATTTCCCTAACATGTGAGGTGATTATGCGGGTGCGCAATCCACCAATTTAACACCTAGATAAACGATAAATAAATTGCAAAAACTTACCTCAAAGCAATGAAAGCATCTGCAATGTTAAAGTAAAATCCACATCAACAACCCTAGATGTGGTTTCTAATTAACACGCAATTTCTTTTTTATTTTTACTTAATTAATGAAAATCATGCAATATGCAATGCAAAATTCACTAAATGACCTAATTCTAATGACATGCAATTTCTAATTAAATGGACATAGCAACAATCACTAAATGGCATGCACTTCATGAATCTAATTCTAATGACATGCACATGACATTTTTTATTTTTTTTTGTTAAAAGAATACAATCTATCCTAAAGATTGAAACTAATTTATTCTAAGAAATTTTTTGTATTTTTTTATGAAATTCGAAATTAGAAACATGTGAAAATTATCTAACTAAATTAAGATTCTATCCAACTTATATTAAGGATTAGGTCAGGCTAAACCCTAATTAAAACCAAGATATTATCTTAATTTAACAATCTCTAACCTAAGATGCAGTCTATCTAAATCAATCTAAATTTAAAATGAAATATGCAATTTTATCCTAATGTGTAATGACGTGCAAATGATGCCCTAATTCTATTTTTTCTTTTTCTTTTATGAAATTCGAAATTAAAATTGCCAGATAATTATGCATGCAATTCAAATTTAAAACTAACATCCTAAATGAATGCATTTTTTTAATTCTTTTTCAAAATAATTCGAAATAAAATTATCCCTATTCTAAATATGCAATCAATTTCAAAGATATCATCTAAGTATGCATTTTTAAAAAAAAATAACTAACTAATCTATCATGCAATCAATCCTAACCTACATGGGATATAAATGCAAATTTTTTTTTTATATTTTCGAGATAAATAGAATAATTAAAAGATAAACACGAAATCATCCATGATCATTGAAAATATTATCTACCACTCAAATTGAAATTTAAACTTAATTGTTTCGCTAATAAAATCAATAAATTGATCTTAAGCCTTAAAGATCAAGATATCAATTTTACTCCCGCATGAATAATTATTACATTAAAGCCTTATAGATAGAATAAAAATTCGTGCGGTTGCGAATTGGATTCTATATCATGGAATTTCAATCATGCATTGGAAAAAAGAAAAATTCAAACAAATAGATAAAATATCAAAACCTAAAATAAAATAAAGCAAATCAAATCTACCTAAAAATAAACCTGTCAAATAAAACAAATTTCTACCTAGATTTGGATTTTTTTCAAAAATCCAACCGGTGGATTGAATTATGGAGGACGCTGGACGTGGCTACGGATGGTACAAAGGCAGCAGTTATGGCGTCTGTGATGGTGATTCACCAAAGGAATGATGGGTCGCCGTTCGGAGCGGGCGAGGTCCGGCTAAAGGCGCCTCGAGCAAGGGCAGCAACAAAACAGGGGAGTCTGGTGTCGGGGTAGCAAGTACTTCGATCGGTTTCGGGGACGACGGAGCAGAGTGGCTTTAGGCGACTGACGAACCGAACAGGGAAGAACCGTCTCGAGATCTACTAGAGCACGAGCAGAACCAGAGCAGAAGTGGTGTCACCGGTGGCAACTTCGAACGGGCAGAACAGAGCAGCAGCAGCTTCGATCAGGTGGAACAGAGCAACGTCGGGTCGTCGGCTCGGGCAACAAGGGAACGGGTCGGCAGGAATCTAGGCAGCACGGTGAGAAAACTCGGTGACCGGCTTCGACGAGCTTTTGCAAGGCTGTGCTCGCGGAAGGGCTGGGTCGGCGATGCTGGTGTCACGAGCTTGTGGGCGACGGCGGACGGCAGATCTCAGACCGACGCGGGCTGAAGGCAGATCGCAGCGCGTGACGGCTTCGGGCTTCGGGCTTCTGGGCAAACGTCGCGACAGGAGCTCGGGCGTTGGTGATGGTGCAAAGGAAGGTCACGAACGAAGCAGCAGAAACCGGCGAAGAAGAAGAACAGCCGCACCTTCCTCCTCTTTGTACACTCCCCTTTTCAGCTTTTTGCTTTTTAGCCAAAAAAAAAAAAAAATCTTCCGAATGCTTTTCTTTTTCCTTTATTTGTTTTGATTTCAAAAACCCTCCAAAAACCGAAAAGAAGCCCCCTTCGATCTTTGTGCGCACCTTTTATAGGCAAAGAGAAATGTGATATTCGAGGGATATTTCGTATCTTTTTTTAATATACACAAAGATTATTTATGACCCCCGGATCACAAAAAATATTTTATTTTCCTTATCTCCCAAATATCATCTATTGATTTCATTTCCTATTGCTAAAGATAAGATTGCAATGCGATTTTCTTAAATTTTAAAAATCCACCGTTATATCGCATCAAATCTCAATTTCTCACAAGATAATTAATAATAAAAAACAATGGGCGTGGGCTAATTTACTCCTTTCGTGGGCCTAACTCGGCCTGCCGAACTAGAGCTCAGCAATGTTAATTCGAACCCACTCACCACGGGTCCTAAAAATAAAAATGCAAAACATGTAAATTAAAAATAAATGCACCTAAAATTATATGATGTGCAATTGAATTATAATATGTTTTTTTAGGGGTTAAAAATTAATCCCTAATTTTTTATGCAATAAATAAATAAATGGGTTACCCAAAATTTAGGTGTCAACAGCTGCCCCTCTTTGAAGGTGAGCTCGTAGAGGTTGCCTTCAAAGATAAATTGAGACCTAAATTTTGGTTATGCGTATGTAATGAATGTTTTTTTGTTGGAAATTGAATTCCATTTTTGGATGCAATTTATATGATGCATGAAAACGCAAATGATAATTGAACCTACCTGGAATAACTTACCTTCAAGGAGGGTAGAGTAACTCAAGATAGATTGGTGTTACACGTCTAGGACCCGTACCATTCTACGGTCGCCCAGAATAGTAACATGGCTTTGTAAAGAGACCGCTTTCCCAGACTCTTACCATTCTACGGTCGCCTAGTATGGCGGTGTTTGGTTGTGTCTAGGACCCGTACCATTCTACGGTCGCCTAAACGAGGATTCCTTTTCTAAAACCCGTACCATTCTACGGTCGCTTGAATAGGGAAATATGTGTTGTCTAGGACTCGTACCATTCTACGGTCGCCTGAATAGGGAAATAGATGTTGCCTAGGACCCGTACCATTCTACGGTCGCCTAAACGGGGATTTACCTTCCAAAACCCGTACCATTCTACGGTTGCCTGAATAGGGAAATAGATGTTGCCTAGGACCCGTACCATTCTACGGTCGCCTAAACGGGGATTTACCTTCCAAGACCCGTACCATTCTACGGTCGCCTGAATAAGGAAATAGGTTTTGTCTAGGACCTGTACCATTCTACGGTCGCCTGAATAGGGAAATAGGTTTTGTTTAGGACCCGTATCATTTTACGGTCGCCTAAACGGGAATTTACCTTCCAGGACCCGTACCATTCTACAGTCGCCTGAATAGGGAAATAGGTTTTGTCTAGGACCCGTACTATTCTACGGTCGCCTAAACGAGGATTTACCTTCCAGGACCCGTACCATTCTACGGTCGCCTGAATAGGGAAATAGGTTTTTTTCTAGGACCCGTACCATTCTACGGTTGCCTAAACGAGGATTTACCTTCTAGGACCCGTACCATTCTACGGTCACCTGAATAGGGAAATAGGTTTTTTCTAGGACCCGTACCATTCTACGGTCGCCTAAACAGAGGTTTTGCTTGGCTAGGACCCGAACCATTCTTCGGTCGCCCAACGTCGCAATCTGGGGAAAAATCTTTGGGGACTACTCCATCGAGTGTTAGTGTACTCAAAAGGGAAAATACCTGTACAACGACAAATATTTAAGGTATAGATAGAGATATACTTATCTGGTGACATCTTTGCTCATTGGGGATATATCTCCTGTAAAACATGGTTGTAGGAGAAGCAACATGTATTTGTGATTACAAATAACACATGCATTAATTCAAGTAAGGTTCATGCGTAATGATTTCTATCAACCATGCATCACCTAATTCCAATAGAAAGGATTTCAAGAGAAGATTCCAATCTGAACACATGAGCGTCATGGATGTGTCAAATGAAGGATAATTTATTTTGAAAGGACTTTTCACTCATCCTCATTAAAATGGGCTGTTTTATCCTGACCTTTGATGCAGGATTTTGACAATCACTTTATCTCACTGTCATCACGCCAAACAAGAGTCTGGGCAATCTCGCAAGTGGTACAACTTTACCAATCTGAGAGGTCTTTAACGGGGACTGTAATGTGAGCTTGGTCAATGGCTTAACAAAGGGAACTCTTTGAGTCGATGCTATTTAAAAATGACATTTCGCGATTGTCTTGGAATTTACAAGTCAAGAAACACACGAAATGAGGTAGAAATTATCTTACTCGCACTTCTTCAAGCGATGCTTTCAAGCATATTAACTCTTACGTTAATTCAAGTGCCCTAATCTGAAGAGACTTTGCAAGGGACATAACGTAGGCTTGGTTCATGGGTTGAGAAATGAATGGATCATTAGGCTCAAAAAAGTGTTTAGGGGATTAAAGTTGGTGATCATCTTGACATTTCCACCACTTTCCTTTCTACCGTCGAAGTTTTTTTCTCATCAAATCTCCATTAATTGCAACAGCATTTGAGTTTTAGTACCGCCTTGTTGGGGATACGACCCATTATATCAAGAGTTTGATTTTTTTTGCTTTTCTAGGCATTGGCCTTGCTTTTACCAGGCACACTGCTTTTTCATGCCCTATTTTTTTTTTTTTGCACTTATTTTCTTTTAACAAAGTCTCCATTTTGTCAGCATTCTAGTTCATGCTACTTGAATGTTTTTGTCTTGCCCCAGTATGGGGGATGATCACCAACTGGGTTTAATATGAAATGAATTTATAAGCTCAAGTGGGCTATGCAATGGATAAAAGTGTATATGATAGAGAAATGACTGCTCTTCATCATCCTAGGGCACTTTGAATTATCATACGAGTTACGATACGAAAGCAATACTCGAAGATTGATGCAAGTGTGAGTAAGGAAATTCCTATCATTCATATCAAATTTTGTCCCAATGTGGGATGATCCTTGATAGGGATGGTTTAAAAACTCTTCATGTGTATGGGCTCAAAGGGCTAAACAATGGGTATGCATGTAGTGTTTCGGGTAGAGAAAAGAACTGCCTCTCATCACTTTGGTTAGCGTACCCTTTGCGAGATTACCTTTTTCCTTGCGGGCATGGAATTTTTTTCACAACTCACTGAGGATTAGTGTATGGAATAGCGTATGGAATAAGGCTCGCCTTTCATTATTCCAAGATATCCCATTTGACACATTCAATTTATCTCACACAACTCATCAAGGAAGAAAAATGCAAGTTTTGCAACAAATTCAAATAATTCAACTCATTGAAACAATTTATTCAACATAGAAATACTTGCAGTTCAAAACATGACATGGCAAATTCTATCATGGGTAATACTTTTGACAACATTGGAATTAACTAGATTGGAAAACTCACACCATCCATTTCGCCAGATTAAGGCACCTCCAGAAAGCACTTTCTTCACGACATAAGGGCCACCGTAATTTGGAGCAAACTTGCCCCCGGATCTGGAAATATTGGTAACAGCTTCCTTAGAACAAGATCATCCACTTCGAAATGTCTCGGCCGCACCTTCCGGTTGAAAGATTTGGCTATTCTCTGTTGATATGTTTGGCCATGGTAGAGAGCCTTCAATCTTTTTTCGTCAATCAAGTTCAGCTGTTCAAATCTTTATTGCGACCATTCTTCCCTTCGAAAAATCCACTTGGGATAAAACTCTTAGAGAAGAAATCTCCACTTCGACAGGCAGAACTGCCTCCATGCCATACACCAGAGCAAAAAGGGTTGCCCCGGTAGAAGTGCGGATCGATGTTCGGTATGCCATCAATGTGAAGGGTAACCTGTCATACCAATCTCGATAATTCTCGGCTGCCTTAGCCAAGATCTTCTTGATGTTCTTATTGGCCGCTTCAACAGCTCCGTTCATTTGAGGGCGGTAAGGAGATGAATTCAGATGCTTGATCTTGAACTTGTTGAACAACCCATCAACAAGTTTGTTGTTCAAATTTGTCCCGTTATCAGTGATGATTGCTTTAGGGACGCCATAACGAGCAATTATGTCACGTTTAATGAATTTTACAATATTGCGGGCAGTGACATTTGCAAATGATGTAGCTTCAATCCATTTGGAGAAATAGTCTATCGCCACCAAGATGAGTCGATGCCCATTTGAAGCTTTAGGGTTGATTGGGCCAATCACATCAATGCCCCACATCGAGAAAGGCCATGGCTCGGAAAACTTTAGCAGCTCAGTTGGAGGAACATTTATCTTATTCCCGTGAATCTGGCAACGGTGACAACTCCGAACATGCTGGATGCAATCACTTTCCAGTGTGAGCCAGTAGTAGCCTAATCTCATGATTTTCTTGGCTAACATGTGTCAATTCATATGAGGGCCACATACCCCTTCGTGCACCTCTTGCATGATTTGAGTGGCCTTGACTGCATCTATACACCGCAACAAGACCGAATCGTAAGATCTCTTGTACAAATTCTCACCACTGACGAAAAACTTCAAGGCCATCTTCATGACGTACTTCCAATCAGCCTGAGTGCTTCCTTCAAGGAATTCCTGCTTTTTAATGTAATTCATGATATCGTAATACCATGTTTTTCTATAAGGTTCTTCAGACACAGTCATACAATAAGCCGATTTTGGGCAAAAACCTCTATCTTCGAGGCTCGACCTCTAACCCATCAGTGACTTGCAACATAGAAGACAAAGTTGCGAGTGCGTCTGCAAATTGATTATGAGACCTTGGCAAGTATTCAAATGAAATTTCGTCGAACTCCTTTATCAAATCTTCTAAATACTCATGATACGGGAGTAATTTGGCATCCTTAGTCTTCCATTCACCTACGGTCTGTAGTATGATTAGCGCTGAATCTCCGAACACTTTTAACTTGGCCACACTTATCTCAATTGCAGCCTGAAGCTCGAGGATGCAAGCTTCATACTCGGCCACATTGTTAGTGCATGTGAATATCAATTTTGCAGCTATCGGATGGTGTTGTCCATCTGGGGATATCGAAACCGCTCCCAAGCACCGCAACCAACAAGTTCACGGCTCTATCAAAGAACATTGTCCATGAAAACGGCTCCATCAAAGAACATTGTCCATGAATCTTCACTTACGTTCAAGACACGGTCATCTAGGAAACTGTCATCATTATTTGAGATCCGTGAATTTTCGGCTAATAGATCAACAATTACTCGACCTTTAACCGACTTTTGTGGCATGAATTGCATATCAAATTCTGAGATCAAAATCTGCCATTTAGCCAACTTACCCACCGAAGCTGGCCGATCAAGTAGGTATTTGATAGGATTGTTCTCAGTCACGAGGAACGTCTGGTGATGCAGCGTGTATTGTCGCAATCTATGCAATACCCACACTAATGCGGCACAAGTCTTTTCCACATCAGAACATTTCAGCTCTGATACTGTGAATTTTTTACTCAGATAATAAATGGCTCGTTCTTTTTTATCGATAGGACTTTCCTGAGCCAACATTGCACTCAGTGACTCATTATGAATGGTGAGGTAGTGAATCAAAGGATGCCCCGGCGATGGCGGGACAAGCATCGGTGGATTCATCAAGTAACACTTCAATTTGTCGAACGCTTCTCGACACTCATCATCCCAATTGACTCGCGCATTCTTCTTTAGGAGTTTGAAGAATGACTTAGCGGTTTCAGAAAGTTGGGAAATGAATCGAGCAATGTAATTCAACCTCCCCAAAAGGCTTCGGACTTCTTTCATTGTTGACGGAGGTCGTAACTCACAAATGGCCTTAACTTTAGCTGGGTCGATTTCAATCTCTTTACTGCTCACAATGAATCCAAGTAATTTACCGGATGTTGCTCCGAACACGCACTTAGCGGGATTTAGTCGAAGCTTGAACTCGCGGAGTCGATCAAATAGTTTCTTTTCAAGGTCTCGACGTGGCTTTTTCCAGGTTGGGTCTTTGCAATCATATCGTCAACATAGACCTCGATCTCTTGATGCATCATGTCATGAAATAGTGCTATCATAGCTCGTTGGTAAGTTGCCCCTGCATTTTTGAGTCCAAAGGGCATAACCTTATAATGAAAGGTTCCCCAAGGGGTGATAAATGCAGTCTTCTCCTTGTCTTCCTCTTTCATCCTTATTTGATTGTACCCGGAAAAACTATCCATAAATGAGAATAGTTCAAAACCAGAGGTACTATCCACAAGGACATCTATGTGTGGTAACGGAAAATCATCTTTCGGACTAGCTTTGTTCAGATCCCGATAATCAACACAAACATGAACTCGACCGTCCTTCTTCATTACTAGTACAATGTTGGCCACCCATTCGGGGTATTGTGAAACTTCAATGAATCCCATCTTCAAGAGCTTCATCACTTCCTCCTCTATCTTCTTTGAGAGTTCGGACTTAGTTCTTTGCAGCCTCTGCTTCTTAGGTGGCACGTCCGGATTAGTAGGTAGGCTATGCTCCACAATTGACGGGTCTAAACCAGGCATGTCAGCATAGGTCCATGCAAAAATATCCTGATATTCCTTTAGTAGCTGAATCAAGCGCTCGGCCTCATCTTTAGGGAGACTCGCCCCAATTTTCACCTCTTTGGCTTCTTCAGTGTCACTTAAATTAATAGTGATGGTCTGCTCGGATGTGGGAGCCTTAACCTTTTCATGTTGTTCCCAGCTACGTTGCACCTCACTGGAGTCTTCGATTGAATCTTTGGGATTATCATCATCAGCACTTGCTGTATTGGATTAGACCATTTTCACTCCTTTGCATGCTATATGATTGTTCCTGAAACAGAATGTAGATGGATCAAAAAGACAAACGGGGTAAATCATATTTATCTATCTTGAAAAAAAAAATTGAAAAGTAATTGGAAGAGCATTTTTTGAAACATTTTGACATAGGAAAGCATGATGAAACCCAGGCCTCAGAATTCTCCTTGGATTTTTCATTTGTTTTATCGGTTGGATATCATCCCCGGGCTGGTTTGGTGTGCCTCATCATACTCTCAAAATAAAGGTTGTAATTTTATTGAAATTCATCAATCAATTACAATTTATTGAATGGAAAATGCATTTCAAGTCCTAAGAAGAAAACGAAAAGGAAGAAATCGAAAAGAATCCCTAGAAAGCAATAAAAATTCCCGCACAGGGGAATGTGCGAAAGCGGTAAAAAAGTTACTCTTATGGGCCAAGACCCATCTCTTCAGGGGGTCCTTCATCAATGGCTCTTATGATGAGATTATCGAATAAGCTTGCAACTCCTTCCAGCTCATCATCAAGGTTTTCGTTCTTCAAGGGTGTTGGATCATCTATGCTATCCCATCCATCTAGGACTATCTTACGAGGATCAATACAGTAGCTGGGAGGGGCTGAATACTTCACCAAGTAATCAAATTTGCCACTAGGCTGCCCTAGGGTATCTGCTTCATCCTTCATAATTATGGGAGGACCGGGGAATGTCTCATGAATGCTCGGGGGTAGCGGGTTTTGCCTCCCTCGCCCTTGATCAGGTGGCGGGTTATGCCTTCATTGTCTTTGTCCTCTTGAACTTCCCCAACCTCTTCCATGGTACCCTAAACCAGCAGAAGGGGACCTCTGAGGGGCTTCAATGGGGCTTCGAATGCCCCGACCATTCATTCCAAGACCATTGCCTGGAACGAAACCATTTCCGACCATTACTCTTCCTACCATGAGGGTAGCATCTGAAACTTCAGCAATGGGCGGTGATGAACCTTGAGAAGCATGTATGGTGGATACTAACTCAAATGAGTGGTAACTTGATTCGAGCTCAGAATCCGACTCTACATAGGGGATAGCCGTCTCATGATAGATCCGGTGGTCTTCCTCACCATACACGGTGACCAGCTTCCTTTCGATCACAAATTTCATAGCTTGATGTAAACTTGAAGGCACTGCTCCAACAGTGTGTATCCAGGGGCGACCCAGTAGGAAATTGAATGCGGTAGGGATGTCCAGCACTTGGAAGAGAATGTTGAAGACAACTAGCCCTATCTGTATGTCGAGATGGATTTCTCCGAGCACTTCCTTCTTTGTGCCATCAAAAGCTCGTACCGCGGTCTTCGCAGCATGTATCCTCGATGGGTCTACCTTGAGGCGGTGAAGAATGGCTAATGGACATATGTTCAGAGCGGACCCATTATCAAGGAGCACCCGAGACACATGAGAAGACTTGTGTTTAACGGATATGTAAAGTGCTTTGTTATGTCCTCGGCCTTCGAGAGAGAATTCCTCATCAGAAAAGGAAATCAAATCCTTGAGAAGGACCGATCCCACAAATTCTTCCAACTTCTCCGCCTCAATCGTCTCTGGCACAAGAATTTCACTCAACACCTTCATTAGCGACTTTTGATGCACAAAGGATGTTTGGAGGAGCTCGAGCAAAGAGATCTGAGCGGGCATCTTTCCCAATTGATCGACCACATTATACTTACTTGCTTTAATCACAGCCAAAAATTCTTTAGCTTCTTCATCAGTAACAGGCTTTGCGGGTTCAGCATTGGCTTGGGCATAAGTTCGACCAGATCTCGTAACGAGGTCAATATCTAGGTCATAGGATCAAGGCACCGCTTTGTTGTTGACATACTCATATGGTTGAGGTATCTCGATCACAATTTCCTCATCAGATGCATCTTCTAGCGGGGGCATGCCCATGAGCGAAGGATCAACTTCTTCATTATTAGCATTGAGCGCAGCCTGCTCCTCTTCCCAATTGATGATGATGTGGGAAATAGTGGAAACTACGCAGTTACGGTCAGCATACACGATAATGCCGTCATCCACCATTTCGGCAATTCTTTCCTTCATCAGCGATAGGGGAACATCTTCTTGATTTGGATAATATCCAGCTCTCACCAGTCCATTGTAAGCATCTGCCACATACACCTTCGAGTTCTTGATTTGACCGACTTCAGGTTCCAGGATAGCATTCACTGTACCCTCATGCTCGGGTAGCGGATTCTTCTGGACATTTGGCCGAGCAGTTTGAAACGAAAAGACTTTCGTGTCCAAGAGGTTTTGGATCTTGTGCTTGAGGGTGAAACATTCATCAGTTGAATGCCCCAGTTCACCGCTATGGTAGTCACTTCTTCGTCGGGTCGTAACTGCGATTGCTTTTACGGTTAGGACGCTTTGGTTCACTAGTAAGCAAACCTTTCTTTCGGAGGATTATCAACACTTGGGATGGAGACCCAGGGAGAGGAGAGAATTGCCTTCTAATATTTGCTTGGGCAAATGGTTGACGGCCAGCAGTTTGTGGTTGTCTCGGATTCATTTGGATAGCCGGGGCATGTTTGACATTTTCTTGGCTATAAGCCACATTCACATCCACAGCCGCCTCCTTCTCCTTCTTGGCAGTGAATCTTTTGCTAGATGGCTTCGTAAACCATCATTCCCTTATCCCCATCTCGATTTGTTCCCCTACAGGAATAAGCTGATTGAAGCTTTCGACGTACATACTGGCCATTCGGTTACGAAACTCAGAAGGGAGGGTCTTCACGAACAATTTCATTAGCTCTTTGTTGGTAGGCTCAGGAGTGATTTGAGCTGCTAGGTTTCTCCATCTCACAGCATATTCTTTAAATGACTCGCTCCTTTTCTTTTCCATCCGCTCCAGGTCTTCTCGGGAAGGTGCGATGTCCATATTGAACTTCTACTGTGTGAGGAACGCGTCAGCCACTTCGTTCCAGGTGTCGAGGAGGTTCACATTCTTCATCACGTACCAGTTTAGTGTGGGTCCGGTCAAACTCGCATGGAACGATTGGATCATGAGGGGCTCATTTTTGACGTGTTGGGCCATGCGCACATGGTACATTTGCAGATGAGATTTTGGGCAAGATGTACCATCATACTTCTCAAACTCAGGCATTTTGAACTTGCTCGGCATTTTGACCTTCTCATAGACTGAGAGGTCAAACAAGAGTGAGGTTTTGACTCCTATAGCTGTCTCACTTTCTCTTCCAGCTTTGCAACGCGCTCATCCTAATCTGTCTTGGGAACACTATCAAGCTTGACCTTTCCAACAAGGACCGAGTCATCTTCTAGCCCGGGCATGTTGTCGTCAATCGTTTGGACCTTGTTTGGTTGCTTTGGAATAACTATTTCAGGAAGAGGAGGTGGAGCTGTTGGATTCGCTTGGAGGAATTGGAGTTGATCCGTCACAAGCTGTATAGAGGTGAGTACTTGTTGGAGTTGAGTCTCCACAGCGGACATACGATCACGCATTTCATTTTGATCGGCCATTCTAGCTCTTGATCGCCTAACAATAGGTGAGCGTGGCGGATCCGTTATGACCTAGATTGAATTAAGTGAACAAAATAAGCATCTCATATAAAACCATGCCAATCCATGACAAAAGTCTAACGCTTTTTATTCATTACTAAGATTGTTTGACAATGATAATGTAAAAAAACTTTGAAATATCCTAAACAAATGAACTAATCAAGTAAATGACTCAACTTCCTAAATATTAAGCTAAGTGAAAAAAACTAAATAGATTTAAGCCATTTTATTTGGCCCGATCTATAAACAAATGAGAAGCCAACGCTCGACATAGTTGCCTCTTCTCCTTAGCGTCCTTCTTGGCTTGCTTCTCAAGTTTCTCAATCTTCCTCTTGTGACGATTGAGCTCTGCTTGCTGAGGAGGCTTCTCTGTCACCTCTGGCACTTTGGGGAGAAGCTCAGTCGGGATCTTGTGCTGATGGATATATCGGGCTGTGGCCTGGTAAGTCTTTTCCTTCCCCTCAAGCTCATCTTCAGGCAAGCTCAACTTTTGTTCTTGACATGCGAGCCAGGTTTGTTCGATGCGGCGAAGCTCTTCTTTTTTATCACCATTCTTGGGAGTGAATTGGACTTGAAACAAACCCAGCTTAAGGGGAGGCGGTAGATCCTGCACAACTCGATATTGACGAGCCACTCGGAGTGGGTAATAAGAGGTGGTACCAGTGATCCCCAATAGTGGGATTGGCTCATCATTACCATGAGAGAGACGTGCTTTGGACACTTGGAACCATTTAGCATGCCATAGGAAAATCTTGGTATTCGGATTTTTCAACAATTTGACCCATTTTGAGTAAGAAAGATTTGGAGTTCGATCCTGATGATTTTTGAATACTTCAATGGGATGGTGGGAATCAAGTGACATTAATAATATTCATGTGAATGTCAATCCTACTCATATGAGAAAAAACCGGATTTGTAAAAGCTCGATTGGTGCGCGAAAAGTTTTATCTTGATCTTCTTTAAATCGGGTGAGTGATAAGAACGTTTAAGCTAAAACGGTGTTGACAAAACTTATTCTAGCACACACCCATGCGATAGAAGGATTAATGGCGCCTTTACGAAGAGGAGAAACAATAAAACCGAAGAAGGCTAAAAGGAAGATCTTGCTTTTTAAAAGAGTGTTTGCATCAGCAAAACTTTGATCTAGGAAAGAAAAAGGACATGCATGACAATTATCTTTCAAAAATCTTTTTATCAGATTCTTATCCATCCTAAGAAAGTCAGACAAAATTGATTCATGCTCTAATCCAAGAGGTGGGTTTATCAATTCCAATTCCAAAGGTTTTCCTATGGCAATGCTATATTCTTCCAGAGTCGGCGTCAACTCGTGCTTACCAAGTATGAACGTTGATGTTTGAGGACACCAGAAATGAGCAAGTGCTTGCACGACGCCGCTTTGGACATCGATGTCGAGGAGGGGAACAAGGCGACCAAGTCTGCTTTCCACATATCGTTGGCCATCATGACCTAGACGATTCCACCACGATTTGAGTTCAACCTTTGGTGCAGGCACAAATCGAATGTTGGTTCTTCCCATTGTTTATAGACCAGGACTCTACCAACCTAATGTCATGGATCGACCAAAGACATAATAAAGTAAGTAAATTGCACGAGTAAATGGCAAAAAACTTACTTTACCAGACAATTAAAGCAACCACATAGACAAACGCATGAAATGTGGAGTTTGATTTCTACTCTAAGAAGGCTAGCAAAGTGAAGTTAGGAGGATGGGATGACTAGTTGCAGCCTCGCACACTAAGTCAAGTCATCCTAACTTCGGCTTAGTCAAAAATGATACCCCAATGCGACGCAGCCTCGCGGGCAGAGGTAAACATTCTTGACACCAAGAAAAAGCTTTCGGGATTGAGTTGGGCAACCTCTACTAGGCGGCCTCGCGGTCGAAGTCGTATCCAACTCAATACCATCCTAAGTGTCCTAGTGCGGCCCAAGTCCGGCGGCAGATTGTGTGTGCAATAGTGTAGTGCAAATGCAAGGCATGCACAACAGTTTATATCAATCAACACTTCAACATGAAAATAAACCATACATTCCTTCACCTCCCTACAAAGCAGAGGTTAGCAAACACTACTCTCCTTATACCTCCCAATCTGCAAGAACATTTAACATCTTAAATGTTAGGGACGTACTTGGAATCTTCGCTGCCAAACAAAAACATTTTTCAAAAAAAGAAAATTGGCCTAAGTCCACTAAGAGTTTCAACTCAATTCCCCAGCGGAGTCGCCAAGCTGTCGTGACCTAAATTCTGGGTGCACCACCTAAAACTAGGTTAATGGACTACTAAGTCTTTAAGCTTAGCTCAGGCTTTGCCAAACCCATACCAAATCGCAACTTAAAGTTTTAACATGCAAAAGATTATTATCTAGGAGTCGCCACTAATCAGTTTATGGTAGGTCGATTAGACACCTAAGTAAAATAATGGGAGGATTATTTTACTCCTACGAACTAGAGATTAAGAGTTGGGGACTTGGTTACACTAGATTTTTCTAATGCCCTTTCGGTACCATTTCTTTTTAATTTTTAAAAAATGTTTTTGCAGGTAGCTTTGATTGATTTTAAATCTATTTCCCTAACATGTGAGGTGATCATGCGGGTGCGCAATCCACCAATTTAACACCTAGATAAACGATAAATAAATTGCAAAAACTTACCTCAAAGCAATGAAAGCATCTGCAATGTTAAAGTAAAATCCACATCAACAACCCTAGATATGGTTCTAATTAACACACAATTTCTTTTTTATTTTTACTTAATTAATGAAAATCATGCAATATGCAATGCAAAATTAACTAAATGACCTAATTTTAATGACATGCAATTTCTAATTAAATGGACATAGCAACAATCACTAAATGGCATGCACTTCATGAATCTAATTCTAATGACATGCACATGACATTTTTTATTTATTTTTTCTTAAAAGAATACAATCTATCCTAAAGATTGAAACTAATTTATTCTAAGAAATTTTTTGTATTTTTTTTATGAAATTCGAAATTAGAAACATGTGAAAATTATCTAACTAAATTAAGATTCTATCCAACTTATATTAAGGATTAGGTCAGGCTAAACCCTAATTAAAACCAAGATATTATCTTAATTTAACAATCTCTAACCTAAGATGCAGTCTATCTAAATCAATCTAAATTTAAAATGAAATATGCAATTTTATCCTAATGTGTAATGACATGCAAATGATGCCCTAATTCTATTTTTTCTTTTTCTTTTATGAAATTCGAAATTAAAATTGCCAAATAATTATGCATGCAATTCAAATTTAAAACTAACATCCTAAATGAATGCATTTTTTTAATTCTTTTTAAAAAAAAGTCAAAATAAAATTATCCCTATTCTAAATATGCAATCAATTTCAAAGATATCATCTAAGTATGCATTTTTTAAAAAAATAACTAACTAATCTATCATGCAATCAATCCTAACCTACATGGGATATAAATGCAATTTTTTTTTATATTTTCGAGATAAATAGAATAATTAAAAGATAAACATGAAATCATCCATGATCATTGAAAATATATCTACCACTCAAATTGAAATTTAAACTTAATTGTTTCGCTAATAAAATCGATAAATTGATCTTAAGCCTTAAAGATCAAGATATCAATTTTACTCCCGCGTGAATAATTATTCCATCTAAAGCCTTATAGATAGAATAAAAATTCGTGCGTTGAATTGGATTCTATATCATGGAATTTCAATCATGCATTGGAAAAAAGAAAAATTCAAACAAATAGATAAAATATCAAAACCTAAAATAAAATAAAGCAAATCAAATCTACCTAAAAATAAACCTGTCAAATAAAACAAATTTCTACCTAGATTTAGATTTTTTTCAAAAATCCAACCGGTGGATTGAACTATGGAGGACGCTCGACGTGGCTACGGATGGTGCAAAGGCAGCAGCTATGGCGTCTGTGATGGTGATTCACTAGAGGAATGATGGGTCGCCGTTTGGAGCAGGGCGAGGTCCGGCGAAGGCAGGCTCAGGCAAGGGCAGCAGCAAAACAGGGGAGTCCGGTGTCGGGGTAGCAAGTACTTTGATCGGTTTCGGGGACGACGGAGCAGAGTGGCTTCAGGCGACTCACGAACAGAACAGGGAAGAACTGTCTCGAGATCTGCTGGAGCACGAACAGAACCAGAGCAGAAGTGGCGTCACCGGCGGCAATTTCGAACGGGCAGAACAAAGCAGCAACAGCTTCGATCGGGTGGAACAGAGCAACGTCGGGTCGTCGGCTCGGGCAGCAAAGGAACGGGTCGGCGGAATCCGAGCATCGCGACGAGAAAACTCGGTGGACCGGCTTCGACGAGCTTCGCAAGGCCGTGCTCGCGGAAGGGCCGGGTCGGCGATGCCGTGTCACGAGCTTGTGGGCGACGGCGAGTGGCTGATCTCGGACTGGCGCGGGCTGAAGGTAGATCGTAGCGCGTGACAACTTCGGGCTTCGGGCTTCGGGCAAACGCCGCGACAGGAGCTCGGCGTTGGTGATGGTGCAAAGGAAGGTCACGAACGGAGCAGCAGAAACCGGCGAAGAAGAAGAACAGTAGCCGCACCTTCCTCCTCTTCGTACCCTCCCCTTTTTAGCTTTTTGCTTTTTAGCCAAAAAAAGCTCTTCCGAATGCTTTTCTTTTTCCTTTATTTGTTTTGATTTCAGAAACCCTCCAAAAATCGAAAAGAAGCCCCCAAACCTCGATCTTTGTGCGCACCTTTTATAGGCAAAGAGAAATGTGATATTCTAGGGATATTTCGTATCTTTTTTTAATATATACAAAGATTATTTATGACCCCCGGATCACAAAAATCTTTTATTTTCCTTATCTCCCAAATATCATCTATTGATTTCATTTCCTATTGCTAAAGATAAGATTGCAATGCGATTTTCTTAAATTTTAAAAATCCACCGTTATATCGCATCAAATCTCAATTTCTCACAAGATAATTAATAATAATAAAAAACAATGGGCGTGGGCTAATTTACTCCTTTCGTGGGCCTAACCCGGCCTGCCGAACTAGAGCTCAGCAATGTTAATTCGAACCAACTCACCACGGGTCCTAAAAATAAAAATGCAAAACATGTAAATTAAAAATAAATGCACCTAAAATTATATGCGGTGCAATTGAATTATAATATGTTTTTTAGGGGTTAAAAATTAATCCCTAATTTTTTATGCAATAAATAAATAAATGGGTTACCCAAAATTTAGGTGTCAACACATTTCACATTTCAATTTTATCCGTAGGATAATTATATGGTGTCTTCTTGTTCGCAAGTTAATTTCAAGTTCTTTTTTTAATTAATTTTTGTATTTCCAAAATAGAAATTTTTATGGATTTATATATTTTTTATATTTGAATTGCGATTTCTAACTTAGGTGCTAAGTACTAATTGGTTAATTACAAATTTAGTAGGTTTAAGTAATTCTTTATATTTACATACTTCTTGTAAGAAGATTATGTTTTCTATTTTGGATCTTAATTGGTCAATTGCTTGATTGTACTTTAGTTTTCAAATATCAACGATGCCATCATTTCTTAATATTTGTGTTTTCCATTACTATTATTACTTTTGTATTTTGGCAACTTTGGTTTAAGAAATTTCAGTGGATACACGGTAGATTTATAGCTAGAACTTAATATTAAACTCTATTTACTTCGCGAGAAATAAATGATTTGATTTTTTTTAAATAATTGCTTATATTAAAATGAATAGTCCACGAAAGATATTTTCATTATCACAACAATTTATGTCAAAATATTTTTATATGTTAGAGTAATTAAATATTAAAGCATGCATTTATCTAAAAGTTAAAGTTTTTAGAATAGTTTGCAGTAGTTCATAAAACCTTACATTATGGATGGTGGAAGTAATTTTGATTTTATTTTAAAGGGAAAATTCCAAATAAGGATCTGAAGTGGATCAATTTTCTCAAATAAGGATCCGAAATGAACTTTGTGTCAGATAAAGACCTAAAGTAGACCAATTGTCTTAAATAAGGACCGGAAGTGGTTGAATCAATTTCAAATAAGGACTTGAGTTTGTTGGTCGGCCAAATATTCGCTAGCTATCAAGCATGTAACATTTCCAACGATCAGAGTTTGCGCAATTTTGTCAAAAAAAAATCTAGAGAAAATTAACAAATCCTAAAACAGAAACAAAAAAACCCTAGGTTTTCTACGGTCTCCCCATTCCTTGTACCCATCATCTGCAAAGTCAAAGACCGAAGTTCCCCCCATTCCTTGTACCCATCCTCCGCAAAGTCGAAGACCCAAGTTCTCTGCCGGTTGAGGCATGAATTCAAAAACAAGAAGAAAACTAGATGCTTGTTTGTTTGTTTGTGGAGACCCAAATTCTCCGTCGGTCGAGTAAGGCGAGGAGCGAGGAGCGACGAGAATCGAGTCACGATGATGATCGGGCAACGATTTGGTTGAGGAGCAGCAGAGGAGAAGAAAGAAGAAAACATAAATATCTAAATGAATAACCTAAACTTAATTAATTTAGAATTTTCCTTTTTTTCCAATTACAAATTTTTGACAAAATTGCCCATATTTTAATCACCGGAAAGTGTCTGCCGGCGAGCTAAGGTCCTCAATAGAGATTAACTTGATCACTTTGGGTAATTATTTGACACAAAATTCACTTCGAGTCCTTATTTGAAACAATGGGTCCATTTCGATTTTTTATTTGACATAAAGTTCATTTTGGGTCTTTATTTGAGAAAATAGATTTACTTCATGTTCTTATTTGGAATTTTTCATATTTTAAATGATATAAGTGATTATTTTTAAAAAGTATTTTTCGAATTTCGAATCTTATGATAGATTCGGATTATCGTCAAAAGGTCAACGTGATGGCTGATAGATCAAGAGTCAATGAAAGTACAGAGTTTGACATTTTCAAAATGGAGATGGGGTAGAGTTGCTAGTTTTCTAGGCTATGACCGACTGCTGACGTTTGGATGCCCGAAAAAGGGAATAGATTTGACACGGACATGAATGTCATAATATCATAATGACTCCGAGTAAGCCAGTCTTCCTTAGACTTTCGGAGGGAAGACCTTGACCCAAAAGCCCCGTAGACAACCCTCTAAGCTGTGGAGAAAAACAAGGAAACATCAAAATTAAAGCTGGTTCCCTGATCTGTCTTTTTAAAAATAATCCCTATATCGTTTGTTTCTTTGCATTCGGACTGTATCGCGTTCGATGCTGAATTTCATGAAAACGTCGCTGATGTAGGTACATGGAAAGGTTGGACTTCCGTGCATGATTCGGACCTTATGTCTTCATTTAATTATACAATAGCCAGTACATGGCAAGGCCATATTTTAATATCCAAGCAAGTATTTACAAGTGCTAAATAGTAACGACTTCGACCATTTCAAGGGAATGTATGGTTGCATCCTCTCAGGTGCAATTCATCTTTCTCTACTACCTTCACATCCTTCAACAATGTCTCTTGGAATAGCTTTAGAGCTTCCCTGTTTAGGCGGATCAGTATTACCATCAGTCTCAGTATGTTCTTATTCGACTTCGTACTGTCTTTGGAGGTGAACCTGAAATTAGATGCTTGTCAGCCAAAGAATTGCGGTAGTGGTCCAACCTTATTGTGGCTTTCTTGGCTTTGACATAAAGTGCAACAACAGTAGGGCGATTTATCAGACATCTCGATCTAGTTATGTCATTGAAGATATTTCGTATGACAAGAACTCATTCAGAGTGGTGGATGAAGCGTTACTCGTTGGATGCCCCCTGCCTAGTCTCACTTACCTTTTTAACTGCTTACGTATTACTTTTGAGTCCTCTGCATCTTCTGCAACTGCAAAGAGTCATTCTCTGTCAATTCAATAATATCTGGGGTTGAGCGTGGTCCTGGTAAAGGGAACAATTCTTTTGCTGCGATAGCTAGTAATTGCGATTACTTAAATTGGAATCGAGCGTCATGCCAGTATTTGGTGGCTGCCTTGGTTCAAATATGAAATTGGAAGGTGGATCAAAGTGTTGAGTACCTGAAGTTATTGGAGGATAGTTTTGTACTAAACTGGATGGGGTACGACTGCATGAGATGTGGAAGAAGTGGGGATGGTGCGGCTGCGAAAATAGCAGGAGTATGTGCTATTGCCCTGATTGAACACATCTCGAACACTGTGGCGACGGTAAGGTGCCGCAAACTATTCTAACTTAGGCTTTCACATTATGCTCTTCTAGAAAGATTTTCTTCACCATCTGGTTCCCGCTCTGGAACAAAACCAATCTATGAGAAAATCAGATTACTGAGGGTTTTATATCAATTCGCCTGCGTTTGAGATATATAAAATTTCAAATTATTCTGTCTGCTTTATCTCTGTAGAATTGGTTCTTCTGATCCTTTAGTCCAAAAACTTCAGCTCGATTTCTTTGGCTCTCTTGGGTGTTCTCTTCTAGCGCTTGACTTACTCCATCTGCTTACTTCCACTCGTCATTTCTAGTATAAGTTTAATACGTCGCATGGATAAACAAGCTATGAAGAGAACATAAGAGATCAATCTGGCTAAAGTTGCCGAGCGCATATTAGCTTGAATGTCTCAAGTTGAGTTAAATTCTGAATAAATATTTATAGGTCCTTCGAAAATTACTCAAGGAGGAACAGATACCTTCTCAATTATTTATCATCATCTCGAGAAAACTCTCTAAAAACTTTGTTCTTTTTTCACCATCTCTTCTGTCTCTCGATGTTGGGTTGTTGGATATGATGGTTTTTCAAGATACGCAATTTTGAACTTGTAGAAGAGGATTATTCTAGAAGCCAATAGGATAAATTGTCAGAACAATGATACACTCAATCATTATGTCTATTCTTCAAATGGATGCATGCTTCACTGGAAGTTCATCACTTTTCTCTTCTTCCTTTTCATTTTGCTACCACCCTGTCACGTTCATCTTCCGTGAAAGAACTAGAGAAGAAAACCCAGGTCCTGTTCGCTTACTGAGGCCAAATGGGTAGTGCAACCTGAGTCAGGAATTAGTGTTTATGGGACTTTTCTGTTTCGACCTCCTCAACATCGACCTCCTTCACTTCCAGTCGTCACCTGCACTTCCAGTCGTCACCTGCCGTGTCCATCCGCCTTTGACCATCACGAACTCAACTTGTCAGAGTACTCGACCTTCAAAGAGATCAAGGGTGGAGGACGAGTCGCGGTAAAAGTTGTCGTGGTTCCGGGGGTTTGAAATCGACCCAAGAAAGCCTGTGGGAAAGCTTCGAAACCCCGTCAAACAAAGTTGGAAACTTTGCAAGGAATAAAGGTGGCCGATGGAGTGAAATCGATCGGGTCCTGAAAATGGACGTTTTTCAGCCGAAGTATCAATAGCCGTAATCGGTTTTTTCTCTCACTGAGCAAATATGTGGTCCCCTACGTTTGCACTTTCGGGTCCTCTAGGCTCAGTTGACCCAGTCAATTGACGCGTCTACGCGAAAAAGGATTCAGCGCGACTTCATATAATGCGATCTTCAGTGGGAGCAACTGAATCTCACTCGAGCCCCTTTTGTCTCTGCTAAACGCACTCCAGAGCTTTCCTCTTTCCGACTGTTCCTGTGCTTCTATTGTTCCCCTCTAAAATTCCTGAAATGGGTGTCGAGAGCTCCATACGTTCCCAGGTTTTTCGTCTTGTCATTGGCATTTTGACGATTCTTTCTTTGGAAGACTGGGTTGCATCGGCGAGCTTGAAATGTGGAAATTGCAAGCCTGACAAGTGCAGGGACGTCATGATAGGTTCGCTTTTCGGGAACGACTCTGAACCATGTTTTCGTCATGAGCCAACGTTGAAACTAGAACCTTTCTGGGGTGACTCTGTCGATTATCATAATCAATCTTTTGGGTTGATCTCAGAGTCAGAGAGAGCAGGCAATGCTTGGTTTGCTCTACCTGAAGAGTCTCCTAGACCGCCCAGTGCAGCACCTGATACCGATGTTCCCGGCATTGTTTTGCCCTCCTTCCTTAAATCCAATCAGGGGCCTTTATACCTAGCATTTCTCCGTAATTGCCGCAGCTTCCCCATTTCTGATTATCCAAATCCTCAGTCGACTTGCCCCTCTGTTGGCGCCAACCACTCTTTTGTCACTCTTATAAGTAGAAAAGGAGAACATCTTAACCAGTCAGCGTGCGACAGTCCTGTTATTATTGTACCTGTGAAATTAGCCATAGAGGATTCCGACCAAAGAAAAATAGAAGAACTAGCCAGAGAGGATAGTGAGAAAATAGAAAATAATGACTCCGATGAGAAGGGGGAGCACGGGATTAGAATGAAATGGGATTTAACCTCCTGGGAGCATTGTGTCAAGTGCCAAAAAAGTGGACGCAAATGCGGGGGACATCATGGACGTTTTCGATGCAGAAAAGGTAGCACTTTCCGATTAATTACCTGTGATAGCAACAGTTAAAATTCTCCATTTTTTTGGTGAGTTTATTTGAAGAAAACTTTATGATAAATGAAAATAAATTCCATGAAAATCATTTTCAAGAAAAATGTACTTTACCTTTTCTAGATTAGGGAATTCATTTTCCTAACTATAAGCATGCATATTTTCTTCAACCGCAAATAGTTTGACTAATCACTTTCAGCAAACCAAACGCATAAAAGTTCGAAAAACTAATTTGCAGAGAATTTTTTCCAACCAAATGAACACACTTTTAGTAGTTACACGAATTCATAGCAATGCCATTTTCTTCCTCGCATCAGAGCTGAAGAGACAACATCTCCTGATCACAGATGCATAGTTTCGAAAAACTAATTTGCGGAGAATTTTTTCCAACCAAATGAACACACTTTTAGTAGTTACACGAATTCATAGCAATGCCATTTTCTTCCTCGCATCAGAGCTGAAGAACTACAGGACAACATCTCCTGATCACAGATGCATAGTTTCGTTGCAGTCACTTCTGTGGATCTCAAACCTACATTGATCATGTGCCACAGCTCAGTAAATAGCGAAATTTTTAAGAGTGTCGCTGTATGCATTAGCTAGTTCCAATGTGAGTGCAGAGATTTGTTTAAGATTGTAGATGATTACTGAATTTACGATACAGAGGCCAGGGTATGATTCACTAAGAGGAGACAAATGCATGAGAAGGAAAGGGGAAAGGTTTCTGGGCGTGCGTTCGCTTAGGCTTGTTTCGCATCAGCTTAAAGTTTTAGTCAATGCTGTCGCCTACAACACTGCGTTGTGCGTAGTTCTGCAATTTCTATGTGATATGTAACATGAGGGAATATCTATTTGTTCCTGAGATGTATTATGTCAAGCGATTCAATTATTCGATAGGAATAAATGTTAGATCAAGGAAGCTGGTGTCTGTATTCCCGTTCTATGATTTTCATGATGTGGATAGGATCTGTATCTCTGACGCAAACGCCTTTTTTGGTACTACATCTTTGCTACAGGAAATGATGCCCCTTTGAAGATTGGATTAGGTCAGTCAAAACTTTATCATGGGGGACATTATACAATCCTCTGAGTATATATTGGTGCATTTAGCATGGTTTGTAGCAAAAAAATGTTGTCAACACATACTTTGAGCACAATTACGATGCAAGAGCACAATGACATGCTTCGTGCATTTGGGAACATCAGAGCCAAAGTTTTCCTGAAATTTTCCATTTCCTCTACCCGCCACTGATGCAAATCTAATGACACCTTTGTTCTTCAGGTTGCGGATTTGGTGCCTTGGCCAGTTATTTTCTCTGTTCATGCATCTATATGATCCGCCACAAACAACAGCATTGCTTCTTAATATTCCGCTCAAGACACGCTTCGTCCGATTCGTCCTCGAAAGCAAATCTTGAAGTGGGCGATGTATACTTCGGGGTCCCCATTATCACCAACGCCGAGCTTGAAGAAGCTACTAACCATTTCGATTCTGCCTGGGAGCTTGGAGATGGAGGTTTTGGAATTGTGTACTATGGTAAGACCTTAAAGAAAGAGGCTAATTGGGTAGCCTGCATATAGATGGCGAGAATTTCTAGAAACTAGGAATCTAAGAGGGTCATTCTCCATTTTTCTTAAACAGGCAAACTTCGAGATGGCCGGGAAGTAGCTGTTAAGCGTCTATTCGAGCACAACTATCGGCGGGTGAAGCAGTTCATGACTGAAGTCGAAATCCTAACTCGCTTGCGTCACAAAAACCTCGTCTCTTTGTATGGTTGCACTTCGCGGCACAGCCGTGAACTCCTGCTGGTCTATGAGTACGTCCCGAACGGCACAGTAGCCGATCATCTACATGGGGACTGAGCGAAGCAGGACCCTCTCCAGTGGCGTACTCGTATTAGCATCGCCATAGAAACGGCCACCGCATTGGCTTACCTTCATGCATGTGACATAATCCACCGTGACGTGAAGACTAACAACATCCTCCTTGAAAATAACTTTTGCGTCAAAGTAGCAGATTTCAGCCTTTCTCGGCTGTTCCCCAACAATGTGAGCCATGTGTCGACCGCTCCTCAGGGGACTCCGGGTTATGTGGACCCTGAGTATCACCAGTGTTACCAGCTTACAGAGAAGAGTGATGTCTATAGTTTTGGGGTAGTACTAGTGGAACTCATATCGTCCATGCCGGCGGTCGATATAAGCCGAGACAGGCATGATATTAATTTGGCCAACTTAGCAACTAGCAAGATACGGAACCACGAGTTCCACAAATTGATTGATCCAAATTTGGGGTTTGAGTCGGATCCCGAAATCAATAGGATGATCATGGCTGTGGCCGAGCTGGCTTTCAGGTGCTTGCAACAGGACAAGGACATGAGGCCCTCCATGGAGACTGTCCTGGAGGAGTTGAAGGCAATTTCGAGTGGGACACATGATTCGGACAAGTCGAAGGATGTGAGCTATGATAACAGCGCTGGTCGAAGCAAGAACCCGCCTCCTTCGCCAGAATGTGACAATGTGGGGCTGTTGAAGAATATGAAGTCGCTGACGTCACCTGTTTCCGTGACTCAAAAATGGGGAAGCAGCGGTAGTTCCTCTGCACATAGTGGTTAACTTGTAGTCTTATCAGTTCTCTCCTGCAAATTTCCCTTCTCCTCCATCTTGGCTCTAAGTTTGCTTGTATTTGGTCAATGGTTTCTAGTTAATATTATATACAATACAGATGATATAGCAGGCGATCAAGTTTTCCATTTTGGTCTTCATTTTTCAGCTTGAACATGTAAGCACTTCTGTTGAGGCTGCAGGAGGATTTGATGTAAATACTACATAGTAAGGAGCACTTTCCTAGAGCATGAATAAAGGATTGTACACATACTTGCCATTGTCCCTCTCTTTATCCCAATATTTCAGGCGTTCAAAAAGTTTTCTCAGATCAGGTTGAAACATTTAGACTTGCGATAATTTCCTCACAACAGCTTACGACATTATCTGATTTGCTCCTTAAAAGAACACAAGTCATGCCGGAAGCCATGTCGAGTCTCATTCTGAAAACAGGCCTCAGATAATACATGATAGCTCGATCGTTGTTGGAGTCTAGTGATGAAGTTCGTTCACCTTCAAGCTTGCGAAGTGAGAGTTTTACGTGGCAATAGACACATTAGGGAAGGAACTTGTCATATTTTGTGTGTTGAAGTGGTTTCACAGATCTTATCATATATGGAAATGGAAATACAAATCATCATTGCTCCTATCGTATATGTCACAAGGAAGGGTTATTCTGACTCAAGGGCTAATCTGCATAAACAAAGTATGAGACAGATTTTTCTGCGGAGGTCCCGATTAAGGTAATGTTGTGCATAGTAAGACATGTATAAAATTAATACACTAACCGATGGAGGAGACTATACATAAGCTAGTTTCAGACAAGCGAGCCATATTCAATACTAATAACGGTTTGTTGCATCACTTAATATATCTATTTTATGAATAAATTTCAATCCTCTTAAGGCACATTTGGTAACACTTTTTGTTCCGGGGAACAATTTTTAATCAGAAATAGTTTTTTCTGATTCTGTTATCGGAAATGATTTTTGATCAAAAAATGCGTTTGGTAACTCCATAAAATTTTTATTTCCGGGATAGAAATGCGTTTAGTAGGCTTCTTAATTTTTTTTATTTCTTTTAATTTTTTAATACTTTTATTACATTTTCTTATTTTTCTCTTTTCTCTTTTTCTTTTTCTCTTTGGTCGTTCGCCAACCATAGTGGTGGCCGGCGACCGGCTAGGCGAGGTCCAACGAGCTCGCATGGCCATGACAAGCCTCAACCTCACTCAGGCGGCGCAAGGTCAGCCTTTCCCTGGCCTGGCGAGGTCAAGCCTCACGTCGGTTGGGGAGGCCGAGCCTCGTCGTGGCTCGGTGTCGCTGGGGGTTGGCAACGCTCCTGGCGACGCTTCGGCGAGGTTGCCGGCCCTCTTCTAGTTGGTCGCTTGCGCTGGCCATGGCCAAGGCTGGCAATCGGCCAAAATGAAGAAGAAGAAATGGAAAGAGAAGAAGAAAAGAGAAGAAGAGAGAAGAGAAGAAAAAATAAATTCTTTGTTTTTGTCCTTTTGATTCTTAGGAATTGTTCTTGGGAACAAGAAACTACTTTTTTCTACTTCTTATTTCTGTTCCAAATTTATTCTCGGGAACAAAAAAATAGATTTTTTATTCCTGGGAACAAACAAACAGGTTTTTATTCTTTTTTTTTGTTCCTTGGAACAAAAGAACATAAATAGTTGTTCTGGGGAACATAAATTTTTTTTACCAAACAGGGCCTTAGTGTTAGTACTAATATTTTGCTGCCTTAGTGCCAAGAGTAAGCTTTTGCCAGAATATTTTTCCACGAAGTGAGTGGCCGATGCATGACAAACCTTGATTGAGTTGGCTAGTCATTTTGGAGCTGTTTCACTCTTAACTAAGTTAATCATTGGATTTATTATAGTAGGGCAATTGAGAGTTCTCATACTATATTATTATTATTATTATTATTATTATTATTATTATTATTATTATTATTATTATTATTATTATTATTATTATTATTTATTGTAGTTCAATGATTACCATAAATTGCATCGGAAACTACCAAGTTATTGTAGAATGAAGCCAGCAGGAGATATGATATTGAAGAGCATTGTTGAGTATAAATCGGGCCTTTCTTGAGTAGTTCAAGTTTTTAGAGTAAACGATTGGGTACTAAACTTTGACATGACATATTGAGACAATGGTCTCATATTCAATTTAAAGGAAAACTTTTTCACCAATTCGATTTCTTAAATTTTTAGTCTCGGCTATTCTTTTCTCTATGGGTATTAGGGCAAGCACGGCCTCCATATACTGTTTATGGTAATGAGAAAATTTCGTAAAAAAATGGATTTCCATATAAGATTATATCTTGCCTCAATCATCAATTTATTCATGGGTAATGTAATATTGTCTTAGCAAAATAATTTACTTAATTTATACTCTTAATCATCAATATCTATGTTATTTGCTGTTTCATCACATTTACTTTTGCTTTTCATTTTAATATATAATTTCAATTTTTTTGATGGAAATTTTTTTATAACAGCTTTTCTATTATCCATATACTATAGAGGATTCAGATGAGACTCATAATTGATCATAGTTGAGCCATCTAGGTTCACTAATGGTGAAACATTTCGTTACTTGTAATTTATGTACGGTTTATTTGGATAATTTATTGCATTTCATTTTTCAATTCTATCTTTACGATAATTATATAGTGTTTTCTTGTTTGCAAGTTAATTTCAAGTTTTTTTAATTAATGTTTGTATTTCCAAAATAAAATTTTTATGGATATGGTTTTTATTTGAAATGTGATTTCTAACTTAAGTGCTAATTATTAACTGGTTAATTACATTTTCAGTAGGTTTAAGTAATTCTTTATATTACTGTACTTCTTGTAAGAAGATGATGTTTTCTATTTTGATCTTAATTGGCCAATTGCCTGATTGTACTTTAGTCTTCTAACATCAACTATGCCATCATTTCTTAATATTTGTTTTTTTCATTAGTATTATTACTTTTGTATTTGGCAACTTTGCTTTAAGAAATTTCGGTGCCTACACTTCAGATTTACAGCTAGAACTTAATATTAGACTTGGTTTGTTTCAAGGAAATAAATGATTTGAAGTTTTTCCTAAAAATAATCATTTATATAATTTGAAATAATTAGTCAACAAAAAAATATTATCATTATAATAATAATTTATATTTAAATATTTTTATGAATAGTAAAAGTAATTTTGATTTATTTATTTTGATAAGCGATATAAGTAATTATTTTAAAATATTTTTTTAATTATTCATTTTTATGAAATAAATGAATCCTTACAATAAATTTAGATTACTGTGAAAAGGTCGACATCATGGTTGATGAATCAATGAAAGTAGTTTGACATTTTCGGATCGGAGATGGGGTAGAGTTGCTAGTTTTCTAAGCTATGACCGATTGCTGACGTTTGAATGCCGGAAAAAATGAATAGATTTGACACGGACATGAATGTCATAATATCATTATGGCTCCGAGTAAGCCAGGCTTCCTTAGACTTTCGGAGGGAAGACTTTGACCCAAAAACCCCGTGGACAACCCTCCAAGCTATGGGGAAAAACAAGGAAACATCAAAATCAAAGCTGGTTCCCTGATCTTTCTTTCCTTTCTTTCTTCGCTTATGAAATTCCAACCAAAAGCAGTTCCCAGACTGCACCGATATGTTTTGGACGATGATATGTGTCCCTTTTCCTCTGTCGAGGGCGATGTGCCCTATATTGTTTGCTTCTTTGCATTTGGGCTGCAATGCGTTCGATGCTGAATTTTACTAAAATGTCGCTGATGTAAGTACATGGAAAGGTTGGACTTTCATGCATGATTCGGACCTTATGTCTTCGTTAAACTATACAGTAGCCAGTATATGGCAAGGCCATATTTTAATATCCAAGTAGGTATTTACAAGTGCTAAATAGTAATGACTTCTACCATTTCGAGGGTATCAAGTGCAATACGTCTTTCTCTGCTACCTTCACATTCTTAAGCAATGTCTCCTGGATTGAATCCACAAAATGTGCTGAGCTTTAGAGCCACCGTATTTAGGCGGATCAGTATATCACCAGTCTCAGTATGTTCTTATTCGACTTCCTACTGTCTCTGGAGGTGAACCCAAAATTTGATGCTTGTCAGCCAAAGAATTGCGGTAGTGGTCCAAACATGATCTACCCTTTTCAGATTCCAAGCCTTCAACAACCTTATTGTGGCTTTCCTGGCTTTGAGATAAAGTGCAACAACAGTAGGCCGATATCAGACATCTTGATCTAGTTATGTTACTGAAGATATTTCGTATGACAAGAACTCATTCCATAGCCAATGAATGGACCAGCTACCCTGACTTCCGTCCTATCCTAATAACAGACCTGGAGAACAGGTAAGCTCCAATACATAGTTCCGTGGTTAGACCGTCAGTGATAATGAGAAGAACCTTCTTCAGGTAACCTCCTCGAGGCACTTTTGGCATCACTACCTCATGGCAAGCTTACAAAGCACTATCAGTGGAGGAAGCGTTACTCAATGCTGGATGCCCACTGCCTAGTCTCAATTACTCTTTTGACCGCTTACCTATTACTTTTGGTCCACGTCGGGTTGATCTCTGCATCTTCCACAACTGCAACGAGTAATTTTTTGTCAATTCTACAATATCAAGGGTTGACTGTGGTCTTGGTGAAGGGAACAATTCTTTTGCTGCAATAGCGTGTAAGTGTGATTACTTGAACTGGAATAGAGCATCGTGCCAGTACTTGGTGGCCGCCCCGATTCAGATACGAAACTGGAAGGTGAATCAAAGCGTTGAGTACCTGAAGTTATTGGAGGACAGTTTCACACTGAATTGGACGGGATGTGATTGCATGACGTGCTGAAGAAGTGTGGGGCAGTGTGCTTGTGAATGGCTCGAGCGTGTGCTATTGCCCTGATCGAACACATCTCAAACACTATGGTGACGGTAAGGTGCCACAAACTATTCTAACTAAGGCTTTCACATTCTGCCCTTCTAGAAAGTTTTTCTTCCCCATTTGATTTCGGTTCTCTAGAACAAACATCACCAATCTGTGAGAAAATCAAATTACTGAGGGTTTTATATCAATTGCCTGCGTTTGAGATAAATAAAATTTCAAATGATCTCTCTGTCCGCTTTATCTTTATAAAATTTGTTCTTCTGATCCTTTAGCCCAAAAACTTCAGCTTGATTTCTTTGGCTTTCTTAGGTGTTCCTTTCTACCGCTTGATTAACTCCATCCGCTTACTTTCACTCCTTATTTCCAGTATAAGTTTAATACGTTGTGTGGAAAAATAAGCTACAAAGAGAATATAAGATCTCAATCTAGCTGAAGTTGCCTCTCAGGTATTAACTTGAACGTCTCAAGCTGAGTTAAATTCTAAATTATCTGGGAAATATTTATAGGTCCTCCAAAAATACTCAAGGAGGAACGGATATCTTCTCAATTATTTATCATCATCTCGAGAAAACTGTCTAAAAGCTTTGTTCTTTTTTCACCATCTCCTGTCTCTCGACGTTGGGTTGTCAGATATGATGGTTTCAAGATATGCAATTTTGAACATGTGGAAGAGGATTATGCTAAAAACCAACAGAAGAAATTATCAGAAAAATGATACCCGCAATCATTATGTCTACTCTTCAAATGGATGCATACTTCACTGGAAGTTCATCACTTTTCTCTTCTTCCTCCCCATTTTGCTACCATCCCGTCACACTCATCTTCCCGTGAGAGAACCAGGGAAGAAAACCCAGGTCCTGTTTATGGGACTCTTCTGTTTCAACCTCCTTAACATCGACGAGTCTTTATCAGACATAAGACCCAATGGGCGGATCAGATGAACACTTCACCAGTTTCTTCCTTCTTCACCAGTTGTCACCTTCCGAGTCTCTCCGCCTTTGACTGTCACGGACTCAAGTTGTCATAGTACTTGACCTTCAACGAGATCAAGGGTAGAGGACGAGTCTCGGTAAAAAGCCCGTGGGAAAGCTTCGAAACCCCGTCAAACAAAGTTGAAAACTTCGTAAGGAAATAAAGGTGCCCACGGAAACAAAGCGGGCCATGGGCCTGTGGCCGATGGAGTGAAATCGATCGTGAGTGAAAAAAGCATAATCATTTACAACACGTGCCACACGCTATAGGATCACATACACGTCACTCTTCTCGGTGAAGTAGCCGGTGCTTGTGTACTCCGGGGCGAGGTAGCCCATGGCAGCGCTAGCCTTGAGCATGGTGAGGACCACATCGTCTGCGAGGAGGTTGTGCGGAATCGAAACAAAGGGGCCTGGCGTGCCATCCCGGGGCCTTTTGAAATCGATCGTGAGAAGATGGACGAAAAAAATAGACCTTTTTTAGCCGAAGTATCAACCGTTGAAATCGATTTTGTCTACTGACCAAAAAAAAAAAAAAAAAGAAATCGATTTTGTCTGACACTGAGCAAATATGTGGTCCCCTACGTTTGCTCTTTCGGGTCCTCTACGCTCAGTTGACCCAGTCAATTGGCGCGTTTACGTGAAAAAGGATTCAACGAGACATTCATACAATGCGGTCTTCAGTTTGAGCGACTGTATCTCACTCGTGCCCCTTCTGTCTCTGCCATAAGCACACCAAAGTTTTCCTCCTTCCGACTGTTCTTGTACTTCTATTGTTCCCCTCTAAAATTCCTGAAATGGGTGTCGAGAGCTCCATAAGTTCCAATGTTTTGCTTCGCCTTGTCATTACCATTTTGACGATTATTTCTTTGGAAGACTGGATTCCATTAGTGAGCTTGACATATGGATCCTGCAAGTCTGACCAGTGCGGTAAGGTCATGATAGGTTATCCTTTCGGGAACTACTCTGAACCATGTTGTCCTCAATACCAACCGTTGAAACTAAATTCTCTCCAGAAGGGCCCTCTTGTTTATGATAATCAATCTCTTAGGTTGATCTCAGAGTTTGGGAGAACGGGCAATGCTTGTTTTGCTCCACCTGAAAAGTCTCCTCAACCGCCCAGCGCATCTGATGCTGATGATCCCGGCAGTAAAGTGCTCTCCTTTCTTAAATCCAATCACTGGTCTTTCCACCTAGCATTTCTCCGTAATAGCACCGGCTCCCCAAATGGTGACTTGACTTGCCTCTCTGCCGGGGCCAACCACTCTTATGTCGCTCTTATGGGTAGACCAGACGACCTTCATCTTAGTCGGTTAGCGTGCGCGAGTCATGTTATTGTACCTGTTGCCAAAGAGGATTGGGAGAAAAAGGAAAATAATGAATCAGCCAAGGGGGAGTTGAAGCACGGGTTTAGACTGCAATGGAATTTAACCTACTGGGAGAGTTGTGTTAAATGCAACATTAGTGGAGGCAAATGCGGGAAAGCGGATGGAAGTTTTCTGTGCATCTGTTCTGGTAAAGCTTATCCGCGTACTTGCAAAGGAGGTAAAACTTTTCGATTAATTTCCCGTAATAGCAACCGCTTAAAATCTCCCATGTGTTTTTCGGCGGATGTCCTCGCCATGCTCTCCGAACTTGATAAGGACTTCAAAGGAAGAGGAAGAACTTTTTGGCTTCCCTTGGTTCTCTCTTCTCAGTTCCTTTTTCCCACCTCGGCTTCGTTCACCACGCCATTACTTTATTTATTTATTTATTCTTTCGGGCATTTTTTGTAGATCTAGGGCGTGTTATGGAAAAAACTTTACAATAAAGAAAAATAAATTCCATGAAAATCATTTTCAAGAAAAATGTATTTTACCCTTTTCAGATTGGGAAATTCATTTTCTCAACTTTGATCATGCATATTTTCTTTAACAGTAAATAGTTTGACTAATCATTTTCAGCAAACCAGACCTATTGAAGTTCAGAAAACTAATTCACGGAGAATTATTTCACTCTAACAAATACAACTTTAGTAGTTAGATCTTGTTAGCTTGGCTTCCTTTTCGTGGTTGCCTTGTGTTGTTGCTTTTACATCTTGGCATCCATCCACTCATTAGATCCTCTCATCTTGAGTGTATGTTTTCGATGCCGTGACCTTTTGTACATTTGGCCTTTCCCCTATATATTTATTACCTCTTACCAAAAAAAAAAAAATTTTAGTAGTTAGATGAATTCATAGCAATGTAATTTTCTTCCTCGCATCAAAGCTGAAGAACTACATTACAGCATCTTCAGATCACAGATATATAGTCTCGCTGCAGTTGCTTCTGTGGATCTCATCCCTGCATTAATCATGTGCAGCAGCAGTGAATAGTGAAAATTTTAAGAGCGTCACTGTTTGCGTTAGCCAGTTCCAATGTGAGAGCAGAGATGTCTCGAGGATTATAGATGATTACTGAATTTACGATACAGAGGCCAGGGTATGATTCACTAAGAGAAGACAGATGCATGGAAAGCAAAACATAAAGGGGAAATTTTGCTGTGCGTGTGTTTGCTCTTGCTTGTTTCGCATCACCTAAAAGTTTCAATTCATGCTGTTGCCTACAGCACTGCATTATGCTTAGTTCTGCAATTTCTTTGTGATATGTAACATGAGGGAATATCTATTTGTTCCTAGGACGTATTATGTCAAGTGATTCAATTATTCAATAGAATTTATGTTACATCAAGGAAGCCGGTGTCTGTATTCCTGTTCTATGATTTTCATGATGTGGATAGGATCTGTTTTTATGACGCAAATGCCTTTTTTGGTACATCTTTGCTGCAGGAAACAACCATGCACCTTTGAAGATTGGATTAGGTCAGTCAAACCTTTTTCATGGGGGAAATTATACAATCCTTTGAGTACATATCCGTGCACTAAGCATGGTTTGTGACAGCAAAAAAATGTTGTCAACACATCCTTTGAGCACAATTACGATGCAAGAGCCCAATGACATGCTTCGTACATTTGAGAACATCTCACAGTCAAAGTTCTCCTGAAATTTTCCATTTCCTCTACCTGTCACTGATGCAAGTCTAATGAAACTTTTGTTCTTCAGGTAGCGGATTTGGCGCCTTGGCCTTGGCCAGTATTTTGCTCTGTTCATTCATCTATGTGATCCGCCACAAACAACAGCATTGCTTCTCAATATTCCGCTCAAGACATGCTCCTTCCGATTCTTCCTTGAAAGCAGACCTCGAAGTGGGCAATGTATACTTCGGGGTCCCCATTTTCACCGAAGCTGAGCTTGAAGAAGCTACTAACCATTTCGATTCTGCCTGGGAGCTCGGAGATGGAGGTTTTGGAATTGTGTACTATGGTAAGACCTTAACGAAAGAGGCTAATTAGGCAGCCTGCATGTAAACTAAGAGGGTCATTCTCCATTTTCTTGAGCAGGCAAACTTCGAGATGGCCGCGAAGTAGCTGTTAAGCGTCTATATGAGCACAACTATAGGCGGGTAAAGCAGTTCATGACAGAAGTTGAAATCCTAACTCGCTTGCGCCACAAAAACCTTGTCTCTTTGTACGGTTGCACTTCACGGCAGAGTCGTGAACTCCTGCTGGTCTATGAGTACATCCCGAATGGCACAGTAGCCGATCATCTGCATGGGGAGCGAGCGAAGCAGGACCCTCTCCAGTGGCATACTCGTATTAGCATCGCCATAGAAACGGCCACTGCATTGGCTTACCTTCATGCGTGTGACATAATCCACCGTGACGTGAAGACTAACAACATCCTCCTTGACAACAACTTTTGTATCAAAGTAGCAGATTTCGGCCTTTCTCGGCTGTTCCCCAACAATGTGAGCCACGTGTCAACCGCTCCTCAGGGGACTCCAGGTTATGTGGACCCTGAGTATCACCAGTGTTACCAGCTCACGGAGAAGAGTGATGTCTACAGTTTTGGGGTAGTATTAGTGGAACTTATATCATCCATGCGGGCGGTTGATATAAGCCGAGACAGGCACGAGATTAATTTGGCCAACTTAGCAACTAGCAAGATAAGGAACCACGAGTTCTGCGAATTGATTGATCCAAATTTGGGGTTTGAGTCGGATCCCGAAATCGATAGGATGATCATGGCTGTGGCCGAGCTGGCTTTCAGGTGCTTGCAACAGGACAAGGACATGAGGCCCTCCATGGAGACTGTCCTGGAGGAGTTGAAGGCAATTTCGAGTGGGACACATGAGCCGGACAAGTCGAAGGATGTGAGCTATGATAACAGCGCCGGTCAAAGCAAGAACCTGCCTCCTTCGCCAGAATGTGACAATGTGGGGCTGTTGAAGAATATAAAGTCGCCGACTTCACCTGTTTCTGTGACTCAAAAATGGGGAAGCAGCGGTAGTTCCTCTGCACATGGTGGTTAACTTGTAGTCTTATCAGTTCTCTCCTGCAAATTTCCCTTCTCCTCCATCTTGGCTTAAAGTTTGCTTGCATTTGGTTAATGGTTTCTAGCTAATATTATATACAATGCAGATGATATAGCAGGCGATTGAGTTTTCCATTTTGGTCTTCATTTTTCTGCTTGAACATGTCAGCACTTCTGTTGAGGCTGGAGGAGGATTTGATGTAAATACTACATAGTAAGGAGCACTTTTCTAGAGCATAAATAAAGGATCGTACACATACTTGCCATTGTCCCTCTCTTTATCGCAATATTTCAGGCGTTTGAAGAGTTTTCCCAGATCACGGTTGAAACATGTAGACTTGTGATGATTTTCTCACAACAGCTTACGACATTATCTGATTTGCTCCTTAAAAGAACACAAGTCATGCCGGAAGTCATCTCAAGTCTCATTCTGGAAACAGGCCTCGGATAATACGTGATAGCTTGATCTTTGTTGGAGTCTAGTGATGAAGTTCGTTCACCTTCAAGGTTGCGAAGTGAGAGTTTCACGCGGCAATACACACATCAAGGAAGGAACTTGTCATATTCCGTGTGTTGAAGTGGTTTCACAAATCTCGTCATAAATGGAAATGGAAATACAAACCATCATTGCTCGTATCGTATATGTCACAAGGAAGGCTTATTCCGACACAAGGGCTAATCTGCATAAACAAAGTATGAGACAGATTTTTCTGCGGAGGTCCCGATTAAAGTAATGTCGTGCATAGCAAGACTTGTATAAAATTAATACACTAATTGACGGAGGAGACTATACATAAGCTAGTTTCAGACAAGCAAGCCATATTCAGTACTAATAACGGTTTGTTGTATCACTTAATATATCTATTTTATGAATAAATCTCAATCCTCTTAGTGTTAGTATTAATAATTTGCTGTCTTGACGCCAAGAGTCAGCTTTTGCCAGAATATTTTGCCACGAAATGAGTGGCCGATGCATGACAAACATTGATTGAGTTGGCTAGTCATTTTGGAGTTGTTACATTCTTAAGTAATTTAATCATTGGATTTATTATAGTAGGGCGATTGAGAGTTCTCATACTATATTATTGCAGTTCAATGATTACCATAAATTTCATCGGAAACTACCAAGTTATTGTGGAATGAAGCTCGCAGGAGATATGAATTGAAGAGCATTGTTGAGTACAAATGGGGCCTTTCTTGAGTAGTTCAAGTTTTTAGAGTAAACGATTAGGTACTAAACTTTGACATGACGTAGTGAGACGGCGGTATGATATTCAATTTAAAGCAAAACTTTTTCACCAATTTAATGAATTCGATTCTTAATTCAATTTCTTAAATTTTTAGTCTTGGCCATTCTTTTCTCTATGGGTATTAGGGCAAGCACGGCCTCCATATACTGTTTATGGTAATGAGAAAATTTCGTAAGAAAATGGATTTCCATACAAGATTATATCTTGCTTCAATCATTAATTTATTCATGGGTAATGTAATATTGTCTTGGCAAAAATTTACTCAATTTATACTCTTAATCATCAATATCTATGTTATTTGCTGTTTCATCACATTCACTTTTCCTTTTCCATTTTAATATATAATTTCAATTCTATCGATGGAAATTTTTTTACAACAGCTTTTCTATTATCCATATACTGTAGAGGACTTAGATGAGACTCATAATTGATCGTTGTTAAGCCATCTAGGTTCACTAGTGGTGAAACATTTCGTTACTTGTAATTTATGTACAGTTTATTTGGATAATTTATGGCATTTTATTTTTCAATTTTATCTTTAGGATAATTATATAGTGTTTTCTTGTTCGTAAGCTAATTTCAAGTTATTTTTTTAATTAATTTTTGTATTTCCAAATTAAAATTTTTTATGGATATGTTTTTTTTTTTTTTTAATTTGAATTGAGATTTCTAACTTAGGTGCTCATTACTAACTGGTTAATAATATTTTCAGTAGGTTTAAGTAATTATTTATAGGGAAAATTCAAAAAAGGACCCTAAGTATTCTTATTTTCTCAAATAAAGACCCGGAGTGAATTTTATTTTAAATAAGGGCCCGAAGTGTCTTTGGTTGTTTCAAATAAGGGTTTAAAGTGGCTTTGGTAGTTTCAAATAAGGACCTAATCTCGCCGGTTGCCGACTGTCTAATTTTTCCAATCGGTGAAGGGTATTTTCGTCATTAATCCTTCCTTTTTCACTTTTTTCTTTCCTGTTTTTTTTTTTTTTCTTCTTCTTCTTCTTCTTCTTCTTTCTCTTTGCTGGTGGCCGGCCGACCATCGAGGCTACCAACAATGCCCATAGAGGGCTAGGGAGGGCCACAGGGGAAGGACGGCCTTGTCTAGGCTAGGCGACCCTCACCCTGGGGCCATCCGTGAGGTTGGCCTTGACCGGCCCAAGCGAGGCTGACCCTCTTTAGATCTGGTGAGGGTGGCCTAGCTCGCCGCCAACAAGGGTTGGGCGACCTCATCGATTACTAGTAAAGGTCGGCGAGCATTGTCGAGCCCTCACCAAATTTGGTGAGGGTGGCCTTGCCCTTGATCTACTCCTTACTAGTGGCCGGCGCGGGCCGATCTCGTGGATGGCCTTAGAAGAGGGTTGCCTTGCCTAGGAGAGGCTATCCCTCCCTTGTGGCTAACATGGGCAACCCTCGCCCAACCCTCTATGGGCATCACTAGTGGCTAGCTAGCCATCGAAGAAGAGGGAGAAGAAGAACCAAAAAAGGAAAGAAAAAAAAAAAGAAAGAAAAAAGGAAAATGGCAAATGACGAAAATATCTTTGACCGTCATAAAGTCAAATCCTTATTTGAAATAAACATAATCACTTTGGGCTTTTATCTGAAACATATATTTAATCATTTCAGGTTCTCATTTGAAACAATATCCACTTCAGGTCTTTATTTGAGAAAATGATGATATTTCAGATTTTTATTTGAAACAGTGTCCACTTCGAGCCTTTATTTGAGAAAATAAGGACATTTCGAGTCCTTTTTTGGAATTTTCCCTTCTTTATGTTTACTGTACTTCTTGTAAGAATATGATGTTTTCTATTTTTGATCTTAATTTATAAATTGCTTGATTTTACTTTAGTTTTCTAATATCAACTATGCCATGATTTCTTAATATTTGTGTTTTCCTTTGCTATTAGTACTTTTGTATTTTGGCAACTTTGCTTTAAGAAATTTCAATGGACACACTTCAGATTATAGCTAGAATTTACTATTAAACTCCGTTTGTTTCACTAGAAATAAATGATTTGAAATTTTTTCTAAAAATAGTAGCTTATATAATTTGAAATAATTAGTCCACGAAAAATATTTTCATTATCATAACAATATATGTCTATTTTTATGGACGGTGAAAATAATTTTTATTTATTTTTTATAAGTGATATAAATGATTATTTAAAAAAAATTATTTTTTAATTATTTACTTTTTACGAAAAAAACGAATTTTTATGCTAAATTCACATTATTGTGGAAAGGTTGACGTCGTGGCTGATAGATCAAGAATCAATGAAAGTACTGAGTTTGACATTTTCAAAACGGAGATGGGGTAGAGTTGCCAATTTTCTAAGGTATGACCGATTGCTGACGTTTGAATGCCGGAAAAAATGAATAGATTTGACACGGACGTGAATGTCATAATATCATGCTGAGTCCGAGTAAGCAAGTCTTCCTTAGACTTTCGGAATGAAGACTTTGACCCAAAAAACCCGTGGACAACCCTCCAAGCTATGGAGAAAACGAGGAAACATCAAAATCAGAGCTGGTTCCCTGATCTGTCTTTCTTTCCTTCTTTCTTCGCTTCTGAAATTCCAACCAAAAGCAGTTCCCAGACTGTACCGATATGTTATCGACGATGATATTCGTGTCCTTTTTTCCTTGTCGAGAGCGATGTGTTTCTATATCGTTTGCTTCTTTGCATTTGGACTCTATCGCGTTCGATGCTGAATTTTACAAAAACGTCGCCAATGTAAGTACACGTAAAGGTTGGACTTTCGTGCATGATTCGGACCTTATGTCTTCATTTAACTATACAACAACCGGTATTTGGCAAGGCCATATTTTAATATCCAAGCATGTATTTAACGATTTTGACCATTTTGAGGGTACATATGGTTGCATCCGTGCAATTTTCTCTACTACATTCACATTCTTCAGCAATGTCTCCTGGAATGAATCCATGAAACATGTTGAGCTTTAGAGCGTCCCTGTTTAGGCGGATCGGTATTATCATCGGTCTTAGTATGTTCTTATTCGACTTCGTACTAACTCTGGATGTGAACCCGAAATTTGATGCTTGTCAACCAAAGAACCGTGGTAGTGGTCCAAAATAAGCTACCCTTTTCGGATTCTAAGCCTTCAACAGCCTTATTGTGGCTTTTCTGGCTTGGAGATAAAGTGCTACAACAGTAGGTCGATTTATTAGGCATCTCGATCTAGTTATGTCATTAAAGATATTTTGTATGACAAAAACTCATTCAGAGTGGTGGATGAAGCATTACTCAATGCTGAATGCCCCCTGCCCAGTCTCAATTACTCTTTTGACTGCTTACTTGTTACTTTTGGTCCGAGCCAAGCTGATCTCTACATCTTCCACAACTGCAACGAGTCATTTTCTGTCAATTCTACAATATATGGGGCCAAGCATGGTCTCGGTAAAGGGAGCAATTCTTTTGCCGTGATAGCAAGTGTGATTACTTGAATTGGAATAGAGCGTTGTGCCAGTACTTGGTGACCGCCCCGACTCAAATACGAAACTGGAAGGTGAATCAAAGTGTCGAGTACCTGAAATTATTGGAAAACAGTTTCACACTGAACTGGACGGGGTGCGACTACATGAGGTGCTGAAGAAGTGGGGTGGTGTGGCTGTGAAAATAGCAGGAGTGTGTGCTACTGCCCGGATTGAACACATGTCGAACACTCTGGCGATGGTAAGGTGCCGCAAACTATTCTTAAGCTTTCACATTCTGCTCTTCTAGAAAGTTTTTCTTCACCATCTGGTTCCCGTCCTCTGGAACAAACAGGACCAATCTGTGAGAAAATCATATTACTGAGAGTTTTATATCAATTTGCCTGCATTTGAGATATATGAAATTTCAAATGATCTCTCAGTTTGCTTTATCATTGTAGAATTTGGTTCTTCTGATCCTTTGGTCCAAAAACTTCAGCTTGATTTCTTTGGCTTTCTTAGGTGTTTTTTTCTACCATTCGATTAACTCCATCTGCTTACTTCTACTCCTCATTTCTAGTATAAGTTTAATATGTCACACAGATTAATAAGCGAGAACATAACAGATCAATCTAGCTGAAGTTGCCGAGCACATATTAGCTTGAATGTCTCAAGCTGATTTAAATTCTGAATAAATATTTATAGGTCCTCCAAAAATACTCAAGGAAGAATAGATACCTTCTCAATTATTTATTATCATCTTGAGAAAACTGTCTAAAAGCTTTGTTCTTTTTTCCAGCATCTCTTCCGTCTCTCGACATTGGGTTGTCAGATATGATGGTTTCAAGATATGCAACTTTGAACATGTAGAAGAGGATTATGCTAGAAGCCGATAGGAGAAATTATCAGAACAATGATACCCTCAATTATTATGTCTGTTCTTCAAATGGATGCATACTTCCCTGGAAGTTCATCACTTTTCTCTTCCTCCTCATTTTGCTACCACCCTATCACGTTCATCTTCACATGAAAGAACTAGAGAAGAAAGCCCAGGTCCCGTTCGCTTACTGAGGCCAAAATGGGTAGTGCAACCTGTTAATGATCAAGATCACATCATCATAAAATCAGTCAGGAATTAGTGTTTATGGGACTTTTCTGCTTCGACCTACTCCACCACCAGTTGTCACCTGTCGTGTCTCTCCGCCTTTGACTGTCACGAACTCAAGTTCTCATAGTACTCGACCTTCAAAGAGATCAAGGGTGGAGGACGCGTCTCGGTAAAAATCGTCGTGGTTCTGGGGGTTTGAAATGGAAAGCTTCGAAACCCCGTCAAAGTCGGAAACTTTGTAAAGAAATAAAGGTGCCCACGGAAACAAAGGGGGCCATGGGCCCGTGGCCGAAGGGGTGAAATCGATCGCGAGTCCCGAAATGGACGTTTTTTGGCCGAAGTATCAACAGTCGCAATCGAATTTTCCTCTCACTGAGCAAATATGTGGTCCCCTACGTTTGCTCTTTCGGGTCCTCTACGCTCAGCTGACCCAGTCACTTGGCGCGTTTACGTGAAAAAGGATTCAACGAGACATTCATATAAATGCGGTGTTCAGTTTGAGCAACCGTGTCTCACTCGAGCCCCTCCTGTCTCTGCTGTACGCGCCCCATAGCTTTCCTCTTTCCGACTGTTCTTGTGCTTCTATTGTTCCCTCTAAAATTTCTGAAATGGGTGCGGAGAGCTCCATAGGTTCCAAGGTTTTGCTTCGCCTTGTCATTAGCATTTTGGCGATTATTTCTTTGGAAGACTGGGTTCCATCAGTGAGTTCCAAACATGACTTCTGTGAGCCTGCAAAGTGCGGTGACAGCGTGAAAGATTCTCCCCCCTGGGACGGCGCTGGACCATGCTGTCCTGATAAGCCGCTGTTACTAGAACCTTTGTGGGACGACCGTGTAGATTATGATAATCAATCTCATGCGTTGATCTCAGAGTTCGAGAAAACGGGCAATGCTTGTTTTGCTACACCTAAATATGCCTCTAGACGGCCGAGCGTATTTGATCCTGATCGGCATTCATACCTAGCATTTCTCCGTAATTGCAGCAGCTCCCCAAATGTCGATTCTTCATATCCTCACTCGACTTGCCCCTCTCCTGGCGCCAACCTCTCTTACGTCGCTCTTATGGATGGACCAGAAGACCCGCATCTTAAACCGTTAGCGTGCGAGAGTCATGTTATTGTACCCGTTAAACCAGCCGGACCGGATAGCGAGGAAATAGGAAATGATGACCACGACGGAAAGTGGAAGCGCGGGTTTAGACTGAAATGGAATTTAACCTCCTGGGACAATTGCGTTCAATGCCAAAAAAGTGGAGGCAATTGCGGCGGATCGTATGGGCAATTCCGGTGCTCATCTTCTAGTACAGATTATCCGCCTCCTCCGCCTCCTCACGAAAGAGGTAATACTTTTCGGTTAATTCCCCGTATTAGCAACCGTTCAAATTCTCGCATGTCTTTTTCAGTGAATGTCCTCGCCATGCTCTCCAAATTTCATATGGACTTCAAAGGAAGAAGAGCATTTTGGCTTCCCTGGTTTTCTATTCTCAGTTCCTTTTTCCCACCTCGGCTTTATTCAACAAGCCATTACTTTTTTATTTATATTTCTTTCGAACGTTCTTTTGTAGATGTGCTTGTTTTGGGGAAAATTTTATGATAAAGAAAATCTTTACCGTGGAAATCATTTTTAAGAAAAATATTTTTTTCTCTTTTCGAATTAGGGAATTATCTTTCTAACTTTAAATATGCATATTTTTTTCGACCGAAAATGGTTTGACTAATCATTTTCAGCAAGCCAGACATATTGAAGTTTGGAAAACTAAGGGAAAATTTCAAAAAAGGACCCAAAGTGCCATTATTTTCTCAAATAAGGGCCCAAAGTGAACTTTGTTTCAAATAAGGACCTAAAGTGGCCTTAGTTGTTTCAAATAAGGATCTGAAGTGGCTTTGGTTGTTTCAAATAAGGACCCGACCTCACCAATCACCGACCAGCTAAATTTTTCGAATAATCAAGGTTATTTTTGTCATTTGGCATTCACCTTTTTTTCTTTCTGGTTCTTCTTCTTCCTCTTCGCTAGTGGTCGGCCGCCACCGGTGATGCCCATAGAGGGCTAAGTGAGGGATGGCTTTGTCGAGCGTGGAGACCCTCGCCCGGGGGCCATCCGCGAGGTCGGCCCTTGCCGGTCCCAAGCGAGGGTAGCCGGTGAGGTCGTCCGGCCCTCGTCGACCTCGCTTGGGGCCAGCACGGGCCGACCTCGCACATGGTCCCTGGGTGAGGATTGCCATACCTGGGGAGGCCATCCCTCGCCCAGCCCTTTGTGGGCATTGCTGGTGGCTGGCCGGCCATCGGCAAAGAGGAAGAAGAAGAATCAACAAAATAAATGAAAAAAAAAAAGGGGAAAATGATGAAAATGCCCTTGAGCGCTAGAAAGATAGGTCCTTATTTGAAACGGACATAGCCACTTCAGGCCCTTATTTGAAAAAACATAACCACTTCAGGTCCTTATTTAAAACAACATCCACTTTAGGCCCTTATTTGAGAAAATGAAAGCACTTCAGGTCCTTATTTAAAACAAAGTCCACTTTGGGCCCTTATTTGAGAAAAAAGAGGGCACTTCGGGTCCCTTTTTGGAATTTTCCCGAAAAACTAATTCACGGAAAATTCTTTCACCAAACAAACACAATTTTAATAGTTAGATGAATTCATAGCAATGTCATTTTCTTCCTCGCATCAAAGCTGAAGAACTACAGGACAACATCTACAGATCACGGATACATAGTCTTGCTACAGTTGCTTTCTTGCTGCAGTTGCTTCCGTGGATCTCAAGCCTGCATTAATCATATGCGTAGCTCAGTAAATGGTGAAATTTTTTAGAGTGTCAATGCTTGTGTAAGCTAGTTCCAATGTGAGTACAGAGGTGCGTCAAGGATTATACATGATTACTGAATTTACGATGCAGAGGCCAGGGTATGATTCAATAAGAGAAGACACATGCCCGGAAAGGAAAACGTGTAGGGGAAAGTTTTCTGTGCGTGTTTGCTTATGCTTGTTTCACATCAGCTTAATGTTTCAGTTAGCACTGTCGCCTACAATGCTCCATTAAGCTTAGTTCTGCAATTTCCTTGTGATATGTAACATGAGGGAATATCTATTTGTTCCCAAGATGTATTATGTTAACTAACATTCAAGTGATCAGTAGGAATTTATGTTAGATCAAAGAAGCTGGTGTCTGTATTCTTGTTCTATGATTTACATGATGTGGATAGGATCTGTATTTGTGGATATCATATCTGACGCAAACGTCACCTTTTGGCACATCTTTGCTGCATGAAAAGACCCTGCAGGAGAAGATGCAGGAAAAGACCAACCATCTTTGAAGATTGGATTAGGTCAGTCAAAACTTTATCATGGGGGACATTATACAATCCTTTGAGTATATATCGGTGTATTAAGCATGTCTTGTGATAGCAAAAAAATGTGGTCAACACATACTTTGAGCACAATTACGATGCCAGGGCACAATGACATGCTTAGTACATTTGGGAATGTCTTACAGTCAAAAGTGTTCCTGAAATTTTCCATTTCCTCTACCTGCCACTGATGCAATTCTAATGAAACTTTTGTTCTTCAGGTACCGGATTTGGTGCCTTGGCCAGTATTTTTCTCTGTTTATGCATCTATATGATCCGCCACAAACAACAGCATTGCTCCTCAATATTCCGCTCAAGACATGCTTCTTCTGAATCTTCCTCAAAAGCAGATCTTGAAGGGAGCAATGTTTACTTCAGGGTCCCCATTTTCACCAATGCTGAACTTGAAGAAGCTACTAACCATTTCGATTCGGCCCGGGAGCTTGGAGATGGAGGTTTTGGAATTGTGTACTATGGTAAGACCTTAATGAAAGAGGCTAATTAGGAAGCCTGCATATAAATGGCGAGAAATTCTAGAAACCACTAGGAAGCTAAGAGGGTCATTCTCTCCTGAACAGGCAAACTTCGAGATGGCCGGGAAGTAGCTGTTAAGCGTCTATACGAGCGCAACTATTGGCGGGTGAAGCAGTTCATGACTGAAGTCGAAATCCTAACTCGCTTGCGCCACAAAAATCTCGTCTCTTTATACGGTTGCACTTTGCGGCACAGCCATGAGCTCCTACTGGTCTATGAGTACATCCCGAATGGCACAGTAGCTGATCATCTGCATGGGGAGCGAGCGAAGCAGGTCTCTCTCCCGTGGACTACTCGTATTAGCATCGCCATAGAAACGGCCACCGCATTGGCTTACCTTCATGCGTCTGGCACTATCCACCGCGACGTGAAGACTAATAGCATCCTCCTTGACAATAACTTCAGCGTCAAAGTAGCGGATTTTGGCCTTTCTCGGCTGTTCCCCAGTGATGTGAGCCACGTGTCAACCACTCCTCAGGGGACGACAGGTTATTTGGACGCCGAGTACCATCGATGTTACCAGCTCAGGCAGAAGAGTGATGTCTACAGTTTTGGGGTTGTGTTAGTGGAACTCATATCGTCCATGCCGGCGGTCGATATAAGCCGAGACAGGCACGAGATTAATTTGGCCACCTTAGCAACTAGCAAGATACGGAACCACGAGTTCCGCAAATTGATAGATCCAAATTTGGGGTTTGAGTCGGATCCCGAAATCAATAGGATGATCAGGGCTATGGCCGAGCTGGCTTTCAGGTGCTTGCAACAGGACAAGGACGTAAGGCCCTCCATGGAGACTGTCCTGGAGGAGTTGAAGGCAATTTCGAGTGGTACACATGAGCCTGGCAAGTCGAAGGATGTGAGCTATGATAACAGCACTGGTCAAAGCGAGAACCCGCCTCCTTCGCCGGAATGTGACAATGTGGAGCGGTTGAAGAATGTGGAGTCGCTGACTTCACCGGTTTCCATGACTCTAAAATGGGGAAGCAGTGGTAGTTCTGCTGCACATAGTGGTTAATATGTAGTCTTTTCTGTTCTCTCCTGCAAATTTCCCTTCTCCATCTGGGGCTTGAACTTTGCTAGCATTTGGGTAATGGTTTCTAGCTAATATTATGTACGATGTAGATGATATAGCAGGTGATCCAGTTTTCCATTTTGGTCTTCATTTCTCTGTTTCAACATGTCAGCACTTCTGTTGATGCTGGAGGAGGATTTGATTTAAATACTACATTGTAAGGAGCACTTTCCTAGAGCATGAATAAAGGATTGTACACATACTTGCCATTGTCCCTCTCTTTATCACAATATTTCAGGCGTTTGAAGAGTATTCCCATATCAGGGTTGAAACATTTAGACTTGTGATGATTTTCTCACAACAGCTTACGACGTTATCAGATTTGCTCTTTAAAAGAACACAATATCACGCCAAAAGTCATGTCGAGTCTCATCCTAGAAACAGGCCTCGGATAATACGTGATAGCTCGATCTTTGTCGGAGTCTAGTAATGAAGTTCCTTAACCTTCGAACTTGCGAAGCGAGAGTTTCACATGGCAGTGGACGCCATCAGGGAAGGAACTTGTCATATTCTATGTGTTGTGGTGGTTTCACAGACCTCATCATTTATGGAAATGGAAATCCAAACCATCATCGCCCGTATTGTACATGTCACAAGGAAGGCTTGTTCTCACAGGGCTAATCTGCATAAATAAAGTACGAGACAGATTTTTCTGCGGAGGCTCGACTTTTTTCACCCTTTTCACTGTTTTCTCCCCTACGTTCCAAAAGCACAAGCCTCAGCATTCTGCGGTCAAAAAGTTGGGGAGGACCAGAAGCTTTTTCCATCATCAGCTCATCAGTTTCATCGCGAGAATCGTAAAACTACCCTTTAACTTAAAGAAACTGCATTCTCACTCAAAACTCTCTCTCTCTCCCTCTCGCTGTGCGTTTCTTTTGTTTCTTTTGCGTTCAAAAGTCATGTTGGGGTTTCATGAATCATGTATAGGTAAAATTAACAAAAGAACGTAGCAAAAACAAAAATGATATATTTTATACATGATTCTCCGAAGGCGTTGTTCGTGCGTTTTAATAAAAAATCTAAATATAAAAAGGAAGTTAAACGAATTATCTCTTGAAGCGCGCTTTAAACAAATTGGTTTGGATGTTCTACAGTTCGAGCCCCACAAATGTCGGACCTCTAGTTCAGACACACCAACAATGAATGTCGAACAGAAGAGAGAACTTTCGGATAATCACCACTATGATCGTGCTAGCAATTTCGTGGAGACAATCCGCCGTATCATTGATGTTTTAGTCACAACCCGAACTAGAGAGAATTCCTTTTTGTTTTCGCGTCTCTTAGACACAAAACAACACACCCGTTTCTCTCTATTTTCAGCAACGAGCACTTTATCCTAATTGTTTATGGTGTGTGACATCCCTAGGTTCATCACTAAGCTGGTAGTAAGACTTGTACTAACACATTAATACTCCCAAAAGAATTAATTATCCCGATTAATCTTTGGGTCCTACAAGCCATGATTGACATCTAGCAATATGTCATGACTACCTAGATAGTGTGAATGCTTTAAGAATATAATGAACACGTCAGTTTTGGCTACAGTGTAATTCAATCGCTCTGTCTTACTATGTCCCAATCAAATAAAGACCATTGAATATTTGTCGAGTCACCAATTCGATCATATGTACAAATCTAATTGACATGCATTTTATTCGAGACATAAACAATTTATTCTCGGTTATAACCCCGACCAAGGATTTCAATGCAGTGTCATAATTAGATCGCATAGGACATCATTATTTTACCTTGCGTGTAACAAGGAGACATATTCCATATTGCGCACACGTGTAACTTCGTAGATGAACAAAATATGACAATTGGGTACAAAGACGGATCAACGACCCAGCATTACGTGCACCTATGAACCATAGTTGTTCGACACATAAGTTAACACTGTGCCTCAGGTCTAAGGATTATTTACACAAGACCAAAGCATGAACAATTAGACATTGACCACGCTAAAAACTTCCATGTTGCTAATTGTTCCATATGCATCACATTCAATGAATTTGTCTAATACAAACACCTATGTTCTAACTCAGGCATCATAATACCAATGACATGCGACTCGTTATTCCCTTAAGTATCCAATACTTAATGGTGAAGTTAAGAACACACCAGTCTTAACAGGATTATAAATATCCACTCAATAATCCATTGACAAGGAACGGTTTAAAGATTCAGCCTAACTATGAAGTCGTTACATATATTCTTGACGTCTCAAAAATAGGTATAGTTGCAAGTATGCCTTCCCACAGTGGGCGAACAACTCCTGTTCAAGCCCTTCAGGGACAACCTTTTAGCAAAAAATCACTCTGCCCTTTAGTTCAGAGCCTAGAGACACTCAGAGATGCCAGGATGATAACGTTTCTAATCTACTCGAGTTGCATTTCTCAGAGGATCCTACTAGGCTGGAGAAGAAGAGGAGTTTAGAAAGCCATAGAGAGTTTTTCACAAAGCACTCACTTTACTCAAGGGACTCTGCCCAACACAATACACCATCTTTGCCTTATATAGACAATAAGAGGTCACACACAAGCAAGGACTAAGCTCATGGGTCCGAGTACAAACAGAGGCACCGGAAACTTCCGGCAGGGAATTATTCGCACGGCTATGAACAGTGACAGTGAACAATGATTTCCCTAGCCTACTGCTACAGTAAAAGTGAACAATAACTTCCTACAGTAAACTTGTACGGACAGTGGCTTTGTTCAGCGGTTTCGTCCGTCATGAGCATTGTAGTCATAGTCCGAGTCGTTTGAGCTGTGTACTGTTGCTAGAAGATGTTCCTCATACTTTTGTTCAAGAGCTTCAAGGTCTTCTGGTGAGAGGATTTGGTTGAGCTGATGTGATGTAGATGCGGAGGCTTCCTCTTGTGCCCAGTCTGTTTGGTCGACATCTGCAGTGTCGGCAGGAATGCATGGCTGAGGCCAATTGGATGGATGAGCATAGTAGGATGTGTCCATGCCTGAGGATAAGGACAAGGGTCCTCGATCGTAAGGGTCCTGGGAAAGAGGACCTCACCATTGTGCATAGGGGTCTTGAGTGGACTGTGCTAGGTCACCTGCTTCTGTCATTTCATGTTCTTGTGATGATGCAGCTTGTCTGAAATCTTCGAATGCTTCCTTGGCTTATGGTACTAGACTATACTGATCCCATGTAGTGGGTACATTATAATTCCATACATTTTCAGGAATAGTCTTGTTTTCCTGGCACAAAATCCTCTGGAATTCTCAGTATTGGTGTTTACAACATCCAACAGGTCCTGGATAAGATTTGTGGATCCGAGCTTCTCTGCTGTCTAAGTGAGGTTTGTAGGATGTGGTTCCTACAATTTGTGGGGCATTAATTATATTACCATTATTTCTGAGAAAATCCATGGGCGTCCGAAGAACAAGATGGTATGGACTTCAGGATTTGGTGTCATGGTCCTTAATTCTTTCTCCAAGAGGTATTTCCAGTGAGTAGGAGGATAGAACCAATTGAAAAAGTCTAAGAGGTTCTTATCACTTTCTCTTTCAATATTTCTGCCGAGTGAGAATATTCTGGTGAGGTTGGCAATGAATCTTCTGGTTGGAACTTCAATAGCTATTAAGTTCTTATTGGTTAAGTACCATAATAACCATTTAAGTTGATCAGGGAAATCATTTTCCTTCCAGATTAGAGGATGTATGAACGGATAATCTGCATTTAATCCAAAAGGATAAAGAATCGAACCTCCATTGAGTCTGAACAGATCTATGTGGCATTGCCACATGAGGTTTCCAAGGTTCTTAGTGAGACTGTCATTCTGGATTTGTTCAATAATTTCCTGGGGATATTTCCAGCTTGACAAATATTTGATCTTCTCAATCTTGTATTTTACGCCATGATTGAGTATATGGAAAGCAGGTCTCTTGATGTACATGTTGATTTTGGCTGGTGCTTTTGGCATTGACAAGAAGTCAGCAAGCACATTCTTCTTTCTAGGAATATGTTTGGTTTCAAAAGAGTATTTTGAAAACCATTCAGCCCATCGAAGCAGTTGGGAGTTTGGAATCTGCTTCTGTTTGAACTTGATCATCTGAGGGAAAGATACCATGTCTAGTTCTACCAGGAAGTGATGGCCGATGAGATGAAATTCGAACTTTTTTATTCCATTTTTTACCGCCAAGATTTCTTTAAAAGTGGAGTGATAATGCATTTCAGCTTGGGAAAACTTTCCACTTTTGTAGGCACAGAGATGTTTCTTACCATCAATTTCTTCAAGGAGGATGAGCGCCCAATATTCATCACTGGCGTCAGTTTGGAGAATTCTCTTGCCTGTTGATGGTATCTTCAATGATGGGAGATTCTGCATAATCTCCTTGAGTTCAGCAATTGCTTTAGTTTGAGATTTTCCCCAAGGTGGGGGATTCTTTTTTAGCATTGACTGGATTGGAATCAGCAGTTTTGCAATGTTTGGGACAAAATCCCTGAGATAATTGATTATCCCAAAAAATTGCTGAACTTGTTTGGTGGTGAAGTTATCTTCAGGAAACTTCAATAGTTCTTGAGCAATGTATGGCCCTGGATAATATGTACCTTTGTTGAGGTGCATACCAAGAAACTCAATTTCTGTCTGGACAATATTCATTTTTCTCTAAGAGAGCATAATACTATGCTTCTTTACAATGTCTGCAAATTGCTCAAGGAGTTGACAGTGCGACTGCTCATCAGAACTGTAGAGTAGAATATCATCAATATATACTACTGCACTTGATAGGATGGGTTGGAAAATTCGACATATGACCTTTTAGAAAAGAGATGGTGCTACTTTTAGGCCAAAATGGAGAACTTTCCACTGGAAGTGTTGGTTTGGAATACAAAATCCTGTCTTAGATCTATCTTCAGCATGTATGCCCAATTGCCAAAATTCGGCTTCGAGGTCGAATTTGGAATAGATGTGGGTCTTGGTCAAACCAGTAAAGAGGGAATCTCTAGATGGTAAATGGAACTTATCATCTTGTAGGAAAAGATTAAGAGGTTGGTAATTGATTACCAATCTCATTTTTCCCCTGGTTTGCTCTGCACACTTATTGACATAAAAGACTTCACAAGCCCATTGAGAATTAGAGATTTCAATAAGGCCTTTTGCAATAGTTTTGAGCATTCCCTTTTTTGGGCAAATTCAGAGTGGGATTCTGAACAAGATTCCAACAACTTTTGCACGATCGGATCTAACAGACTCATTTGAATGGAAAAAAGTCTTTGGATATTGACAAATTCAGAGAATTGGTCTTTATACTTAAGGCATTTTCCAGGAATGATACGAAGCTGTGAAATTTGAGTCATAATGTACCAACCAATGATCAAATCTTTGTTGAGGAGACTGGATCCGAAGATTTTTGTGGTTATAGAACACTGAGGGAAAAACTAGACAGTTACTGGAGTGGTTTTGACATTTGTGGAGAAAGTGTCTCCTGAGGCAGAGTTGAAATATCTGACATAAGAAGTCCAATATTCCTCAGGAAAAACTTTATTATCCAAAATTGAACAACTTGCTCCAGTATCTATGAGAGCAATGACAGTGATAGGTTTGGCAAACTTTGAAGTGAAGATTTTCACGGGGAAATAGGGACAATGAGTTTGGCTTGAAAATATATCATGGCTTTGTTCTGAAAAAGTGAGAGATATATGAAAAATGTCTTCAGAATCTGAATTCGAATAAGTTTCACTAGGAGTTTGGTAATAAGAGATGACACAAAGGGTCTGTTCAGATGGTTCTTTATTAGCAGAGAATAATGATTCGATATCGTCATTGTCAAGAGAAATACCTATTTCATTCTCTATATGATATATCAAATGATTCTGACCTTTTTTTTGCTTGGGGACAATTTTTTGCAAAGTGTCCCTTTTAATTGCAGATGAAGCATCGATTTGATTTCTTGTGGCCTGTGCGATCTTTCCTTTTGCGTAGGTATCTCCATTTCTTCTTTCTTCGGAAATTCTTAGGGCCATGTTTGGATTTATTTATCCAGAACTTCTTGAAGTGCTTTTTTCGGAAAGCTTTTCCACAAGTACCATCGCAATCACATTTGGAGCATTTGATCTTTAGCTTCTGGTGAGAACAAGTAGTTTCAAGTTCTCTGTCATCTGTGATGTAGGTTCGGACCATCTGGCGCTTTAAACACAATTCTTCAAGGCACAAATGGATTTCTTGTTGGATTTCTCCCAACGGAATCTCCTAAATTCTTTTTTATTTTCCAAGAAAAGATCTCTCAACCATTTGAGATAATTCTTTGGGGATGGAAGTCAGGTAGACATGCTTTAGATTTGGATCGGCTCCAATCTGATAAAAGAGTTTAAGCATTTCTCAATAATGCTTATCAAGGTATTTTTTGTGGAGAGAGCAGCACTTTCTCTCAAAAAATTCTCTCCTTTTTATCTCAATGAGATCAGTAGGTTTTCCAACAAAGAAGTGGTATAAAAGGGTGATGGCATGACTAAAATCAGGTGAGCAAAGAAAATGGATTTGGTCTTGTTCAGCAATTGATTTCCACCAAAGTTTGAGACTACCTGTGAATCTTGTGACAAAGTTGAATAGGACATCATTCATATCATGGTTGGTGATGGCCTGGGTATTCAACCAAGTATGAAATTCCTCAAGTCTTTCTGGCCATTTGTGATAAGGGGTATCATCAATAGTAAAAAAATTGTTTTGATGTTCCTGACACATTTTGTTCAGGATTTCTCGTCTGGACAAGTTCAGGTTCGGAATAGTTTGATTCCATATCCTGATCTGGAGGATCAGCCATAAATATGGATGACGTTATAGGTGCAATAGGAGATGAATCAATGGCGGGGATTGAGAAAGATGAAGAGGATGAGAGATATACTTGAATCGATTTAGTATCAAAGATATTTGGGAAGGTCTCGCTCTACTAGGAACAGAATCTGGTTATCTCGGGATAACAGGATCGATCTGAATAATCGATCGGGTTGTTGTTCCTAATTGCTCAAATCCTTTAAAAAGGATTCCAATGGATTAGACAACATCATATGATCTGGCTTTTCCCTTATAATAACACTGGATTATGGCAGTACTTTCTCTTTTCCTCTTTCTTTCCTTGCTCGGTCCAATTCTTTGAGACGATTTCGCATTTCTGCCACACTTGTTTCCTTTCTATAGGGATCTGGTGTGATGTTGGCAAAGATGGACGTCTGAGGTGGTGGAGGCGGATACTCTGTTCGCGCTGGGATTGGAAATGGATTGAATTGATTGAATTGATTGAACCTTCATTCTTCAAGGATCTGAATCTGCCGTTTGAGTTTTTCTATTTCCGGCTTAGGGCTTTCGAGATAATGATACCCTAGATGTTGTCCTGATTCCAAGGCATGAAGCCTTTTTTGGAACTCAGAAAGCATCTTCTTAGTGGTGTCATCATACTTTTGAAGATCTTGTTGCACATATCCAATTTTGGAATCAATTGCTTTGAACGCATTGTTTTGTGCTAAAAGAGTCTCCGATTGCCAATTTAGGACAGCTTCAGCAGCATGAGTTCTTTTCTGTCTTCCATGTTCATCCACATCGGTAGGGGCAGGTATTTTGGGAGTATGGCAGTATCTGCCTTGTGGATCAATAAATTCCTCTGGAGCAGGAAATGAGAGTTTGGGACTTTCTCGGATAAGAGGAGGAAAGTCTGTGTCATGAAACATAGCAATGTAAGAAGTGGATGGTGTTTCTGCTGGAATTTCAAGTGGGTAGGAGTGTTTCTTGGCCCACTTTAAGATTGGCTTATAGAACGGTGAAAGAGCCGGTCTTTTCTGAGGAGGAGATGGAGGTGGTGATGGTGGTGGAGTTGGTGAGACTGGGGGTGGAGTAATGAACTCTGGTGGTGGAGTTGGAGCATAGGAAACCATAAAATGGAATTTATCACACTCGCCAAGAGTATCAACGAAGGGATCTCCGTTTAAGTACCTTTGGTACATAAGGTCTTTTGGTTATTTCTTCCTTCTTCGAGGAAGGTCATATGGATTTACCTCGTCTGGAGAATTGGTGCAATAAAAGCACTGACAGAAAGGATCCCAAAAACAGTGACCATACTTGTCCTTGTAGTAATGGACAAGATGTCCATTGCTATTAAAATGCCTAACAAGCTTCTTTGGATCTGGCTCAGAAATTGATTCTGGAACACATGATTCGATCATAAAAAAAGTTTGGAAGATAGATGGGCTTTCTTCCTTTTCCTTGCCAAATTTGATGGAGACACTTTCATCTTTCTTTCTGACAAACTCGGAGTTTGACGACTAGAAGGGCTTGAACGGGAGTTGTTCGCCCACTGTGGGAAGGCATACTTGCAGAAAATTGTGTCTTCCTTCCCTAGTTCTAAGTCTAGGTCCATTCATGGTATCATAGTCATGGTTTCGTTTGTAACATTATCCGTTCCATACACTTAGTAGGTGAATCCAGTGCTGAGAAGATCTCTTTACATCATGTCTATAGAACCCGAAATTCTCGAAGTACCTGTTTCTCTTGCTCCATCATCCTCAACCCCTTCTGATTTCCGTGTTTCTAATGCTTCTAAGATAGACTATCTATATGAAGTCTCTCTTAGTGATGAAACCAAGATCTCTGAAACCCAGCTTCCCCTTATGAACCCTTATTCCGCTTTTGCCAAACCCACTTCATCATTTTCACCTATCCGCTCCATTCGACAGCTCATTCGTCAAACTCCAAAGGAAGTAAAGACAATTTTCTGCAAGTATGCCTTCCCACAGTGGATCGGCTCCAATATGATAAAAGAGTTTAAGCATTTCTCGATTATACTTATCAAGGTATTTTTTGTGGAGAGAGCAACACTTTCTCTAAAAAAATTCTCTCCTTTTTATCTCAATGAGATCAGTAGGTTTTCCAACAAAGAAGTGGTATAAAAGGGTGATGGCATGATTAAAATCAGGTGAGCAAAGAAAATGGATTTGGTCTTGTTCAGCAACTGATTTCCACCAAAGTTTGAGATTACCTATGAATCTTGTGACAAAGTTGAATAGGACATCATTCATATCATGGTTGGTGATGGCCTGGGTATTCAACCAAGTATGAAATTCCTCAGGTCTTTCTGGCCATTTGTGATAAGGGATATCATCAATAGTAAAAAACTGTTGAAATCATTCATAAATATAAAATAATTGGACAAATGAGTGAATACGTCATTACCATTAATTAAATAATAATAATGATAGTACAACTGAAATCCCTAATATGTAACTATTACATAGTAGCTTTAGGGCATACAATTCTTTGAGAATTGTGAAAGACAATTTTTGAAAAGAAAAAGGTAGATCATCCACCAAGAACACGAAGAAAAAGATAGAAAATCGCGCGGGTTCTTCAGCACACGACGATCCCTTTATCATGCTCTCAAGCAATCGAAATCATCCTCTACGACACTGTAGTAATATTTCATTCAAATCTCAAAAGCACTGAAACCCAAGTATCCATAGCGAGGCATATATAAGGAGTTCCCCGAAAACAGAGCATCCTCAGAAAGAAAAACAGAGGCGGGAAAAGATGGCGACTCTGCAGAAGTTCAAGCTCTTCGCCGCCCAGTGCGGCGTCGCACCGAGCCCTACGCGTAGCCCGGGAGCGAGCTCCGTCGTCCAGCTCCGCCGCCAAAGCCAGCAGAAGACCACCCTGCGGATGCTCTTCACTCATGGCGGAGGCATCGGGGCACGGGGGTTGATGCGGTTGAGCCGAGGACAAGCTTCGATACGCCCGAATCGGGCGCGAGAAGAAGAAGAAGAGTGCGAGCGGGCGCACCCTGAAGGACCTGTTCGTGTCGCCCCCGCCAAGCCCGGAAAGAGATGACGATGGAAGTGGAGGCGCCAGAGGAAATGGACGTCTCGGTGGGGAGGAGTGTCCTTTCCATGCAGGCAGCCTAGGCGGCCTGATTGCTGGGCCGAGTTCGCGGAGGCCGGTCTTCATGGGGTTGCGGTTCAGGTCGCTGATGCTCAGGAAGGCTTGGAGTCCCATGCTCGAAACAATTGATCATAGTTGAGCCCCCTAGGTTCACTAACAGTCAAACATTTCGTTACTGTTTATTTTGATAATTTATTTCATTTCATTTTTCAATTTTATATTTAGGATAATTATATAGTGTTTTCTTGTCCGCGAACTAATTTCAAGTTCTTTTTTTAATTAATTTTTGTATTTCCAAAATAAATTTTTTTATGGACATGTTTTTTTATTTGAATTGCGATTTCTAACTGAGGTGCTAATTAGTAACTGATAATTACATTTTTAGTAGGTTTAGGTAATTATTTATATTTATTGTACTTCTTTTATGAAGATGATGTTTTCCATTTTTGATCTTCAATGGCCTAATTGTACTTTAGTTTTCTAATATCAGCTATGCCATCATTTCTTAATATTTGTATTTTTCATTAGTATTATTATTTTTGTATTTTGGCAACTTTTCTTTAAGAAATTTTAGTGCCTACACTACAGATTTACAGCTAGAACTTAATATTAGACTCCGTTTGTTTCGGAGAAAATAAATGATTTAAATTTTTTCCTAAAAATAATTATTTATATAATTTGAAGTAATTAGTTAACGAAACATATTTTTATCATCACAACAAAATATATCAAAACATTTTCATGAGCAGTGAAAGTAATTTTAATTTATTTGTTTTGATAAGCGATATAAGCTATTATTTTGATTATTTATTTTTTGCAAATCAAATGAATCCTTACAATAAATTTAGATTACTGTGGAAAGGCGGGCGTCAGTCACGTCAGGGCTGATAGATCAAGAATCAATGAAAGTACTCAGTTTGACATTTTCAAACGGAGATGGGTAGAGTAGCTAGTTTTCTAAGCTATGACCGATTGCTGACGTTTGAATGCCGGAAAAAAATGAATAGATTTGAGACGGACATCAATGTCATACTATTATGAAGACTCCGAGTAAGCCAGTCTTCGTTAGACTTTCCGAGGGAAGACTTTGACCCAAAAATCCCGTGGACAACCCTCCAAGCCACAGAGAAAAACAGGGAAACACCAAAATCAAAGCTGGTTCCCTGATCTGTCTTTCTTTCCTTCTCTCTTCGCTTCTGAAATTCCAACCAAAAGCAGTTCCCGGACTGCACCGATGTGTTATGGACGATGAATTTGTGTCCTTTTTTTCTTGTTGAGAGCGATGTGTCCCTATATCGTTTGCTTCTTTGCATTCGGACCGTATCGTGTTCGATGCTGAATTTTACGTAAATGTCGCCGATATAAGTACATGGAAAGGCTGGACTTTCATGCATGATTTGGACCTTATGTCTTTGTTTAACTATACAACAGGCAGTATATGGCAAGGCCATATTTTAATATCCAAGCGGGTATTTACAAGTGCTAAATAGTGACGACTTCGACCATTTCGAGGGTGTCTATGGTTACATCCTCTCAGGTGCAATTTGTCTTTCTCTACTACCTTCATATTCTTCAGCAATGTCTCCTGGAATGAATCCACGGAACGTGCTAAGCTTTAGAGCCTCCCTATTTAGGTGGATCAGTATTATCGTCAGTCCGAGTATGTTCTTATTCGACTTTGTACTGTCTCTGGAGGTGAACCTGAAATTTGACCCTTGTTAGCCAAAGAACTGCGGTAGTGGTCCAATCATAAGCTATCCTTTCGGATTCCAAGCCTTCAACAACCTTGTTGTGGCTTTCCTGGCTTTGAGATAAAGTGCCACAACCATAGGCCGATTTATCAGACATCTTGATCTAGTCATGTCATTAAAGACATTTCGTATGGCGAGAACTCGTTCATAGTGGTGGATGAAGCGGTACTGAATGCTGGGTGCCCCCTATTGAGTCTCAACTACTCTTTTGATCGCTTACCTGTTACTTTGGTTCCGGACCAGGCTGACTTTGCGTCTTCCACAAATACAACGAGTCAATTTCTGTCAATTCTACAATATCTAGGGCCAAGCCTGGTAAGGGAACAATTCTTTTGCCGCGATAGCTAGTAAGTGCGATTACGTGAACTGGAATAGAGCGTTGTGCCAGTACTTGGTGGCCGCCCCGGTTCAGATACGAAACTAGAAGGTGAATCAAAGTGTCGAGCTCCTGAAATTATTGGAGGACGGTTTCACATTGAACTGAACGGGGTACGACTGCATGAGGTGCCGAAGAAGTGGGGGGCAGTGCGGCTGTGACAATAGCACAAGTGTGCTATTGCCCCGATCGAACACATCTTGAACATTGTAGCGACGGTAAGGTGTCGCAAACAATTCTAACTTAGGCTTTCACATTTTGATCTTCTAGAAAGTTTTTCTTCACTATCTGGTTCCGGTCCTTTGGAACAAACAGGACCAATCTATGAGAAAATCAGATTACTAATGGTTTTATATCAGTTCGCCTGCGTTTGAGGATCATAGAATTTCAAATGATCTCTTTGTCCGCTTTATCTTTGTAGAATTGGTTCTTCTGATGCTTAACTCCAAAAACTTCAGCTTAATTTGTTTGGCTTTCTCAAGCGTTCTTGTGATGAGCTAGACCCGGAGTAGTACGGAGGGACGGACTAAGATCGTCTCGACAGTATGCGGGCGAGGCTAAGTGCATGTCTCTCGTCCTACATCGCTGAGGAGGGGAGTCCTGGGATGGCTTATAAGGTTTGGGTTCTTTTAATTGTACAAATGCGTTTTCTTGAGATAGTATGGGTTGTCCCAAGAAGAACAAAATCATGAGAACTTAGTACCAAAAGGGGACAATATATGTACAATAGCGGGCCTAGGGTCCTTGCAGTTCTTTTCTACCAACTTGATTACTCCATCTTGCTTACTTCCACTCGTCATTTCTAGCGTAAGTTTTATACGTCGCATGGAAAAATAAGCTACGGAGAGAACATAAGAGTTAAATCTAGCTGAAGTAGCCAAGCACGTGTTAGCTTGAATGTCTCAAGCTGAATTAAATTCAGAATTATTTGGGAAATATTTATAGGTCCTCCCAAAATACTCAAGGAGGGACATATACCTTCTTAATTATCATCATCTTTTGAATACTATCTAAAAACTTTGTTCTTTTCCACCATCTCTTTTGTCTCTCGGGGTTGGGTTGTCATATATGATTGTTTCAATATATCAATTTTGAACATGTAGAAGCGGACTATGCTAGAAGCCAATGGGAGAAATTATCAGACCAATGATACCCTCAATCATTATTTCTATTCTTCAAACGGATGCATATTTCAATGGAAGTTCATCACTTTTCTCTTCTTCCTCCTCATTTTGCTACCATCCTGTCACGCTCATCTTCCCGTGAAAGAACTAGAGAAGAAAACCCAGGTCCTGTTCGCTTACTGAGGCCAAAATGGGTAGTGCAACCTGTAAATGATCAAGATCACATCATCATAAAATCAGTCAGGAATTAATGTTTATGAGACTCTTACTGTTTCGACCTCCTTAACATCGACTAGTCTTTATCAGAAGTAAGAGCCAATGGGCGGATCAGATGATCACTTCGCCAGTTTCTTCCTTCACCACCAGTTGTCACCTTCCGTGTCTCTCCGCCTTTGACTGTCACGAACTCATGTTGTCATAGTACTCGACCTTCAAAGAGATCAAGGGTGGAGGACGAGTCTCGGTAAAAATCGTCGCGGTTCCGGGGGTTTGAAATTGACCCAGGAAAGCCTGTGGGAAAACTTCGAAACCCCGTCAAACAAAGTTGGAAACGTTGCAAGGAAATAAAGTTGGCCACGGAAACAAAGGTGGCCATAGGCCCGTGGCCGATGGAGTGAAATCGATCGTGAGTCCTGAAATGGACGATTTTTAGGCGAAGTATCGACAGTCGTAATTGATTTTTCCTCTCACTGAGCAAATATATGGTCCACCACGTTTTCTCTTTCGGGTCCTCTACGCCCAGTTGACCCAGTCAATTGGCGCGTTTACGTGAAAAAAGGATTCAACGAGACATTCATATAATGCGATCATCAGTTTGAGCAACTGTATCTCACTCGAGCCCCTTCTATCTCTTCTATACGCCATCAAAGTTTTCCTCTTTCCGACTGTTCTTGTGCTTCTATTTCCCCTCTAAAATTCCTGAAATGGGTGTCGATAGCTCCATCAGTTCCAAGGTTTTGCTTCGCCTTGTCATTGGCATTTTGACGATTCTTTCTTTGGAAGACTGGGTTGCATCAGCAACCTTGAATGATGAATTCTGCAAGGCCGGTGAGTGCGGTGACGTCATGAAGGGTTGTTCCATCTGGAGTTACACTAGACCGTGTACTAATCCAAGTTTTGAAAACGAGTGTCGTGATAAGCCACTGCTCAATCTACGACCTTTTGGAGAGGACTTTGTCAGTTATGAGAACAATTCTTTAAGGTTGAGCTCAGAGTTAAAGAGATCGGGCAATGCTTGTTTTGCTCTCACACTGCCCAGCGAATTTCAAACTCCTGTTTCCAGCATTGAACCGCCCTCATCTCTTGGATTCAATTGGAAGCCTTCACACCTAGCATTTCTCCATGATTGCAGCAGCTTCCCAAATTATTCAAATCCTCACTCGCCCTGCCCCTTCGATAGTGCCAACCGTTCTTATGTTGCTCTTATAATAGGTAGAGAAGAAGACCTACATCTTGATCTGTCGGTGTGCAAGAGTCATATTATTGTACCTGTTAAATTAGCCAGCGAGGAAAGCGACGAAATAGAGAAGTTGAAGCACGGGTTTACGCTGAATTGGAACGTAACGTCCTGGGAGAGTTGTGCCAAATGCAAAGAAAGCGGAGGCAGTTGCGGCGGATCGGATGGGCAATTCCGGTGCTCACCTTCTAGTAAAGATGATTCGCCTCCTCACGAAAGAGGTAATACTTTTCGGTTAATTCCCCGTAATAGCAACCGCTCAAATTCTCGCATGTCTTTTTCAGTGAATGTCCTCGCCATGCTCTCCAAACTTGGTAAGGACTTCAAAGGAAGAGGAAAAGCTTTTTGGCTTCCCTTGGTTTTCTATTCTCAGTTCCTTTTTCCCACCTCGGCTTTATTCAACAAGCCATTACTTTTTTATTTATATTTCTTTCGAACGTTCTTTTGTAGATATCTTGTTTTGGGGAAAATTTTATGATAAAGAAAATAAATTCGGTGGAAATCATTTTTTAAAAAATATATATTTTTCTCTTTTCAAATTAGGGAATTCATCTTCCTAACTTTAAATATGCATATTTTTTTTGATCGAAAATGGTTTGACTAATCATTTTCAGCAAGCCAAACATATTGAAGTTTAGAAAACTAATTCACAGAAAATTCTTTCACCAAACAAACACGATTTTAATAGTTAGATGAATTCATAGCAATGTCATTTTCTTCCTCGCATCAAAGCTGAAGAACTACAGGACAACATCTCCAGATCACGGATACATAGTCTTGCTGCAGTTGCTTCCGTGGATCTCAACCCTGCATTAATCATATGCGCAGCTCAGTAAATAGTGAAATTTTTTAGAGTGTCAATGCTTGCGTAAGCTAGTTCCAATGTGAGTACAGAGGTGTGTCAAGGATTATAGATGATTACTGAATTTACGATGCAGAGGCCAGGGTATGATTCAATAAGAGAAGACACATGCCCGGAAAGGAAAACGTGTAGGGGAAAGTTTTCTGTGCGTGTGTTTGCTTATGCTTCTTTCACATCAGCTTAATGTTTCAGTTAACCCTGTCGCCTACAATGTTCCATTAAGCTTAGTTCTGCAATATCTTGTGATAAGATGAGGGAATATCTATTTGTTCCTAAGATGTATTATGTTAAGTAATATTCAAGTGATCAGTAGGAATTTATGTTAGATCAAGGAAGCTGGTGTCTGTATTCCTGTTCTATGATGTTCATGATGTGGATAGGATCTGTATTTGTGGAATTCATATCTGACGCAAACGCCACCCTTTGGCACAGGAAAAGACGCAGGAAAACGCGCCGCAGGAAAAGGCGCAACACCTTTGAGGATTGGATTAGGTCAGTCAAAAAATTATCATGGGGGACACTATACAATCCTTTGAGTATATATCGGTGTATTAAGCATGTCTTGTGATACCAAAAAAATGTGGTCGACACATACTTTGAGCACAATTACGATGAAGGGGCACAATGACATGCTTCGTACATTTGGGAACGTCTCACAGTAAAAAAATTTCCTGAAATTTTCCATTTCCTCTACCTGCCACTGATGCAATTCTAATGAAACTTTTGTTCTTCAGGTACCGGATTTGGTGCCTTGGCCAGTATTTTTCTCTGTTTATGCATCTATATGATCCGACACAAACAACAGCATTGCTTATCAATATTCCACTCAAGACATTCTTCTTCCAAGTCTTCGTTGAAAGCAGATCCTGAAGTGGGCAATATATACTTCGGGGTCCCCATTTTCACCAATGCTGAGCTTGAAGAAGCTACTAACCATTTCGATTCTGCCAGGGAGCTCGGAGCTGGGGGTTTCGGAATTGTGTACTATGGTAAGACCTTAACGAAAGAGGCTAATTAGGCAGCCTGCATATAAATGGCGAGAAATTCTAGAAACAACTAGGAATCTAAGAGGGTCATTCTCCATTTTCTTGAACAGGCAAACTTCGAGATGGCCGGGAAGTAGCTGTTAAGCGTCTATACAAGCGCAACTATCGGCAGGTGAAACAGTTCGTAACTGAAGTCCAAATCCTAACTCGCCTGCGCCACAAAAACCTCGTCTCTTTATACGGTTACACTTCGCGGCACAGCCACGAACTCCTACTGGTCTATGAGTACATCCCGAACGGCACAGTAGCTGATCATCTGCATGGGGAGCGAGCGAAGCAGGTCTCTCTCCCGTGGCCTGCTCGTATTAGCATCGCCATAGAAACGGCCACCGCATTGGCTTACCTTCATGCGTCTGACACTATCCACCGTGACGTGAAGACTAATAATATCCTCCTTGACAATGACTTTAGCGTCAAAGTAGCAGATTTCGGCCTTTCTCGGCTGTTCCCCAACGATGTGAGCCACGTGTCAACTGCTCCTCAGGGAACGCCAGGTTATGTGGACCCCGAGTATCATCAGTGTTACCAGCTTACGGAGAAGAGTGATGTCTATAGTTTTGGGGTTGCGTTAGTGGAACTCATATCGTCCATGCCGGCGGTCGATATAAGCCGAGACAGCCACGAGATTAATTTGGCTGACTTAGCAACTAGCAAGATACGGAACCACGAGTTCCGCGAATTGATCGATCCAAATTTGGGGTTTGAGTCGGATCCCGAAATCAATAGGATGATCATGGCTGTGGCCGAGCTGGCTTTCAGGTGCTTGCAACAGGACAGGGACGTGAGGCCCTCCATGGGGACTGTCCTGGAGGAGTTGAAGGCAATTTCGAGTGGGACACATGAGCCTGACAAGTCGAAGGATGTGAGCTATGATAACAGCACCGGTCAAAGCGAGAACCCGCCTCCTTCGCCGGAATGTGACAATGTGGAGCTGTTGAAGAATATGAAGTCGCTGACTTCACCTGTTTCCGTGACTCAAAAATGGGGAAGCAGTGGTAGTTCTTCTGTACGTAGTGGTTAATATGTAGTCTTATTTGTTCTCTCCTCCAAATTTCCCTTGTCCATCTTGGTTTGCTTACATCTGGGTAATGGTTTCTAGCTAATATTATACACAATGTAGATGATATATAGCAGTCGATCAAGTTTTCCATCTTGGTCTTCATTTTTCTGCCTCAACATGTCAAGACTTCTGTTGAGGCTGGAGGAGGATTCGATGTCAATACTATGTAGTAAAGAGCACTTTCCTAGAGCATGAATAAAGGATCGTACACATACTTGCCGGTGTCCCTCTTTATCACGACATTTCGGGCATATGAAGAGTTTTCCCAGATCAGGTTGAAACATTGAGACTTGGGATGATTTTCTCACAACAGCTTACAACATTATCAGATTTGCTCCTTAAAAGAACACAAGTCACGCCGGAAGTCATGTCAAGTCTAATCCTAGAAACAGGCCTCGGATAATACATGATAACTCGATCTTTGTGGGAGTCTAGTGATGAAGTTCCTTCACCTTCGAACTTGCGAAGCGAGAGTTTCGTGCGGCAGTAGATGCATCGGGGAAGGAACTTGTCATATTCTATGTGTTGAGGTGCTTTCACAGAGATCATATATGGAAATGGAAATCCAAACCATCATCGCTCGTATCGGACATGTCACAAGGAAGGCTTATCCTCACTCAGGGACAAATCTGCTCAAATAAAGTATGAGACAGATTTTTCTGCGGAGGCCCTACTTTTCTCACCCTTTTCACTGTTTTCTCCCCTACGGTCCAAAGGCACAAGCCTCAGCATTCTGCGGTAAAAAAGTCGGGAGGATCAGAAGCTTTTTCCACCAGCAGCTCATCAGTTTCATCGCGAGAATCGTAAAACTACCCTTTAACTTAAAGACTGCATTCTCACTCAATACTCTCTCTCTCTCTCGCAGTGCGTTCCTCTTGCGTTCAAAAGTCATTCTTTCTTTGAGAATTGTGAAAGACGATTTCTGAAAAGAAAAAGGGAGATCATCCGCCAAGAACACGAAGAAAAAGATTGCAAAATCGCGCGGGTTCTTCAGCACACGACGATCCCTTTATCATGCTCTCAAGCAATCGAAATCATCCTCTACGACACCGTAGTAATATTTCATTCAAATTTCAAAAGCACTGAAACCCAAGTATCCATGGCGAGGCATATATAAGAAGTTCCCAGAAAAACAGAGCATCCTCAGGAAGAAAAACAGAGCACCAAAAAGATGGCGACTCTGCAGAAGTTCAAGCTCTTCGCCGCCCAGTGCGGCATGGCCCCGAGCCCCACGCGCAGCCTGGGAGCGAGCCCTGTCGTCCAGCTCCACCGCCAGAGCCAGAAGACCCCCCTGCGGATGCTCTTCACTAGCAGAGGAGGCGTCGGGGCCCGGGGGGTTGATGCGGTTGAGCCGAGGAGAAGCTTCCACACGCCCGAATTGGGCGCGAGAAGAAGAAGAAGAGCGCGAGCGGACGCACTCTGAAGGACCTGTTCGTGTCGCTCCCGCCAAGCCCGGAAAGAGATGACGATGGAAGTGGAGGCGCCAGAGGAAATGGACGTTTCCATGCGGGCAGTCTAGGCGAGAAAATATTGGCTGGGTCTTACACTCCACGTAGGCGTAGGGTAAGACCATTCAGCGATCGACACGTGGCTCCACGTAGGCGACGGCGTCAGAGGTTCAAAATTTGCGCGGCACGCTCCTGGGACCCACCACTCTGACGCTCTCTATCCTCTGCTCTCCTCTGCGACCTGTCACTCGTCCTCTCTCTCCTCTCTCTCTCCCCGTTCTCCGTTCCGTTGCGGAGAGAACAAAAACCGAACCTTCGCCTTCCATTTGCTCTTCCCCGCCTCTGCTCTCTCTCCCCGTTCTCGCCGACGCTCCTCCGCACGACGCCGACGCCGATGCCCTTCCACCTCCGCCTCCGCCTCCACAGGTTGCCCGCGACGCCGCCCCTCCGCCGGTTGCCTCCGTCGCCCCCGACTCCGACTCCGACGCCGACGCTGACGCAGCCTCTGCCTCCGCCCCTGAACCCGACTCTGACGCCGACGCCCCTCCGCCTCTGCCTCCGCCCCCGACGCCGTCGCCGACGCCCTTTCGCCTCCCTCTCGCGACCTCTGCTCCGCTCTCTCCCTCTTTCCTCTGCGGAGTGCCCTTGCTGGCCAACCCCGACGCCGACGAACCCCTGCTCGCGTTTTGGCCTCCCTCTCCGCGAACGAAGGTCGCTCTCTCTCTCTTTCCTCCGCGAAGCACCCCCTGCTCCTGAACGAAGGTCGCTCTCTCTCTATCTATCTGAGTTCTTCCTCTTCTTAGTTCTCATTTCATGTTTACTCCATCACTTATCTGACTTTAACATGTTATCTGCGTAGTTGCAGATGAGGAGCAGAAAGGACCCGTGAATCCTTATGATGGCAAAGTGTATGTTCGACGGGATGCCATGTCAAATAAAGTCAGTGGCTTCTTTTCCCTGTTGAGATGTCTTTGTTGTTGTTGTTGTTTGAACAATAAAGAAAATTCCATTAAGAAGGTACCAAGGGGGTACTGCCCCTATACTAAACGGCTGCAAAAGAAAAGCCACACATATGCAATTTTGTACAGAGAGAGGAACCCCTTCTAGTATGTTGGTCATTTGTCATATGGAGATTGTGTGACGTTTAATTTGTTATTTGCTGCTATTTCCTTGATGTAGTCATCTTCCAAAGGTTTCAATCTTTTTGAAGAGTTGTGCTGACTGTTATAGGGCTATAATCCATTAAGACTCTAAGGTACTCGTTACGATAAATGTTAGTTCCATGAAATGAATCTAGGCTAGCTGAGACAGGTGCATACTTTACTTGGAGGAAAGGTACTTATGCATCAACATCTCTATAAAATGAGTCCTAGTGCTCTTGGCTGGCTTTTTACTTGTGTATTTTGTATTACCCGTCGCTCCGCTTCTGCTGTGTGATGTTTTTTTTTCCCCTTGTTTTGTGGTTAACTATTGCAAATATTCTGTTGTGATTACACTTGCATGGGTTAATGGAAGTTTACAAGGATCATACTTCTTCGTGCTTGTGAATTAAGAATATGTTTGTGAAATGTCATCACAAATATTTTTATGATAACATGAGTGTTCTGCTTGGAAAAAATATTGAATAGTTTCAGTCCCTTTTAGTGCGTTATCAAGAACTGTTTGGTACTAATACTTTGTCGAAAATTGGAGGGGATGTAATTCTCAATTCAAACTTACCTTTTCATGCCAATTTTCTTTTGAGAGGTTGATGTAGGTGGTTGCCTATATACTTACACCCTATATGTCCTTTTTCTCGATACTTTTACAAGTTTGTTCTTCTTGTCTTTCTGTATGAAAACTGGAATTGTCTTTTTTAATTTTAAGAACTTTTACTGCTCTTAGAAGAATCTAATAAAATTCTGATGATAGTTTCGCTTGTTAACATTCAATTTTCGAAGTCATACGTGGATTGCCAATATTTGTGTTATGTGTGATTATCCAGGCTGCTTCAAGACTTCTCCACCATGAGTATCACTTTTACTGTCTTTTTGTTAACATTCAAGGTAATTCGATGCTTCGAGAGCAGAGTATTGTCATCACTTTTTGATATAGCTTTAGGGTGACCAAAAATGTCATTTTGTTGCAGATTGAAGAAGCCCGGATCGCTAGGGAAGTTGAAGCTAATGAAAACCGAATTCGCAAAGCACTAGAGAAAAAATATTTTGAGGAGAAAGGTTTTCATTTATCACTTAAGGATATGTGAGCTTTGTGGAGAAAACTTTGGCATGTACTGATATCCCGTATTTTTCTATTGCAGGCTGAGGAACGAATGAGGAAAGAGATGGAAAGATTTGATCGTGAAAGAAGGAAGGAAGAAGAAAGGTTGATGCGTGAACAGCAGAGAGAGGAGGAGAGATTTCTACGTGAGCAAAGGCGAGAATCCGAGCGACGGGAGAAGTATTTACAGAAAGAATCTATTAAGGTAAGTATTTGAGCTTGATATTGCATTTTCACTAGTTAATTTCTTTTGCTTTATTTGATTGGTTAAGCAGCATCTCTTCTTTTCTCTTTTCTTTACCAACTTCTCTGGTTTTTTGTTTGGAAGGCGGAGAAAAAGAGACAAAAAGAAGAGCTTCGTCGAGAAACGAAGCGAGAGAGACAAAAAGCCGCAGTGGAGAAGACCACCGCTCGTAGAATTGCCAAGGAATCCATGGAGCTTATGGAGGATGAACAGTGGAGCTGATGGAATTGGCCGCTGCAAGCAAGGGGTTGCCTTCAATTGTTAATCTCGATCATGCCACTATGCAGAACCTTGAGTTGTTCCGAGGTAGCTTTTTTATAGCGATTACTGTTAAGACCAGTTTCACTCCATTGATTCATTGATTGTGTGATATTGTTGTTTTAACTAGGATTCTATGGTAGCTAAGACAAGCTTTTAAATTCCTATGCTCTGTTTTTATCGTGTACCTTAAATTCAGTAGAAAGGAAATAGGGCCCGATCCTTTCTAGAAAATTTACTGGTGTTCCATTGTTGTCAAGAATAATTCTAGATATACTAAAGTTATACAATCACCATCATACTAAATGATGTTAACATTGGATATCTGAATAAGTCACCATCTTGTGATTTGAATCTACTCCTGTCATCACCAATTTAATTCATGTCACAGAATTTAGTGTACCCATTTTGACACATTCTTGGTATACCTACATTAGTCATCTACCAATTTATGTCAAAGTAAGCTTTGCTTTAACTTAGCTTTGCTTTAACTTGTGCATATATCTCGTGGGATCACTTTAGCTTGCTTATACTTTGAGTCATTGGTTTAGATGCAATGAAGATTTGGACTTGATATTATGCCTAGATGCTTATCACAAGTTTGCTAGTTTCATTGTACGGTTATCATACAATACTTTAACATCAATACATTTCTTCTCATCTTTATGCAATGTCATGTTTTCTTTAGGCTGAGTTGAAAGAGGACATCACTGCAGAAGAGTCATTTGAAACTAAGAAGTGTAAACTTGCGAAATCGGGAATTGCTCGCTTGCGACCCGAGTCTAATATTAAACTGTTAAAAGAAATGCTTGCAGATGTGCAATGATCACAATCATGCTATCGTTAAGCTTGGGCTTCTATCTTTGTTGGCTGTGTTCAAAGACATCATTCCCGGGTATGTTGCCGAGTTTATTTTGATGTGATCTTTACGATTACGTCTACTCTCCATGTGCTCCCGGCACCGTTGTGATGTTTTCCTTTGTTGTGATATTATAGCTACCGCATTAGACTTCCTACGAGAAGGAGCTGGAGATGAAAGTTTCAAAGGATGTCAAGAAGATGCGGTATTATGAATCGACACTTCGTCTCGCATACAAGGTTTTACTTGATTTTCTTGTGATTGTTGAATGAAGTGCACTCACCAGAAATGGGACAAAAAACACTACAAATCTTGGTTTACACATTCGTGTTTTAGTTAGTTTAATGTTGATTCGGAATTTTTTTCAATCCAATTTTATATACTCTGAGCTATTTCAAAATTTATTTAACAGGCCTACCTGCGAAGTTGATGGTTTTAGAAAAAGTCTCCTTGTATCAACATGCGGTGGTTCGCTGCATCCGTACTTTGTTAGATGCTGTTCCTCATTTCAATTATCGCGAGAGCTTGGTTGAAGTTGTTGTCGAAACATAAGTTCCTCGGATGAAGTCATAAGGTTTAGCCATATGTTTTTCACTTCTCATTATTCTTCTTATGTTAAGAGTTTGCAATAAAAATAAGACCTTTGGTTGACTAGATGAGGAGAATGGTTGAATAATTGAGAACTTCGAAGAATAGTCTTTTCTTAATGTGGTCATTTGGGTGCAGAATTCTATTCTCATTTTGTGAATAGCTTGGGTGCTTCTGTGACAGATGAACTCATAAGATCACCAATGTTGTTTTATCTATGAATATAAGTTGTTGCTTGCTTTTGGTTTAAGTTCCCTGCCCAAACAAAAGGGAAATAGATGAAGCATCGGTTAGCAATCATTTAGAGATGCAATGGCTTATGTTTGTGGTTATGTAAATCTGTGAGCATGTGTGCATGTGCCCTTGTATGAAGTCATGCATGCAATGTAGTATGATCTTTTTTATGTTTAAGTCTAAAAAATAGTAGATAACATTCTATTTATTGTACCTTTTTACTTTTTGGTACCGAGTTGGGACTACAAGAAAAGGAGCTACTCCTTAAAGAGTCAAGTGCTACAATGACACGTGATAGACAATTCTACTTCTAGTTTTCTGGTCATATTCCTTGAGCATTTCTTTGCATGTATATTTTTCCCTTTTCCTCTCTACTCTTCGCTTGAATAAAAGATGTAAATGTATATCATCAGGAAACTTTGTTGTGACACTATTAAGTCACTCTTTACAAATGAGGGTAAACACAGTGGTGAAGTGACTGGAGCAAATTTGTTCGATTGATTGCAAATTATGTGAAAGCTCATAATTGTCGATGCATCCCGACTCGATTCAAGTATGTTCTCTTTTTGGTCAAATATCCACGTATGTTTAATAGGTCACTATTTGGAACTTTTGTGTTTCGATTACTTTGTTATTTTGTTTAATTTACCCCCTCCCCTCCTCTCTCTCTCTCTCTCTCTCTCTCTCTCTCTCTCTCTCTCTCTCTCTCTCTCTCTCTCTCTCTCTCTCTCTCTCTCTCTGTTATAACTATCAAAATGCTTTTTCAGGTACTTATGTCTGTCATTTGACGAGGACCTTCATAGATCGAAGCACCGGATAACGATAAAAAAGTTAAAAAGAAGAATTATAAGAAAGGAAACCGACCAGAGGAATCAAGCCATCCACAACCGAATGATAGAAAGAAATCTAGGCAAGAAATGATGTCGAAAATGAGGGAAGAGGTAGGGATTCTTATGCAACAACTGCCTACTTTCTCTGATTTTCTAATTTCATATCATAAAATTGAGGTGCTTGGTGGTGTAAACAGGTTGCTGCTGATTATAAAGCAGCTAGCTTCGATCCAGACATTATGGAGCGCCGAAGGATGCGATCGAGACACTTTCTGCCGTATTTGAGATATATTTTCGTATTCGAAGCATACTATGCAGTCAATTGTGCCCATGTGATTTCATGTGTCATTTTGTATGGTTTTGACACTATAGTGAAATATTCGAACATGGTAGGGCATATTGGTCTTGGTGTGTAGTACCGTGTCAAAGCAAATGTTTTATCGACACCGAAACCGGGGTTTCAATATTGGTCGTCTTGATTGACATGAAAAAATTCATAGGACCAATTTAAAGTGTGGTTCTTAATTATAAGTGATGCTGTCCATTTGCTGTGTTGATTTAATCTTTCTCTATAATCAACCTAAAATATGTGCATAAAGTTGAGTTAGAAATTGTCTTTGTGAATGGTATCTAACGGGATACTGTGATCACTTCATTCTTTCTGTTTGTTTTACGAGACCTAATGGAGATACTTTGGTACAACTCATGTGACTAAGGCTCACCCACTCCTTGGACCATGTTTGGATGGTCTAGGAAAATTTTCTCACCTGATTGACTTGGATTATATTGGAGATCTCATGAATTACCTTAAAAAGCTTGCATGTTCGTGGAAAATCGGACAGTTCGGAAAATGCGTGACCATCTTGGAAAGACTTCGCTGTTGCATCATTGCTTTTAAAGTAATGAGGAACAATCTCGATGCTTTGAACGTTGATTTGCAAGATTTTTTTGTTCAGCTATACAACCTCATACTTGAATACAGGCCTGGAAGGTTAGCACTTCTATGTTGGGTGCTCGGTACCTTCTTTGTCAAGTTTGTTTTTTGAGGTCATGTGCTCATGCACTTTCGCTTACCCGATTTTATTATAAACCATAGCTCTAAATGCAGATGACTTTGTGTGGCACAGAAGACCTTGTAATACTTCAAATTACACAATGAAAGATCTCCCTTCTGTATCTTTATCTGTAATTTTTCACTTTGGGTTGTCAAAATCTAGTTTAGTTACATCCCATATTCGAATGCAAGGCTGTTATTTCACTCATAGTTCTTGTACCAGCAACATCAGGTTTCGGGTTATATATATATGAAGTCGGCACGAAACAGGCGAATGCCATGCATACTTTCAAGCATAGATCTACAGGGCGCGAGAAATGACTTGAATAGCTGGAGTAGTTTCTTACTAGACTAACAGTTTTATGTCTGCTATAGTCTCAATGACCACTAGCATCAAATCCCGAGGAATTCTGGTCTTAGAACGAGATTGCGGTCAGCAAATACTTTTCGTATTCAATGCCAACTTGTGATTATGTTACCGAACATTACAAGTTTTGAGAGATGATTCAAATGGAAAATTTTCAAAGTACGGGAGTACCAAATCTATAGAAATCAATTCTTATTATGCTGCAGAGCTGACATGTTGTTTCAAGCATTTTCTATCGACAAACAAGCAAGGGCTTCTCTTGCAAGTCCCTCAAACGTCTTGAATGGACGAACTTCTTTCTACAGAAGGATCACAAAATTCACTGCATACTCTAAAATTGCACTAAATGACATTGGGAGACCAAGAGTTTTCTTGTTTGATGTACAGAATTTACACCAAATCAACATATATAAACACACCGAAGACAAGGCGATGAACTGAATCAAAATATCTCATTCACAAATGACGAAAAGAAGTTCGCCAAAAAATCTCAATCTAGATATCCAAAAGAAGGGGGAAGAGGGAAACAAGAAAACAAAGGATAAACAAAACCCCCCACCACTACAATTGAAGAATAGATTTGACAAGTTCATTAAGCGGCGCAAGCTCCTCTTTGTTGATCAACCGAAATTCCTGCATCAAATTAAAGCCAATCAATACTTGCCATCACAAGTCTTTTTTGTACTAGACTCTCGTTGTAAAGCTAATAACCTAACTAAACTACTGCTTGTGACTCATTACTATAGTAATTGAAAGTGTTTCCTTGACCCAAACTTAATAAGACTAAGAACATATCAAAGCCAATCTAAAAAGTATGATAGAATCATATGGGTAAGTCATATCTGCAAAGCTTAGCGGCTATGCTTACTTACCCATGTGAAGAGAACGAAATGTTTGAAGCAAGTATTTAGATGAGCTTCTTCCTTCAAGTTCACGATTTTCTGAAAATGTGAATGGTAGATATGAGCGTAGACACGGAACAAGCGCTTGAATATGGTTTTGACAACATCTTTGAAATTGCTCGGAATTGGAGCCCCTGTAAACATGTCAGCAGGGATAACTTAATGCTTATCTAGTAAAAAGCAACTAACAAATTCATTAAATTTCTCTATGTTTTGAGTATAGAGTAAGCATAGATCTCCACCAATTCATGACAAGCCTTTGACTTTCAATGCACCAAAAACTCTTTTCCACTAATGTGGAACTTGTATCCTAGTCCAGCAACCATACCCCAATCAGGAATTGAAGGCAGGGAGGCTGCTCAGGTTAAATGAGGGGTCTAGGCAACAATTCATAAATATTGACATTGATATAAAATAAATAAAAAATGTTCAACACAATCAGGCATGAATGCTGAGGCATGATAGCTCTGCAAGTCCTTTTGAGGTAATCCTTGAGTAATACTTTGGAATGAAGATAATATTCTGCAGAAAATAGATCAAGTCACATCTGAATGATGATCCAAACAGAAGAAAAATGACAAAGTTCTGCAAGTACAAGTTCAATGATTCTCTGTGTAAGAACTTCTGCTGCCTTCTCAACAGGTGCACCTTCCAGCATGTTTTTCTCATTCTCGAATTCATATTTGAAAGTACTCCAAGAAGCAGGCCACTTTGGATAACTTGCAACCCGACCAATTGTTTTAGAAGCAGCCTACGTTCAAATATCGAAGGCATGGTCAACCAATTCTATAGCACATTATTGTGATATTTCAAGATGCACAGCCAATTACCCACAACAATTCACAGATGGTACCTGAATTGGGAATTTTCTGAGAGATTTTTATCCTCTAAAGACTCATTAAGAAGGCTTGATTGCATAGGATCATGGAGGTTTAGATGTTAAATATTTTCTCATATCCACCAAACAAATACACCATAATTTATTGTATGCACAAGAAGAAAGCTAGAGTTTCTGTGGATAACATTATGATAAAGAATTTATCGAGCATGATGCTTATTGACAGGTGTGACTTTCTACTGCATGACCCGGAGTCCATACATATAAGCTTCATAGTTCACTCTTCTAGCAAAAAATATTTGATCACTTCAACATAGGGGAAAGCAAGAAAATTAACCGATAACATGGGATGGCACTGCATTTGCAACGAGTCTCTTTTCAAGAACCCATTAGCTACATGATTGTCCTAGAGAAGCAAGTCAACCGATTAAGTGTTACAATTAAATAAAGGAATCTGGTCTTTGAATTCAAAGAGTTATAAACTCAGATCGGTAAAACATAGTACAACTGCCATGTGAAATACTCTCTAGTTCATCGACGTCATTGATCGGCACCAATTTGCATCAAAGTAATTGAAATATGGTTTGACTGATTAAGTGTTCCTCTAAACTTGCGAAATCACAAATTTGACACCATCAAGAACTCCTTATGTATAGCATTCTCCATGCAACCAATCAAAATCACAACAAGGCATGGGAGACGTTCGGCCAGGAATGAAACAAAAGCATGAACCTGAATGACAGAACTCCACCAAAACAATTCATCACAAAATTAGAAGAAGCCGTAGTTCCTACCCGGGAAGCAATGACCCACTTGCCGTCACTCCAAAATCGTGGTGAAGCCTCGATTAGACTCATTGAAAATTAGTTCTTCATTGGATGTGCTGAAGTAGACAACATACCGAGAGCCTTTTAGAACTTTGGAAATTACACCGACCCACCATCCGTCATTGTACCAAGCATCAACTTTGTCGAGCCGCTTGAAACGCCCGGGCGGAAGATGAGGAGGGTAGGGCCCGATATACCATGAATATGCTTCTTCCCTCAAAGGTTCGGTTTCGTCATCTGTTTTCAAGGTTAGGTATTCGACTAGATACTTGTCATTTCCTATATAGTCGATGACAATTGCGGAAAACCAAGAACCCTCATAACCTTTTTCATCACCGCCGACCTCCACGCTTTTACCCTTTCCAAACTCGGGGTGGCAATGATGTCCCTTTATCGAGTCTTATCTTGAATTTTATCTTGTGAGGCTTTAACTCCATTGTAGATGACTTCTCCTGCAAGTCAATTTTCAAGAACTACAAACGCGTTAGAAGAAAGATGGCAAAAATATAAAATTTACTCAATGCTAGGTCTAACTGAGCATATGGAGTCATTCAGCCACCAAAGATACATAACAACTTGCCAGCATGTGCCGGCTAATGCTAATGGAGGCCGAGGTAACGACGCTTCGAAAACATTACCTAACCGAAAGTCAAGAAAATGATATCGATCGACATGTATAAAAAAGATTACTTCAAATTTATCTACGCCGAAGCCAGGGAACACCTACGAACTAACTTTGTCGCCACCAAAAAATTTTCCCTCCTTTTCGCAGGCTTCCGGGTACTCCTTGATCTTGCAAACTCACACTCATCTAAATTGCATATGCAAGATAAAAGTCCAACTCCGGGCATCCACTATCTACTACTCACAGAGAAGCTCGATAGACTATTGTCAAGGGCATAACAATCACAAGCCCTGCAAAAACATGAATGCCCTGCACCCGAAAGAGTTTGACCTACCCACAGAAAGAATAAAAATTTGATTTAGTAATTCTCATACGCTCTTGAACACCTATGAAAATCATTACATCTACCGCATGCTTCTTAGTATTCAGATTTCCCATTGGGCACGGACGAGACACGAGTATAGTTCTTTGATGGCAGAGATATAATTGCTGAATTCGGACAGAAATCATCCAAATTCAAGCATCAAGTGGAAGGTCTGCTATTCTTACCGATAAGCAGGAAGGGCTTCATACTCAGACCAATCTTACGTAGTAAATATCTCTCCTCATCACTTATGGTTTCCAGATCAACTGGAAGGTCTGCTGGTCTAAGATTCTCCTGCACTTTTGCTAGAGCTTTCTCAGCCCTTTTGATCTTCCCTTTAGCCTGGAAAGAAGAGGAAAAAATAAATGGAAAATGTGATAAATAATTAAGGAAATGGAACAGAATTTTATAGCATAAGTTTGTTCAATCTCATAACTTACAAGAGCAAGTTTCTTCTCAAGATATTTCAAGAGTGCAGCGTGCTTATTGAGTGATTCATCTCTACGCATTTGCTCAACATCTTTGCTACTTATTTCATTCCCCCACCGAGAGGTGGCAGCCAGAGTTTCAGTAAGAGTGCCAGCAACAGTTTTGTATGGAGAATAATCACCACAGATCTATATGTTTCTGTTTGTTTACCTAAGACATGGGGTATTAATAAGGGGCACTTCACTACCATATTTCCAATAAATTTCAGCACCGGAGGCAATTGCCAGGAAGGCTTATCAACTCCACAAGTGACAAAATATCAGCTAGAGCTTCTTCCACAATGCTTTCACCTTCTTTACACTTTTTTTTTTCTCTTTGGAAGGAATTGCATCAAACATTCCGGGGCTGATCTTCCTGGAAAGGATATGTGCTGTGCACAGACATAATCCTGGCGATCTAAGCACAAACGAACCAGCAAAATAGGAATGCTGGACAAGGAAAAACTAATCACAAGAACGGTGACAACAGAAGTCAACTTCTAGTTAACCCCAATTTCTTGCATCAAATCAGTAACTTCTGCTACAAGACCATGATCTTCCTATATTTTTGCAAGTTTCTTGATCATCCGTGTTCTTTCAGTTTTGACATATATTTGCATGACAAAACTAGCTATAGAAACCACGGAACAAAAACAGATTATGAATGTATATAAGCTGCAATGGAGTTTGATTTCACATATTCACCTTCCCATCAGCGACAGAGTTAAGTATCTTAATTAACTATATATTCTAAGGGAATAAAATATCCCAATCATTATCGTTTATGAGTAAAATGACATAATCCTACTACTAATATGCATGGGCTAATAATGAGAGACATTGGGACTAAATTCCACATGAAAAACAAACAGTCACTTAATAAAACTAGATGAACAAATGCCTCCAGCTTTGTCACCAACCATCTCTACCTATTACTCATGCTACATCAAAGGCGAAGAGGAATCGGAGCTTTTGTTGCCGCATTCATTGCCTTGTGTGAGCAAAACTCTACAAAATTCCTAGGGTAGACTCAAGGTTGCCTAGCACTTTCGGGTATCTCTTCATCAAAACAATGGCACAGTTCTTCAGTGGAAACTTTAAGGATCTTGAATATATAAGCAAGTAGATAAATCAAATTAATTTATAAGAAATACAAGAAAAAGCACCCAATCAGGCTAATAGTTAGATCGAGGTAGCTACACGAGTGCAAGACTACAATCCTAAAAGTGCCATTTTCATTTTGAATGCCAATACCACTTTTTATCTAAACTTCTGAAGCCCACCTGGACTCATCATTCAGGTCCCCACTCAAGTAGAGTCAAAGATAAGCAATGGCATATTCTAAGCATTGAGGAATATCAAATATTCCATTCGAGCAACTTTCCAGGATTAAGTTAAAGCTCCATATCTGAAACAATACTAAAGTAACAGTATGTACTGCCACGCCCTATCAAAAACCACTTCTCTCTCCAGAATATTTGCCCAAAACCATAAAAAAGCAAGAAGCTGTTGATTGCTTGCCCAAAACACATGGAAACACTCACGTCCGCACATGCATGTGCACATAAAAAACAACTGACTGATTCCCTGAACATCTTTCATCTTCTCCAAGTTCATCATTGTTTAATCACCACTAAATAAAAGACCAAAGGCAAAGGGACAGATGACTTAACACTCAGTTACAGACACTTCTCATCGGCATCTCGTTGAGCGAAACCATCAATTACATGCCTTAAACATCAAGCAAGCGTGAACAACTCCTCACAATCCCACACGAACATTTTGGCAGCAACTACAATAGACAAGCTCATGTACGATTTCAGTCACTGCCCGATGCTAACATAGGCCTAATATCGAAACCACCATTCAAGCCCAATCAAGTCGGCACAAGCCATCATACATTACAGCTGCCATCACGAATTCAAATTTCAAAAGCATTCCTAAGTCCACACTAAATTTTCAAAAAACAAAATGCATATCGCGGCATAGTCTGAACCTAAAGCCGCCGCCGCTCTTTCAAACATTGCGCACCGAGCAGCACAAATCTCCGCCGACACCTCGAGGTACGTTCACTCGATAGAGAGTTCGAATCTCCCGGAAAAGCACATTCACTTTCAGGCCGGTCGCGAGCGAGTGAGCGAGCGGAGAAAGGAATCGGAAGCGGCGCTCACCTGGAACAGTGAGACGCGACGGAGTTGGCAACGGGGGAGAGGAAGGGAAAGGGCCTGGGGGCGGAGGCGGAGGGACGTCAGCATCGGAGTCGGGGGCGACGGTGGCAACCAGCTTGAGGGGCGTCGGAGGCAGAGGCGGAGGGGTGTCGGCGTCAGAGTCGAGTTCGGGGCGGAGGTGGAGGCTACGTCGGCGTCGGCGTCGGAATCGGAGTCGGGGGCGACGGAGGCAACCGGCGGAAGGGCGTCGGCGTCGCGGGCAACTCCGTGGAGGCGGAGGCGGAGGTGGAGGGGCGTCGGTGTCGTGCGGAGGAGCGTCGGCGAGAACGGGAGAGAGAGCGGAGGGAGGGGAAGAGCAAATGGAAGGCGAAGGTTCGGTTTTTGTTCTCCCCGCAACGGAACGGAGAACGGGGAGAGAGAGAGGAGAGAGAGGACGAGTGACAGTCGCGAGGAGAGCAGAGGAGAGAGAGCGTCGAGCAAAGGGCCCCGGAGCGGCGCGCGCAAATTTTGAACCTCGACGCCGTCGCCTACGTGGAGCCACGTGTCGACTCCTGAGTGGTCTTACATTTGGCCTACGTGGATGGTTAAACCCAGCCAATATTTTCTCCAGTCTAGGCGGCCTGATTGCCGGGCCGAGTTCACGGAGACCGGTCTTCGTGGGGTTGCGGTTCAGGTCGCTGATGCTTGGGAAGGCTTGGCGTCCCATGCTCGAAACAATTGATCATAGTTGAGCCCTCTAGGTTCACTAACAGTCAAACATTTCGTTACTGTTTATTTTGATAATTTATCTCATTTCATTTTTCAATTTTATATTTAGGATAATTGTATAGTGTTTTCTTGTCCGCGAGCTACTTTCAAGTTCTTTTTTTAATTGATTTTTGTATTTCCAAAATAAAATTTTTTATGGACATATTTTTTATTTGAATTGCGATTTCTAACTGAGGTGCTAATTATTAACTGATAATTACATTTTCAGTAGGTTTAAGTAATTCTTTATATTTATTGTACTTCTTTTAAGAAGATGATGTTTTCCATTTTTGATCTTCAATTGCCTAATTGTACTTTAGTTTTCTAATATCGGTTATGCCATCATTTCTTAATATTTGTGTTTTTCATTAGTATTATTATTTTTGTATTTTGGCAACTTTGCTTTAAGAAATTTTAGTGCCTACACTACAGATTTACAGCTAGAACTTAATATTGGACTTCATTTGTTTAAGGGAATATACATGATCTAAATTTTTTCCTAAAAATAATCGTTTATATAATTTGAAGTAATTCGTTAACAAAAAATATTTTTATCATCACAACAATTTATGTTTAAACATTTTTATAAACAGTGAAAGAAATTTTAGTTTATCTATTTTGATAAGCAGTATAAGTAATTATTTCAAGAAAATTATTTTTCGAATTATTTACTTTTTGCGAAACAAATGAATCGTTACAATAAATTTAGATTACTATGAAAAGGTGGACGTCATGGCTGATGGATCAAGAATCAATGAAAGTACTGAGTATGACATTCTCAAAGCGGAGATGGGGTGGAGTCGCTAGTTTTCTAAGCTATGACCGATTGCTTAGACTTTCCGAGGGAAGACTTTGACCCAAAAATCCCGTGGACAACCCCCCAAGCTATTGAGAAACACATGGAAATACCAAAATCAAAGCTGGTTCCCTGATCTGTCTTTCTTTCCTTCTCTTTTCGCTTCTGAAATTCCAACCAAAAGCAGTTCCCAGACTGCACCGATATGTTATGGACGATGATATTTGTGCCCATTTTTTCCTTATCAAGAGCCATATGTCCCTATATCGTTTGCTTCTTCGCATTTGGACTGCATCGCGTTCGATGCTGAATTTTACGTAAACGTTGCTGATGTGAGTACATGGAAAGGTTGGACTTTTGTCCATGATTCGGACCTTATGTCTTCGTTTAACTATACAACAGCCAGTATATGGCAAGGTCATATTTTGATATCCAAGCGGGTATTTGCAAGTGCTAAATAGTAACGATTTTGACCATTTCGAGGATATACATTGTTACATCCTCTCGGGTGCAATTCATCTTTCTCTACTACCTTCACATTCTTTGGCAATGTCTCTTGGAACGAATCCATGAAATGTGCTGAGCTTTAGAGCCTCACTGTTTAGGCGGATCAGTATTATCATCAGTTTCAGGATGTTCTTATTCAACTTCGTACTGTCTCTGGAGGCAAACTCGAAATTTGATGCTTGTCAGCCAAAGAACTGCGGTAGTGGTCCAAACATAAGCTACACTTTTCGGATTCCAAGCCTTCAACAACCTTATCGTGGCTTTCCTGGCTTTGAGATAAAGTGCAACAACAATAGGCCAATTTGTCAGACATTTCGATCTAGTTATGTTATTAAAGATATTTCGTATGACAAGAACTCATTCAGAGTGGTGGATGAAGTGTTACTCAATGCTGGATGCCCACTGTCCAGTCTCAATTACTCTTTTGACCACTTACCTGTGACTTTTGGTCCGGGCCAGGCTGATCTCTGCATCTTCCAAAACTGCAACGAGTCATTTTTTGTCAACTCTACAATATCTGGGGCCGAGTGTGGTCCTGGTAAAGAGAGCAATTCTTTTGCCGCAATAGCTAGTAAGTGGGATTACTTGAACTGGAATAGAGCGTCGTGCCAGCACTTGGTGGCCACCCCAGTTTAGATATGAAACTGGAAGGTGGATCAAAGTGTCGAGTACTTGAAGTTATTGGAGGACAGTTTCGCATTGAATTGGACGGGATACAACTACATGAGGTGCCGAAAGTGGAGGACGGTGTGGCTGTGAAAATTGCAGGAGTGCGTTCTATTGCCCTGATCGAACACATCTCGAACACTGTAGTGACAGTAAGGTGCCGCAAACTATTCTAACTCAGGCTTTCACATTCTGCTCTTCTAGAAAGTTTTTCTTCACCATCTGGTTCCCATCCTCGGGAACAAACAAGACCAATCTGTGAGAAAATCAGGTTAATGAGGGTTTTATATCAATTTGCCTGCATTTGAGATATGTAAAATTTCAAATGATCTCTCTGTCTGTTTTATCTCTGTGGAATTGGTTCTTTTGATCCTTTAGTCCAAAAACTTTAGCTTGATTTCTTTGGCTTTCTTAGGTGTTCTTTTCTACCGCTTGATTAACTCCATCTGCTTACTTCCACTCCTCATTTCTAGTAGAAGATTAATATGTTGCATGGATAAATAAGCTACGGAGAGAACATAAGAGATCAATCTAGCTGAAGTTGCCGAGCACATATTAGCTTGAATTTCTCAAGTTGAGCTAAATTTTGAATAGATATTTATAGATCCTCCAAAAATACTCAAAGAGGAACAGATACCATCTCAATTATTTATCATCATCTCGAGAATAGTGTCTAATAACTTTGTTCTTTTTCCACCATCTCTTTTGTCACTCGACGTTGGGTTGTCGGATATGACGTTTTTTCATGATACGCAATTTTGAACTTGTAGAAGAGGATTATTCTAGAAGCCCATAGGAGAAATTATCAGAACAATGATACCCACAATCATTATGTCTATTCTTCAAATGGATGCATACTTCACTGGAAGTTCATCACTTTTCTCTTCTTCCTTCTCATTTTGCTACCACCCTGTCACGTTCATCTTCACGTGAAAGAACTAGAGAAGAAATCCCAAGTCCTGTTCGCTTATTGAGGCCAAAATGGGTAGTGCAACCTGAATCAGGAATTAGTGTTTATGGGACTTTTCTGTTTGGACCTCCTCAACATCGACCTCCTTCACTACCAGTTGTCACCTGCCGTGTCTCTCCGCCTTTGACTGTCACGAACTCAAGTTGTCATAGTTATTGACCTTCAAAGAGAGTCAAGGGTGGAGGACGAGTCTCGGTAAAAATCTTGGTGGTTCCGGGGGTTTGAAATCGACCCAGGAAAGCCTATGGGAAAGCTTCGAAACCCCGTCAAACAAAATTGGGAACTTCGCAAGGAAATAAAGTTGGCCACGGAAACAAAGGTGGCCATGGGCCCGTGGCCGATGGAGTGAAATCGATCGTGAGTGAAAATGGACGTTTTTTCTGACACTGAGCAAATATGTGGTCCCACTACGTTTGCTCATTCGGGTCCTCTACGCTCAGTTGACCCAGTCAATTGACGCGTTTACGTGAAAAAGGATTCAACGAGACATTCATATGAATGCGGTCTTCAGTTTGAGCAGCCGTGTCTCACTCGAGCCCCTTCTGTCTCTGCTGTACGCGCCCCATAGCTTTCCTCTTTCCGACTGTTCTTGTGCTTCTATCGTTTCCTCTAAAATTTCTGAAATGGGTGTGGAGAGCTCCATAGGTTCCAAGGTTTTGCTTCGCCATGTCATCAGCATTTTGACGATTATTTCTTTGGAAGGCTGGGTTCCATTAGTGAGCTTGACATATGGATCCTGCGAGTCTGACGAGTGCGGTAAGGTCATGATAGGTTATCCTGCGGGAACGACTCTGAACCATGTTGTCCTCAAGACCGACCGTTGAAACTAAATTCTCGCAAGAAGGGCCCTCTTGTTTATGATAATCAATCTCTTAGGTTGATCTCAGAGTTTGGGAGAACGGGCAATGCTTGTTTTACTCCACCTGAAGAGTCTCCTAATATGCCCGGCGCACCTGATACTGATGTTCCCGGCATTGAAGTGCTCTCCTCTCTCAAATCCAATCATAAGCCCTTACACCTAGCGTTTCTCCGTAACTGCACTAGCTCCCCAAATGGCGATTATTCACATCCTAACTTGACTCGCCCCTCCTTTGGCGCCAACCATTCTTATGTCGCTCTCATAGGTAGACGAAAAGACCTAAATCTTAGTTGGTTAGCGTGCGAGAGTCGTGTTATTGTACCTGTTGAATTAGCCAGAGAGGAAAGAGAGGAAATAGAAAATGATGACCCCGAGGAGAAGTTGAAGCACGGGTTTAGACTGAGTTGGAATGTAACGTCCTGGGAGAGTTGTGTTGAGTGTAAATTTAGTGGAGGCGAATGCAGCGGATCGGATGGGCATTTCCTGTGCTCATGTTCTGGTACAGATTATCCGCATCCTTGCGAAAGAGGTAATACTTTTCGGTTAATTCCCCGTAATAGCAACCGTTCAAATTCTCGCGTGTGTTTTTCGGCGAATATCATCGCCATCCTCTCCAAACTTGATAAGGACTTCAAAGGTAGAGGAAGAACTTTTTGGCTTCTCTTGGTTTTCTATTTTCAGTTCCTTTTTCCCACCTCGGCTTTATTCAACAAACCATTACTTTTTTATTTTATTTCTTTTGAACGTTCTTTTGTAGATCGGCTTGTTTTGGGAAAAATTTTATGATAAAGAAACTAAATTCCATGGGAATCATTTTTGAGAAAAATGTATTTTTCTCTTTTCGAATTAGAGAATTCATCTTCCTAACTTTAAATATGCATATTTTTTTGATCAAAAATGGTTTCACTAATCATTTTCAGCTAACCAAACACATTGAAGTTTGGAAAGCTAATTCACTGAAAATTCTTTCACTTAAACAACCACACTTTTAATAGTTAGATGAATTCATAGCAATGTCATTTTCTTCCTCGCACCAAAGCTGAAGAACTACAGGACAACATCTCCAGATCACGGATACATAGTCTTGCTGCAGTTGCTTCCGTGGATCTCAACCCTGCATTAATTATATGCGCAGCTCAGTAAATAGTAAATTTTTTTATAGTGTCAATGTTTGCGTAAGCTAGTTCCAATGTGAGTGCAGAGATGTGTCGAGGATTATAGATGATTACTGAATTTACGATGCAGAGGCCAGGGTATGATTCAATAAGAGAAGACACATGCTCGGAAAGGAAAACTTACAGGGGAAAGTTTTCTGTGCGTGTGTTTGCTTATGCTTGTTTCACATCAGCTTAATGTTTTAGTTAACTCCGCCGCCTACAGTGCTCCATTAAGCTTAGTTCTGCAATTTCCTTGTGATATGTAAGATGAGGGAATATCTATTTGTTCCTAAGATGTATTATGTTAACTAATATTCAAGTGATCAGTAGGAATTTATGTTAGATCAAGGAAGCTGGTGTCTGTATTCCTGTTCTATGATTTACATGATGTGGATAGGATCTGTACTTGTGGAATTCATATCTGACGCAAACGCCATCTTTTGGCACATCTTTGCTACAGGAAAAGACCAAGCACCTTTGAGGATTGGATTAGGTCAGTCAAAACTTTATCATGGGGGACATTATACAATCCTTTGAGTATATATCGGTGAATTAAACATTGTTTGTGATAGCAAAAAAATGTAGTCAGCACATACTTTGAGCACAATTACGATGCTAGAGCACAATGACATGCTTTGTACATTTGGGAACGTCTCAGAGTCAAAAGTTTTCCTGAAATTTTCCATTTCCTCTACCTGCCACTGATACAATTTTAATGAAACTTTTGTTCTTCAGGTACCGGATTTGGTGCCTTGGCCAGCATTTTTCTCTGTTTATGCATCTATATGATCCGCCACAAACAACAGCATCGCTTCTCAATATTCCGCTCAAGACATGCTTCTTCCGATTCTTCGTTGAAAGCAGATCTTGAAGTGGGCAATATATACTTCGGGGTCCCCATTTTCACCAATGCTGAGCTTGAAGAAGCTACTAACCATTTCGATTCTGCCCGGGAGCTCGGAGCTGGAGGTTTCGGAATTGTGTACTATGGTAAGACCTTAACGAAAGAGGCTAATTAGGCAGCCTGCATATAAATGGCGAGAAATTCTAGAAACAACTAGGAATCTAAGAGGGTCATTCTCTCCTGAACAGGCAAACTTCGAGATGGCCGGGAAGTAGCTGTTAAGCGTCTATACAAGCGCAACTATCGGCAGGTGAAGCAGTTCGTAACTGAAGTCCAAATCCTAACTCGCCTGCGCCACAAAAACCTCGTCTCTTTATACGGTTACACTTCGCGGCACAGCCGCGAACTCCTACTGGTCTATGAGTACATCCCGAACGGCACAGTAGCTGATCATCTGCATGAGGAGCGAGCGAAGCAGGTCTCTCTCCCATGGCCTGCTCGTATTAGCATCGCCATAGAAACGGCCACCGCATTGGCTTACCTTCATGCGTCTGACACTATCCACCGTGACGTGAAGACTAATAATATCCTCCTTGACAATGACTTTAGCGTCAAAGTAGCAGATTTCGGCCTTTCTCGGCTGTTCCCCAACGATGTGAGCCACGTGTCAACTGCTCCTCAGGGGACGCCAGGTTATGTGGACCCCGAGTATCATCAGTGTTACCAGCTCACGCAGAAGAGTGATGTCTATAGTTTTGGGGTTGTGTTAGTGGAACTCATATTGTCCATGCCAGCGGTCGATATAAGCCGAGACAGGCACGAGATTAATTTGGCCGACTTAGCAACTAGCAAGATACGGAACCACGAGTTCCGCGAATTGATCGATCCAAATTTGGGGTTTGAGTCGGATCCCGAAATCAATAGGATGATCAGGGCTGTGGCCGAGCTGGCTTTCAGGTGCTTGCAACAGGACAAGGACGTAAGGCCCTCCATGGAGACTGTCCAGGAGGAGTTGAAGGCAATTTCGAGTGGGAGACACGAGCCTGGCAAGTCGAAGGATGTGAGCTATGATAACAGCACCGGTCAAAGCGAGAACCCGCCTCCTTCGCCGGAATGTGACAATGTGGAGCGGTTGAAGAATGTGAAGTCGCTGACTTCACCGGTTTCCATGACTCTAAAATGGGGAAGCAGCGGTAGTTCTGCTGTAGATAGTGGTTAATAATAGTCTTTTCTGTTCTCTCCTGCAAATTTCCCTTGTCCTCCATCTTGGCTTAAAGTTTGCTTGCACTTGGGTAATGGTTTCTAGCTAATATTATATACGATGTAGATGATACAGCAGGTGATCCAGTTTTCCATTTTGGTCTTCATTTTTCTGTTTCAACATGTCAGCACTTCTGTTGAGGCTGGAGGAGGATTTGATGTAAATACTACATAGTAAGGAGCACTTTCCTAGTTCATGAATAAAGGATTGTACACAAATTTGCCAGTGTCCCTCTCTTTATCACAATATTTCAGGCGTTTGAAGAGTTTTCTTAGATCACGGTTGAAACATTTAGACTTGCGATGATTTTCTCACAACAACTTATGACATTATCTGATTTGCTCAAAAGAACACAAAGTCACGCGGGAAGTCATGTCGAGTCTCATTCTGGAAACAGGCCTCGAGTAAATACGTGATAGCTCGATCTTTGTCGGAGTCTAGTGATGAAGTTCCTTCAAACTTACGAAGTGAGAGTTTCACGCGGCAATAGACACATTAGGGAAGGAACTTGTCATGTTCCATGTGTTGAAGTGGTTTCATAGTCCTTATCATAAATGGAAATCGAAAATACAAACCATCATTGCTCGTATTGTATATGTCACAAGAAAGGCTTATTCTCACTCGGGCTAATCTGCACAAATAAAGTACGAGATAGATTTTTCTGCGGAGGCCCCGATTAAAGTAATGTCATGCATAATAAGATGTGTATAAAATTACTACACTAACTGATAGAGGAGACTATACATAAGCTAGTTTCAAACAAGTGAGCCATATTCAATACTAATAACGGTCTGTCGCAGCACTTAATATATCTATGTTATGAATAAATCTCAATCCTCTTAGTGTTAGTATTAATATTTTGCTGTCTCGATGCCAAGAGTCAGCTTTTGCCAGAATATTTTGCCACGAAGTGGGTGGCCGATGCATGACAAAACTTGATTGAGTTTGCTAGTCATGTTGGAGCTGTTACACTCTTAATTAAGTTAATCATTGGTATTATTATAATAGGACGATTGAGGGTTCTCATACTATATTGTTGTAAGTTCAATGATTACCATAAATTGCATCAGAAACTATTAAGTTATCGTAGAATTAAGCCAGCAGGAGATATGACATTGAAGAGCATTGTTGAGTATACATCGGGCCTTTCTTGAGCAATTCAAGTTTTTAGAGTAAACGATTGGATACTAAACTTTGACATGACGTATTGAGACAGCGATCTTATATTCAATTTAAAGAAAAACTTTTTTGCCAATTATGGAATTTGATTTCTTAAATTTTAGTCTCGGCCATCTTTTGTCTATGGATATTAGGGCAAGCGCGGGCTCCATCTACTGTCTATGGTAATGAGAAAATTTCGTCACAAAGTGGATTTCCGTATAGGATTATGTCTTGCCTCAATCATCAATTCATTCATGGGTAATGTAATATAGTCTTAGCAAAATAATTTACTTAATTTATACCTTTAATCATTAATATCTATGTTATTTGCTGTTTTATCACATTTACTTTTGCTTTTCCATTTTAATATATAATTTCAATTTTATCAATGGAAATATTTTTATAACAGCTTTTCTATTATCCATATACTGTAGAGGATTTAGATGAGACTCATAATTGATCATAGTTAAGCCATCTAGGATCACTAATGGCAAAACTTTTCGTTGCTTGTTTTATTTGGATAATTTAATGCATTTTATCTTTAGGATAATAATTAGTATTTTTTCATTCGCATGTTAATTTCAAGTTCTCTTTTTAATTAATTTTTATTTAAATAAAGCCTTTTATGGTTTGTTATTTGAATTGTGATTTTTAACTTAGGTGCTAATTATTAACTGGTTAATTACATTTTTAGTAATTCCCTATATTTATTTTACTCCTTGTAAGAAGATGATGTTTTTTTTTTATATCTTAGTTGGTCAATTGCCTGATTGTACTTTAGTTTTCTAATATTAACTATGCCATCATTTCGTAATATTTATGTTTTCCATTAGTATTATTACTTTTGTATTTTGGCAACTTTGATTTAAGAAACTTCAGTGCCTACACTTCAAATTTACAACTAGAACTTAATTTTAGACTTCATTTATTTTGTGGAAAATAAATAATTTTAAAATTTGTCCTAAAAATAATCGCATATATAATTTGAAATAATTAGTAGTTCATGAAAAATATTTTCATTATCATAATAATGTATTATGTATGTCTAAATATTTTTATAAATGGTGAAAGTAATTTTGATTTATATATTTTTATAAATAATATAAATAATTATTTTTAAAATAAATTATATTTTTTATTTATTTTGTGTGAACTAAATGAATCCTTGTTATTGAAAGCTGGACGTCATGGGTGAAATATCAAGAATCGACGAAAGTACTGAGTTTGACATTTTCAAAACGGGGATGGGGTCCACTTGCTAGTTTTCTAAGCTATGACCGACTGCTGACGTTTGAATCCGCAAAAATAAATTCCCTTAAAGAAAGATTTGACACGGACATGAATGCCAAAATATCATGATGACTCCGAGCAAAGCAGTAAGGCAGTCTTCCCTAGACTTTCGGAGTGAAGACTTTGAACCTTCCGAAAACCCCGTGTACAACCCTCCAAACTATGGAGAAAAACTAGGAAACGTCAAAATCAAAGCTGGTTCCCTGATCTGTCTTTCCTTCCTCCTTCTCTTCGCTTCGGAAATTCCAACCAAAAGCAGTTCCCAAACTGCCCCGATATGTCATGGACGATGATATTTGTGTCCTTTTTTCCTTGTCGAGAGCGATGTGTCCCTATATTATTTGCTTCTTTGCATTCGGACTGCATCGCTTTCGATGCTGAATTTTTATGAAAACGTCGCTGATTCGTGCATGATTCGGACCTTATGTCTTCATTTAACTATACAACAGCCAGTATATGGCAATGTTATATTTTAATATCCAAGCGGGTATTTGCAAGTGCTAAATAGCAATGACTTCAACCATTTCAAGGGTATATACTGTTACATCCTCTCAGATGCAATTCATCTTTCTCTGCTACCTTCACATTCTATAGCAATGTCTCCTGAAATAAATCCATGAAACTTGCTGAGCTTTAGAGCCTCCCTGTTTAGGCGGATCAATATTATCATCAGTCTCAGTATGTTTTTATTCCACTTTATACTGTCTCTGGAGGTGAACCCGAAATTTGATGCTTGTCAACCAAAGAACTGCGGTAGTGGTCCAAACACAAGCTACCCTTTTTGGATTCCAAGCCTTCAACAACCTTATTGTGGCTTTCCTGGCTTTGAGATAAAGTGCAACAATAGTAGGCCGATTTTTTAGACATCTTGATCTAGTTATGTCATTGAAGATATTTCGTATGACAAGAACTCATTCAAAGTGGTGGATGAAGCGTGACTCAATGCTGGATGCCCCCTGCCCAATCTCAATTACACTTTTGACCGCTTAACTATTACTTTTGGTCCGGGCTAGGTTGATCTTTGCGTCTTCCGCGACTGTAATGAGTCATTTTCTGTCACTTCTACAATATCTAGGGCTGAGTGTGGTCTTGGTAAAGGGAACAATTCTTTTGCCACGATAGCTAGTAAGTGCGATTACTTGAACTAGAATAGAGCGTCATGCTAGTACTTGGGTGGCCACCCTGGTTCACATATGAAACTCGAAGGTGAATTAAAGTGTCGAGTACTTGAAGTTATTGGAGGACAGTTTTGCACTGAACTGGACGGGGTACGATTGCATGAGGTGCTGAAGAAGTGGGGGACGGTGTAGCTGTGAAAATAGCAAGAGTGTGTGCTATTGCCCCGATTGAACACATCTTGAACACTTTGGCGACGGTAAGGTGCCACAAACTGTTCTAACTTATGCTTTCAAATTTTGCTCTTCTAGAAATGTTTTCTTCACCATTTGGTTCTTGTCCTCTGAAACAAACAGGACTAATATGTGAGAAAATTAGATTATTGAGGGTTTTATATCAATTCGTGTGCGTTTGAGATATATAAAATTTCAAATGATCTCTGGGTCTGCTTTATCTCCGTAGAATTGGTTCTTCTGATCCTTTAGTCCAAAAACTTCAGCTTGATTTCTTTGGGTTACTTCGGTGTTCTTTTCGACCACTTGATTAACTCCATCTGCTTACTTCCACCCCTCATTTCAAGTATAAGTTTAATACGTCGGATGGATAAACAAGCTACAGAGAGAACGTAAGAGCTGAATCTAGCTGAAGTTGCCGATCACGCATTAGCTTGAACGTCTCAGGCTTAGTTAAATTCTAAATTATCTGGATTTATAGATCCTCAAAAATACTCAAGGAGAAATAGATACCTTGTCAATTATTTATCATCTCAAGAAATTTGTCTAGAAACTTTATTCTTTTTCCACCATCTCTCTTGTCTCTCGGCATTGGGTTGTTAGATATGACGGTTTCAAGATACGCAATTTTGAACATCCAGAAGAGGATTATGCTAGAAGCCGATAGGAGAAATTATCAGAACAATGATACCCTCAATTATTATGTCTGTTCTTCAAATGGACGCGTACTTCACTGGAAGTTACGTCACTTTTGTCTTCTCCCTTCTCATTTTGCTACCACCCTGTCACGCTCATCTTCACGTGAAAGAACTAGAGAAGAAAACCCAGGTCCTGTTCGCTTCCTGAGGCCAAAACGGTTAGTGCAACCTGTAAATGTCACACCCCGATTCACAAGAAAAAGGGCATGACACGGCCGTCCTTTCACCAAAGGGCGCAGCCTCAATATAATCAAAATTCAACCCGATATCAACATATATATATATATATATATATATATGACAAAAATGGTATTTGGTTACAATAGCAGAGTATTTCTATAATCCACCAAATCAAAACATATATATCCTGGAAAGACTAACTTATGAACTTATCAACTATGCACAAGTCATACCAAAAAGTTTCCACCACAAAAATCCTTCTCGAACGAACGCTCACGCCTATTCGCGACTCGCTGAAGAACCTGAAAAATACAAGTATAAGAGATGAGTGAGCTACCACGACTCAGTGAGTAACACATTTCTTCTAAACGGATCGAGAAATCACTATGGATATTTAAAAACACAATCCTAACTTATTTTAACATAATATATAATCATAACTCAAATACTGAAGATACCAATGATCCAGTTCATTAGTCAATCTCATAAAACATGTATCAATGGTCTATTTCATTAATCAATCTCATCAAACCATACATTGATGGTCCATTCCATCGACTAAACTCAAATCATATGTCAATGGCCCACTCCATTGACCCATTTCATGCTCAAATGTCTAATCATGGTCACGCATAATGCCCGTGACAAAACGACCAAGATTCCCCCCTTGGCAAGGTCCCCACCTATTATTAGCCGGTGACTCGGCCCACAAGGATATCTTAGACTAGTATGTGCATACTCCACACCCCTCAGGATTCACAAAGACATTGAGCACCAACTACCAATCACAATATCCAGTAATCCAACATAAGATGGAAAGTCATCTCACAACTTGAAAGAAGGCAAAGAGAAGAAGGAAGGATGTAGAGAGAACGACGTAGGAAGGATTTTTGTATTCTTTCAATGTAATTACTGAATGTACAAATCTTCTAATATATAATACAAGTTGTATTCTGTGCAATGAAGTAAATAATCTAAAGAATCAATCTAGATCTAAATCTAATATTCAATTGTCATATACACACAAATCATGATCAATTAAGATATCGGACAATCCGCATATCTTCCAACACTCCCTCTCAAGCTGGTGGCTTGTAGATGTCCAAGACGCCTAGCTTGTTTAGTAAATATGTGTGTTGTCTCTGATATAGGGGCTTGGTGAACATGTCTGCTGGCTGTTTCGTTGTCCCAATTCTTCTTGTCTCAATTACTCATTCTTGGATCTTTTCCCGTGTGAAGTGACAATCCACTTCTATATGCTTGGTTCTTTCATGCACTATAGGATTAGATGCAAGTTTAAGAGCCGCATCATTATCACAATACAATTTCGTGGATCCTTGCACTTCTACTCCAAGATCCTTAAGTAATCATCGTATCCAAACTATTTGACAAGTGGCCTTGGCCATAGCTCGATACTCTACTTCGGCTGAGGATAGAGACACAGTGGCCTATTTCTTGGTCTTCCAAGAAAGGAGAGATTCTCCCAACTTAATGCGATATCCAGTGACAGATCTTCGACTAATAGGACATGTTGCATAGTTTGCATCACAATATACTGTCATCTTCACGTCACATTTTTTAGATAGAAGTATCCCAAGTCCTGGACATTTCTTCAGATATTTCACAACCTTTAAGGCTGCATCCAAATGAGAACGCTTTGGCTGGTGCATGAACTGGCTAAGTATCTGAACCGCATATGAAATATCAGGTCTAGTCATTGTCAGGTATATAAGTTTCCCAGCAAATCTTTGCTAGCCTGACGAATCACTGAGTACGGGGATCATCATCTCGAGATATTCCTTTATCATAGTTTGCGGTGGTCAACTTAGTGTTTTGCTCTATGGGAATTACAGCTGGCTTGCATCCTGATAGGCCTGCTTCTGATATGATCTCTAATATAAACTTCCACTGACTAAGGGAAATTCCTTTGTCAAATCGGGCAATTTCAATTCTAAGGAAATATTTTGGTGCTCTTAAGTCTTCAATATGGAAGGTGGCATGCAAATATTCCTTGAAATTCTCTATAGAGGCTCTATCATTTCCCATAACAAATATGTCATCGACATAAATCATCAAACATATAGATGACATACCTTTAATTCTTGAGAATAGAGCATAATCGTGCTTGGATTGCTTGAAGCCTGCTGTTGTAAGAGCGCTAGCAAATTTAGCATACCATTGTCTGGATGCCTGTTTTAATCCATAAAGGGATTTACGGAGACGACATACCTTATTCTCCCCCTGTCTCCGTATGCCTTGAGGAATATCCATGTAGATTTCTTATCTAAATCACCGTGGAGGAAGGCATTATAGACATCCATCTGGTGTAGATGCCAGTCATTAATGGCGGCGACAACTAAAAATGAATGTACTGTAACATCTTTGGCAACTGGAGAGAACGTCTCATGATAGTCAAAACCTTCTCTCTGGGTGAACCTTTTTGCTACCAATCTTGCCTTATACCGTTCAATAGAGCCATCAGCTCGATACTTGATCTTGTAGACCCATTTGCATCCAATCGGTTTGCGATGAGGTGGTAATGGGACAAGATCCCATGTACGATTATCAGTAAGTGCCTTCAATTCTACCTTCATGGCTTCTTGCCATTTTGAATTAGTGGAGGCTTCGTCATAACTGGACGGTTCCTTGTCGTCGGATAAACGAATAATACAACATCTATGCTCCTGAGATAATCTATGAAAAGAAACATATGAGGAGATTGGATACTGAATACCTGGAGAGTTGTGAGTAGCACAGACATAATCTTTTGTCCAGGTTGGAGGTCTTGTAGCCCGTCTAGACCGCCTAGGATACTCAACTCCAGTTGTAGATTGTGATGTCTCTGGTGAGGAAGTTGGTGCAATATCATAAATTTCCACATTGGCAATGGAATCTTCTAATGTATCTTCCTGAATATGTTCTGAAGAATTCGAGTTTGTATCAGAATTCGGCGGAACCAAAGTTGGAGGAAGATCAAGACTCCTTGGCTGTGCCACTGGTATGTAGGAGAAATCTTGATATGATGCCTCATCAGAGAGAAAATTATGATGGCTGGAGACTGTCTCTGGGCCTTCATCTGGAGATGCTCTTTCAGAAAATAGAAAAATATTCTCATGGAAAATTACATCACGACTTACTAAGAATTCTCTTGTGGAAATCTCAAGAACTCGATACCCTTTCTGCAGATTGGGATATCCCATAAAGATGCATTGCCATGCACGTGGGCTCAATTTATCTCGAGATCCCATTGTCGCGACATAACAGAGACATCTGAAGATCCTGAGGTGGTTCAATTCAGGCTTTTGCCCAAACAGCAGCTCGAATGGCGTTCGCCTATTGAGGATCCGAGCAAGCATTCGATTAATAAGATAAGCTGCTGTGGTGACACAGTCTCCCCAAAAACTTTCCGGAATTGATGCTTGAAATTTTAAGGCACGAGCAACTTCCAATAGATGGCGATGCTTTCGTTCAACCACTCCATTTTGTTGTGGTGAGTAAATGCATGAATGTTCGTGTTGAATACCATGAGAATTGAATAACACGGAGCATTCATGACTGAAAAATTCTCTCCCGTTATCAGTACGGATCCGCTGAATGGATTTCCTGAATTGATTCTTGGATAGCAGAATGAAATTTTTCAAGTGAGAATAGACCTGATTCTTAGATTGCATCGGGAAAATCCATGTTGCCCGAGAATAGTCGTCTACTATCGTAAGAAAATAACGAGAACCATCATGATTGACTGTATGATAAGGTCCCCAAATGTCCACATGAATTAATGTAAAAATTTCACTAGTCCGTGAAGTACTAGAAGGAAATGGTGTACGTGATTGCTTTGCAAGAGGACATATAGGACACTCAGGATATGGAAGGGAGGCACTGTGACCCAATCTCATATGCATAGTAAAATTTCTATCATTGGTAGTGGAATTACACAATGATTTATTATTCAAAGAATTGCAGGAAAAATTGAAATTACTTGGAAAACTTGTCCAGAAATAGAGTCCTTCGTAAAGATTACCCAAGCCCATCGGTTGCTAGTCGAAAGGGCCTGAAATAAACAGGTGTCAGCATTGAAAATTACCCGGCATGAATTTTCTTTGCAGGCTTTAGATACAGATATGAGGTTGAATTGGAATTCTGGGACATAGAGCACATTCTGGAGAACAATCTGAGGACTGAGATTCACTGTTCCTCTCACTTTGACATGAGTAATATTGTCGTTTGGTAATTGTATGGAGACAAGATAATTTAAGCTTTCGTTCATATTTGAAAAAAATCCCTTGTCGCATATAATATGGTCACTTGCCCCAGAGTCTATAATCCATGCCTTTCTGGAAATAGAATTAATTAGGCAATGTGAAATACCTGAGAAAACTTCCCCCTTTGTTGGATATATCCATCTTCTGTAATGCCTGCATGAGTTGCTGGTACTGACCATATGAAATAGGCTGATCAATTTTTGGACCAGTTGGTCCAGTGACTTGATAAGCTGTGGAAATTTTTTTTCTCCTTATCTCCCGGTTTCCCGTGCAATTTCCAACAATTGTCAATGGTATGATTAGTATGCTTGCAATAATCGCAAAAAAATTTACCCTTTCCTTTAAAATTCTTTGCGAAATTCCTAGATGACGTGGCGAAGATCTGGCCATCCGCTCCTTTGAACGCGATCTCCTGTCCACCGTCCGATCCAGGTGCGATCTCGCCCCCTTGAGAATCGTCCGATCCTTGCGTGTAATCTGGGCCATTCGATCCTCGCGTGTAATCTGGGTCGTTCGTCCCGTCCCTTTTAAGGCAGCGTGAATTGGCGTCGCCAAACCCTAAGGGATTCTTTCTTTCCCTTTCGCGAGCTAGGGTTAGGGTTGTCCTGGCGGCCGCGTCTCTCCGTTCACCACGGGCGGCGAGAGCGATGCTCTCGCTGTTTCTCGTGTGTTCGGTTGATGCGAGTCACTGACTCTCCTCCTACATCGCCAACTGGAAAATACGCCCGATCGGTGGCATGAGATCCATGGCAAGGATTTGTGACTAAAACGTGAGGTACGATTCGTTTAGGATCATGAGGAATCGCGTGGCTTTTTCTCTTTCTTTGATCTGTTTATACTGCTTGAGGGTAGATTCCGGCCCTTCAAGCTTTTCTTCTACTGCCTCAAGTTGATTCCAGAGAGACGATAGCCTGTTGAAGTAGGCCGTGACCGTCGTGTTTCCTTGTTTGAGCTCGCTGATTTCCTGCATGAGATTAAAAAACTTTGCTTGATCCAGTTTACCATACATTTCTCGTACGTTTTCCCACATAGTTTTGGCATCCTCTGTGGGTGGAAGCCCAGCCGTGACTTCTGGGGATATGCAATTCCCGATCCATGTTCGGACGAGTTGATTGCACTTCCGCTAGTGTCGGGCTAGGCGTTCATCGGAGGGGATTGCGATGGTTCCGTCGAGGAACCCATCTTTGTCCTTTGTCACCAGTGCTCGCCGGAGCTCCTGTGACCACTTCGAATAGATCTCTGCTACGGTCAGTTGCTGGCTTATCAGTCGAAGCTCCGGTCCGTCAGCGGTGGAGACATACAAAGGGTCGCCTAGTTCTGGTTGCCCGGTGAATGCCGCCGTTGGAACAGGCAGAAATCCGGGCATGAAATTCGGGTAGGGATTCATCCCTTGACCCAATTTGCTCGACCCGACTGGATAACCCGCATTGAGATATCCCGGGTAGGGATTATGTCCCGTACCCGATTCACCTGACCCGCCCGTCTACTCCATCCCGATGGTTGGGCTTGCCCCATTCGTGGCTGGCGGGCCCCCATTGTAACTCTGGTGGCCCACGAAAACAGGTGATGAGGATCTTGGGCTTGGCCCAAAATAAAGTGGATATGGGATCCACTGGTATGGTTGGCCCATGCCCCAATTGGATCTGAGCCTGCGTGGGCCGCCATTGCGCGAGTTGGGCCTGAGTTAATTGTTGGTCGGATACTGAGATTACCGCAGGGAGATTCTGGATCTGCGGAGCTTGAGGACCTTCTTCTCCGGTGGTCCTGTTGTTGGCAGCCATATTGGAGTCCTGCTGAGAAGTCATGGTGAGTTTAAAATTCTCTTCCTTCGAGAGTATGCCTAATGCCGAAAGATTAATCCCTTTGCAGGTTGGGAATTCTCTTCAGCAGCAGTTTGAGGCAGAAGCGAGTCAGAAACCGAGAGGCTCTGATACCATGAAAGAAGGCAAAGAGAAGAAGGAAGGATGTAGAGAGAACAACGTAGGAAGGATTTTTGTATTCTTTCAATGTAATTACTGAATGTACAAATCTTCTAATATATAATACAAGTTGTATTCTGTGCAAGGAAGTAAATAATCTAAAGAATCAATCTAGATCTAAATCTAATATTCAATTGTCATATACACACAAATCATGATCAATTAAGATATCGGACAATCCGCATATCTTCCAACACAACTCAAAATTTGATATATAAATATCAAAGCATTCTTCAAAATGTCTTAGGATTCTTTCATAAAGAATTTCACAAACCATTTTCAAACAACCATTCAAATCAAATTCGAAATATAACTCCCTTTGAACAAAAGGGCAGTAATAGCTCGATCTTGTTTTATGCAACAAAAGATGCATTTTGTCAACTCATAGAGTATATAATCCACCATGTTTATCATAACGAGTTTAAAATACAAAGAAGAAATAGTGTCACTCACCTGGGAAAAGCCAAAAATCAACTACGACGCATACTCGAACCACGCACTCAGATCTCTAACAATTAATGGAAAAATAATATCAAAAGGCCGAGTAAAAAGGATATTCTTATAACGACTCGCCTATACTAGGCCTATTTGTCGATAAAACGACATCTATGCGCCACGAAAGCTCACATTTAGCGGAAACCCATCGTTTTCTGCTTGGCGCAGCCCATGCGCCAACTTTGTTGCGTCATAACTTCCTTCACAAAATTCCGTTTCAAGCCGTCTTACAATCTTTAGAAAGCTCTTTTAACGTACAACAACAACCCCAACTCAGCCGCCCCAAAACAGTACCGAAAACAACAACAAAAAAACAGGCTCGAAGCTACTGTTCACTACTGTTCTCTACAATTCCAGATTGTGCCCCCAACTTTAAAATTTCGTTCTAGACAAACCACAAGCTCAAATCACGATCCGTGAGATGCTATAGCTTCACAACATCCCAAAGTACCATCTATACAAAAATATGCAGCTCAACGACTCAAAAATCGGGCTTCGCCACACAAATATCCAAGAAATCCGAATTTCGAGCCCTAATTGCGGCGATTGCTTCAAGTAAGTGATTAAAGGCTTCAATTTCTTATCGGCATTGCAAAACACACTTGAGTCGGCTAGATGAGGCATCTGGTCGTGAGCGCGTCAAAATTTTTCCATTTTTCCCTTTTTCCCTTCTCTTCTTTCTCTCGTCTCCCTGTTTCTTTCTTTCCCCTGCTTCTGCCCGTACTCTTCTCTCTCTCTCCCTCTCTCTCTCTCTCTTTAAAAACACAGCCGAAGCTTCCAACACTTTCCTTCATCTTCTTTGTTGACTTTTCAACCCTCTCTTTTCCTTTTTTTTTTCTTTTTTAAAGCCCATATATTACAGTAAATGATCAAGACCACATCATCATAAAATCAGTCAGGAATTAGTGTTTATGGGACTTTTCTGTATCTACCTCAACATCGACGAGTCCTTTATCAGACATAAACCCAATGGGCGGATTAGATGATCAGTTCACCAGTTTCTTCCTTCACCCCCAGTTGTCACCTTCTGTATCTCTCCGCCTTTGACTGTCACGAACTCAACTAGTCATAGTACTCGACCTTCAAAGAGATCAAGGGTGGAGGACAAGTCTCGGTAAAAATTGTCACGGTTCCGGGGGTTTGAAATCGACCCAGGAAAGCCTGTGGGAAAGCTTCGAAACCCCGTCAAACAAAGTTCGAAACTTTGCAAGGAAACAGAGGTAGCCATGGGCCCGTGGCCGAAGGAGTGAAACGATCGTGAGTCCTGAAAATGGACGTGTTTTAGCCGAAGTATCGACAGTTGTCATCGATTTTTCCTCTCACCGAGCAAATATGTGGTCCACTACGTTTGCTTTGTCGGGTCCACTACGCTCAGTTGACCCAGTCAATTGGCGCGTTTAAGTGAAAAAAGGATTCAACGAGACATTCATATAATGCCATCTTCAGTGGGAGCAATTGTTTCTCACTTGAGCCCCTTCTGTCTCTGCTGTACGCACACCAAAGCTTTCCTCTTTCCGACTGTTCTTGTGCTTCTATTTCCCCTCTAAAATTCCTGAAATGGGTGTCGAGAGCTCCATAAGTCCCCGCGTTTTGCTTCGCCTTGTCATTACCATTTTGACGATTATTTCTATGAAAGACTGGGTTCCATTAGTGAGCTTGACATATGGATCGTGCGAGCCTGACGAGTGCGGTAAGGTCATGATAGGTTATCCCTTCTGGCACGACAAGCCATGTTGTCATGACAAGCCACAGCTGAAACTACAACCTTTTGGGGAGTACCTTGTCAAAAATGAAAATCAATCTTTCACGTCGATGTCAGAGTCAGACAGATGGGGCGCTGCTTGTTTTGATCCACCTCCTGAAACTGATGTTTCCGGCATTGAATTGCTCTCCTTCCTTAAATCCCATCAGAAGCCTTCATACCTAGCGTTTCTCCGTGATTGCAGCAGCTTCCCAATTGATGATAATCAGGATCCTCACTCGACTTGCCCCTCCAATGACCCCAACCGCTCTTATGTCGCTCTTATGGGTAGACATGAAGATCCACATCTAAATCAGTCAGCCTGCAAGAGTCATGTTATTGTACCTGTTGAATTAGACAGAGATGATAGAGAGAAAATAAAAGAAGATGAGTACGAGGAGAAGTTGAAGCACGGGTTTAGATTGAAATGGGATTTAACCTCCTGGGAGAGCTGTGTTAAATGCAAAATAAGGGGAGGCAAATGCAGAAGACGTGATGGACGTTTTCTGTGCAGAGGTAATACCTTTCGATTAATTCCCTGTAATAGCAACAACAGTTCATATTCTCCCACGTGTTTTTCGGTGAATTTCCTTGCCATTCTCTCCAAACTTGACAAGAGGTCTTCAAAGGAAGAGGAAGAACTACTTTCACTTCCTTTGGTTTTCTATTCTCGGTTCCTTTTTCTCACCTCGGCTTCATTCACCAGGCCATTACTTTTTTCTATTTATTTATTCTTTCAGACCGTGTTGTAGATCTGGGGCGTGTTTGTTTTGGAAAAACTTTACGATAAAAGAAAATAAATTCCGTGGAAATCATTTTTAAGAAAAATGTATTTTACCCTTTTCAGATTGAGGAATTCATTTTCTCAACTTTAATCATGCATTTTTTTTCGGTTGTAAATAGTTTGACTAATCATTTTCAACAATTGGATATATTGAAGTTTGGAAACTAATTCGCAGAGAATTTTTTCACTCAAATAAATTACAATGAATTCATAGCAATGTCATTTTCTTCCTCGCATCAAAGCTGAAGAACTACGGTACAGCATCTTCAGATGATATATATATATATTGTCTCGCTGCAGTCGCTTCTGTGGATCTCAACCCTGCATTAATCATGTGCAGCAGCTCATTAAATAATGAAATTTTTAAGAGCGTCATTGTTTGCGTTAGCCAGTTCCAATATCAGTGCAGAGATGTGTCAAGAATTATAGATGATAACGGAATTTACGATACAGAGGCCATGGTATGATTCACTAAGAGAAGACAAATGCACAGGAAGGAAAACGTAGAGGGGAAAGGTTTCTGGGGGTGCGTTTGCTTATGCTTGTTTTACCTCAAAGTTTCAGTTAACACTGTCGCCTACAATACCGCATTATGCTTAGTTCTGCGATTTCTACGTGATAGGTAACGTGAGGGAATATCTATTTGTTCCTAAGATGCATTATGTTAAGCGATATTCAATTGATTGATGGGAATTTAGTTAGATCAAGGAAGCTGGTGTCTGTATTCCTCTTCTATAATTTTCATGATGTGGATAGGATCTGTATTTGTGGAATTCATATCTGACCCAAACGCCATCTTTTGGCACATCTTTGCTGCAGGAAAAGACCAAGCACCTTTGAGGATTGGATTAGGTCAGTCAAAACGTTATCATGGGGGACAATATACAATCCTTATAGTATATATCAGTGCATCAAGCATGGTTTGTGATAGCAAAACAATGTGGTCAACACATACTTTGACCACAATTACGATGCAAGAGCACAATGACATGCTTCGTACATCTGGGAACATCTCACAGTCAAAGTTTTCCTGAAATATTCCGTTTCCTCTGCCTGCCACTGATGCAAATCTAATGAAACTTTTGTTCTTCAGGTTGCGGATTTGGTGCCTTGGCCAGTATTTTGCTGTGTTTATACATCTATATGATCCGCCACAAACAACAGCATTGCTTCTTAAAATTCTGCTCAAGACACGCTTCCTCCAATTCTTCCTCAAAAGCAGATCTTGAAGTATGCGATGTATACTTCGGGGTCCCCATTTTCACCAGCACCGAGCTTGAAGAAGCTACTAACCATTTTGATTCTGCCCGGGAGCTCGGAGATGGAGGTTTTGGAATTGTGTACTATGGTAAGACCTTAACGAAAGAGGCTAATTAGGCAGCCTGTATATAAATGGCGAGAAATTCTAGAAACAACTAGGAATCTAAGACGGTCATTCTCCATTTTCTTAAACAGGCAAACTTCGAGATGACCGGGAAGTAGCTGTTAAGCGTCTATACGAGCACAACTGTCGGCAGGTGAAGCAGTTCATGACTGAAGTGGAAATCCTAACTCGCTTGCGCCACAAAAACCTCGTCTCTTTATATGGTTGCACTTCGTGGCACAGCCGTGAACTCCTACTGGTCTATGAGTACATCCCGAACGGCACAGTAGCTGATCATCTGCACGGGGAGCGAGCGAAGCAGGTCTCTCTCCTGTGGCCTACTCGTATTAGCATCGCCTTAGAAACGGCCACCGCACTGGCTTACCTTCATGCGTCTGACACTATCCACCGTGACGTGAAGACTAATAACATCCTCCTTGACAATAACTTCAGAGTCAAAGTAGCAGATTTTGGCCTTTCTCGGCTGTTCCCCAATGATGTGAGCCACGTGTCAACCGCTCCTCAGGGGACGCCAGGTTATTTGGACCCCGAGTACCATCGATGTTACCAGCTCACACAGAAGAGTGATGTCTACAGTTTTGGGGTTGTGTTAGTGGAACTCATATCGTCCATGCCCGCAGTCGATATAAGCCGAGACAGGCACGAGATTAATTTGGCCAACTTAGCAACAAGCAAGATACGGAACCACGAGTTCCGCGAATTGATCGATCCAAATTTGGGGTTTGAGTCGGATCCTGAAATCAATAGGATGATCAGGGCTGTGGCCGAGCTGGCTTTGAGGTGCTTGCAACAGGACAAGGACATGAGGCCCTCCATGGAGACTGTCCTGGAGGAGTTAAAGGTAATTTCAAGTGGGACGCATGAGCCCGGCAAGTCAAAGGATGTGAGCTATCATAACAGCACTGGTCAATGTGAGAACCCGCCTCCTTCGCCGGAATGTGACATTGTGGGGCTGTTGAAGAATATGAAGTCGCCAAGTTCACCTGTATCCGTGACTCAAAAATGGGGAAGCAGTGGTAGTTCTGCTGTACATAGTGGTTAATATGTAGTCTTATCTGTTCTCTCCTGCAAATTTCCCTTCTCCATCTGGGGCTTAAACTTTGCTTGCATTTGGGTAATGGTTTCTAGCTAATATTATATACGATGTAGATGATATAGCAGGTGATCCAGTTTTCCATTTTGGTCTTCATTTTTCTGTTTCAACATGTCAGCACTTCTGTTGAGGCTGGAGGAGGATTTGATGTAAATACTACATAGTAAGGAGTACTTTCCTAGAGCATGAATAAAGGATTGTGCACATACTTGCCATTGTCCCTCTCTTTATCACAATATTTCAGGCGTTTGAAGAGTCTTCCCAGATCAGGGTTGAAACATCGAAACTTGGGATGATCTTTTCACAACAGCTTACGACGTTATCAGATTTGCTCCTTAAAAGAACACAAATCACGCCAGAAGTCATGTTGAGTCTCATCCTGAAACAGGCCTCGGATAGTACGTGATAACTCGATCTATGTCGGAGTCTAGTAATGAAGAAGTTCCTTAACCTTCAAACTTGCGAAGCGAGAGTTTCACATGGCAGTAGACGCCATCAGGGAAGGAACTTGTCATATTCTACGTGTTGAGGTGGTTTCACAGACCTCATCATTTATGGAAATGGAAATCCAAACCATCATCGCCCGTATTGTACATGTCACAAGGAAGGCTTGTTCCCACAGGGCTAATCTGCATAAATAAAGTACGAGACAGATTTTTCTGCGGGGGCCCGACTTTTTTCATCCTTTTCACTGTTTTCTCCCCCACGTTCCAAAAGCACAGGCCTCAGCATTCTGCGGTCAAAAAGTTGGGAGGACCCGAAGCTTTTTCCATCATCAGCTCATCAGTTTCATCGCGAGAATCGTAAAACTATCCTTTAACTTAAAGAAACTGCATTCTCACTCAAAACTCTCTCTCTCTCTCTCTCTCTCTCTCTCTCTCTCTCTCTCGCTGTGCGTTTCTTTTGCTTCTTTTGCGTTCAAAAGTCATTCTTTCTTTGAGAATTGTGAAAGACGATTTCTGAAAAGAAAAAGGGAGATCATCCACCAAGAACACGAAGAAAAAGATTGCAAAATCGCGCGGGTTCTCCAGCACTTGACGATCCCTTTATTATGCTCTCAAGCAATCCAAATCATCCTCCAGGACACTGTAGTAATATTTCATTCAAATTTCAAAAGCACTGAAACCCAAGTATCCACAGCGAGGCATATATAAGGAGTTCCCCGAAAAACAGAGCATCCTCAGGAAGAAAAACAGAGCACGGAAAAGATGGCGACTCTGCAGAAGTTCAAGCTCTTTGCCGCCCAATGCGGCGTCGCCCCGAGCCCCACGCGCAGCCCGGGAGCGAGCCCTGTCGTCCAGCTCCGCCGCCAAAGCCAGCAGAAGACCACCCTGCGGATGCTCTTCACTCGCGGCGGAGGCATCGGGGCACGGGGGGTTGATGCGATCGAGCCGAGGAGAAGCTTCGACACGCCCGAAGCGGGCCGTGAGAAGAAGAAGAAGAGTGCGAGCGGGCGCACTCTGAAGGACCTGTTCGTGTCGCCCCCGCCAAGCCCGGAAAGAGATGACGATGGAAGTGGAGGCGCCAGAGGAAATGGACGTGGTGGGGAGGCGGTGTTTCCTTTCCATGCAGGCAGTCTAGGCGGCCTGATTGCTGGGCCGAGTTCGCCGAGGCCGGTCTTCATGGGGTTGCGTTTCAGGTCGCTGATGCTCAGGAAGGCTTGGCGTCCCACGCTGGAAACAATACCCGAGTGATATGCACATGCGGATCGAAAATTTTGCTATGAATCGTGACAGGGGCCGCCGTTTCGAGTGGCAGATCAACTTGTTCTTCCCACTCATTCGCTAGACTCCCATCTCGATCTTTTCTTTGTGATTCGCATCGCATATTTCTGTTCGGTCTCATGTTAATGCAGACGAGATTTTAATGAAATCAATCGCCATGAGTTTTGCAAACTATCGTATCGTAAGTTACATTGTCGTCGTATTGTCCATCAGTTAAAATTGTCGTCCGTCAGGGCCTTAGGATGTCGCATTATAGGAGAGTCCGAGGTAACCCTATCCAAAGAGCCAGAGAGAAAAGGACTGAATACTAATAGTCGACAGTCCAAAGATTGTAGCTCTACAGTCCAGGCAATTCGCCGCTCGACGGCACAGCCTTGGAGCACGAGACGTTGGAACAATTTGGCCGCGTTGCGAATGAGCAGGCCGCCCAGAACCACCACCAATGCCATCTCCACTATAACCATCAAAACCTGAAAAAGGCCACCGTTCGAGTTCGATCCCGACCCATTTTTTCCAGCCGAAACTGAGGGAAGTCTCTCTCGGAAACTGTCGAGATTACGGAGGAGAGGGAGAGAGCCATATTGTGCAGTAAAAGTAGTGAAGGATCATTACAAGAACCAAAGTCTTGACGAGTAAGATGAGTATTGATGCTGTGAAAAAGGGTGTAAAATCCTAGAGAATATAGAATCAAATCTAGTATCATTGCGGCTCTGTTTGTTTTCATTAAAATGTTTTCCAAAAAATTATTTTGCTAAATTTCTGGTTTTTGGGGCTTGAAAAATCAAGTGGCCAGGAAAATCATTTTTGGACAACAGAAATTAATCTTCTGAAAATCGGGAAAATGACTTCCCTCGTTTATAAAAAATGAAATTATTTTCCTCATCTTTCTCACGCAACCTAGGGCTTCTTCGTCCCGTCCCTCGTCTCAAGAGCTCCTCCTCCTTTGCCGCCTTGAGCTTCTCTTCTAGATAGCAAAGCAAAGAGGATGCCCCATCATCACTCTGGCTTTGAGTCATCCTTCACAGGCCCAATTCGATCGTCGCTTGACTTGCTGAAGCTTCACGTCCATCGGTTCTCTTAAGTCTGAATTCCAGATCCAGGTCGCTTTCTACTGCCTCATCTCTGAGTAATTTTCTTATTTCTAGTGCAACTGTGTCTTCATTCACGTCAAATCAGATGTGCTTGTTGATTATTGTAGTACTTCACTTGCTTTGGCGGGGGTTAAGTTCAGTGGATTGATGATTTAGTTTCTGTTGCTTTTAGGGACAGTCAGGTATCGTTTTGGTTGGTTAGGTTCATGTCCACTTCGTTTGCTCATTTATTTATGGTCCAGGGTGGTTTCTGGTAAGAGTGAAACTTTTTATCCGGGGAAGCTACTGAAAGCGTTTGTTCATCGTACTTATAGGCCTTCATACAATTAAAGGCCGCCTTCATACAATTAAAGGTCGAAATATGTCTGTGGGTTGTGTTTGAGTTGAGTGAGAGGTGAAGAGGGTTTGAAGGCTGAAGTGTCTGCGCCTTATATTTGTTGTGATTGCGATGTTACTTTCTACTCCATGGAGAGGGCAAGCACTACATGAGGGAATTGCAAGGCATTGGTGGGAATTGCTTTGAAGTGGCTGAAACAGAGATGGGGAGCTGATATTTGTTGATATAAATAAAAAAAAGTAGCGAGAAGTTCACAGGGAGTTTCAGGTTGCCCTAGAGTGTGAAGATGGATCAGGTTAGGCCTCGGTGGAGAATGAAGTGCTCCTTGTCATTGTTCCAAAGGTGGAGGAGAAGAAGCCTGAGGTCAAGGCCATTGCAATTTCCGGTTGAGAGTTGGTGAATTTATAGTCCTCGTTGCAACTTGTGTCTATACATAGAGTGTCTCTACGTATATGCTGTGTTCTGTAGGGGTTTGTGTGTCTGAGTTGGGAGTCTCAGTCCTCTTGCGTCTGATATGCCGTATTGTTACTGTCGTGACTTACTACTGGTCATGGGATTCGACGTTATGATTTCCTAACTTCTGTTAAATGTGATATTGCTTCCTCAAAGTATTGTTTCCCCCCAATTTCTGTGGTATCGATTGATAGTTTGCTTTTGAGATGTTGCTTATTTTGATGTGATTAGAATTACTATGATGACGATGCCGTACTGTGCACATTGTGATCATTTTTCCAACTGGGTTTGGGGGTGCCTGTAACATGTAACGCCCCAAGTCTCAATTGTACATATATTGTACGCTTTGGATACTAAGTCCTCACGGTTTTGTTCTTCTCAGGGCAGTCCATACTACCCCAAGAAAACGCGTATGTACAGTTAGAGGGCCCATTGCCTTATAAGGTAGCCCAGAACTCCCTCCATAGGTGATGTGGGACGAGAGAGGACCCCTTCCTTGTGCACGTCTGGGAACCGAGGCGCGGATGCACCGCCATCCCTCCTCCCCGCACACCGCCGCTCAGGCCGTCACATAACATGCATTGAGATGAGCTAGTAACTTTCGAGATGAAACCAGGCTTGAAACCATATTTCTCCTTTTGAGCTCAGCACGAGGTGCAGGTTTCCTTCTGCTTCAATCTATCAAATTTATCAAATAACAACACTGGATATCCCAACAAGTTTTCTATTGAAGGCAGATAATTTATCAAGTACTCGGTTCATGTGCATTAGCAATTAGCGCCAGAGTTCGGGTCCACCGAGGTTGGGCCCAGGTTCCTAGTGGTTGGGACTAAGAATTCCTGGCCTTTACTACTAAGATCCCAGCGCGTGAGCTTTGGAATCTCAGGTGCTGCATGAAAACATTTCTCATTCTCACAATTTCTATTCTTTGGTTCCTCGGAACAAAAAAAGAATAGAAACTCGTTTGGTAACGCCAAGTTATTTTTCTATTCCCCGGAATAGAAAAGTTAGCCCGGGAATAGAAAACGAGAAACAAAAAAAAATTGCTTCTTGTCCCGGAACAATTTCTAGAAATAAGCAAATTTTCTTTTTTATTTTTGTTTTATTTCCTTCTCTTGCCACGGCCACCTCCAACCGCCCGGAGCCACCGCCGATTGCCGCCGCAGTTGCCGCCGCCGGTCGCCGCCGCCGCCCATCCGCCGGCCGCCGGTCGCCGCCATCGGCCTCCCGCGGCCGGCGGCCGGCGGTCGTTGGTGGCCGATAGGCTGGGTGGCGGTGGTCGGCGGTGGCGGCGGCGGTTGGCGAACGTGCAACGGCGGCGGTGGCAACGGACGGCGATCGGCGGCGGCCGACGACAGCGGCGGCGATCCGTGAGCAATAATAAAAAAATAAATAAATACAAAAGAGAAATTATTGCGTTATCAAACGCATTTCTATTCTTTTTTTATTCCAAAAGTAGAAATTTTGTGTAGTTACCAAACGGGTTCTTTTACTCAGAAATTGTTCCCCGAAATAGAAATAGAAAAGAACTATTTCTGAAGAAAAACTCTTCCCCAGCCAAAAAATTTTACCATGCGCACCCTTAGTGGCCAGGCCCAAGTCCCCTGAGGCTGAGACCCAGTCCTTGATGCTCGAGCTAGGATCCTCAGCACTCAGAAATATTTTATGGATTCCTTCTATCACATGAATAGTGCATATCTCTTTAGGAAAATAAAACAAGTTTCCTTTATTAAACGATGGAAAATATTTTTTTAGTTCATTTTCAAGTTTTAGCCATTGATAGGAAAATATTGTCATTTCCTAAAAATTAACTTTTTGGAAAGCATTTTCTAGAAATAAATTGAGCTTAGATATTGTGGGTGAGTGCTTTGAGAAATGACCAAATAGAAGCTGGTGGATTTATAATAACCCAATTCAATGAGGTAAGGGAGTAATTTTCAGGGCGTTGTAATGAACTTTAGGATAGTAAAAGGGTGCGTACATAAATAGTTTTACCCTCTAGTTATGCATGTAAAATTGGAATTCATAATGAGAGTCCGCTTATATAATGGCATCTTAAAACCTGTGAACTAAATTTTGGTTGTGTTCGAGTGAGAATGTCACTAGAAAGGGTGACGACTTGAGAAAGAAAAAGCACTCACTTGCGTAAATAATAATCACGAGGCTCCTTATTAAGTGGACAATACAATTAGTCAGGTTAGGATATTAAAAGGACCACAATTTAGTGACGGTTGCCCTCGTCAGGTAACTTTAAAAAAAAAAAAAAAATTAAATCTATTACACTTTTACCAATTCAGTTTTTTTATTTTTTAATTGTATCAATTGGACCCTCAACTTTTTTATGTTTTATCTATTGAGTCCATCCAATCAATTTTGGCCTGAAATTGCTAACGTGTATACTAGTTGTTGTATGTAATATGGTCAGACATTAATAATTTTTAATAATATTTTTATTAAATTTTTATTTTTATTTTCTTTTTCCTTTCTTTAATTTTCCTTTTTTTTCCCCTTTTTCTCTTCTTTTTTTATCTTTTTTGTTTTTTGTTTTTCTATTTCTCTTTGCCGAGCCTCAGGCCGCCCCTTCTAGATTGGGCAAAAAACCAAAAAGAAGAATTTTTTTCGAGGGGGAAATCAAAAAGGTAGCCTTGCTTGAGGCTAGTGGAGAGAAAAATGATAGAAAAAAAAAAGTAAAGAAGGAAAATAGAAGAAAAGAAAAAAGAAAAATAAAAGAAGAATAAAAATCGAAAAAAAAAATATTAAAATATTACTATAGATTGTCCATGTCAATGCCAACCGTGCCTGATCGTGCTATGAGGGATTGTCAACATCTATGTGAGCGAATTTAGGCTAAGATAAGTTGGATGGACTTAATTGACAAAATGTAAAAATGTTTAGAACTCAAGTGATACAATTAAAATGTTGAGAGCGCAATTGACAAAAGTGTAGTAAGTTTAAAATTTTATAGATGATTTTTTCGATGGTGGACTCTAGGTAGCACCGACACCAACACGGACATGCGACATGCCGACATGTCATTCCTAAAAAAATAGAGAATCTTGACACGTTTGAACACATTGTATATTAAATGTATATTTTTATATATACATGATGAATTATCATTTTTATGATTATTTCAATGAAATTAATTTGATTGAAATTCATAAATAAATAAATAATAAAAAAGAACTTACAATAAATTTGCACTAAAAACATTAATCGACCATTTGTTAATATCATTTATTGTTTCAATTTAACAAATTCAACTATATTCCATTCAAATAATCCATGAAACTTGGTAAGAAAAAAGAAAAAAGCAATCAACATTCCACTATGAAATTTAACATTTAAAGATAAGTAAAAAACTAAAAAAAAAATTAAAAAAAATCCACATTTCACCATCAAATATGATAAGAAGTCTTTCCCCATTTATTTTTTTTTTATTGTTTACATATTTACATTTTGACCCTTTATTTATTGAAAATTTTAAAAATTGACCCCGTACGTATCAGAATCATATGTCGGAATTCCAAATTCACGTGTCGGAGCATGTTGGGAGAGTTGATCATGTGTCTGAAAAAATCCGACACATGTTGATCAAGCGTCGGACACGTGTTGAAGTGTTTGACACGGCACGAAAACTCTTAAAGAGTGTTAGTACTTTTTAGGGTGGACTTGACAGTATTAATCACTATAGTGGTTGCCATAAGGGTTGGTTTATCCACTTTTTAGTTGATTCTTTTTTATTTTAATAAGATTCTATTCATGTGCACCGACAATGATTTGTACGATGTATGTTCATATGCAATATGATTTCCGTAGGTGCTTAACTTATTAGAGGCCTCTTTTAGTCTAATAGTATTGCTTAGCATTGAAACTCCATTCTAAGCATACTTAGGTGATAAGGCTATTATGTTGGGTGAACTTCTAAAAATATGCTTCATTGCACAATAAAATCACAAGATTTATTATTATATGGATTAACCCTGAATGAGTTAAGAATCCCAAAACTTATTGCATTAGTATCAATTTAGTCCTAAATTTTTTAACCTAATGCCTATTCAATCCTTTTCCCTAATTTTAGCCCAATATTGTTGACGTAAATACCAGCTGACTTACGTGACACCACTTGCTCTGACATGAATAATTTTTAATAGTATTTTAATAATTTTTTTTCATTTTTTTTTCATTTTTTTTTCATTTTTTTCTTTTTTTTTTTCTTTTTTTCCCTTCTTCTTGTTTTTTTTGTTGGCCATCGACCGCAAGCAATAGCTGGGCTAGCCTCACCCAGGATAGATTTGGTGAGGTCACCTTAGCCGGGTGAGGTGAGGCGGACTCTAGCTTAGAGCTAGGGCGACCTTGTCGGGCTGCCCTTGCCTTGGTGAGGCTCAACAAGTCCAGGCTAGATTTGGCGAGGGCATATCTTTGCTCAGGCTAGGGCAAACTCATTGACTGTCACCTTCACCTAAGTGATGCCCCGCGAGGGTTGGCCTTGCCCAGGCCAAAAATGGCGAGGCTAACCGTCACCCATAGGAAGGAGACCTCGCCTATGGCAGGCGATGGCGAGTTAGGAAGCACTAACACTCTTCAAGAGTTTTCGTATTGTATTAGACATTTCGACACTTATCCGACACTCTCAGATATTCTCGAACACTCGGTTAACACGTGCAAGAAAAAACCGACATCTAGTCAATTTTCTCGACACTCTTCGACATTTGAATTAGAATTCCGACATGCGAGTTTCCGATATGTGATTCCAACACATAAGGTCAATTTTAAAAATTTTCAATAAATAATGGATCAAAATGTATACATGTGAAAAAATAAAAAAACAATAGTAAAAATAATAAATTGGGAAAGAAGAAAAACCCTGTCTTCTTTTCTTTTCTGACTTTTACTTCCCATGATATACAATTTATTCTTCAAGGTTTTTTTCTCTTTTCTTCTAATACGTCTGACATAGGAGTCCATAATGTAAATTGCTTGTTTTTTCTCCAAGTTTATGGATTATTGGAATGAAGTTAAATTTGTCAAATTGAAACAATGAATAATTTTAATAAATAGTGGATTAATGTTTTTAGTGTAATTCATTCTAGGTTTATTATTATTTATTTATTTGTGAATTTGAATCAAATTAATTTGATTGAAATAATCATAAAATGATAATTTATTATATATAAAAATAGACATTTAATATACAACGTGTCTCAATGTGTCGAATTCTTGTTTCTTGAGAAACGACGTGTCAACGTATCGTGTTGCGTGTTAGTATTGGTACTACTTAGACGACGAGCCTAGCCTGGCCATGGCTAGTGGTTAGCGATCTTCAGTCCAATGGCCAGTCACCGACAAAAGGAAGAAGAAGAAACAAAGAAAGTTAGAAATGGAAAAAAAAATATTAAATTATTAATAAATATTATCCATGTCAATGCCAGCAATACCATGTAGGTTGACTGGCATTTATCTTAGCAATATTTGGCCAAAATTTACTGGAAGGGCTAAAATGGCACTAGGTTAAAAGGTGTAGGATTAAATTAATATCATTAAAATGTTTATGATTAATTTGGTACAAATATAATAAGTCTAAGACTTTGTCGACACTTTTTCCTCATGGTGGCCACCCTGATTTTCATAAACACAATCATATCTGTCTGTGCTAAACAATTATTTCGCATAGTATATATTAATCTCCAATGTTGAAATCGGTGGTTATCAAACAAAGGATCCGATTTATAAATTCTCATTATGTCTCATCTTTATCTCCGCCAAGTATAGCGCAATAGTATATAACTAAAAAGTAGATAAAATACTGCAAGCGCGCAAATGAAGAAAGGGGGATACAGAAAAAAGGAAGAAAAAAACCCACTTCGACACCTTTCTCAATAAGGAACATGGCCACATTGGCATTTCTCGTTAACTAAATTTGACAAAATTAACTAACGGATTTGATTGTACCCATTTGACTAATTCTAGACTTTATTTTAAGTTTTCAAAATTTCAGAATTCAAATGCGCCTCCACAATAAGTTCTTGAAATTTCTAGTACACTTTCTCCCTTAAAAGAGAAAATTACTGAAAAAATCCAAAACTAATGACAATTGTGCCAATTCAATCATAACTCAACCACCAACTTTAATAATGAAAAATAAATAAATAACTTGAAAAATATTAAAGTATTAATAAACATTATCTATATCAATGTTGGTTGATGGTTGGTGTCCATGTCAACGTTAATTCGCAAAAATTAGTCAGATGAATTAAATTGATACAAGTATAAAAAATTTAGGATTCAATTGACTTAAAAAAGATTTAGGACGGAATTAATATAATTATAATAAATTTAGGATTTTTTTTGATAATTTTTCCTCTTAAAATATCAACAAATGTCTGCTGCTTTACTGGATAAAAGGACCTTTAGCGGAAATTACATTTTTAATCCCTTGGAAATATTTCCCTTTTGGTCCTTGTCTTATTGGCCTGTGGACTCACATTGTGGAGGACAATCAAAGTCATTCGGTCAAAAGTTGGGTTTGAATATTCCCGCAAATTATTGAATCCCGACGTAAGAAACATTATCCTACAGTTTGTGCCACTGTGCGTTTAGAAATATCTAGTATTAGTTTCCGTTTCAAATCAGTTCTCTTCCAGATTGCAGAACGCAGCCAAACGAGCAATTTTCCTGCTTTGGAGTATCCAGTCGAGGAAGCGTTTCGACTTGTTGCATCAGAAGGGAGAGAATTCCGGAGGACAGCCGGAAGAAGTACGAAGATCAGATGTCGAGGTGATCTCTGTCTCTCTCTGTCTCTGTCTCTGTCTCTCTGCCTTGGCGATGAATTGGATATGACCACATCGATCAAAAGCTACTACTTCTTGAGTTCTGATTCTATTTGTATAGGAAGCTCAAACAAGACCTGTTCAGCATCGACCAAAAGACTGGCCTTTGCGCCAAAAATAGGGAAGCTATTTTCCGATTTCTTTCAGAAGCTCCCTCATCGTCTGTTGAAAGAACAATTAATAGCGCTGTTACAGGCATGTAGGACCAAGAAACAACTTCATCAAATCCATGCGCAGGTTGTCTGTCATGGCCTTGAACGAAACCATTATGTCGCTCCCAAAATCATCACAACTTGTGCTCAGCTCAAGGAAATGGGACACGCCCATAAAGCCTTCGACCACATTCTCGACCCGAATGTTTCACTCTGGAACGCCATGTTCAGGGGGTACTCTCAAAATGAATTGAACAGGGAGGTCGTTCGTTTGTTCAGTCAAATGAGAAGCATGGGCGTGATGCCTAATTGCTTCACTTTCCCTGTTGTGCTTAAATCCTGCGGCAAGATCAACGCTTTGACGGAAGGCCAGGAAGTGCATTGTTTTGTGATAAAGTCCGGTTTTAAAGACAACCCTTTTGTAGGTACCACCTTGATTGAAATGTACTCAACCGGAGGAAAAGCTGGTACTGCTTACAAGGCCTTTGGCGAGATGCTCGAGAGGAATGTCGTTGCATGGACCTCGATGATCCATGGGTACATCTCGTGTGGACGTGTAGGTTCAGCGAGGCATCTGTTCGACTTGGCTCCTGAACGTGACATAGTGTTGTGGAACACCATGATCTCCGGTTATATTGAAGCTGGGGACATGGCGACCGCACGGGAGCTCTTCGATGCCATGCCCAATCGGGATGTGATGTCGTGGAACACTATGTTAAATGGTTATGCTAATAATGGTGATCTAGACGCTTGTGAAATGATGTTTGAAGAGATGCCTGAACGGAACATTTTCTCATGGAACGGCTTGATTGGAGGATATGCCCTCAATGGCAATTTCTTGCAAGTCTTGGCTACTTTCAAGAGAATGTTAATTGAAGGCACTGTGAGCCCAAACGATGCCACTCTAATGACTGTTTTGTCTGCGTGCGGTAGACTAGGAGCTCTTGATTTGGGTAAGTGGGTACATGTATATGCCAAGAGCCATGGATATGGCGGGAATACATATGTTGTCAATGCTTTGATTGACATGTATGCGAAATGCGGGACGGTAGAGAATGCCCTTTATGTGTTCGTCAATATGAGCACGAAGGACTTGATTTCTTGGAATACCGTAATAAATGGTTTGGCAATCCATGGCCGTGGGGCTGACGCCTTGAGTTTGTTCGAGCAGATGAAACGTGCTGGAGTAAAACCAGATGGAATCACGTTCATAGGCGTCTTGTGTGCATGCACGCATATGGGAATGGTTGCAGATGGTTTCTCGCACTTCCAGTCCATGATCGATGATTACTCGCTTGTGCCTCGAATGGAGCATTATGGCTGCATGGTCGATTTGCTTGCTCGAGCTGGACTTTTGGTCCAGGCTGTTGAATTTGTGAACAAGATGCCCGTAAAAGCCGATGCTGTAATCTGGGCTACCTTGCTCGGAGCCTGCCGGCTACATAAAAATGTTGACTTGGCTGAAGTAGCCCTCCATCAGTTGAGTGAACTTGAACCAGGAAATCCCACCAATTACGTTACGCTTTCGAATATATACAGGGATGTCGGAAAGTGGAAGGATGTGGCAAGATTGAAAGCTGCAATGAAAGATACCGGGCGTAGAAAACTTCCTGGTTGTAGCTTGATTGAGGTCAATGATGATATGGTTGAGTTTTATTCCCTGGATGAGAGGCATCCTGATAGTGATGAAATATACGAAGCCTTGGACGGTTTAATAAAACTATCGAGGTCATCTGGGTATGAATCTGACTTAACTTTGTTTGAGCAGTGAACTTACCGAAGAAGAGGTACCTTTTGAATATTAGAAATATATTTGGGAGATTCTATATATTTCTCTTGATTGATTTTGATTGATTGTAATTAACATTGTAATACTTCGTCACTTTAGATAGTTGTCCTCATAAACTGATTCATGTATCTCATTTGATAATAAATGGATTATTGCATTTCTCCCTTTAGCGAAGCCTGGTCTGAGAAAGCCTATAGAGTCTGTTCCATGATGGATGTAACAACAACAACCGCATCAGCTGCATTTTCTCCGCTTGCCCATAGCCTTCAGTTGCTGTTTCGTTTGCTTGTTTCAAAGTAAAGCATACTACCACCGGACTTGCTCTCCTCAAATAAGCCATGCCGTGAAGTTTCATCACAAACGGCCACCGAATGCTGCCTCACATGACATCACGCACCGCCCCATCTCGGATCTGTCACACCCCGAAAACTACAGGGATAGGGGTGACAGGGATAGGGGTGACATGACTGTTTTTCCACCCAAACGACGCAGCCTCTTATCAGCGGAATCCAACTCCCAAAAGTCTTTGTCAATATAGCTCTCGTTCTATAGGTCACTAACTGAGGGACTTGAAAAAATTGAAAAAGAAAGAGATGAGCAACAATAAGCTTAGCGAGTAGCATATATCTCTTTTAAGTGAATTGAGCAATCACTATGTATAACTATTCATAATATACATATCAAATCAAATATGAGTTGTTCATTTCTACAAAGTTTTGTACAAGTTAGAAATACACATTTAAATTCATCATCATGATTCAAATATTGATAGTTAAGTCCATCGATTAATCTCTATCAAAAACTACGCCAATGATCCATCCATTGATTCATCTCATAATCGACCAATCTTTTGCTCAATATCAAATCATGGTCACAACACAACGCCTTGTGACAAGGTGACTAAGATCCATTGCTTGACAAGGTTTTTACCTATAAAACCGATAGCTTGATCTAGAAGGATATCCTAAAATTCGGTGTGCATACCCACCAACCCTTCAATGGGCTCATAGTGATATTGAGTGTCAAATCCACATCCTCCAATATCTAGAAATCTAATTCATAATTTGCATTTTATTTTCTTAAACCAATCATATAACTTTTCGTAATTTAGTCAATCAAATAAAATATACTTCGTAAGACATTTTTCATAATATTTCTAAAGCCACTTCATAAGCCCTTGATGTTTTGAAAGGCTTCTCATAAAAAGTTTTTCAAATCATTATAGACTCATTCCAAAAGCCAGTTCGCAGAGCCATACGTACATACATACATACATACACACACACACAGACATATATATAATACTTTTCATAAAACTATTCTCAAATCATTTTCAAATATTTAAAGGTAGTACTTGCCCAATCTATATTTTTATGCAACAAACATGCTTTAATTACTTGTACGATACTCAAATATTTTTCTCTTTCAAGACATGAGTTTCCAAATCTATAGAAGATGTATAATACCACTCACCCGGATATGTCCTAAACCAAATAACATGGCTCACTTGATCTAACGAACTCACATTCATAACATATAAGCGAGAAATAGCATAAAAGTAAAGTAAGATGCTATCTCAACCACGGTTTGGTTAAACTAAGCTTAAACGCTAATAAGATAAGAAATCATTCACCTGATGCGATTACTTAAATTTAAACGCAACGTAAAACTCACCCATGAAACCCTAAAATCTTGCTCCGACATAACCGTTATGTCAAAAACGATTTCTGTCAAAACCCACGACTCTATAATGCCATAATCCATCATTCCCACAAAAACCCGAAGTTTCATAACCCAAAAATTAGACTTCACAGCTTAATTTTTACATAACTTCGAATTTTAGCTCTACTTCTCATAACTATCTCGATTGGATGAATGAGAGGCATGAATACTTACTAGACGTTGTGATACATAGTTGATCTGATTAGGTGGGGTCTCCATGGTGAAAACCCTTCTTTTCTCCCTTCTCCTTTCTTCCCTCTTTCCCTCCCACGTTCTTTTTCTTTTCTTTCTTCCTCGGCGAGCTCTCCGTTTTGTTTCCTTTTCAACTTCTTTTGTTTCCTTTTTCTTTTCTTTTTTCTATGAAAATGTGTCCCATCACCACCTCCTTGACCTAGTCAAAGAGATATGGCTTGATATTACAGGATCCATCAAACCCGACGCCTTTGAGTACTGATTTCCACACTTTTTGCTACTTCTTCTGGAAATTAAATGCTGCCTTGTCCTTCGACGAGTCACATTCCAGTGATTGCCTGTGCACATGATTAGATCCACGCGGCAAAGTGCCTTGCACGTGATCAACTGCACCAGCAGTGTGCAGTGACGTCATTGTGAAGATACGTAATAATGCATAGACGGTTAATCGGACTGTCAGATGTAATATAAATCCAACTTTTTATTCATTCGTGGGATGCGGGCAGTCCAAGGACCAAAGGAACGCAGAACACAATAAAGAGATTTCAAGTCTCGAAAATTGAACCATTGATGTGGTTGGCCGAATTGATTAAGACTTGCTCCATGGTGGTTTGAAGCCATCACGGGTTCTTAAGCCCCCAGATGCTTCTCGATCTTAGGATATTCTGGTCTGTCTGTAGAGTGAGTCCAGCTTTGTATAGCGGGTTCAGGGACTGCTTCAGCTTTACTCCAACTCATATTCAGTGATGTAATGATGCTGGATTCCATCGAAATGAGCGGTAGCTACGGTCAAAGCCCCATGAACGAGTGACTCGAGAATGACCAAATAGAAGCCGGCGGCCCTCATTCCGATGAGGTAAGGGAGTGGTTGTGGGGCCGAGAGGCTTGAAACAAGAAGTTCGGGTCGGCAGTAGCTGCAGACACTAAAAATGTATTTCCCCCGAACTTATGTATGCTACATTAGTAAATGAAATATGAACAAAAAGTTCCCGAATGGGTGGGAGTCGAGGTCTTTGATTAGTATTTATTGATAGTTTAATTGAGCTTTCATTTATTCAAAAGAAAATTATTTTCGAGAAATTATTCTCTCACTTTTCAAGTATTTGACTAACGAAAAACTAATTGATTAATGCAAAACATTTTTTATGAAGAAAAAATAAATTTAGATTGGGAAAAATTATTCTCTTTTCTAATAAAAACGAAATCACTTCCCGTGAATCATCAAACAAAGAAGAATCTAACAATCATTTTCATGGATAATATTTCCTATAGAGACAATTCCTGAATTTTTAGTCAAAATAGAAATAAAAAAGAAATCTCCCATTTCATAGAAAAACCTTTTTATTTCGAATTACGAGAGCAATCAATTTGCTTGGAATCCCGCCCGCGATGCTGTAGAAGACAGTCGTCCTCTTCCTCCAGCCGCGAGCTTCGATTCGGAATCAGTTCTCTTCCGGGTTGCCAAACCGCCGGCCGGACGAACGATTTTCCCTGCTCCGGAGCGGAGGAAGCGATTTGAATTGTCGCATCGAGAGGGAGAGAGTACAGGAGGAGGGCAGCTAGAAGGAGAAGGAGAAGGACAGCGATTTTCCCGGCGACGAATTGAATCCTGCCGCATTCATCAAAAGCTGCTGCTCCTGGAGTTCTGAATCTAGTCGCGTAAGGAAAGCTCGAACGGGTCTCGTTTCGCATAGCCCAAAAATAGCGAAATTACTTTCGGATTTTGCTCACAAGCTCCCTCAGCGTCTGTTGGAAGAACAGTTCATCGCCCTGCTGCAGTCATGTAGGACCAAGAAGCGGCTCCATCAAATCCACGCCCAGGTAGTCTGTCATGGCCTCGAACGGAACCATTATGTCGCTCCGAAAATCGTCACGGCTTGTGCTCAGGTCAAGGAAATGGGGTATGCCCATCACGTGTTCGACCGAATTCTCGACCCGAATGTTGCTCTCTGGAACGCCATGCTCAGGGGGTGTTCCCAGAATGAATTGAACAGGGAGGTCGTTCTCTTGTTCCGTCGAATGAGGAGCGTGGGCGTGATGCCCAATTGCTTCACTTTCCCTGTCGTGCTCAAATCTTGCGGCAAGATCAAAGCTTTGACGGAAGGCCGGGAAGTGCATTGTTTTGTGATCAAGTCTGGTTTTAAAGAAAATCCTTTTGTGGGCACCACCTTGATTGAAATGTACTCAAGTGGGGGAGAAGCTGGTCCTGCTTACAAGGCCTTTGGTGAGATGATTGAGAGGAATGTTGTCACGTGGACTTCGATGGTGAATGGATACCTCCTGTGTGGAGATGTAGTTTCGGCAAGGCGTCTGTTTGACTTGGCTCCTGAACGTGACATAGTGTTATGGAGCACCATGATCTCCGGTTATATTGAAAATGGGGACATGGTGGCTGCGCGGAGGCTTTTCGATGCCATGCCCAGTCGGGATGTTATGTCGTGGAACACCATGTTAAATGGTTATGCTAATAATGGGGATCTCGATGCCTGTGAAGTGATGTTTGACGAGATGCCTGAACGGAATATTTTCTCATGGAATGGCTTGATAGGAGGATATGCCCGTAGTGGTAATTTCTTGCAAGTCTTAGCCACTTTCAAGAGAATGTTGGTTGAAGGCACTGTGAGCCCTAATGACGCCACTCTTGTGACTGTTTTGTCTGCGTGTGCTAGATTAGGAGCTCTTGATTTGGGTAAGTGGGTACATGTTTATGCCGAGGGCCATGGATATGGTGGGAATACATATGTTGTAAATGCTCTGATTGACATGTATGCAAAATGTGGGACTGTAAAGAATGCGCTTAATGTGTTCATCAATATGTGCGCAAAGGACTTGATTTCATGGAATACCATAATAAATGGTTTGGCAATCCATGGCTGTGGAGCTGATGCCTTGAGTTTGTTCCAGCAGATGAAACGTGCTGGAGTTAAACCAGATGGAATCACATTCATAGGCGTCTTGTGTGCCTGCACACATATGGGAATGGTGGCGGATGGTTTCTCATACTTTGAGTCCATGATTGATGATTACTCGCTAGTGCCTCAAATGGAACATTACGGCTGTATGGTTGATTTGCTTGCTCGAGCTGGTCTTTTGGTCCAGGCTGTTGAGTTTGTGGATTTGATGCCCATAAAAGCCGATGCTGTAATCTGGGCTACTTTGCTTGGAGCCTGTCGGCTACATAAAAATGTTGACTTGGCTGACTTAGCCCTCCATCGGTTAAGTGAACTTGAACCTGGAAATCCTGCCAATTATGTTATGCTTTCAAATATATACGGGGACATTGGAAAGTGGAAGGATGTGGCAAGATTGAAAGCTGCAATGAAGGATACTGGGCGTAGAAAACTTCCTGGATGTAGCTTGATTGAGGTCAATGATGATATTGTTGAGTTCTATTCCCTGGATGAGAGGCATCCTGATAGTGATGAAATATATGAAGCTTTGGACGGTTTGATAAAACTATCAAGGTCATCTGGGCATTCATCTGAGCTAACTGTGTTTGAGCAGTGAACTTATAGAAGAAGGGGCAAATCTAGACAAAGTCAATCAAAGTTACTGACTTGTATTAAGTCGCTTTCTTTTGTTGTGAGGTGTTTAATACAGGTATGATTATTTCGATTTTGGGGGAAGGAAGAGGGATCATCATGACATATACTTAAGAAAAAATTTAGTGGTTACCTTCTCAGCCATTCATATTTGTTTTTTTTTCCTGTTGTAGAAAATCTTCAGAGGAATCAGTTTGTTCTTTTTTTCAGGAGAAAAAGGTACAGGTCTCTAAGATACATACATACATACATATATATATAATTTGAATTGATCCTTATAAATGTAAATGAAAATGTTGATGTGATTATTATTTTGCCATTAAATGTAGATTTTCTCGATCGACGAGGCTTTCAAAATCTTTTGACAAATAAAAAGCAGGTATACACAGAGGATCTCGAGCGCCCACCTGTTGCGCTTAGTGTGGCGAAGACTGCCGTGTGGCAAGGGCTAGGCGATGTGTCGTCAGGGTTGTGCAACCTAGGCAGGTCCATCTCACCAAGGATTGCACAACCCGGGTGATCGCCTTTTTCGGGTTTGTAACGGGAAGTCTCTGTTTTTGTCTTTCTATTTATTGGGGCTTGAGTTCATTTTATTTTATGCTATTTTAACGCAATCAACACAAAACACTTTATATTTAGTCTCAAATCTACCCCGAAGTTGATGATTTTTCCATGTGCTACAATTCCGAATCTCGACTGCCTAATTCTTGATTTTGTTTGTAATAACCAATGGAGTCTCTCAAGTCTAGCAGGTGTCTTGTCCTAGTTTTTTTGCGAATTAAGTCCATGCTCCCACCTTCAAGCTATGGTGGTGATGATTTGCTGGTTTGGGGCAGCAATAACAATGTTTCATGCACTGTTAAAGAAGCTTATGAATCGATTTGATCGAGACATCATTTGCCCATTGATAGACTCCGGAGTGTAGTGTGAAAATGGATGGGCCACAAAGGATTAGAAGCTTCTTGTGGTTAGTTTCTCACCAATGCCTAATTATATTAGTGCGGATTCCTTTGCGCTTCTTGTCCGCAATCTTCTAAAACAATTTTAGACATGCTTAGGGATTGTAAGCATGCAAAGGCTATTTGGCAAAAGATTTTGCCAAGCTTAGGGGGCGAATTCTTTGCTCATGATCTGCACAAGTAGTTATTGGCAAACCTATTGGCTTTAACAACTCTGGTAAAAGAAGTTAACTGGCCACTAGTTTTTGGTGTAACTTGTGGCATTTTTGAAATTGGAGAAACGAGATTATTTCAAACGAACTTCTCTTCCTGGCGTACCTATGGACTTGATTTTGGGATATGTTAAGGACATATGACTAAGAACAGAATGTCTTCTTAAAGGAAGAAACGGGATATGTTTGTAGGTTTGACTGTCTCTCCTTTTGGTTGGATCAATCTCAATACAACAGAGCCTCTAAAGATAACCTGGGACCAACTTTAGTAGGCGGTCTTCTTCATTATGAATTGGGCAATTGGCTTGTTCTGTGGAAGTGTGTTGTTTGCTCAAAGCAGAACTTTGGAGTATATATTTAAGACCATCTCATTGAACATTCACAAACTTATTGTGAAGGTGGACTCGCAAGTGGCTATTTTTCTTCTTCAAAAATCAACTCCCTCTCTCAATTTTGGCGACATTCTCCTTTCTTGGATTGGGAAAATGATAGAGTATTACCCAACAGGTCAAAATTGTATATACTTTGAGGTTGGGAAACTCGTGTCTAGCAAATTGAATACTAATAATCCGTCAAGAGGTTTATTTCCACTTGTTGATAGGAGATCAGGCATAATCAAGTTTTATTAGGAGAGTAATGATGTAAATTTAGGGTTTTGCCCTCATTTCTTACCCAAAAAAAAAAGTTAACGATTTTTCTCTTAAATAAAGTAGCGGCAAAAGAACATCCCAATCCGACGCAAAAAAAAATGAAATATATATATATATATATATATATATATAAAGAAATTCCATCTCAATTGCTTTATTAATTTGTAGTTTTTTGACCAAATACATATGTACATATATGTATATTTGTAGTTATTAAATATTATTGATGAATTTTGTCTCTTGGGTGTGTAATAGGATAACCTCCTAATTTTTTTTTTGTTCTAATAATCCATTTACTTGCTTTCTCAACCAAAACAAAATAAAAAAACGAAGATGAATGAGAAGACCGATTGGAGATGTCCATAAATGTTGCAACACTTTATTGTCATGATACAAAATTAAGAGCCAACGGCTCTTTTTAAGAGCATAGTTAGGTCTCTTTTTAGTCATTCCCATGATTAAATTAGGTTGACGTTGAAAAAAGATAGATCAAGCGATTAATGTTTTGACTTTTATGGATGTTAGGACTTTTAACGTAGAGTCTAATTTTCCATATGTTCCTAGTGTTGGGAAACTCTAAGAGGACCATGCCATAACCTTTGAAGAAATTAAGTTTCTAACTAACGTGTATTGTCTATTTGTTCCGCCCTATAATTTTCAATCCTTAGTCAAAATCAATGGTTTGCAATTCAATCCTAACTTAAGGCCGAACAAGCTTTGGTGCTCTAAAATAGAAACTAGATTCATCTTGATATTAATTGATGAATCCAATTTTGTTGGGATTGGGGATTGGTTTCATGGACTCACCGGAAAACCGGACCGTGGTCCGGTTCCCGAGTGGGTTCATGGAACTAACAGGTGATTCCCAATTCTAATTTTTTTGAACCAGTTTTGAGTGGGCTTTTCCTAGTTTCAAGGTGGGAATCGCCCATTTGGACCATACTCACCTCTAATATCGGTAGTTTGTTCAGGGAGCGCTAATGTGGCAATCTTCACAGCATTTCGTAAGCATATTAACATATGCACTAATCTGATCAAATAAACACGTTGTTAGAAGTCCAAATGGCCAGAAAAAAAGTCAAGGATCACGATTGTTTATTTTCTGAAAATACACGGACGATGGCTGCCTTCGTTCCAATAGAGAAAGGAAACATCATATGATAAAATTCTAAAATGAACTGAGAGATGAAAATCAAAATTTTATTTGTTCGTAGTTCTTTTGAGCTGTGACTGTTGCGGTGGCTACGCTGTGCGGCTGTGATTTGTTCGTCTGTCCCAATATCCTTCTCTGCATCGTTTTGTTATTCTTGGAATCTGTACCCATAATGTGATAAATAGTAGACCTCTTCTCTCGTTTGTCTTCTCTACCTAATCGGAACCAAAAGTGACAGGAGAAGACTTCCTTTTTAAGTCAATCGCCAGCCATAAACTCAAATCATAGTACTCGACCTTCGAAGAGATCCAGGGTCGAAGGCGAATCTCGGTGAAATCGTTGTGGCTCACGTTTGCTCCTTCGGGTCCTTTACGCTCAGTTGACCCAGTCAATTGGCGTCTTTACGTGAAACACGATTCAGCGAGACATTCATATAATGCGACCTTCAGCTTGAGCCACTGTATCTCACTCGAGCCCCTTCTGTCTCTGCTATATGCCACGAAAGCTCTCCTTAACATTGACCTCCTTAACTACCAGTTGTCACCTGCCGTGTCTCTCCGCCTTTGACCGTCACGAACTCAAGTTCTCATAGTACTCGACCTTCAGAGAGATCAAGGGTGGAGGACGAGTCTCGGTAAAAGTCGTCGTGGTTCTGGGGGTTTGAAATGGAAAGCTTCGAATCCCCGTCAAAGTTGGAAACTTTGTAAGGAAATAAAGGTGCCCACGGAAACAAGGGGGGCCATGGGCCCGTGGCCGATGGGGTGAAATCGATCGCGATCGCGAGTCCCGAAATGGACGTTTTCTAGGCGAAGTATCGACAGTCGCAATCGATTTTTCCTCTCATTGAGCAAATATGTGGTCCCCTACGTTTGCTCTTTCGGGTCCTTTACGCTCAGTTGACCCAGTCAATTGGCGCGTTTACGTGAAAAAGGATTCAACGAGACATTCATACAATGCGGTCTTCAGTTTGAGCGACCGTATCTCACTCGTGCCCCTTCTGTCTCTGCCATAAGCACACCAAAGTTTTCCTCTTTCCGACTGTTCTTGTACTTCTGTTGTTCCCCTCTAAAATTCCTGAAATGGGTGTCGAGAGCTCCATAAGTTCCAATGTTTTGCTTCGCCTTTTCGTTACCATTTTGACGATTATTTCTTTGGAAGACTGGGTTCCATTAGTGAGCTTGACATATGGATCCTGCGATTCTGACGAGTGCGGTAAGGTCATGATAGGTTATCCTTTCGGGAACGACTCTGAACCATGTTGTCCTCAAGACCGACCGTTGAAACTAAATTTTCTCAAGAAGGGCCCTCTTGTTTATGATAATCAATCTCTTAGGTTGATCTCAGAGTTTGGGAGAACGGGCAATGCTTGTTTTGCTCCACCTGAAAAGTCTCCTCAACCGCCCAGCGCATCTGATGCTGATGTTCCCGGCAGTAAAGTGCTCTCCTTTCCTAAATCCAATCACGGGCTTTTCCACCTAGCATTTCTCCGCAATTGCACCGGCTCCCCAAATGGTGATTATTCACATCCTGACTTGACTTGCCCCTCTGCCGGGGCCAACCACTCTTATGTCGCTCATATGGGTAGACCAGACGACCTTCATCTTAGTAGGTTAGCGTGCGACAGTCATGTTATTGTACCTGTTGCCAGAGAGGATTGGGAGAAAAAAGAAAATAATGAATCAGCCAAGGAGGAGTTGAAGCACGGGTTTAGACTGCAATGAAATTTAACCTCCTGGGAGAGTTGTGTTAAATGCAACATTAGTGGAGGCAAGGAGGAGTTGAAACACGGGTTTAGACTGCAATGGAATTTAACCTACTGGGAGAGTTGTGTTAAATGCAACATTAGTGGAGGCAAATGCGGGAAAGCGGATGGAAGTTTTGTGTGCATCTGTTCTGGTAAAGCTGATCCGCGTACTTGCAAAGGAGGTAAAACTTTTCGATTAATTCTCCGTAATAGCAACCGCTTAAAATCTCTCATGTGTTTTTTCGGCGGTTGTCCTCGCCGGCGGTTGTCCTCGCCATGCTCTCCGAACTTAGTAAGGACTTCAAAGGAAGAGGAAGAGCTTTTTGGCTTCCCTTGGTTTTCTATTCTCAGTTCCTTTTTCCCACCTCGGCTTTATAAGCCATTACTTTTGTATTTATATTTCTTTCGAACGTTTCTTTTGTAGATATGGTTGTTTTGGGGAAAATTTTATGATAAAGAAAATAAATTCCATGGAAATCATTTTTAAGAAAAATATATTTTTCTCTTTTCGAATTAGGGAATTCATCTTCCTAACTTTAAATATGCATATTTCTTTCGACCAAAAGTGGTTTGACTAATCATTTTCAACAAACTTTCGACCAAAAAAAAAATCATTTTCAACAAATCAAACATAGTTTGCATAGTCGCTTTTGTAGTTTTAGTAGTTAGATGGATTCATAGCAATGTCCCAAAGAAAATACTGTTTGCTTAGCCAGTTCCAATGTGAGATGCAGCGATGCGTTGAGGATCATAGATGATTAGTGAATTTACGATACACTAGACAAAGAGGAAAATGTAAAGTGAAGAGCTTTTTCCACGTATGTTTGCTCATGCATGTTTTGCATAATACTCTCCATTGAGCTTAGTTCTGCAATCTCCATAAGGTATGCGATGTTAGGGAATATCCCTTTGTTCCTAAGATGTATTGTGTTAAGCGATATTTAGTTGATCAGTAAAAATTTATGTCAAATCAAGGAAGCCATAAGAGATTTATACAACGTATACGCATGTCATCATATCATGATATGACATTCATGATAAGCCAGGTTTCCTTAGACTTCCGGAGGGAATACTTTAGTCAAAACATCCATCAACAACTTCTAAGCTAGATATATATAAACATCATCATGAAAGGTTCTTCCTTAATCTTTTTTCTTTCCTTTTGTTTGTTTATTTTCGCTTTTGAAATTCCAATCTACACCTCTTGCTGAACTGAACTGAATTGTTATGGTAGACAGTTATGTCCTTTTTCCTTTGGCCAGAGTGATATGTCTCTATTGATTGTTTGTTTGATTATGGATCAAATCACATTCAATGTTAAACTATATGAAAACGTCACTAATGTACACGTCTGTGGAATGTTTGGACTTTCGTGCGTAATTTGAACCTTATGGTTTTGTCCGGTGACTTTACAAACCTTTTATATATCACATGGTCATATTATAATATCTAAGAGGGAATTTACTGGTGAGAATATTGTATTGATAGACCTTTTAGAGGGCGTATGTGCCCTGACCTCTCAGGTGAATTCGCCTCTCTCTCTCTTCCTTCACATTCTTCGACTGTCCCGTAATTTATTAGAAACAACTAAAAGAATGCATACCAACATCATGAGAGAATAATAGAATTTGTCTTCTGGCTATAAAGAACCAGAAGAGAAGACTTCACTTTTCAAGTCAATTGCCAGCCTTCAATACCAAAAAAAATGAAGTGTTGGCTGACCAATTGAATTTTGTGGACTACCCACTTAAATATGGTGTGTTAAAGTAATAGGACCTTTCAATCACATAAACATGAGATCAATCGATAAATATAGCATACTCGAATCAAAGGAAGTCATTATTGATCCAATATGAGAGAATATGTATTCTTGTGAGTATGAATCTTCACCACTCTATCTTGACTGGAGCTGTCAAAATGGGTCATAAACCCATATTATAACTCACTTTTAGTTAAATGGGTCATCTATGGGTCGAGTGAAAGTTAAATATAGGACACAAATGGGTCTTAGAAAGTAAAGCAAGAAAAGAAATGGGTCTTAACGAGTTATTAGGAAACCCACTTTGAACCCATGACCTTCCTCCTCTACATCCTCAATTCTTTCTCCTTCCATCGATCGCAAATCTTGGGTGAGCAGAGCATCCCATTTCCTTTCCAATCCCAACCGATTGCAGCCACCATCTACCTTGCCGTCACGCCGCCATCTCCGTCACTGATCCCGAGCTTGCTAGCCTCAAGCGAGCTACGAGCACACTGGCCTTGACGGAGCTCGAACTTGCTTGGATCGGGTGAGCCGGGAGCTCACTGGCCTTGGCCAAGCTCGGGCTCGCTTGGATCTAGCAAGCCGTGAGCTCCCCGGCCTCAACGAAGCTCGAGCTTGCATGGATCAACTGAGCCACGAGCTTGCCGGCCTTGGCCAAGCTCGAGTGGTGAGTCGCGAGCTCATCAGCTGCAATGGAGCTCGGGCTAGCAAGCTCGGGCTTGCCTGGATCGGCCGAACTCGGAGCTCGCTGGCTGCAACGGAGCTTGGGAGCTCGGGCTTGCCTAGACAAGTCGAGCCTCGAGCTCGTTGGACCGCAGCTTGGCCTATCACTATCGATCGAGGAACAAGGGAGAAGAAGGAAGAGGAAAAAGAAAGAAAAGAAGAAAAGAAGAAAATCAAATAAATAATAATAATAATAATTTCAAAAAATTTACAAATAAAAAAAAATATTTTAAATGATATTTGGTAGATAGATATCCATATACATACCGAAAATGTACTTTTAGAGGAAGCTCGATGTTGTCTATATTGAAATTCAATCAATATTGAAATAGAAATCATGATGTAATTTTTAACTTGGTGAACTACAATTAAAAAATCGACCAAAATAAAAAAGAACTACAATTAAGAAGCTATGCATTCTCGCATTCAAGAAGATTTTTTATAAGCAAATATTATTTTCATCTCAATTATTAGCTTATCAAACTTTTTCTTATCAAGAGTTCTTCAAAAGTATTTCAATTTAAAGGTTTTTTACTTTTTTTTATTTACTAATTTTATATTGTTTATTTACTTTTTAAATTTGATGTGAAGCTTTTATTCAAGTAATTGAGTTAAATATTAATATGTTTCGATAATATGGGTCGGGTCGGGTATGGATCATCAAATTTGCATGAAAATGGGTCAGAAGGTTAATATGGGCTTGACCATTTTCGACCCGACCCGACTCACCTATTTGACAGCTCTAATCTTGACGATAATTCCATCCTCCGGCAATCTCTAAGTTATCAACACACACAAAATCAAGAGGTAGCATCATCTTACTGATCATGCTGCCTCTCCCTCCACTCAAAACCTCATATTAATACTCCTGTTTGCAGCCTTGTCGGCAAAGCTTTCGGTCTGTGTGATGAACAAGCACTTCCAAAACTGCAGCATCACCAGAACCTTTGATGGCCACAACATCACCTTCCCATTCTCTGTCCTAGACCAACACGCCTCTTACTGCGGCTTCCCTGGCTTCGAATTAGCTTGCATCGACAGCAGTCTGATCCTTAACCTCTCAGGCGATGACTTGTCGTCCGCGATATCTTTTACCAGAAGCAGTGACTCCGCATCTCCAACACCGCTTTCTCGAATAATTCGACCTTCTCTTGCACGCCTGTTCTTAAGAACTTGACCCTTCTATCGACTCATTACCAAATTGGTCCGAACAAAGCCGCCACTCTCTCTCCTCTATAACAGCAACATCTCTCTCCATGCGGATTGCCTTCTTGGGACAATTATTACTTGTACTTGAAAAGAAGGCCAGGACAGTGTTGTTCTGGCAATACATGGAGATGACGAAGATGGGGAAGTGGTGGAAGCGTCAACGAAGTGCGAGTCGGTGGTAAAGGCGCCAGTGGTGGCGGAGTGGAGAGGGTGGAGGGGAGAGATAGAGGAGGCGTTGAGGCGTCATGCTGAATTGCATAGAACCCAATTGCAGCGCGTGCGAGGAGAGTGGTGACAAATGCGGAATCAATCACGAGCGCTTCAGGTGTTGCTGTTCTGTCCGGGCTTTTGTTTGGGTTTGTGCTCCTGGTGGGCTTATTAATTCTTCACCCTGTGTCTGAGCATAATACTCTCCTCTTTTTGAAACGTTGATTAACATCATCGGATTGTGCGGGTCGAGTTGAGTACACTTACCTTTCTGCCTAGAATGTGCTACGAGTTACCTCTGAATCATAAATATCCAGGGGCTTTACGATCTCACCGCACAGCAGAGTTTTCTTGAGTGTTCGAACGGCACAGCATCTGTCCGTTTGTCGAAATATTCTATCGTTGCATGAGAGTAAAATCTCTTGAGGATCCATGGTCTTTTGAACCTTAACTCCTGTGCGAACAAAGGTACCTTGAGCCATACGGCACCGATATTGGATTTACTCATTCTATCATTTCCTTGCCTTATTTCCTCTTCCTTGTTTAACTGTATACTATCATCTTGATGCTTGTCCTCTTTGTATTTTGTCAATGTATTCGTCAAAGTCAATGTTCTAATTCAATCCCTAAATTTATTTTATTTTCCCTCTTAACTTAATTCTTTAGCACGAGTATCAAACTAGTCATTTTAAAGACATGAAATAAGAGTGACTGTGATGAGTGTGGATCAAATTATGATCCCTGTAGCTTTCGATCTTACATGCATAACATCCTCTCCGACTGTGTTGAAAAGCATTCCTGCTGTTGTAAAATGCATTCCTATTGGTTTCGTCGTATTTTTGACTGGGAGAGTTCTCTGACAAGGATTTGTGTCCTATGTAACAGCGCAACATGGCGATTTGGTGATGAAAGTCGCAATAGGTACTCCATTAAACCTACATTTTGTCTCATATAGAAGTTCACTGCTTGTAAACCCTGATAAAGTTTTGCTTTTCTATCATTAGGACCTTAGACTAGTAGAAATGATGGACTGAAATTGTTGCACACGAATCTTTTGCTTTTCGCTAATCAGCTGCATCAGGAGTTGGGATTGCAATTGTCATTCTTGTAGTCTATTCCCTGAGGAAGAAACCGCTGATAAGGAAACATATGGCTATGATGATGGGAAAGAGAGAACATTCTGTGGCTGCACAGCAAATTGAGGGACTAATCTCTTCAAGGAGATATACCTACAAAGATATCAAGAGGATGACTAATTCTTTCCGGGAAAAGTTGGGTCAAGGAGGTTATGGTTATGTGTACAAAGGCAAGCTTCGAGACGGTCAATTTGTGGCCGTGAAGCTTCTAAAGAATTTGAAAGGTGATGGGGAAGAGTTTATCAATGAAGTTGCAAGCATAAGCAGGACATCTCATGTCAATATTGTCAGCCTTCTAGGCTTTTGCTTTGAGGGGAGCAAAAGATCTTTAGTTTATGAGTTCATGCCCAACGGATCATTGGAAAAGTTTATATTCAAAAGCGACACTTTAGAGGCAAATCGACAATTGAGTTGGGAGACATTGTACAGCATCTCCTTAGGCATAGCACAGGGGCTAGCATACCTGCATCGAGGCTGTAACGCTAGGATCTTGCATTTTGATATAAAGCCTCACAACATTCTTCTCGATCGGAATTATTGTCCGAAGATTTCTGACTTTGGTCTTGCCAAAATATGCCCTAGAGAAGAGAGTATCGTGTCGATGTTGGGTGCACGAGGCACTGCAGGCTACATTGCCCCTGAATTGGTCATAAGGAACATTGGAGGGGTATCTCACAAATCAGATGTCTACAGTTACGGCATGATGGTTCTAGAAACGGTTGGAGGGAGAAAAAACGTTGAAGTTGGGGTGGACCGTACAAGCGAGATATATTTTCCTCATTGGATTCACCGACGCCTTAAACTTCAGGAAGAACTCGGGTTGCGCGGTATCGCTAATGAGGAAGACGAAGGAATCGCGAAGAAGATGATCATAATCAGCTTATGGTGCATTCAGATTGATCCGAGAGATCGACCACCGATAACTCAAGTGGTGGAGATGTTAAAAGGAAGTGTTGAGGCCTTGCCAATTCCCCCAAACCAACCTTGTCATCCCCCTCATCGAGATCCCCAATAGCGACTACAGATGACAGTTTATTGCTGCAATTTGATGTCACGACAGCATCTGTATAAATTATTACGATATACTTATTTTAAGAATTTTTTTTTTTTGGGTGCTTCCATTCACAAAAGATCAAATCTTAATTATTTTTCTGATTGTTAGATTGTAATTCCTACACAACATTGTTGACGTCCTAATTTTGCCGACCGTTCAAGTGTCCATTTTTTGCAAAAATATAAATATACAAAAAAAGAAAAAAGAAAGAGAGAGAGAGACAGCGAAAGTTTAATTAAAAAATTAGCAAAAAAAGAGGTGGAGCGGGGCGGCATGTCCGGCCCACTCTTTTAATAGATTTTCGGTCAGCCCCTTCTTTCATCTAGCCCATCTTTCCTTATTCCTTTAAGTCTACGATTTGAGCCCACATCAGAACCTAACAAAGAAGGCCCAGCTCATCACCCATCTTCTCTCCTCTGCACACGCGCGCGGGGCCAGCAGAGGGAACGGGAACGTGTGAGCGACGCCACCGCCGTGACGACGCAAGCAAAAGGGATAATCCAGCTATCGTCAGAGGAGAGGTGGGCGAATGGGCGAGAGGCATAACGGAAAAGATGCGCGGGCGTTCGAGGGCGTGAGCAAGGCGTGAGAGGAGCTGGCCGTGTTTGGGGGAGAAGGTAGAAGGCGCTCGGATTTTTCGCAGGAGCTGGTTTTGGAGAGGCTGGAGAGTTTTTTCCACGAGAACCAGACCTCCTTTTGCTAGACCGAGAGAGTGAACAGGAAGAGAGAGCTGTTATATTTCTATGGTACGTCCATGATGTGATGCAATTAAGATGCACCGCCTTGTCTTGATGTGAAATAATGGAGAGACGCCTATTGAAAGGGTGTAAGAAAAGTTATCTTTTGAGGGAAATTAATCGTTATGACGGTTGGCAAAAAAAACGTTCCAAAAAACTATTATCTCTTTTATTCTCCTCTCTCCATCAAAAAAACAAAAGGCAATTACATTATTATTTTGAGAAGACAATTGACATTAACGCTATAGAACGTGAATACTTTTCTCGTGATTTTATTTGAATGAGGTCGTATCGTCCATCGTACACTCGTAATTCAACGTAAGTTCTTGAATAATTCGTTTATTGCGCATCGAAGAGATTAATCGTTTTTTCTACCGACTCTTCTTTTTGACTTCCCTTTGTTTTTTATTCTTAGTTCCTTTTTCCCACCTCGGCTTCATTCACCAAGCCATTCCTTTTATATTGATACTTCTTTCGGACATTCTTTTGTAGTTTTAGGATTTGTTTTGGGGAAAATTTTAAGATGAAGAAAAATGCATTCTTGAGAAATCATTTTCAACATTTTACATGGGCGACATTCTTTTGTAGTTTTAAGACAAGATTGCTCTCAATCTTTCACTTGCAATTCAAAGTGATGGTCCAATTTCTTTTTTCCTTTTCTTGCTTTTATTTTCACTTCCATTTAAAATTTAGTTGCCATAATTAAGCATTTCACATATTTTGTTTTGGTCTATTATGGGTATCCTATATATATTGAAGGAATTATTCGTTTTTATTTTTAGATTTTAATTTTGTAGAAATAAAATTTGACGAAAAGAAATTTTTTTAAGAAAATATATATCAAGTCTCTTTAAAAAACATCAAAGAATTTGTATTTGTTTTTCTTTACTATTTGCCAGATACTTTTACACAAAGCACATGAGACGTTATAAGAGTATATAGGAATACACTAAAATTATCAATGTGAAAAAGTTATACATAATGAGGCATGTTGATATTTTTAACGTAAACACTTCATGCATGCTATTAATTTTTGTCAATCCAAAATGATGAGATTTCATTGACATTTGAAAAAAAATATATATTTTGTGCAATTTTTTAATAATAAAATTTCATCTTTTAAAGTTTCACGTTGGAAAGTATAACTGTGATTTCATTTTGGAAATCCTTTAAAGGATTTTTTTTTCCCAATCCTATCATCCCATTTGATGTATCTGTACATAAAAGACAACCAATAAGAAATGAATTGATTATGATAGGCACAACAAAAGTGTAAAATCATAAAAAATTCATTGGGTTAAAAATTATCTATCTTAATTTTTTTAAAGATTTTCCTTAATAATGTATCCATAAGTTTGCTCGGTAACAAAAAAAAAAAAAAAATTAGGTTTCCCGAAAATTTTCTTTTCAACAAAATTAATTTCTACCGAAATAAAATCTGTCAATAAAAAAGAAAACATAGAGCTGCAAAAAAAAAAAAATACATGTGAAATTGTTAATTTTGGCAATTAGATCCTACATAGAAATAGAAAAAAAAAAAAAAAAGAAAAGAATTTATGGCACTAGTTTAAATTATAATAAATGCTTTGGGGGCAATTTTGTCTTTTTGTCAAAATTTGGGTGGATTTAATTATATACTGGATCGAAATAGTGCCGCTCTTTTAAATTAGGGAATTATTTTTCTAACTTTAAGCATGCATATTTTCTTTAGTCATGAATGGTTTGACTAATCATTTTTAGCAAAACCAAACATATTATGCACAGTCCCTTTTATAGTTTTAGTAGTTAGGTGAATTCATAGCAATGTCTAAAAGAAAATATTGTGTACTTAGCTAGTTCCAATGTGAGATGTAGCAATGCGTTGAGGATTATAGATGATTACTAATTTACGATACATTGGACGGGGAGGAAAATGTAAAGTGAAAAGCTTTTTGCCCGTATGTTTGCTCATGCTTCTTTTGCATCAGCTTTAAGTTGCAATTAACACTGTCACATAAAACACTCCATTAAGCTTAGTTCGACAATCTCTAAAAGGTATGTAACATTAGGGTATATCTATTCGTTCTGAAGATGTATTATGTTAAGTGATATTCAGTTGATTAGTATAGATTTATATCATATCAAGGAAGCCATAAGAGGTTTGTATATTGTATATGCATGTCATCATATCATGATGTGAAGTTCATAATAAGCCAGGTTTCCTTAGACTTCCAGAGGAAAGACTTTAACCAAAACCTTTATCAACAACTTCTGAGCTAGATATACATAAAAATCATTATGAAAGGTTCTTTAAAAATTCCAATCTAGACCAGTTGCTAAACTAAACTGAATTTTTATGGTTGATAATTATGTCCTTTTTTCCCTTGGCCAGAGTGATATGTCTATATTGTTTGTTTGTTTGCTTGTGGATCTCATCACATTTGATGTAGAACTTAATGAAAATGTTTCTGATATACATTCCCATGGAATCGTTGGACTTTTTGTGCATAATTTGAACTTTATGGTGTTGTTTGATGACTATGCGAAGTTTTTATTATATATCAAATCGTCAAAGTATAATATCCAAGGGGGAATTCACTAGTGAGAATATTGTACTAACAAACCATTTGAAGGGCATATACGCCTCGACCTCTTAGGTGAATTCACCTCTCTCTCTCTCTTCCCTTCACATTCTTTGACTATTCCTATAATTTATTAGAAACCGCTAAAAGAACGTGTACCGACATCATGAGAGAATAGTAAAATTTGAATTGGCCCTTTCAATTAAAATGTAAACGAAATGCCGACGTGATTATTATTTTGCCATTAAATGTAGACTTTATCATTACACGGGGCTTTTTTAAAAAATTTTGACATATAGAAAACAGAATTAACATTTCTAAAAACACAGTATGGCAAAAAAAAAAAAAAAAAAAAAAAAAAAAAGTGAAAAAGTGGACTGGCGGCTGATGGTGGTCATTGAACGGCGGTGCAATAGCGCTAGCATTGCTACCTGAGTGGGACTACCGTCGCTAATTGCATATGAGAGAATACACGCTCAAAGAAGGTCGCAAGCCCCCACCACCCGCGCTCGTTGTGACGACGACGACTATTTTTCCAATTTCTAGGCAACGCGTCGCTAAGGTTGTGCAACCTTGGCCAGGTCTATCTCACCAACGATTGCGCACCCTGGAGATCCATTTTTGGGGGGTTCACGGTTGTCTCTCTCTCTCTCCCCATTAGGGCTTGAGGTTTTGTCATTTTCTAATATTCTTATCCAATTGACACAAAAGAAAATTCATGATATCACAAAAGAATATATGGCAGTCTCCGACGCCATTTCATATGCATATTTAACATATGAACATGTCGTTAGAGATCCAAATGGCCAGGAAAAAAATAAAAGTTTTCAGGATAGTAATTGCTTATATTCTAAAAATACGGGGACGATGGCTGCCTTTGTTCCGATAGAGAAAGGAAACGTCATATAATAAAATTGTAAACAAAGTGAGAAACGAAAATTAAGATTTGATTTGTTCAGAACCCTTGGGCTGTGACTGTTCGATGGCTAAGTAATTGCTATCAGGGTCTCTGTGCCAATATCCTTCTCTATGCCGTCCTGTAATTCTTGGTGTCATGCCCCGAAACTATCATGAATGAGGATGACATGGCCGTCCTTCCACCTGAATGACGCAGTCTCAAAGCTCCCAAAATCCAATTCCTAAAAGTCCCCTCGTCGATATCGCTCATATACTACTTATCGTTAGCTGAGGAACCTGAAAAATATTGGAAAAATAGAAGAGTGAGCAACCATAGCTCAGTGAGTACTGCATCTCTTCTAAATAGATCGAGCACTCACTATGCATATTTATAAACCAAATCGCAACTCTTTTAACTTAAATCCATAACATAACAAACATAAAATAAGAGAATAAATCACATATGGTTTAACATAGCAGCGAAAATATTCATTCACAATAATATCAGAACAAACATCAATGGACCAATCCATAAAACGACACATACATGCTAATAAACCACATATCCAAAGTGATTATTTAAGCCGTCTGCAATGGGAAACTTGAGTGCAAAACTTGGTCACGTTATAACTTTCTCCACCAAACCTCGTTTCAAGCGTACATCAATGGAAAGTCCTTCCAACATATTACAAGAACCCCAATTTAGCCAACCCGAAATCAAGCCGAAAATCAACAATAGTTGCGCACTGTTTCATCACGCGTGATAAACTTCAAAATTTTATTTTGGATAAACCGTAAACTCAAATCACAATCCATAAAATCCTACAGCTCCACAATATTCTAAACTATAATTTTTATAAAAACACGAGGCTCAATGACTCAAAAATCATACTTCATTGCTCGATTTTTCCAAAATTCTGAATTCCAAGCTCTAAGTCCAAACTTACTCTGATTGAATGACCGGGCGTTGCATTATGTGGTTAAGGTGGATTGGCGAGGTTCTCATGATAAGAATGCATGAAACCCTTTTTTCTTCCTTTCCTTTCTTTCCCTTGCATGAGCTCTCTTGCATGAGCTCTCTGTTCTCCCTTTCTTTCTCTCTTTCTTTTCCCTCTCTTTCCCTATTTATTTCCTCATTTTTCTTTTTCTTTCCTTCTCTCTCTTCTTCTTTTTCTTCCTCTCTCCCGAAGACTCTCAGCCTCTCCCCCTCATTCTTCTTCTCTTCTTTTCTTCTTCGTTTGACCGTTCAACCTTCTCTCTCTTTTTCTTTTCTTTTTTTGACTGGGTCAAAACCCATATTTTACGCTTGGAATCTGTACAGATAATGTGATAGAATAGTAAACCTCTTCACTCGTTTGTCTTCTGCCTGATCGGAACCAACAGTGACAAGAGAAGACTTCGCTTTTTTAGTCAATCGCCAGCCATGAACTCAAATCATAGTCCTCGACCTTCTCAGTGAAATCGTCGTGGCTCTGAGGCCACGTTTGCTCTTTCGGGTCCTCTACGCTCAGTTGACCCAGTCAATTGGCGCGTTTACTTGAAAAAAGGATTCAACGAGACATTCATATAATGCGATCATCAGTTTGAGCAACTGTATCTCACTCGAGCCCCTTCTATCTCTTCTATAAGCCATCAAAGCTTTCCTCTTTCCGACTGTTCTTGTGCTTCTATTTCCCCTCTAAAATTCCTGAAATGGGTGTCGATAGCTCCATAAGTTCCAAGGTTTTGCTTCGCCTTGTCATTGGCATTTTGACGATTCTTTCTTTGGAAGACTGGGTTGCATCAGCGAGCTTGAATGATGAATCCTGCAAGGGCAGTGAGTGCGGTGACGTCATGAAGGGTCACATCTGGAGCGACATTAAACCGTGTACGAATCCAAGTTTTGAAAACGAGTGTCGTGATAAGCCACTGCTCAATCTACGACCTTTTGGAGAGGACTTTGTCAGTTATGAGAACAATTCTTTAAGGTTGAGCTCAGAGTTAGAGAAATCAGGCAATGCTTGTTTTGCTCTCACACTGCCCAGCGAATTTCAAACTCCTGTTTCCAGCTTTGAACCGCTCTCATCTCTTGGATTTAATTGGGAGCCTTTACACCTAGCATTTCTCCATAATTGCAGCAGCTTCCCAAATTATTTAAATCCTCACTCGACCTGCCACTCTGATAGTGCCGACCGTTCTTATCTCACTCTTACAATAGGTAGAGAAGAAGACCTACATCTTGACCTGTCGGTGTGCAAGAGTCATGTTATTGTACGTGTTGAAATAGGAAATGATGACCACGAGGAGAAGGTGAAGCACGTGTTTAGACTGCAATGGAATTTAACCTCCTGGGAGAGTTGCGTCGAATGCCAAAAAAGTGGAGGCAATTGCGGCGGATCGGATGGGCAATTCCTGTGCTCATGTTCTGGTAAAGAGTATCCACATCCTTGTAAAAGAGGTAATACTTTTCGGTTAATTCCCCGTATTAGCAAACGTTCAAATTCTCGCACGTGTTTTTCGGCCAATGTCCTCGCCACGCTCTCCAAATTTGACAAGGACTTCGAAGGAAGAGGAAGAGCTTTTTGGCTTCCCTCCGTTTTCCATTCTCAGTTCCTTTTTCCCACCTCGGCTTCATTCACCAAGCCATTACTTTTTTCTTTTTTTATTTATATTTCTTTTGGACATTCTTTTGTAGATCTAGGGTGTGTTTGTTTTGGGGTTCATGATAAAGAAAGATGAAATCATTTTCACGGAAAGGTGTATTTTACCCTTTTCAGAATATAGAATTCATTTTGTTAAGTATAATGATTTGACTAATCATTTTCAGCAAATTATACATAGTTTGCGAAGTCGCTTTTGTAGTTTTAGTATGTAGATGGATTCATAGCAATGTCCAAAAGAAAATACTATTTGCTTAGCCAGTTCCAATGTGGGAGAGGGCGCGTTGAGGATCATAGATGATTAGTGAATTTACGATAAATTGGACAAAGAGGAAAATATAAAGTGAAGAGCTTTCTGCATGTGTGTTTGCTCATGCATGTTTCGCATAATACTCTCCATTGAGCTTAGTTCTACAATCTCCATAGACGTTAGGGAATATCCCTTTGCTCCTAAGATGTATTGTATTAAGTGATATTCAGTCGATCGGTAAGAATTTATGTCAAATCAAGAAAGCCAAAGAGATTTATACATCATATATGCATCTCATGATATCACGATATGATAGTCATAATAAGTCAGGTTTCCTTAGACTTCCATAGGAAGACTTTAACCAATACCTCCATCAACAACTTCTGAGCTAGATGCATATAAACATCATCAAGCAATGATCTTCCCTAATCTTTTTTTCTTTCCTTTTGTTTGTTTATTTTCGCTTTTGAAATTCCAACCTAGACCACTTGCTGAAATGAACTAAATTGTTATGATCAATAGTTATGTCCTTTTTCCTTTAGCCAGAGCGATATGTCTCTATTGATTGTTTGTTTGCTTGTGGATCAAATCACATTTCATGCTGAACTATATGAAAACGTCGCTGATATACATGCTTGTGGAATGGCAGGACTTTCATGCATATTTTGAACCTTATGGTTTTGTCTGATGACTTTACAAACCTTTTATATATGACATGGTCAAATTATAATATTTAAGAGGGAATTCACTAGTGAGAATATTGTACCTTTTAGATGGCATATATGTCTCGACCTCTTAGGTGATTTCACCTCTCTCTCTTTCCTTCACATTCTTCGACTGTCCTGTAATTTCTTAGAAACAACCAAAAGAACGCACACCAGCATCATGAGAGAATAGTAGAATTCGTCTTCTGGCTATACAGATCCAGAAGAGAAGACTTCACTTTTCAAGTCAAATGCCAGCCTTCAATACCAAAAACATGAAGTGTTGGCTGACCAATTGAATTTTGTGGACTCCCCACTTAAATATGGTGTGTTAAAGTAATAAGACCTTTCAATCACATAAACATGAGATCAATCGATAAATATAGCATACCCGAATAAAAGGAAGCCATTATTGATCCAATATGAGAGAATATGTATTCTTGTGAGTATGAATCTTCGCCATTCTGTCTTGAGTCTTGACGATAATTCCATCCTCCGGCAATCTCTAAGTTATCAACACATACAAAATCAAGATGTAGCATCATCTTACTGATCATGCCGCCTCTCCCTCCACTCAGAGCCTCATATTAAGACTGCTGTTTGCAGCCTTGTCGGCAAAGCTTTCGGTCTGTGTGATGAACAAGCACTGACAAAACTGCAGCATCCCCAGAACCTTTGGTGGCCACAACATCACCTTCCCATTCTCTGTCCTAGACCAACAACCCTCTTACTGCGGCTTCCCTGGCTTCGAATTAGCTTGCATCGACAACAGTCTGATCCTTAACCTGTCAGGCGATGACTTGTCGTCCGCGATATCTTTTACCAGAAGTAGTCGCTCCGCATCTCCAACGTCGCTTTCTCGAATAATTTGACCTTCTCTTGCACGCCTGTTCTCAAGAACTTGACCCTTCTATCGACTCATTTCCAAATTAGTCCGAACATAGCCGCCACTCTCTCTCCTTTACAAGAGCAACATCTCTCTCCATGCGGATTAACCTTCTTGGGACAATTATTACTTGTACTTGAAAAGAAGGCCAGGACAGTGTTGTTCAGGCAATATAGGGAGATGACGAAGATCAGGAAGTGGTGAAAGCGTCAACAAAGTGCGAGACGGTGGTAAAGGCGCCGGTGATGGCAGAGTGGAGAGGGCGGAGGGGAGAGATAGAGGAGGCGTTGAGGCGTCATGCTGAATTAGACAGCACCCAATTGCAGCGCGTGCGAGGAGAGTGGTGTGGCAAATGTGGAATCAATCAGGAGCGCTTCAGGTGTTGCTGTCCTGTCCGGGCTTTTGTTTGGGTTTGTGCTCCTGGTGGGCTTATTAATTCTTCACCCTGTGTCTGAGCATAATACTCTCTTCTCTTTATGAAACGTTGATTAACATCATCGGATTGTGCGGGTCGAGTCGAGTGCACTAACCATTCTGCCTAGGATGTGCTACGAGTTACCTCTGAATTATAAATATTCAGGGGTCATACAATCTCACCGCACAGCAGAGTTTTCTTGAGGGTAAGAACAGCACAGCATCTGTCCGTTTGTCGAAATATTCTATCGTTGCATGAGAGTATCTCTCGTTGGATGATTAGAGAAAAATCTCTTAAGGATCCATTGTCTGTTGAACCTTAACTCCTGTGCGAACCAAGGTACCTTGAGCCATACGGCACCGATATTGGATTTTCTCATTCTACCATTTCCTTGCCTTATTTCCTCTTCCTTGTTTAACTGTATACTATCATCTTAATCCTTGTCCTCTTTGTATTTTGTCAATGTATTCGTCAAAGTAAATGTTCTAATTCAATCCCTAAATTTATTTTATTTTCCCTCTTAACTTGATTCTTTAGCACGAGTATCAAACTAAACATTTTAAAGACATGAAATAAGAGTGACTGTGATGAGTGTGGATCGAATTATGATCCGTGCAGCTTTCGATCTTACATGCATAACATCCTCTCCAACTGTGTTGAAAAAGCATTCCTACTGTTGTAAAATGCATTCCTACTGGTTTCATCATAGTTTTGACGGGGAGAGTCTCTCTGACAAGGATTTGTGTCCTTTGTAACAGCACAACATGGCGATTTGGTGATTAAAGTCGCAGGTACTCCATTAAACCTACATTTTGTCTCATATAGAAATTCACTGCTCGGAAACCTTGATAAAGTTTTGCTTTTCCATCATTAGGACCTTAGATTAGCAATATGATGGACTGAAATTGTTGCCCGCGATTCTTTTGGCTTTCTCTGATCAGCTGCATCAGGATTCGGGATTGCAATTGTCATCTTGTAGTCTATTCCTTGAGGGAGAAACCGCTGATAAGGAAACATATGGCTATGATGATGGGAAAGAGAGAACATTCTGTGGCCCAACAAAAAATTAATGAACTAATCTTTTCGAGGAGATATACCTACAAAGATATCAAGAGGATGACCAATTCTTTCCAAGAAAAGTTGGGTCAAGGAGGTTATGGTTATGTGTACAAAGGCAAGCTTCGAGACGGTCAAATTGTGGCTGTGAAACTTCTAAAGAAATTGAAAGATGATGGAGAGGAATTTGTTAATGAAGTTGCAAGCATAAGCAGGACTTCGCATGTCAATGTTGTCAGCCTTCTAGGCTTTTGCTTTGAGGGAAGCAAAAGAGCTTTAGTTTATGAGTTCATGAGCAATGGGTCACTGGAAAAGTTCATATTCAAAAGCAACATTTCAGAGGCAAATCGGCAATTAAGTTGGGAAACATTATACAACATCTCCCTAGGTATAGCGCAAGGGCTAGAGTATCTGCATCGAGGGTGTAACGCCAGAATCTTGCATTTCGATATAAAGCCTCACAACATTCTTCTCGACCGGAATTATTGTCCGAAGATTTCTGACTTTGGTCTTGCCAAAATATGTCCTAGAGAAGAAAGTACCGTGTCGATGTTGGGTGCGCGTGGCACCGCAGGTTACATTGCTCCGGAATTGGTCATAAGAGGCATCGGAGGGGTTTCTCATAAATCGGATGTCTATAGTTATGGCATGATGGTTATGGAAATGGTTGGTGGGAGAAAAAACATTGAAGTTGATGTGGACCATACTAGCGAAATATATTTTCCTCATTGGATTCATCGACGCCTTGGACTTCAGGAAGAACTTGGGTTGCGTGGTATCACAAATGGGAAAGACGAAGGAATTGTGAAGAAGATGATCATAGTCAGTTTGTGGTGCATACAGATTGATCCCAGAGATCGACCAGCAATGACTCAAGTCGTGGAGATGCTAAAAGGAAGTGTTGAGGCCTTGCCAATTCCCCCCAAGCCAACCTTGTCATCCCCTCGTCAAGATTCCCCGTAGCAACTACAGACAACAGTTCGCTGCTGCAATTTGGTGCTACTTCAACAACTGTATGAGTTTGTCTGAGATACTTTCCTCGAGAATTTCCTTCTTTTGTTTACACCGCTGGTAATTTCATTGAGAATGAATGGAGTGACACAATAGGATGCTTCCATTCACAATACATTAATCTGAATCGGTTTTGTAATCCACTTGGCGATCAAAAGAGAATGGTAAGAACTGGTCATTGTTCGATCGTATTCCTATACATCATTCTCTGATCAGCCTTGCAATTCAATCAAGATTATCATTGTCACGATTGACAAGAACACTTAGGTCAGTTGTCAATGTATTGAACAGCCAATTCTAGGACCAATAACAAGTTTAAGAAATCAGAACGTACAGGAGGCCATGGATTCAGCCATCATTCTTCACTTTGCTGGTCTATTATGAGTCTTCCTGGGTCAATTGCCCGTGTTTTAAATTCTGATGGAACCGAGTAACCAGATATATTTGTAATGAACTCAAGAGACTCGTCGAATTGGCAGGTGTTACATGTACAATCTATGTGAAGATGATAGTCTTAGTCCGAGTTACCATGCGTATCCAGGCTATGAGCTCAACTGTGATGGATATAACCTGACCCTGTCCCCGGTGTCCAACGAATATCAGGTGATCCACATGAATAGGGAGCACGTCGATCCTTGAGGTCGCATGGACGGATGGATGTTCAGAAAAGATACCTCTTCCAACATATTCTGCGACCACATTTGACTTCAGTCCCTCGAACTACACTCCCAGTGACCTCAATTCCACGTTATTCCAGGAATGTGACTCATCGATCCCTCGACTTTATTTGTTCTCTTGTCCCGCCTCTCGAGATGGCGACTTTGCATACCCAGTATGCTAGAACTGCAGTTTCAGCGTCCTGTCCTGATTTCGAAACTCTAGTTCTACTACCTCCTTTGGAGGGCCGCGACTATGATGCTGGTATTAGTGATGTCGGGAACAAAGGCTTGGAGATCACCTAGTTTGTTTTTAGGACAACGGCTTTTAAGATTCCCCTTGTCTTTTAGGACTCATGACTTACTGCTGAAGCAAATCTATCGTATATTAGCGACCCCTTCTTCTTCTGAAGTACAAAACCTTAGATTAAACTAGATTTTTGTTATAAAAAATAAAGAAAAAACCAAACTAAAATTCTTAAAAGGTGAGTTTATATCAGTTTACGGCCAAATTAAAACAAATTAAATGAGATGGCTAGTTATTTTTCTAATTAATGTGAAGCAATATGTCTGATTAATGTTAAGGGAAGGAGGGGATGGAGCCTTCGGAGATGCGGCTCAACCCCAAAGCTCCATTCAACTAAACTTTCTTATCCATCGTGCCCGATCTACTGCACTGTAGGAAGCACTCTTTTACTGGTTTCATCACAACTTCATTTGGAACGTTCATTTGATAAGGCTTTGTATCCAAGCGGCAAAACTTGGAGCTTGCTGTTCGAAAATATTGTTTTGTTTTTGCAGCAATAGCTGCATCAGGAGCTGGCATTGGGATCGTCCTCATTGTTATGCATTCCTTTAGGAAGACACTGATGATTAAAAAAATTTAGGGCTTTGATGAAGAAGAGGAGTGAATGTTTCAATGGCAAAATGAAAATCGAGGGATGCTGTCTCTTTGAGAAGATACACCTACAAGACATCAAGAGGATAACGGAATCTTTCAAAGAAAAGCTAGCCAGGGAGGCCGGAGGCCATGGCTGCATGTACAAAGGCAAGCTCCTCGTCAACTTGTGGCGATGAAGCTTCTAAAGGGGCAGAAAGGGGATGTGGAAGCATTTTTTGATGAAGTTGCGAGCATGAACAAGACTACTCATGGCAATGTTAGCCTCTTGGGATTTCGTTTTGAAGGAATCGGAAGAGCTTTGGTTTATGTGTTCATGCCTAATGGATCCCTCAAAAAGTTTATATTCGGTGGGAGTAACACTTTGGAGGTAGAACCGTAGTTTAGTTTGCATACAGTATACAAAATTTCTTTCAAACATACTCACAAGCTAGGGTACTTGCGAGGTTGGGACACCTGGAGTGCCAAAACTTGGCACGGAGGGACACTTAACTGCCAAAACTTTGGAAAGGTATACTTAAGTGCTAAAATCGGAGTAAAATTGATCACTTAAATGCTACTTCGGCCAAAATCCGGCCAAATTGCTTGACGTGGTAATTTTCCGACGAAGGTGAGTGCAAAACGGTGTTGTTTTGCACGACGTGGCAAAAAAATGCAAAAACGACGTCGTTTTGTATCGATGTATAAATAATTAATATAAAAATTAATTAAATTTAATTTAAACTTAAATATATTTAAAATATTCTAAAAACTAAAACACTTAAAATTAAAAAATTAAAATTTAAATTTAAAAGGGGGGCTAAAGGAGGTGGGCGAGGGCCGAGCCCTCGCCGCCGCCGCCGGAAGGGCCGGCAACGGAGGGGGAGGGTCGGCCGAGGTGGTCGGCCCAGTCGGCCGACCGGCGGCGAGGGCCGTGACCCTCACCCCGGATCCGGGCGAGGACCCAAGCCCTCCCCGCCGTCACCGGCTCTTCCCGGCGATGACGGGGAGGCGGCGAGGGCTCAAGCCCCGCCGCCGGTCGGCCGGGGGCCCGGCCACCACCCCTCCCTCCCTCCGTCGCCCGGCCCTTCCGGCGACGGTGGGGAGGCGGCGATGGCGAGGGCTCGGCCCTCGGCCGCCCTCCTTCGGCTCCCCCCCCTTTTTTTTTAATTTTAAGTTTTTTTAAGAATATTTTAAATAAATTTAAGTTTAAATTTAATTTAATTAATTTTTATATTAATTATTTACACATTTTTATTTTTTAGAATATTTTAGTTTGTAGTTTAATTTTTATTTTGCAAACGATGTCATATCGGGTGATTTTGAGCCGAGTCAACTCTCCGCGAGCCACATAGGCAAGTAAAAATAATAAAATATTACCACGTAGGATTTCCGGTAAGGTTCGCCGAAGGTGGCATTCAAGTGTCCCACTTTTAAAAGAAAATGGTACTTAAGGGCGCGCATGGTAACATTTCTCTTCCTAAGAATTTCTGTTCTTTGTTCCCCGGAACAAAAAAAAAAAAGAAACCGTTTGGTAACGCCAAGTTGTTTTTCTATTCCCCGGAATAGAAAGTTAGCCTAGAAATAGATTTGGAGTAGAAAACGAGAAACAAAAAAAAAAAAATTGCTTCTTGTCCCGGAACAATTTCTAAAATAAGTCAAAAAAAAAATTTCTTTTATTCTTCACTCTTGCCGCGCCACCACCCCGAGCCACCGCCGCCGCCGACCGCCACCGCGCGCCGCCGCGCCGGTCACCGGCCGCCGCCGCCAGCAATCCATGAGCAAAAATAAAAAACAAATAAATACAAAAAAGAATCATTGTGTTATCAAACACATTTCTATTCTTTTTCTATTTCAATAGTAAAAATTTTGTGTAGTTACCAAATGAATTATTTTACTCAGATTTTGTTCCTCGGAATAAAAATAAAAAGAACTATTTCTGAAAAAAAACAAAAAAAAAAAAAAAAACTCTTCCCCGAAAGAGAAACGTTGCCATGCGCACTGTACATTTTCAAAGTTTTGACACTTAAGAATCTCCTCGTGCCAAGTTTTGGCACTTGGATTGTTCTTCTACCGGGTACTTGCATTATGGGTGCAACATTGCACTTTGGCATATAGTGTCACACCATTCTCTGAAATGGAAACTATTGTCCCAAGGTTTTTGACTTGTGATCTTGCCAAAATATGCCCAAAAGAAGAGAGCATCGTGTGGATGTTGGGTGTGCGGTGCACAGGCAGACATGTTGCTTCAGAGTTGATCATAAGGAACATTGGAGAGTTTCTTAGAAATTGGATGTCTATAGCTGTAGCATGATAATTTTGGAGATGGTTGGCAAAAGGAAAAAGATAAAGGCACATTAGATCGAACCAGCGAAGCACATTAGATCGAACCAGCGAACATACTTCCCTCATTAGGTCCAGCGATACCTAAAGCTTTGAGAAGAGCTTGAACTACATGGAATGAGGACGAAGGAACTACGAAGAAAATCATTGTAATAAGCTTATGGTTCATTCAGATCGATCGAAGAGCTCAACCCTCTATGCCACAAGTTGTGGAAATGCTACAAGGAATTGTTGAGGCCTTGCAAACCTCCCCCCACCTCCCCTTTTCAAATATATATATAAACTACCTTGTTGTTTACGTGAAGGCCTTTCATATTTTTGGGGTGAAAGTGTTTCTCCAAAAGAGTTATGACTTCGGTTGGAGTTAATTCAACATCAATCATACGAGACTGATATAGTTTATAACGGAGTGTTACATGAACTCTCGAGTGGAATAGGCCTAATCCATTTATCAAGCATATTTGCGAGATATGTCGTTTCATCTAAAGATTTCATTTAATTAAGATTGAGCTCAATGTCTTAAAAATTCCTTATTTATCTATGCTTAATCAGTGATCCTAAAGTACTCGTCAAAGATACATGCTCCTGTATGTACTCCTCACATGTTACTACGAAGAGTTCTCCCGCGCCAAACTTGAGCGTTGATTGCCATTTTATTGTTAAAAAAAGAAAAAGAAAAACGACGAATGGGAATAAACAAGAGCTCTCTTTCAAGTCAAAGCCATTTTTATTGCTCCCACTCTCAATTCGAGTTTTGAAGTGCGCTCAAGGAATCTCATAGTAATTCGCGAATTTCCTGGCACTCGCGCGATGCGGCAAAAACAAATGTCCATCTCTGTAATCGCGCCCTTGGAGGTGGCCCCCCTAACCCGTAAGGGTTGTGGAAACCAATGGGGCGAATATTTTTTCAATCGACGAATGGGTATAAACAAGAGCTCTCTTTCAAGTCAAAGCCATTTTTATTGCTCCCACTCTCAATTCGAGTTTTGAAGTGCGCTCAAGGAATCTCATAGTAATTTGCGAATTTCCTGGCACTCGCGCGATGCGGCAAAAACAAATGTCCATCTTTGTAATTGTGCAAGAACCGATTAATTTAGTGCTTGATGCTCCCTTCCAAATATAATAAGACAAACCCTATCAGCTAAAGATTTAGGCTTTGTTTTTACATACCGAACACTCCCGTTCAGACTCTAAGTCAACAATCGTCTCCGTTTTTATTGGGTTAAATCTGAGTTGGGTCTCTAAACGAGAGCATTTTAGGCCAAAAGCCACATTTAATTTACGGACTTGGAAACTATTGATTTGAGACAAGTATTTATAATCCTTAAATCAATGACAGTTAAGGCTGCACATAAAAAATAGAGTTTTGCTAGCATAATGGTCTTTGGACTAATGTGAGAATTACAATTTATTATAAGTCACAAATTCTAAAAAAAAAAAAAATAGATCCCATAATAATTTATAATTATTTATTATCTGATTTTTATTCTCACAATAGATTTAAAACTACCACAAAAAAAATAATATTATGAAAAACCCCAAAATGATATATTTATGAAAAATTTACCTTAAACTAAAAAATTTTTAATCACAAAAACCTCAAACCTGATACATTACAAATTAATTTTTTTACTACTAAAAACCCAAATTGCTACATTCGTTAGTATCCATTAAATTAAATTAATACAAAAAATAATTACAAACTAAGGAAAAACTCCAAACTAGTACATCCATCATTTGTCGTAGATCACTCAACTTAGTAATTTGATAATAAAATTTAATGGAAACTAATATAGAATAATTATGTCGTAAGTATACAGAAGTTAGAGTAAAATTATCACAAATGTGTCGATTTAGAATTTTTTCGTAGTATTAACTATTTTATTAATATTATTAACGTAATGTCCTGTTTTCAATCACATGGTCACAATGTTGCCCAGCGCGGGTTTCCCATTCCACCCTCCACCTTGGGCCTCAATTTACACTCGTGCCGCAACCCCTTTTCTCTCTCCTCCTCGAAGTTCGCCATTGCGGAGAGCAGGGAAGCAAAACCTACTACTCACTTCTCAGTCAGTCCTCACTCCCTTCACTTCCCTCACTTCACACCACTGTCTCTCTCTCTCTCTCTCTCTCTCTCTATCTGACACCTCCTCCGCCGCCGCAGTACCAGAATGTCGCCGCCTCTTCGCCTGAAGAAGCTCGTCTCCCTCCTCCTCCTCCTCCTCCTCCTCCACTTCTCTTCCCTCCAACCTTCCACCGCCAACCCGGACGCCGAGCCCCTCCTGGCCTTCAGAGCCGCCTCCGACGCCGGCGGCGACAAGCTCCCCGACTGGAACTCCTCCGCCGACGTCTGCTCCTGGGTCGGCGTCTCCTGCCTCCGCGGCCGCGTCTCCCGCCTCGTCCTCGAGGGCCTCGGCCTCCGCGGCTCCGTCCAGCCCCTCGCCTCCCTCTCCCAGCTCCGCGTCCTCAGCCTCAAGCGCAACGGCTTCTCCGGCCGGGTACCGGATCTGTCCAACCTCACGACCCTGAAGCTCCTCTTCCTCTCCCACAACGGCTTCTCCGGCGAGTTCCCGGCCTCCGTGCCGTCGCTCTCGAGGCTCTACCGGCTCGATCTGTCGTTCAACAACTTCTCGGGCCAGGTCCCGGCGGCGCTCAACGGGTTGACCCACCTGCTGACCCTGAGGCTCGAGGGGAACGGCTTCTCGGGCCCCATTTCGGGGCTGGACCTCCCGAACCTCCAGGAGTTCAACATCTCCCGCAACAGGCTCGCCGGCGAAGTGCCCAAGTCGCTGTCGAGGTTCTCCGAGTCCGCATTTGCAGAGAACTCGGCTCTGTGTGGGTACCCACTGAAGAAATGCGATGCCGCCGCCGGCGACCCGACTCTACCCGGATCCGGCGGGGCCATCGCGTCCCCATTGAGCCCGAGCGCGAAGCCCAACACCGTGGCCTCATCCCCGAGCTCCATGCCCGTGACCGCGACGCCGGCCGCGGCCTCGTCGGGCGCTCGCCACTCCGGTGGCGCGTCCCACATCAAGCCCGCGGCCCTGATCGCCATCATAGTCGGCGACGCCCTAGTGCTCGCGGCAATCTCTCTCCTGCTCTACTGCTACTTCTGGAGGAGCTACGTCGGCGAGAAGAAGAACTCGAAGCTCCTGGAGAGCGAGAAGATCGTGTACTCGTCAAGCCCGTACCCGGCCGCGGCCGCCGCCGCCGCCGCGGCAGCCAACAACCCCGGCGGGTACGAGAGAGGGAGGATGGTGTTCTTCGAGGGAGTGAAGCGGTTCGAGCTGGAGGACCTGCTGCGGGCGTCGGCGGAGATGCTGGGGAAGGGCGGGTTCGGGACGGCGTACAAGGCGGTGCTGGACGACGGGAACGTGGTGGCGGTGAAGCGGCTGAAGGACGCGAGCGTCGGGGGAGGCGGGAGTTCGAGCAGCACATGGAGGTGCTGGGGCGGCTGAGCCACCCCAACGTGGTCAGCCTGCGGGCTTACTACTTCGCGCGGGAGGAGAAGTTGCTGGTCTACGACTACATGGCGAACGGGAGCTTGTTCTGGCTCCTCCACGGTACGCCCGTTTGCTTTCTCAAAACCCTTTTATTTTCTCGAGTTACTCTGTTCGAAATTTCATTTCTTGCTCTGTTTTTAGTCCTAGAAAACCTGCATCGATGTTCAAGTCGATCCCACTCGATCCCATTTCCTGTTGTCAACTCGAGATGGCTCGCGACCATTTTGGTGAACAGTAGCACACACGCTCCATTAATTGCCAAACGGCACATTACGTGAGTCGGCCTTCAATGCCGAGATCGGCTAGAGTTTCGTGCGCCTTGCATCTTCTCCTTTTTCGAACTTAAAGCTCGAGCGTTTGTAGTAGCGTGTAGGGAAAAAGGACAGGGGGGGACAAAGGGATTTTGATTATTGTCGATCTTTGTTTTCCGGGGGACGGTCCGGTCTGGTGGTGCGGGTCCGCCGATGGTACCAGAGGCCGAGGTGGGGGCATTTATTACGGACGAGGGAAGGGAAGGGGAAGGGGGACAGTCATGGAAGATGACAGGGAAAACCTGCGACTTTAATTACCATCCGTGAACAGGGAGCCGAAACACTTGTCTTTGTTTGTCGATTTTTCAGTACAACCAGGTGGGGGCCCGTCCCTCTGCGACGTGGTTTTATTTTCCTAGGAAAGGGGATAGCTTTATTTAGCTGCATAATTACCCTTTTTTTATCTCGAGATAACGACAAATGATGTCGGAACCGTGGCTTAATGCGGGATTTGATCCTCGTAATTTTTTATACCTGTTTAATCTAATTCTTGAACTTTATAAAAATATTCAATATTTCCAGAGGTGAACACTGAATATTTTCATATAGTCTAGAGATTAAATTGAACATGTACATTGAAGGATTGCATTACAATTGAGTTATAATTCAAAAATTATATTGAATAAATTAAAAATTTAAAACTATATTGTTGTGTCATTTTCCCTCTTTTTTCTTTATCAAATCGTATTTTGAATGTTTCGTGTTCTTTTTCTCCGAACGTTGTTCTCATTTTTTTCCTGCTCTCTCCCTCTCTTTCTCTTTTCCTTTTTCTTGCGAATAATTTATTCGTCTCGCCTCTTCTTTCCAGCTGAACTATTTCCAAAAGTGAGTGCTCCTGTGGGCCCTCGCCCGGGCACTTTCTTGTCATCGCCATCATTACCTCTGACCCGACTCTTCGTTCCACTTTGTTCTTCTTTATTCAAATCGTGTGGCAGCATCGTGCAGTCTCTTCAAAGATCCCCCGTAATGAAGCTCCCTTGCGTAATGATCAGACCGAATCTTCCTTCCCCCTTCGCTTTTCGAGGACATCCGCTTGGATTAAAGCTAAAACCTGGATTAGCATGTCGGCACTGTTTCGACGCGAATTCCCGATGAAATCGATCGAACCCTTTATCGTTTGCAAATTAAACATGATGGGAATCTTGTCTTTTTACTGTAGAATGTTCTTGCAAATGGAATGATTTGATGCGAGAAAGTACCGAAGTAATGTGCATAACTTTTATGTATGCGTAAATATATGGGTAAATAATTTATAGCAATTTTCAAATAGATTGGATTTGAGGTGGATTAAATTGCATACATGGGTTAAATTGCAGAACAGATGATTGATTTTCTGGTTATGCAGGCAACCGCGGTGTAGGCAGGACGCCGCTGGACTGGACCACCCGCCTCAAGCTTGCGGTGGGGGCGGCCCGTGGCCTGGCCTTCATCCATAGCTCATGCAAGTCCCTTAAGCTCGTCCATGGCAACGTCAAGTCCACCAACATCCTTATTGACCATGCTGGGAACGCCCGTGTCTCGGACTACGGCCTCTCCATCTTCGCCTCTCCTGCTGCTGCTCCCCGGCCCAATGGCTACCGCGCGCCTGAGGTGGCGGACGGCAACCGTGGCGGCGGCAGTGTCGGGAAGATCACACAGAAGTCGGATGTGTACTCGTTCGGGGTCGTCCTCCTGGAGCTGCTGACCGGGAAGTGCCCGTCCGTGCCAGACCATGGCAGCGGGGCTGAGTATGGCAGTGGGGCTGGAGGCGGCGTCCTGGACCTCCCGCGGTGGGTCCAGTCGGTAGTGAGGGAGGAGTGGACGGCAGAGGTGTTCGATCTGGAGCTGATGAGGTACAAGGACATCGAGGAGGAGATGGTGGGGCTGCTCCAGATCGCGATGGCCTGCACCTGTGCCTCCCCCGACCAGCGGCCGAGGATGGGCTACGTGGTCCGGATGATCGAGGAGATCCGTGGGGCCGACGAGGAGTCGTCCTCCCCGTGCCACGACAACCTCGAGTCGGTCTCCGACTCGCCGTCAATGTCGGAAGGCACATGCGGGACGAGCCAGTGATCCCATCTTTACCGGAAATACTTTTATTCGATTTCGTGGAACTCCACCGTAGTCCTGTAATTACCAAGGCATCATCTGCTTTTTCTTTTTTCCTCTTTTTTCTCTTTCTTTTTTCCATCTTTTCATTTGTTCATGATGAGGAGGGATTGAGAATCATTTGTGCTTAATGAAGTGGTCTTCATTGCAATCGTTTTTGACAATTTCGCTGCACTGTTTTATCATGACAAGTAGTTTGAGGATGATCGTGAACGGCTCTTTTACTCATGGTTGCAATCAGCTATTTTGCATGTTTTCATTTTTCCTTGAGTAGTTTTCCTGTTGGAAAAGCAAGTTTTCCTTTCAAATTTCAAATTCGAGGGATGATCAATTATTTTAGCATTCACTTGTTTTCATCCCCTCATGAAAAAACAGCCTAATTTCTTTTAGAGAAAATTTCAAATAAAGACTTGAAATATCAATATTTTCTCAAATAAAAATCTAAAGTAAATTTTATATTAAATAAGGACTTGAAGTAATTATATTAGTTTTAAATAAGGACTGAAGTGGCTATGGCAATGAAAATAAATTATTAACCTTGCTAATTGCCGACCGGCCATATATTCCAATCGTGTAAAGGGTATTTTTGTTAAAAGATCAATTTTATTTTAAATTATTTTTCCTTTTATCTTTTCTCTTCTTTTCCTTCCAATGAGGCCTCGACAACCTTGCTAGCCACTAGGCAAGGGTCGGCCTCGCCTATGGCCAACAAGGGCAGCCTCACCTAAGGCAAGGGTTGCCTTGCTCAGCCCTCTCCAAGCATTGTTAGTGGCGAGCAAAAAAGAAGAGAACCAAAAAAAAGGGAGGGAAAAGAAAAATTCAAAAAAAGGTAAGTGACGAAAATATCGTTAACCAATTAGAAAGCCAACCTTTATTTGAAATTAATATAGCAATTTCAAACTCTTATTTAAAATATATTTTACTTCATATCCTTATTTAAGAAAATAATTGTACTTTAGGCTCTATCACTTCGAGCTTTTATTTGAGAAAATAATTATAGTTAAAGTTATTATCTGGAAACTTTCTTTATAAAAAAAAAAAAAAAAAGTATCAACTTTAGGTCCAATTTTAATTCTGTCCGCAGTTTGGACTCCGACTTACGTCCAGTTCTAACAAAAGCTTATTCTTTCGTCCATGTAACCATAGCACGAAGTCCATTACCAAGTCACCTGCTGTTGGGCTGGCCTTTAGCAAGCTTAGGATATGGGCTCAATTACGTGGGCCTACAAACGATCGCATTAACATCAGACATTAAGAAGAAAAAGAAGAAGAAGAAGAATCGATCCGGGACAAAAAAACCCACCTTCGGATGGTGTGGTCTTGCACGATGGGAAACGTTGTGCACCAAAAAGATAATTGTGTTACATATAATCAGTATTTTGAAGAGGGCAACGATATTTTCCACCTCTAAATGACTAAATCCACTCCCATTTGTACTGAAAAGAGAAAACTACCATTAATCTTTCAATTGCATTTTTAGGAAATGGCCACACTACTTTTTCTCTATTTTTATTTAAAATAATTACCATGTATATTAAAGAAAAGTGATTTCTCAAATATTCCTATAACATTTTACAAGCTCCATGTAAAATGATCTTGCTAATAGTAATGAAAAAAACATTTTTTATATAGTATAAAACTGAAAATCTCATCCTTCATCGTTGATCTTATAACGACCTCCCTATTTTTTGTCCCTTTTATATTAAAAACTCACTTTCTTGATAAACTTATTATTAATGTCATTAGTCTAAAATATATATCAAGTCTCTTTATTTACTAAATCAAAGAATTTATATTTTTCCTTAATATATTGGTGAGATATTTTTATACAAAGCATGTAATAAATTAGAGGAATATCTAGGAATACACTAAAAACATTATGTACAACGAGGTATCTTAATATTTTTTTGTAAATGGTTCATGGATGACATTAATTTCATCAATCCAAAATAATGAAATTTCATTTGCATTTATTTTAAAAAAATTCTTATTTTATGCAATTTTTTCTCTTAACTAAATTTCATCTACTTAACAATTTATCCATAAATTTAATCGACAGTGTAGGAAAGAAGTAGTTTTTTTAGGAAAATTCATTTTTCAACAAAACAATTTTTTTTTTATGAAAGTAATATCTTACAATTAAAAAAGACAAGATGCCTTTAATGTATATGGAAAATCTACAATAAGCAAAACTAAACAAATGAAATTCTTAGCTAATGGTGGGTAGATCCCACATATATAAGGAAAGTAACTAAATTTGGGACCATCAATTTAAGTCACAAGTAAATATAGAGGGTAATTTTGTCTTCTTGGTGAATATTGGGAGGATTTAATCATGTAAGGGTGGAAATGGTACTGTCCTTTGAAAATTGAAATATTTCCTAACTATACTTACATAAAAGAGAATTTGAAGCATACACGGAGCATCAATTTGGCAGAAAACTCGATCGTTACGTGCGAACCTCTTCGTTCTATACATGATCTAGAGTGTACAGTGTTGTACAATGTTTCAAAATGTAATTCTAGTGGGGAAAAAAGAGAGTAAAACTTTGGCAAGGTCAACTAGAACTAGATCCTTTACCCTATGTATCATTGCCAGAGAAAAGAATATGAACGAAAAATGAATGATTCTTTCGCTCCTTTTTTTTTTTTTTTTCCTTCTTATTTTCTTGGGAGACGATCCACCTAATTGAAGTGCATCACGTTGGGCGCAAACCTCAACAGCCGATCCAAGGAGCTGGGCAAGAACTTCCTCGCGAACAAGTAGCACACGCTCGTCGCCTTCCCGTTGTACTCGCACCGCGTCCCGTACCCGTCCCTCAGCCGCTCCAGGAACTCGACGGTGATCTCGTTCCTCACGAACCGGTTCGGGTGGGGCCCGCCCTTCGACCAGTCGACCCAGGTCAGCGTCCGGTTCGAGTTGCCCGCCCCGAACTTCATGTTCACGAGGGTTGGCAGGTAGTGCTCGTCGGCGTAGCAGTTGTGCCGGCAGTGCCTCTGGAACAGAGGGAAGTAGGTCCGGTCGGACACCACCTCGACGGCGAGCCTCCGGTCCATCTCGAACCACTGCGCCCCCTTCCGCCAGTGGTGGATCTTGATGTGCGAGGACATCCCGGAGCTGTAGCGGCCGCGGCCGACGGGGCCTGGCAGGTCGTAGGCCTGGACGAAGGTTTGGGTGGAGTTGACGAGGTAGGAGTAGACGGTGGAGAAGTTGAAGAGCGGGATGCACGTCTCGGAGACCAGGACGAAGCGCTCATTCGCAACGTCGAGGAGGGCGTTGGCGAGGAGGCGCCGCTCAGCCTCTATCATGTTGACGTTTCCCCACGAAACTTCCTGCATTTTGTGAGGACAATTGACACATTATACAAAGACCCAAAAAAAAAAAAAAAATGGGCACGCTCAATCTATAAAAGATGTGATGGACAAAACCAATCATATTTTATAAAGTACATATGAACTTATAAAGGGCTTCACTCGATAAAATTTCTGAATTAATCCTACAGACTAAGTTCTTGCCTGTGGACCGACAGGCAGCTAAGTTTATCATCGGTGTCGGTGAACAACTTGTATTGTTATGTAGCTCTTTCTAATCATTTCTGTAAAGCAAATTCAAGAATGGACCGACAGGCAGATAAGTCAAAAAGGTCATGTCATGAGATCACATGCAATGAGATCACATGCGATGAGATCAAGATGGGAATGGTGGAACCACCGGGAGCAATAGATGGACCATCTTTGATTTAGCTGGAATTGGGCCCAATGTATTGAATTTCCCAAAACCAATATCCATGTGATGAAAAGCCCGAGATCTAACCGAAGCAATAACGTTTTTGACTACTCCGAAGATTCAATTCGAGATCACCTATCGTCTTCTTCAATGCGCTTGTACCAAATCGCAATCTAAATGAAGAAGCTCCAGATGGACCCAATTTTTCTTGGAATGCCATTCTTATTGACTAGTTAATGTGACGAAGGCTCTATTCCTATAGGGAAGAGTGCACATGCATTGATTGCGTTAGGCAAAGGGGGTGGCGGTTTCTTTCCATGTAGAAACCCTTCGCCTTCCAAACGCATCCGACATTCAAAACTGTTCGTAAGAAAATCATCATGTTGCCGTCAATCTCTTGTCTTCCGGCGAAGAGGACGCGCATGAGGACCTAATTGAATTATCTTTGCTCCCGGCTCGAGGGTTAGGGCGGCCACGGCGCGGCTAATGAATATGGCCTCAGTTGAAGAAACTCCGTCACACTTGCTATATATGACGTTGACGACGACAGCAATAACAAACAACTTTATGGAATTTTGACCTCACAATAAGTCAGGTCGGCTTCAATTAACTCTAGTGTAAAGACGCTAAACAATTTCGTAACTCGGCATCTCTATGCAATTGTTATTTTTTAGTTCATCTTTAGTTTTCTGCCAAGCAAACATGCATGTAATGCCAAAGCATATGAGCGGACACTAGGAAAATATATGCTGCAACCTTATGCAAATCGAACGGACTACTGTTGGTTGTAATATGTCTATATTAGACACACACACACACACAAAACAAAAGAAGAAGGATATGAAGACATGCATTTTCTTTGTCGATCTAAATCATATCCACTGAAAGCAAAAGCAGACGAAACAAAATTACTGTTTCTCTCACAATAATTGCGGCCTAAAAGCTCCAAAAGAGAGGTTTCTGTAACTTGACAAATGACGAAAAAGATATACGGCTAGAATTATTGCCAGAAAAAGTGTTATATGCGAAGCTGACTAACGGTACTGACCTTACTGGGAATTCTTCTGCCGTGAAACACCGAGTCTTCCGGCTCCGTCTCGTTCCACGGCGGGTTCGAGTGCACGTACACCGAGTACAGCCCTTCATGCCCCTTGAAGAAATTCTCCCACAGAGGAGCCAATGGAACAGGACCCTTGGCCAAGAACAGGAACGCGACCTTCGGCGTCCTCTCGAACGGGTACTCGGGAATCCGCGGGCTCATCGACGCCCTCCACAGCAGCTCGTCGTCCTCCATGTCGTGCGTGACCGGCGCCGGTTTCAGGTACTCCGCCAGCCCCACACGGCTGGCCGGTGGGGCTGGCTGAGGGGCCAGCGGCGGCGGCTGTAGCGACTGCGTTGGCGAGAAGTCGAGCCGGGTGAAGTCGAGGTTGAAGGACAGGTTCTGGAGATGGAAAGTGAGGACTATTCCTAGGGTTAAGCCGCACCCGAAGATGATGATGCAGGAGAGGACGTTGGTTAACTGGAGGTGTGAATAGAAGGGCTTGAACATCGAAGTCGGCAGATTTTGGTTCTGTTGACTCTTCATTATCTTTGCAGATCCTGGGAGAGAGAGAGAGAGAGAGAGAGAGAGAAGCCCTGCGGGTTTTCTTGAACTGTCCTTTATCGCCCTTTTTTGCGAATGTGGGCTTTAATGTTGTCGTTCGAGTGGCTTCTGAGCTATCTCGAAGAAACCGTGTGGAAGACACAAAGAAAGAAGAGTTGGGTCACATCAAGTTTTGTTTTTTTTTTTTTTTTTTTTTTTTATGGGAAAAAGGAGGTTTCTTTAGTGTAGATTCAAAGAGGAGCTTTCCTTTCGACGCAAGAGATGCTGCCCTCGAGGGAAAAGAACTGCTCCGATTGTAACCAGAAATGCAGAATTTAAGAACGGAGAGTATTATTTACAGCCTTGATGTTGGTGGATGAAATTGAAAATCATATGCTAAGATATAAATGAGAAAGAATATGAGATCTGTGTATGGTCCTTGCCCGACACACGGACCAACTGGAGAAAAAGGAGGGTTCGGTTCGGTTCGAAGAATGAATGAATGAATGTTGGGGTAACGTGCGGGGAACAAATTAAATCTCGTAACTAATAAGCTTTATGACAGATCGGTATAGACGGACACCACAGCTACGGTTACCATCAGGAGACATAAAATCAGATCGCAGAAATCAGAAAGGCGAACCATAACTGAATGCTCGGCGCCCGGCCCCTCCCATCACCAAAAAAAAAAGGAAAGAGAAGAATTTGTGCAAGAATTGACCAAGAACTGATGGAAGAACTGTGCAAGATATGTAAAGATCCAAACAAAAGTCTGATAAAGATAGAGGCGAAAATGGCGGGACGATTGATTCCTATCTTGCAGAGAGAGAGAGAGAGAGAGAGAGGGAATAGGGACTCATCCCTGTGAAGCTCTATTATATGTGCGTGCGAGAGACGGCTGCAAAACCATCGCTATAAGCCATCCTCGAATAGCGACGGCTTTCTAGACCATCGACTTGGACTTTGAACTTTTCAGACTATGTACTAATCTCTAGTTTCTGGCGGAGCCAAACCCAATTTTAGTTGGCAAATCTTGAATTCAAGAAACACCCTATTGATCTTATGAATCGAATAACCCTCACTATCATATGGGGTTTCGTTCAAGACAATAATAACGTGAGTTTTAGGGCACGAGGATCGGGAGCAAAACTACTGTTCAACGGTGTTTACTTTTCAAATGGCACCTCTAGAAAAGAAGGGGAAGCGAACCAGAAGCTGCCATGTGGGGCAAGAAAAGGTCAAGGCAAAGCTGGATTATATCTCACCAGTCGTTCCAGGGGATCAAATCGTGTTCAAATGGAATTGACTCCGATGGAAGCGTCGGCCCGCGGATAGAGCGCGATGGCCCCATCGAGAAAATGAGCGACGCGTTTCAATCCATTAACTCCAGCGCGTTACGCATTCCGCGCAAAATACACAGATTTGTTCGTGGGGATGTTCCCTAAGAAATTGGGGACTTGGTATGGAAAGTCTTGGACCTCCCCAGCTGCGCTCCCTTCCGCACGATAAGTTAGAAGATTGTTGCGATTAGAAAATCCTAGGCGTCCGAGATAAAGAGGAGCTCTTTTAAAATTCCTCATCGTGAATAGACCTCTGGAAGAAGACGCCACCGAAGCGACAGCTCAACAATCTAAATTATTTTCTATGAAATTTAAACATATGAAAATGGAATTAAATGAGTTGAGTGTATGTTGGAAAGGATTGGAGATAAACCGCGAACCCGATGGACGTATATCTAAGGGTCCAAGTCTCCTTGACACGGTAAATAAAAAGGAGGCTTATCCGATGGTCAAAAGTGCACTTTAGAATGTAACATCATTGGCGGCTTTTAGTTGGATCCAAGCGGTTGGTAGATCACAGGAATGGGTATCGCCTACCTTTATATTTACTTAATTTAGCATTCGAACGACTAATGTCCCACTCATCGAAAACACATATGTAGGAAAGTACATCACATACTCTAATACTATACTTGATTTAGTGGTGCTCTATGGAATCCCTTCGACTTCCTTCTTAACTAGCATGCGACACATGCTGTGCATGAGTAAGATTGAGTAATGTTTCTATGTAATATCGTTTGGAACTGAAATTTGTTTAAACTATTTTGTATACACGAGTGGTGCGAAAAGCATGGGAATTGTCCTGTAGCAATAGAACAACTACGTTATTCCAAATGATTAGTAACATACATGATACACCAATTATAGGACAATTGACCATGTATTATATAGAAACAATATAAATTATCATCTCAAAAGTTTTGGAATTTTCTTAACACGACTATGATGAGGGAGTGTTATAATTGAGATATATAAGTTTAATCATTTCGAGAATATTATTTGTTTAGATGAATTTTCTTAATTTGTTGTAACGACCATCGATGAATTGCTTGTTTATTTTTATTTTTTTATTACATGAATTTATCGTTTTGGTCCCACCTTGATCGAACTCAATTATAGCAGGAATAAACCATTTATTTACTTTACTAATTATTTCTCACTAATGTCCAAGAAGTTGCATCTATTTCTTCCCCCCCTGATGTTTCAAAACTTCATCTACCAATTTTTCTTCTTACTGAAATTTCGTTGGTCATTTTGGTCATCTCTTGTCACCCTCATCCCGACGTATCGATGTGATATACGTCATTTCTCAAGGATATGAGGCATTCAAGATGTGTCCTCAATTTAATCTCGCATTCCTTTCTTTATCAACTTAAATTTTTATTTGTACACGTAAAATCTTCTCAAGAATAACATGTGAATGAGTTATCTAAGGCGTGTAGTCCTCAATTTATTCTCAGATTCCTTTCTTGATCGACTTAAATTTTATGTACACATAAAATCTTCTTGGTTTTTCAGCGAAAATTGTTTGAAAGCTACCTCCTCCACATTAAGATAAATCTTTGGCTACTGCTAGAAAATTTCCTATTTCATTGCCAATCTTTTTTTCTTTTCAATATCGGTCGGTTCGGTCACTAACAATTTTTGATTTAAAATGAATTTAGTCATTTTTTAATTATGAAGATTAATCAATTTGGCATATTTTAGGTTATTTAATAAATTAATGAGTTAAACCTTGTTTAGTGCTGAAGTTCAGTTTCTTAACCTTGCGTGTTCATATTATGCTGAAAGCTTTTAATTTTGTTGATCATGTGTAGTTTATTATGATTCTAATGTTGCAGAACTTTGTGGCATATCCTTTTTGTCTCAGAAGTGAGACAAGCACCACCAATCGAGAGGACCCCATGTCGAAGTCCTCATTTACTTCTCCAAGGAGTACAGCATATCTAATTAGATTTCTTTTGGAAAATTGTCTGAAAAAGGAAGTAAAATTATTAAACATTTGACTAATTCAGCTCTAAACCTTTCAATTGTATCGATTTAGTCATGAATATTTTTACAACTTTCTAATTTAGTCCTAAAATTTTCGACAATCCTAAAATTTTTGATAAATTACCAATTTATTCATAAACATCTTAACGACTTGTCAATTTAATCATTCTAGTTAATTTTGACCGGAAATCGCTAAAGCGGGATATGTTACTCAAACACATAGATTCCGAACAAACACCTACCTATTCTCAATCGAAATTTCCAAAGTTCCGTTTTTCTAATCATTTAATTTTTCATGATAAATTTTAATAAGTCTAGTACGTACGTCAAAGTGCGTAAGCATACTAGTGCGACTTTATAATAAGTCGAACCCTAGCCAATTCTAATATATATATATATGTCAAATAAAACTTCTTAGTCATACTTTAATTCAGTCCAAGGGTCAGAAATGGCATGAAAGATGTCCAACGCGAGTGCGAATACCGTTTGCATGCATGCATGCTTTTTGACCGAAGGGAAATAACCTCCGCACAAGCAAAAAGACAAAACTAAGGTCCGAGCCGACGGCTCTGACGTTAAGCAAACGATTTATGCCGTCATTGCATCTAATCTGCTCCTCCCACGTTGGCAATGTGTGGAAGGAACTCGATTTCGCTTCCTCAAGTCAACAGAAGTTGGCCGACGTAGAATGACTGGAAATTACCAAATGAGGATGGCAATTATACAACGAAACCTACACTAAGCGTGAGGGTTGAAGTTTAAACTTTGTCCGAAAGATCGATTGAGTAGTAAAAGTGGCTTTAGACTTTTGTTCATTAGGGAGGGGAAGCTCAATCTAATTGCTGCGTAACTTTCGGATCGCGCCGAAATGTTTATTGGCGAGTCTTTACAGATCCCCTAATTCATGCATGGATGACTTGCCTTCCGTTCCAGATTCCAACTAGGGATGGCTTACAAGCAATTGATAACTTTAAAAGGAAAGAAATAGTCAAACTGAATAGTTAAAATAAAATTCGCATCTCACCTACCCTCATTCTATTATACCAAGATAAGGAAACCTGCCATACAACAACTATTCTCATTCTATTATACCAAGATAAGCAAACCTATCTTATCAACAACTATTGAATCTACCTTTACGTCGCGACAAAATGCCAATTCTTCTGTTTTATCTGTGTTTTGATTGATTTTCTCAACATATCATTTTAGATTATTGATATTCATTGAAACAACAAGAAGGTGCTAGGCATTCCATCTTGTTTGATCTAATAATCTCTTGAAAAAGATTGGTTTGTGAAATTAGTTTTATGTATTAATGCAATCGACTCTTGTTAATTGCTTGAATGTAGCACACTTAGTTAAAACTCATCCCCGGTCATAACACCACTCCACAACCAACAAATTAAACAAGTTTTTTTTTTTACTCTTTAGGACTTCTCCCCTTCCTTTTCTTGCATCGATCCGTGCATGCTTCTAACATTTAACCACAGACCTCGCCATGGATGGACCCTAGAAGCCCGATAAGGTTATAGGCCCGCCCATCGACGAGGCGGCTGGAGACGGTTTTCGTGCCCGTCAGGCCAGGCCCAATAGAACTCTGTTTAGATTAATGATCTTGAGCAAGCTACCCCATTCCCATGTTTGGTTTGACTTGCCAAAGTGTTGATCAAATCTTCTCAACATTTAGAAGTAATTTCTTGGCCATAGGAGAATATTCTTTAAATTCTCAGGTATCAAAATCCAGAAAACGAGTCCTTTGCAACAGTCAATGTCAATCGCCCCGAGAGAACCCAGGAAGAGGGGCATGACTCGACTCCAACGTTATCCTGTCACCTCCATGCGCAGCATCAGTAACTATAAGCAAGCATCTGTCGTCAGTCATGGACAAAATCATGGACCTCTCTCCTTTACTCCCACTTTCTTCTCAGTATTGCGTTCACACTCATCCCACCATCGCCTACTCCCTCTTTTTGGCAAATCCTTCGTGGGCTTCAAGCCCACCAATTCTCATTGTTTATTAGAATTGTTGGGTACTTATTTTCGCATCTGGTTCTCAGCTGGATCTCCTTCCTTCCTTCCTTTCTTCCTTTCTTTATGCCTAAACACTGGAATTTTAGATTCTGGGTGCGAGACCTAATTCTAATGCCCGATCAAGAACACATTGCAGAAAGGGGAAAGGAGGAGTCTTTTAAAAAAAAGGAAAAATACAGTCTCTAACGACGGCGGCTGCTGGTTTTGTATCGTCTAATCGGACGAGAAATTGCTAGAAGCTTCTCCCACTTTGCTTCATGGTTATCATGATTCCATGAAACCATGGCTCGTGGGCATTTTTTTATTGTTTGAAGACGAAGACGTGCATACCACTGGCGGCCTCCAATATATATTCAATGAGCTAAGTTGGATGGTGGTTAAGTGGTCTCGAACTTTTGCTAAGTATAACATCAATTCCTTTTCCCAATTTTCCCACCTTACCATTAGTCAAAGCAACTGAAATGGAATAGGCACCACCAACGCCAATGAATAAATAAACTTGAACGAGATACCCCTGCCTTAAATGGGAAGATTATTGTATAATTTTTTTTTTTCAAGTAAGTGCATTATCTTCACAGTACAAAACGTCATTGGGTCCATTTCAATAATAGGCCTAAAGTCTCTACTTAATCGATTTCATGCCATAGCTCTATTACTTTTGTATCTTATTTTCTTATCTAATGATGGGGATAAGTGTACTAAAAATTTTAAAACTTGTCTTCAACGTGCAATTGAGTCCTAGACTTTTAAAAAGTGTAATTAAATTATAAAAATTGTCAAGAAAGTATAATCGCATTCTAAAACTTTCAAAAGTTCAATCAAGTCCAAAAATTTGTCGAAAAAAAACAATTAAATTCTAAAACTTGTCAAAAAAGTATAATCGCGTTCTAAAACTTTTAAAAAGTTCAATCAAGTCCAAAATTTGTCGAAAAAATACAATTAAATTCTAAAACTTTAAAAAAGTGAAATAAAAAAAAAAAGGACAAAGATTGGACCGATTTGACAGGTTATAAGACTTAATTGGACTTTATGAAAAATTTAAGACTCAATTGTATATCGTGATTAGTTTGAAGATTTAATTACACTTTTTTTTTAAAAAAATTTTAAGACTCAATTGCATTTTAATAATAAATCTTAAGACTTCCAATACATTTATCCCTGAAAAGGGTTGACTTTTAGTAGTTTAACTCTAGATTCCATCACATAACTCACTAACATTACTCTCGCTATAAAGTGGGTCTAATGATGATATTCCCCGTTTTAGTCTATTGCAAAAAGGGTGCCAAGGGAGAGATGCATTAGGGGAGGAAGATGCCAACAGAAAGTAAGAGAGAAAAAGGGAAGGTGGATCTACTTTCGGAGGCTAATCTACACGATTAGTGGCCACTTGCATCGATGGTGGAGCGACCACGATCGTTAGGACAAATTCTAAATTATGATTTTCTTATTCGCGAGTGCGTGCCATACCCGCGCATGACACGCTCGCGCAAATTGTTTAATGCCCGTTTCGTCAGAGGGTAGGTCTGAGGTCTGGTTCTTGCTCCGATTAGCGACTCACTATATACAAAATTTATATGTCCTTGTCCATGGAATCGATGGGCTTTCATGCTACTGATATTGAAATGGTTGACTCCATCCATATTTTTCAGAGAAGCGCCACAAAACGTGGCTCAATCGCCGGAGAAATTACTAAAAAAATCGTAAATTTATTGTATCTATATTAATTTAGTTCAAATATTTCATTTTGGCCAATTCAATTTTAAATCTTTTAACAATTTGCTAATTGAGTTATTTCAACCAATTCTATTAGGAAATCATGAATGTGGAAGTCAACTATCCTATCTGAACCGACGAGATCCGATGTGGACAATTTTTATAATATTCTTTTAAAAAGAAAAGAAAAATAATTTTTAAATTATAAAAATTATTCACATTGGTATTAGTCATATTGTATAAGACGGTCGATATCCATATCGGCGATTTCCGGCTCATAATTGGCCCGAAGGACTCGAATGAAAAATTGTCGAAAGCTTCCAAGAATAAATTAAGTTAAATTAACATGATCAAGTCCAATCGGCGCAAATGCAATAAGCCTTTCATTTGGAATTTTCCTCCTAAACGGCCTGTCCGCGTCAGGCGCCACGTGCGGCGCGAACTGGGAAACGTGCCTTCCCTTATTTGTACCCGTCGCCCGTTCCCTGCCTCGCCATGGGAGAGAATCCACAGTTAAAAACAGAGGAGAGCCTAGAGAGAGAAAGAACGTAGAGGGAGACTGAAAACGGCAGGCCGAATCCAGGAGACGCGAGCACACAGACGTTGCGAACTGCTCCTCAGCGCCTCCCCGAGCTCGCGCATGTGAGGCATGGCGACTCCTCTGGCCGGGGCTCAGCCCCCGCCGCCGCCGGCGGAGACGACGCGGCCGCGACGTCCGGGCCCGCCGGCCCCGCCCGTTCGATGAAGTCGGTGCTCGAGTCCCCGATCTTGATCTTCCTCTTCTTCCACCGGGCCATCCGGTCCGAGCTCGATCGCCTCCACCGTTCCGCCACCGCCATCGCCGCCGGCGCCGGCGGATGCGTCGGCGGCGGCGGCATCGGGCCTCTGTCGGAGAGGTGCCGCTTCCTTCGCGCAATGTACAAGCACCATTGCCATGCCGAGGACGAGGTTAGCTGCATTGCCGCCGTTTTCGCTCCTTTTTGGCCGTTTAATATTCGGCGGGGTTCGGTTTTCGTCTTTCTCTCGTCGTTTTGATGGCGTTCGTGTTGATTGGATTTGGTTTAGATGGTAGCCGTCGAATCGCAGTAGTTCCGAGTTCTACGAATTTTCCGTTTTTGTTCGCTAGCGATTTCCGCACTTGTGGTTCTACGGCTTCGTTGCTCAGCAAATGAACTGTTCCGCTTGTCGTGGCGCAGGGCTTGTGGCTGAATTGCGACGATTTAGATCGTGACGTCTTATAATGCTTAGATTATGTGCTGTGTAAATCTTTCCTCCATTCGTATGCCGTAGTGTTCGAATCAGGTTTGCCTTCTTACTCCCCGAGGAAGCTTTATGCTTTTCGTTTGGCCTTATAGTTACGAGGGCAATGAGTGAAAAAGAAAGCACTCGCTTTCGTTTAGAAATCGAGGAAAGGAATGTCCTGAAGAGTCAGCTTACAACAGATTCACAATTCCAGCAGCAGGGATACCGTAGAAATAGCTCTCAGAAATGTTGAGAACTGCCCATTTCTATGCACTTCTTTTGCTCTTGTGAACAAGTCTAGAATTGAACTCTTGTGGAGTTCTTTACAATCCCTTGGTAGAGGATCGAGGGGATGCAATGTCTTAGATTAGCAAGTGGAAGCATCCAATGCACAGATCACTTTTTGTGGCCCCTATCTTCAACTAAGACAATCCCTGTCGAACTGCGTCAAGTTCCACGACTATGCTAGAACACCGATCCCAAGATAAATATACGATTCAATTTTTGAAAGTTGGATACATGTACAAGGCCGAGAGATATATATTCTACTCCACACCACCTCATCTTCAAATGCTTATTTGGTTGGACATTGAGTACTTGGTACTTGTTTTCTTATATAGATTCAGGTTTCCTCCTGGGCAATACAGATTTCGCTTTTGATGAAATTTCTTAAAGTGAGAAACATTCTGCAATTGAGTTGACCACCTCTTGCATGAGTGACATATATTTACATGTTTTGACTTCATGAAGTTTAATTTCTTTCTTAGCTCATAGTTTTAGTTGTTCCCTTTCACAAGGCTGAGATTTTAAAGGAGCATGGTCTGAAATGATAATCAAAATAAAATTGCAGATTATTTTCAGATAAGTTAAAGTTCAGGGAAGCTGGAATATACAATATGGAAAAGCTAAAATGCGCAGAAACACCAAAGGCGGTTGAAAAATATTTTGTCAAAGGAGAAAGGATCGAAGTCATGTCTAGAGAAAATTTCATAGTTTCACCTAACAATACAAACATATTTACTCAGTCCATACAATAATGAATATAGAAAGAAACTAGAGAGAAGATAGCAGCTTCTTAGAAGTACTGTGTTGGTATTTGCGTCGCCTTATAAAGGAAGTATGCGAATCTGAAGCTCTCTCACTCTCCCCCCTCCCCCCCCCCAAAAAAAAAAAAAAAAAAAAAAAAACAAAAAAACCCTTCTCTCTCTCTCAGACAAGGGGGTAAGTCCAGAGTGGAATAGTCTCTCTGAGCCTGTACCCTTCAAGTCCTATGGTCGTGACTGTCGTCAACTTGGTAAGATCCTCTGACCCTGTCCTTATGGACCTGGTGTATAAAAGTCCTGCCGTTATAATCTACTTACTTAGTACAGGACTTCTGTGCCATACATGTGGTTAACTGTCCTTAATTTGCTTATGCATTGCCTTATTCCAAGTGGATGGTGCAAAAAGATTTAGAAGGAAGGGCAGCAAGCTTAAAAGTAGTTAGGCCATGTTAGACTTGACAGAACACTGTATTCTGAAATGGGAAGGCTTCTCATGCAACTTTAATAGTGCCATGAAGGTTCTTTTAATATGTGAAGAGGACCTTTAATTGAGACTTGGGTCTCTGTGGAAGCATAGAGACTGCATTCATATTCTCCTGCATTTAATATTGATTTTTTATTATCAATGATCTCGATTTGTGGTCTTTCCTCTTTCCATTTGCCTTTTTTTTTTTTTCGTGGCTCTATATGAGATATGGCTTGAGATTCTGAAGTTACAGCATGCATTGGTGATGTTTCCAGTTTTAAGTGTAGGTCATATTTCCAGCTCTGGATATACATGTGAAGAATGTGGCCAGGACTTACTCCTTAGAACACGAAGGAGAGGGTTTTTTATTTGATCAGTTGTTCGAGTTGTTGAACTCACAGATACAAAATGAAGAACACTACAGGAGGGAATTGGCCTCATGCTTGGGAGCTCTTCAAACATCAATTAGCCAGCACTTGTCCAAGGAGGAGGAACAGGTCTTTCTGTCCCTGATGCATCACCTTTTTAGAGTGGCCATTTAATGTATTGTTTCTCCGATTATTCACTTATGCTCTTTATCTATTTGACATCTTTCTGTTTTCATTTTTCCTTTTATATGTTAGTCTTATTTGTCAATGTGTACTGCAAGCTTTTTGTTGATGGATTCCCATGCAGTTTTTAGGAAGACTAATTTTGATGGCGTTGATCCTAAGGGTTTTGGAATTACTTTCTCTTGGCATGACTAACTTTTTTAGGTTCTTCTTCAGTTTATTCTAAAATTTACTTTGTATTTGGAACCACAATACTAGTATCTCTGACTTGCTTTGGTTGTTGCAGGTCTTCCCTTTGCTTATTGAGAAGTTTTCCTTTGACGAACAGGCATCATTAGTATGGCAGTTTCTGTGCAGCATCCCTGTTAACATGATGGCCGAGTTTCTTCCATGGTTCTCCTCTTCCATATCACCTGAGGATTATGAGGATATGCTTGAATGCTTGCATAAGATAATCCCTGAAGAAAAGCTTCTTCAACAGGTGAAAATAACCTGAGAGTGGTGCCATATTCTTCATAATTTCTAGAAACTGGCTGACATTAAATTTTCTCAATGAAGGTTATCTTTTCCTGGATTGAAGGGGTGAAAATGCATGATTCTGGTAAGAGTCATGGGAACATTTCTAACTATGTCCCATCATTTAGCAATTCTTCTGAGGATGACAACTGTGCGGTTAAATCTTCAAAGAGCAGTAAAAGGAAATTTGAAGAGGTGAAACTTGAACCTGCTGATTCTGTTATGATTCATCCTATAGATGAAATCTTGTTCTGGCATAATGCAATAAGAAGAGAGTTGAATGAAATAGTTGAGGCAGCCAAAAGACTCCAATTTTCTGGAGGTTTCTCTGATTTATCTGCATTTAACAAGAAGCTGCGTTTTATTGCTGAAGTTTGTATATTTCACAGGTATGGTGGTCTTTATCTTATATTAGTATGCTTATCGTTCTTGATGGGGTGGTATGGGGTCTCAGCAATTGTTGAATCTCCTCTCAGAAAACATATTTTAGGTGACTGGATTGGGTTGCGAGGGTTTTTTTGTACTTGGTCAAAGCCTTAAGCAATTTAAATATCTCATGGCGGTATCTCTTTGTAACTGGTGCTCTGTTGTTGCGGTGGAGGTTTTCTCCCATAGAAAATATGGATGCTTGAGCAGCTGCTTTGTGGAGTCAAGAGATAATTTTTCTTTCATGAGTGACCTGCTTTATCGTTGATTTTGCACACAACATACATTAAGGGTCCCTAGGAGTAATTATAGCATCAGTCGATGTTAGTTTCTGAGAGAAAATTGCAAATTTTGTTTTTGTTTTTCCGCATCAGTCTCTTGCTGTGCCTAGCTTCCTTTCTCTTGCTGACTAACTTTACTGGTTTCCTTACAGATCAATGTTCTTAAAATTCAGCTATTAGAATTTCCTTTCGACTTGAATATTCTTTTGGCTGGAATGTCACTTGCAGACTCTAAGCTTTTCTTTTTAAATGCAGCATGGCTGAGGACAAAGTTATCTTTCCTGCTGTAGATTTGGAACTCTCTTTTGCTGAGGAGCATGCTGCAGAAGAGATACAATTTGATCGGCTTAGGCGTTTGATCAAAAGTATTCAGACTGATGGAGCCAACTCATCTTCTGCTGAATTTAATACAGAGTTGTGCTTACATGCTGATCAGATGATAGATTCCATCAAGAAGCACTTCCAGAACGAGGAACTTAAGGTGTGCATACTATTTTTAGATAACCTAAAATTTCCCAGACAGGACATTTTCTCTCAGATCAATTAATCGAAGACAGTATAGCTTGTATATGTCAATGGTCACTTGTTTTCCCTATGTTTTCCCAAATAGGGATCTAAATATCACTTTCCCAGGTACTACCTTTAGCCAGAAAGCATTTCAGCCCCAAACAGCAGCAAGAACTTCTGTACCAGAGCCTATGCTTGATGCCATTGAGATTAATTGAGTCAGTCTTACCATGGCTGATTGGATCCCTGAGTGAAGAAGAAGCACAGTCATTTCTTCAGAATATGCATATGGCAGGTAGACCCTTGACCTTAATTGTTGGAAAAAGTAAAAGCAAAATTGCTCTTCAAGCTTTCTGTTCGTTGTGTCTAGCCTATTTGTAACTGTATGTGGCTGCAGCTCCATCGTCAGATTCTGCACTGGTTACACTTTTTTCTGGTTGGGCATGTAAAGGCCACTCCAAAAAGTGTTTGTCTTCTAGTGCAACTGGATGTCCTGCCAAAAGATTGACAGGGAGCAGCATGGAGAGAGATGGTCTATTTTGTAGGTTTGTTTCATTGTCTTATGCTGATGACTTAACTTCTCTTGGTTGTGAAGATGAGGCACCTATTTTTCAAAGGCTAATCAAGCAAGGCAACAGATTTTGTCACAGAGACCATGACGCTCATCAAATTAGAGGACTTCAATATAGCAATACGTTGTCTGGTGATGATCAAACTTGTGTACCTAAGTTAGGAGTGAATTCTAATAAGCTCGGAGTAGGTTTTCTTGCTGCTGCAAAATCAACAAAAGCTTTGTGGTCCTCATCTTTTGACAAATGTGCCCCATTCCTCAAGTCCAGTCTTTTTAACTGGGAAATGGATATATGCTCTGCCGAAGTTGGAAATGCTAATCGTCCCATAGACAGCATATTTAAATTTCATAAAGCCATCCGCAAGGACTTAGAGTATCTGGATGTTGAATCTGAAAAACTAAAGAATTGTGATGGCACTTTCCTAAGGGAGTTCACCGGTAGATTCCAACTATTGCGGGGCTTATATAAAGCCCATAGTAATGCAGAGGATGATATAGTATTTCCAGCTATAGAATCCAAAGAGACTCTTCACAACGTGAGTCACTCCTACACTTTAGACCATAAGCAGGAAGAGAAACTTTTCGAAGATATTTTGGCTACACTTTCAGAGCTCACACAATGTCATGAATGCTTGAACAGTGAACTTTTGTCAGTTAAATCAGATGGAAGAAACCTTTTGTCTATTTATCACTATGAGACCACGAGTAAGTACGCTGAGCTTGCCACCAAACTTCAAGGCATGTGCAGATCCATCAAGGTTACTTTGGATCAACATCTTTTCCGAGAGGAACTTGAGCTATGGCCATTATTTGTTAAATATTTTTCAGTTGAGGAGCAAGAAAAACTAGTTGGTAGGATAATTGGTACTATGGGCGCAGAGGTTCTCCAGTCTATGTTGCCATGGGTGACTTCTGCTCTCACCCAGGAGGAGCAAAACTATGTGATGGACACGTGGAAGCAGGCAACTAAAAACACCATGTTCAGTGAATGGCTTAATGAGTGGTGGGAGGGAGCTGCTGCTACAACTTTGCATACAGCTTCATCAGAGAGTGGCTCGTCTTTTGGTATATTGTGAGCTTTTACTATTCTCTTGTGAATGTGCTTCTTGCTTATGCACCAGCATTGAGTTCCTGCAGTTGACATTCTTCTGCTATATCACCAAATTGGAACTTAGATATTCATAATTCCAAATTTTATTGTATCCACACTTCTTAGGTGGTGATATTTGTGGAAGCTTGGATCGTAGTGAAACATTCAAGCCTGGATGGAAGGATATCTTCCGAATGAATCAAAGTGAACTTGAATCAGAGATAAGAAAAGTTTCTAGGGATTCAACTCTTGACCCAAGAAGAAAGGCATATCTTATTCAACATCTGATGACCAGGTTCATTTTCAATGCCAACATATGCGCTTCATCTATTCATTAGCTTCCCCTTTTTCTGACATGACTGAGTGCAGTCGCTGGATAGCCGCTCAACAAAAACACCTGAAGCTGTTGCTGAAAATTCTACAAGCGACGTACTTCTGGGATGTTATCCATCATTTCGAGATTCAGAGAAACAAGTGTTCGGTTGTGAGCATTACAAGAGAAACTGCAAGCTTCGTGCTGCCTGCTGTGGCAAGTTGTATACATGTAGATTCTGCCATGATAATGTCAGTGACCATACCATGGACAGGTGATTTCATAAAATTTTGTGTGCACCATCCTAGGATGTTCTATATTGCACACTAGAGTGCTCACAGAATTCTCAGGGTCTCGCTCTTAAACTTGGTGTTAAATCGAGCTGCAGGAAAGCCACTGCTGAAATGATGTGCATGCATTGCCTTGAGATTCAGCCAATTGGACAAATTTGTGCAACACCTTCATGCAATGGTCTCTCAATGGCAAAACACTACTGTAGCATTTGTAAATTTTTTGATGATGAAAGGTACAGACACTTTCTACGATATTATTAATTATTTCTCTGAGTTTTTTTTTTTTTTTTCTCTTCTCAGTTACTTTTTATTATTTGGTCAATGGTGTTAAAGAAGTTGCATTCTTCATGAAGTTCTGTGCAATCGAATTGTCTCTCTTTCCACACATGCATTTGTGTCTCAATTGCTTATCCAAAACTACATTAACCGTGAATAGTTGTCTGCAAGGGGATTACGGCATGAAAAAGATGATATACGGCATCTTTTTCCCTTGTTGGTCGATTATCTTTTGTCCCCATGTGAAATCTTCTTTATCAATCGTTAGCCTTAAAGGTGGGTGTTAACTGCAAAATGGAGTAAGAGTTTCTGCAAAGCCCAAATTCTCTAAATATGTTGGTGTATGTGGTAGCAATTTTGAATCTTGCTTGCGTAATGTTGTAATGGTCTATTGCTATTATTGTTATTATTCTTATCAAAAGTTTTAGTCTGATACTTCATGTATATCCAGAGCGTCCAAGCTAAGTCAGTTACCTAGCACAGAGTTTTGGTTACCAAGTTTTTACTGGAGCATCATTTCTGTTAATTCTGTCTCTGGGATCAACCTTGGCACAAGGCCCAAAATACATTCATACTACAGAATAATCTTATTTCCTTTTTCCCTCCAGGAATATCTACCATTGCCCTTTTTGTAATTTATGCCGTCTTGGGAAGGGTCTTGGGGTCGATGTTTTTCATTGCATGACTTGCAACTGTTGTTTGGGGATGAAGTTGGTTGACCATAAGTGCCGGGAAAAAGGTCTGGAGACAAATTGCCCAATCTGCTGTGATTTTTTATTCACATCGAGTGCAACTGTGAAAGCTCTTCCCTGTGGCCATTTCATGCATTCAGCTTGCTTCCAGGTTTCTCTCATGTTTGGCTCTGCTCAGGTCTAATTTGGATGTCCGTGTGTTGGTTCTGAAGATCTGAACATCGTGCTTCCTTATGTCAGGCATACACATGCAGCCACTATGTCTGTCCAATTTGCAGTAGATCCTTGGGAGATATGGCGGTATGAATATTAGTTGTTATATCCTCTTGCAGATGTTTAAGAATGTTGCTTTAGATAATTCCCATTGTGGTTCCTCTCAGTTATTTCTCTTAGAACTTGGATAAAGTTTTTCAAGGGTGCTTTAGAAAAGTCCCATCATGGCTCCTCTCAGTTATTTCTTGTAGGACTTTGACAGGGTTTTTTTTTTTTTTTTTTCAGTAATGTTGTCGGAAGCCACTCAGTTGATCTTGGATGTGTACTTCGGGAAAGAAAATCCTAATAGACTCATAAAAACCCTTTCTGTTATTAGAAAAGCCACCATATGATAAATAAGTGTCCAATTATTCTATGCTTATCCACTAACTGAGCATCGGAGGAATTTGATTTCTTGATCCTCAAGTTTCAATTTGAACAAGTATCAACTGTATGATTAGGCTGGGGGCGGACCATAATATTCACAAGCATTCCGGGAAGTTCAGTTCTCTTAATTTTCCATCACATGAATCTTACACAGTTAGCTAGCCTTTGCTTGCTGGAATCTCTTCATTATAGGAGGCCTCTCTCTCTCTCTCTCTCTCTTTTTGCGTCAGTCTCAGTGAAAACAGAACTAACATTAAATCTCTGTCTATTAAACGTTTGTACTTTTATATAAACTCGTGCTGATGTGTATTGTAAGTCAAGGGCAGTACCTCTTTTGTACAAGGTTAGAACACGCGATGAGGTTCTCATTCAGTTTCAGTCCTGTTTTTCATTGGGGTTTTAGGTTTACTTTGGCATGCTCGATGCATTGTTAGCCTCGGAAGCGCTTCCAGAAGAATACAGGGATCGCTGCCAGGTAAACATTTCTCTTCTGTTTCCTTAGATCTTTCGTGCTGGCGCAGCCTGTCCACTAGTCTTCAGTCGCTCTTTTCGGTGATGTAGGATATACTGTGCAACGATTGTGAAAAAAAGGGGATGGCGCCGTTCCACTGGCTATACCATAAGTGCGGCTTCTGTGGATCCTACAACACCCGGGTTATCAAGGTCGATACACCGCATGTGGATTGCTCGACATCACACTAGATCGAAATTTCGTGAGTATTTCCCGTCCATCCTTCTCACACATGGCAATGTACATCGTCTGCCATCAAATGGGAAATTGGTGTCGTGGTCCCTGCTTTTGTGTATGGCTAATCCATGCCAAAAGTTTGACTATCGTGCGATCAGTCCAAAAATGAAATGGAGAAGACCAAGAGCTCATTTTAGTCGCATCGAACATGGAAATAGAAGTCCAAGTGTAATGAATTTTAATTCGACTGTAATTGTAATTGTATATCCTTCTTTTTTGGCTTTCCAATTTTGATGTGAAGGCTTTTCAATTGTTCCCGTTCACTCCCATGGTCCCTTCCTCTAACCAGGAAAATGCCTAGTGGCCCCCTTTTTCTCTTGAAAAAAATTAAAAGTAAATAAATTTAATAATATCTTACCGAGCTTATAAGCTATCTACCAATAGCCAATAGAATTTATACAGCTAATTTGGGAAGGAATATGTACAACATATTATCAAAATGGACTTATCTGTTTATGGATCAAAAAGGGGGCTAGGAATCATCCTCAAATTTAAAAATAGCTAAATATTGCTATTGTTATTTATTTTGTTACTTTCAAAACTAAAAGTAAGAGTTCCTTTACGCATTTGACTATTGGACAAAAATTCTTTAAAACGATTTGATTTTCAAAATAGTCTTAGAAATTATTATTATTATTCGGCATTCTTGATTCTCGAGTCTTATAAAGTAAGTCTAACATATTATAGTTGCTTTGATTTTACTAAATGCTGAAAATATATTTTTAACGTCTAGTTATAAATCATGTCTATTTTGTCGTTAAAAATGATATTCTATGTAACTTGCGCCAGCAGAGTTTGAAATATTTAAAAGAAAGTGCTTGAAAATCACTTGCCCTATGAAATGGCAATATTCTCAACAATACTTGGAACCAATGTAAATGTTCAATGTGAAATTGACATATTGACATTTCCAAATACTTTTCAATCTCATTTAATGCGAGACTCAATACCATCCTATTCCTTTATCCCAAGTATAAAATGATGTTGATATATAATCGTCGAATATCGACAAAAATCCAGAACAAATCTGGAAGGAAGGGAGAATCGATCAATCACGTACATCTAATTCTTCCGAAAATGAAAGGACATAAGTAAGTTAAATTTGTCCACGAGATCCAAACAATGGCAGCTCCAATTGCTTTCTGCAACCCAGTTTTCCTTTTTTGAAAATATACAGAGCGAAATAATGTCGGATAAAAATAGCTCACGTTGACTTCAACGAGAAGATCTCGGTGTAAATTTCTTAAAATGACAGGGCGACCCCAGTTCCTCCGGATAAAACAAGAAGCAAAAAAAATCGAGACATTCGCGGGGAGAGGAGAGGGTGGGGGTCCCATCTTGGAGCTCCAGCTGACGGGCTTCCGACGTTCGAAAAACCCTAGAGCTCGATTCGCCGCCAATTCGATCCGATCTTCTTCTTCTTCTTCCTTCCTTCCCCGCCTTCGCTTCCACTGCCGTCGCGATCCGGCGGGACCTCCCGTCCGTCGAGTTCGCCGGGGCCCACCACCCTCGCGGCGTCTTTCTGGGACACCTCATTTCCCCGGCGCGATCTCCGAGGAGCGGAAGAAGAGCGAGATCCGATGCTTCGGATTCCGCGCCTCATCTTTTTGGCGGAAAAAAGAATTCGTGCTTTAAGTTGAATTTGGGGGGGGGGGGAGGGAGGGAGGTCCGTTCGTTTTTTGAATTCCCGCCTGGAGATTTGGGATGGAGTGAATCCAGGTGAATCGGGTTGATTTCGATAAGAGGGAGGGAGGGAGAGATGGGTCCGAAGGTGGAAGGGCCGTCGGCGCCGGCGTTGCGGCGAGACCCGTACGAGGTGTTGAATGTGTCCAGGGATGCGACCGATCAGGAAATCAAAACTGCCTACAGAAAGCTTGCTCTCAAGTATGGTTCTTTTTTTTTTTTTAACCCCTGATTTCTTCTCAATCCGTTTTTTCGTTCTCTCGGTGCTGTATGCCTGTTACTGAATAATTAGAGGTCGGCTTCGACGGATGAATGGAATTTAGGAGAAGGGTCGATGCTTTGTTATTGGCATTGCTGGTTCTGATGAATTAAAGGAAGTAGCTTTGTTGGAGTATGATTTTCGTCGCCGGTTTCAGTTTAGTAGCTTAATCTTATGAGAATCAGCTGGGAGCGCGCGAGTTACGGACTGGGTCTTGGCGATTGATTCGGACGCTCTAAGTAATTGGGATTTCCCAAATATGTGCCGTGGCATTTCAGGCGAGCGGACCAATTATGATGAAGAGGATGGCACGGGAGCTCCTCTTAGTGTTCCAGTCGACGGAACAACTGTAGGCGGAGTCTCATGCGCTTGGAGGGCCTGTTGATGATTTAGGACATGTAGATATTTGTTCGATTGATGTCTGGATGTTAAGCTTTCGATAAAAATGACTTCTTAGTTCCACCAAATGTTCCTATTTTTTAATTGGAATTGCATATCGTGTCTGTGCAGCAGTGATGTTTATGATAAGTTTGTTAGGACAAATACAACTGATGAAAAATGATGATCTTGGATCCTGTCCTTTATCTGGCTCGAATTATCATGCCCTAGATGCTTTTATCTCCCAGTAAATCATTTATGGAAAATGCCAAAATTTTTGTTCTAGGGTAATGTGAGTTAGTTGATGGCATATGTGAGAAAAAGATATTCTTTAACTAAATTGCCACCCTAGTATGATGTTAAACATATGCTTCTTGATCATTTTAGGCCAGATGCAGAGCCTTTCATTTGACAACGACAACAACCATTGTATAGTGCCTGGAATGCTTCTTTAAGTTTAGTCTAGTGCAATAATTTTGATATATTAACGTGACTCCTCAAGAGATCTTCGGTCTTAACCTTTAAAAGTGTATAATTTAATATGATTATTTCTTTAAAATTGCAGGTATCACCCTGACAAGAATGTTGACAATCCCGAAGCTTCTGAACTTTTTAAGGAGGTTGCATATTCATACAACATACTATCTGACCCAGAGAAAAGGAGACAATACGATAGCGCAGGGTTTGAGGTGCTTCAATTGATCTTGCTCGCTCTTCCCTGTGCACTTGTTTGGAAATGTGCTTGTGCATGTCCGCTAGGTGTATGAACGATCATGCGAATGTCTTAGCATGATGTGATTGAATGTTGCTTTTGGCATGTGAATTCCTGTGAAGTGCCTTTGTGTTGAGTGGGCAATGCCAATTTATTGTACCCAGCCATTTAAAATGCGGAAGGAGAGATTTTTTTTTTGGTGAGAGGGAGAGAGGGTGGAGGGGAGTTTGAACTGTACATAAGTGTGCCACCTCGCGTGCCAACATTTGATTGCGCTTGCTTCTAGTATATGTCTCTTGACTTTTGCTTTTTAATAAGGTGAGATATGATAAATTGTGAACTTATGAGGTTACACTAGTCTTGCAGAGGTTGTGTTGATTTAGTTTCAAAGAATTTTGCTAAAGATTGAGCAGTGTCTTCTAAGTGGTCCTGATCATGCATGCTATCTCCTAAGTTAGATTGTTTCATCTTATGACGTATGAATGGGCAGCTCAAGTAAGTCAGTAGTGGCAATTGAAGTTGTAAGTTTTTTTGCGAGATTGGAGCCAATTGTTCTCAAAGCTTAAGTTGTTGACTAAGTGCGTCATTTAATATTTAAACATTTTGACGCTCCCCTTATGCATAGGCTGGACTTTGGCGTAATACTAAAGCGTGGAAATACAGATATAGGGATGCAAATAAGGGTTCTGAAAATAATTGAACTTAATGTATATATTAATGCTTTATTTTCTGCTATTTTAGTTCATTTTTGTAAAGCTCATGCATGGAATTCATATAATATGTCATTCACATTGGCAGAGACAGATGCTGCTCTTATTTTGTGAAGAAGACACCTTATGGGGATCAGTGATGCATGGTTTCATAAAGACGGGTTAATATTTTCGTTAACTTAAGTTTGAAATAGTAGGCTGCTGTGCCCCCAGTAGATTTGGCTTGTTCTGTTTTCCTTTGAAATTTAGTTCTTGCATGGTTTTTCTCTGTAGCGTCCTTGTACTTTATCAATCAAACAATAAGATTTGAATTTCATATTCATGAAATAAATTAGGCTCTCGATGCTGAAGGCTTGGATATGGAAATCGACTTGTCTAACCTGGGAACTGTCAATACAATGTTTGCAGCATTATTCAGGTGCTTTTTTTCAGCAGTCTGGATTTTTTTTTTTTAAGATTCATTTGGCTCTTTTGCATCTCTCATCGTACTTGTCAACAGCAAACTGGGTGTGCCAATCAAAACTACGATCTCTGCCAATGTTCTTGAAGAAGCTATCAATGGAACTGTAACAGTACGACCCCTTCCAATTGGAACATCAGTCGGTGGAAAGGTGCTTGTTTTTGTTTATAAACTGATTGATCAGCATCTGTGAGAGCACATTCTTCTGATTTTGAATTATCATGCAGGTGGATAAGCAATGTGCTCACTTTTTTGGTGTAACAATTAATGAACAACAAGCAGAAGCTGGTATTGTAGTAAGAGTCACTTCCACAGCACAAAGCAAATTCAAAGTAAGCTTTTCACAGAAAATGTTGGTCTTAAATTTTTAAATTTTCTTGATGGTTTTGTTTCAGGGACTCATTTATTTTGTTCTTTGTTTGCTTATCCAGTTGCTTTACTTCGAACAAGAGGCCAATGGTGGTTATAATTTGGCCTTACAGGTACGTTACTAGTCTGATACCTTTCCATTTCTCTCTGTTTTGTCAAAAGGGGGAAAATGGCTTTTTTTGAAAGGGAAGGGCAGCTGTTGGTGTTTTAGCTGGGGGACTGTCCCAATCATGTGCTAAAACATAAAAAGCCAAGTTGCATTTTTTCCTTTCACATTCTTCAGTTTGTTGGTATCATGTTTGCGATCTTGAGAACATAGCCTGCTTTTAATTTTGGACTCAGCTAGTGAGGCTGTTACTGTTATTGTAGCTGTGATATGGTAAGAATGAATGATGTGATAGCAGCATCCGTGTTTGAGGATGAAAAGATGAGCTGGGGTTTTCTTAATAATGAGTTGCTGTGACATAGTGCAGTCAAGGGATGTTGTAAAAGGACCATGGCCCGTGGCTGAGTTAGATAAAAAATATTGCACCTGGAGAGTGAATAATTTCTGGGCGAGTGCTACTGCTACCATTTCCTTGCAATTGTGATTTGTTCTAGTCAAGTAAGAATCATGGGTGACCTGTTTATCGAGAGCTATTTATGAGGTCTGTAATAATGTTATCTGTGACATGCAACGGGCTCTACTTCTAGAGTTTTTGATTTATTTGGCATTCTATGAGATTATTTGTTTCTTTTTTTTTTTTTTCTCTGGTCATAAGATTATTTGTTCTTTATATAGGAAGACAGTGAGAAAACAGGCAAGGTGACATCTGCAGGAATGTACTTTCTACATTTCCAAGTTTACCGAATGGATTCAACTGTGAATGCAGTGCGTTTCTTTCTATTATTCCTCCCCTCATTTACTTTTTTCACCCCAGTTCCTATTTCTAATTGTTAGTGGTGGGCAGTTGGCGATGGCCAAGGATCCTGAAGCTGCATTCTTTAAACGGTTGGAAGGTCTACAACCTTGTGAGGTTTCAGAACTTAAAGCTGGAACTCACATCTTCGCTGTCTATGGTACGGTAGCTTATATATTGCTTTTGGTCTCTTCTGGCAACAGAAGTTGGATTATATTTAGGTGGATTAATACTCTTAAATTGATTCAGGAGATAACTTTTTCAAGCCTGCAAGCTACATGATAGAGGCTCTATGTGCAAGATCGTATGAAGAGGCGACTCAGAAGCTGAAGGAAATTGAGGCTCAGATATTGAGAAAAAGGACGGATCTACGCCAATTTGAGACAGAGTATAGGAAGGTGTTTTCTTCTTTCCTATGTTATTTCCATACTTATTGCTTCATGCACATTCTCATGATTTTATTCTGATACTTGTAGGCCCTTGCACGATTTCAAGAGGCGACCAACAGATACAGCCAGGAAAAGCAGACTGTATGTCTTTTTCTCTTCTTGGCTTGTCTTGCTCATTCAGAATCTGTGATTCTTCTGTAGCCATTTACATCGGCTAACGTGATTCGTTCCTTTGTTATTAGCATCTTATTTTGGCAGAATAACGATATCCTCATTTAGATGCTTGATATGAATATCTGAGGCCATCTCTCCTATGAGGGATCTTCTATTCAAAGCATGTTGCCTTAGTAGATGTGATTTTATGCACTGACACATACAACCATGCATTCTACATATGTCCGTTTAAGATTTCAGATATGGAAACTTTTGTGCTACTCACTTCAAAGATGCTGCAACTTTCATGCCATTTGTCATCCTTATTCCAAATGTCATTTTCTCCAATTAGCAGTTTTCCTTAAATCAGATGTCCTCCTGTGATATTAACCCATTAAGTCAAGTCTTTGATGGATGGTTACTGCCGCATTCTCCTTTCCCCCTCTTTTGGACATGAGGGATGATGTGACTCCTCTTCTCTTTAGCTGAATTAACTTATGGTATATTTTAGGTAGATGAGTTACTAAAACAAAGAGACGGCATTCATTCTTCATTCACTGTAACCCGGGTAGCAAATGGTGACTTTGGTAGCAGCGGTACTGCTGGTAATGGTACTAGCAGCAGCAGCAGCAGCAGCAACAGAGTTCCAGGTGAAGATTCGAAGATGGGAAGTCCAGTGGAAGATGGATCTGTTCAAGGAAAAGACAAATCATCCAGAAAGAAATGGTCGTTCAACTTTAATCTGAAAGGATCTGATAAAGGGGTTGGTTGAATTGTAGAATTGTATGGAGGGTGTATTTATATTCATCCAGCATTCGACTGATCTGGGCGCTACCTTGCTGTCTCTTAAGAGCTTCAATCTCATATTCACTTATTTTCGTCTTGTGGGTCTTTTTTTTGCTGTTTATGCAGAATCAATGTTGTTTATAGTGGCTATTAGTTGTATCTTGTTTTCATCTTCCCAGTGCTGACACGATGTAAATTGTATTAGGGAAAAAAGGCACAAAGAGAAAGAATGGAGAGGAAATGTGGTGCCTTTTGTAGTAATCCTTGCATTTACCATGAGTGTTGCTGTTCTTCCTATCATGTAACAACTCTAACCTGCAGTACAGTATATTGATCCTGAATGCCCGATATGATTTATTTCGATTATGGTTTCGGATAATGCCTCTGCCTGTCGGATTCATGATTCTTTGTATTCAAATCCCATTTGAGCAACAGTAGCAATGACTTCTTCCAAATGGGTCATGTATCTGAGGAATGCATCCTTCACAAAGTCTATCTTGTTAAAATTCTAAAAAGAAATCAGAAAGAAAAGAAAAGAACAGAGAGAAGTGAGGATTAGAACAGATTTTCAACCTTGTATTTTGGTTGTGTGATGCCAGGACTGAATCTAGAGATGACATTTGACCGGGAACCCTGCAGCTGATGATGAATACTTTATCAGTGCATCGATCTTGAGTAGTTAGTGATGAAATTTAATTATAGCGACAGGTCAAGATAGAAGACGAGCTTAGCTGTTGGGCTAAAAATCGGCCCAATGAGCGACTTCGATAATACTTTGTCGTGGGTCGTAGGTGGCCGACCAGTATTTGTCGTTTATTTGGGGACTTAAGGAAAATAAATAAATGAAGAAGAGGGACAGGGTTAAAAGGGGAAGAAGAAAAATCCTCCTATTTCCATGGCCTAATCCTACAGAGCCTCAACTTTAGGTTTAACCCAATGCTATCTCGAACTTCTTTTTCAGGAAAAAGTTACCAACTTTCACTGTAGTCTAATTTCTGTTCATGCATCAAGAATCACCATATGAAATAACAACAATCTCACGATATTGATAATCTCGAAAAAACCAGTGGTGATTCTTGAACCCTTGGACAGATTTGGGACTAGAATCAAAGGTTGAGATTTTTTTCGGATAAAAAATAAAAAAGTTTGAGTCGAAGTGGAATAAACTTGAGGCTGAGAGTTTCGTAGAGAACTAGCTCTTATTTGTATATATAGGTCATATGTCATAGCAATGGACTTGCATTATTTTTAGTGCAAGTGCTGAAGGTATGCCCTTTTCTTGATGTGCGTTCTTTCCTCTGAAAAAATAAAAAATTAAGGTGGCTGAGTAGATGTCCATTTAATTTCAGTTGCCTATTAGAGTGGCAACATTTTCCTATGTAACTCATCCACATAAAGAATTCTTGAGATGTATATAATATAAGCTTATAGGTTGGTCCACAGGATAAAGTTCCATATTTGTTGGTGCAAAGTCTTAACTTTGAGTTCTTCTTGAAGTGTTTGACAAGAAGAAATTCTTTAAGTTTTACTAAAACCAAATTGCATAACTTGTGACTCCTCCTGACTGTGCGCGTATACCTTTTTCGGTAGTCCAAATAACTATAGTTGATTTCTTTACAGCAAGGAGCCAACCTCAAGTCCTTTAAGTCGGTAAATTTAGGTTTCGCATGAAATATCTTGCCAACCTTATGCATATGAAAAAGCGTGAATCAATTCAAATGATTCTCCGATTCTTTTTGTTCCCTAAGTAACCTATTCGGGTCCACAAATTCCTTATTTCTCTAGCACCAATTCTCCTCTCAAGCTTTTTACGTGTTTTCTTACTCACGCCTTTTGTGTAACTAATAAAGGCGTCATCATTCTTCTCCGAAGAAAATATGAAGATTAATATTACATACACCATCAGTGTAACTTTTTTTTCTAGTCATCCCGCGTTCGTCATCAACACTCCGAGTAATAAGTACTTGCTAAAAATAAAACTACTCGTATCAATATTGAGAAGCGTGATATACTTACATTAAAAAAAAATAAAAATTACATAACCTTTATTTATTACACTCATCCAAAGGAAGGAGTCATCTTTTAGCTAAAGTTACTTCCAAGACTGAAATGTCAAAAGGTGTACATTGTACCGAAATGAAGAAAATAAGTGAATTAAGGTTCCATAGTAGACATCATGTATCATGAAGCTTAAAAGTTAATCCACTCCTGGTCATGTCGATTAAATTAAGGAGCTATTGACTAAGAACTCAAAGCGACATCTGGAGGATTTGACTGAGTCGACATGGTGACGAGGGCAAAGTGGCTTCAGTATAAAGCAAGGAGATTAAAGGCGACAGTCCTTCCTATTTAAATGGAATTTAGTCCTAAAGTGACACTCAAAATTTCATTTTTAGTAATTTCTCCATTCGGTGCATGCATGCGACGAAAGTCACGCTCTTTTTCCTTAATGGACAAGCCCGTGTGAAGAGGTGAAATTACAAGAAGGCCAAAAGCCTTTTTTTTTTTTGGGGGGGGGGGGTTTGGAGTTCATTACGCTCTGAATATTAAGAGAATCGGATTGATCCACCCTTGAGATCGACCGGGCGATAAGGGCATTTTCGTACTTTCGACCTTAGAAATCGAGAGTTGCGGATTTGATTCCTGTTTCCGGGAACTCAACTTTAAATTAGTGATCATAGCGTAAGTTATTTTACTGATTTTTTTTTTTCAAATAACCAGCTAATGACATTGGTCTCTCTTAAATTATAAAAAAGAATGGATGTGTATTGAACGGCTAATCCATATAAAGATATCACATTATCTCTCTCTTTTAAACACAGAAATTATTGTAGCTCTCCAAAAAGGATCATATATTTTAAGCGAAGTATTATTATTATTATTTTTCATCATTACACAATCTTGCAAGGTGTTTTATATTCCTTGCTGGACTGCAATTAATGTTACTATACTACTACAACCCCTAGAAACCTCCAATGATGTAGGGCTTAATTAGTTTATAAGCGCAAGGACTAAACCTAATTTAGCGTCTAATGAGGCCAACTTCATCGTACGCTCACCCATTAAATAAATCAAGGGCACGACTTTTTCTCCAACCCCCTCTCAACTGACTCGAACTCTAACTGCTTTAGACCGCAGAACACAGCTCTTGTCTCGACCCATGTCGAACGATACGGCCCCAAACCGTTTGTTTATTCAAGAACCCAAGTTGGATCTTCTTGGACTCTAGCAAGGGACAAAACCCATGCAGAATTCCAGGACACCGATTTAAACAGAAACTCTTGCTGATAAAATAATGATGATGATGATAACAGCGTTAATCCCATCATGTGTGGCAGCGACTATTAAATGCTTCGAGACCGTTTTTTTCTCTCTCTCTTTTTTTTTTTTTTCATGGGACGAAACCCCCCACATGCAGAGGAATAAAAAGATCAGTTGTGTTCCATGAGGGCCAAAAGATTCTGGTCGAGACTGGGGACATTATAGCTGAGGAGGATGTGGCAGCTGATCTGAAGGCCGAAGCTATTTGCATCTCCACGTGAAAGGGGTCGAGATGGGCAGTCGTGATTATATTTATTTTTCATTGCCTTGCTCTTCCTTCCTCCTCGGCACATGAGGCGAAAGAGGACAAGGGACTAGCCACTCAGGCCTCTTTTGTGGAGGAGTCACCGACATGGCAAGTGATCATCCATTCGCGGTCAAAACTGACTCCGCGAATAGGCTTATGGCTTCCACGTGTCTTGCACTTTGAAAGAGCAGAACAAGAGGGAAATAATGGAACGGATAATGACACGTGGGATAAGGAATCTTATCAATTTAGTGGGGGTAAGTTTAACAAGTAAATTTATGATTCTATAAGATAAACACATAAGTGGTCGATAGAGTTGAGGGCCTCGATTTAGGTCGCGAAGAAGAACCCTTATCCCAACTTACTAATACTCTCTTTCTTCTCTTTGCCCTAGCCATCACGATCACGCCGACCTAATTTATCATTCTAAAAGATAAACACGTCGGTGGTCGATATAGTTGAGGGTCTCAATTTATGTGACAAAGAAGAACCCTCATCCTAACTTACTAACACATCGGTAGTCGATAAAGTTGACGGTCACACATAGTGGATGTCAACTCGTCTAAGTCACGCCGCCTTTGGCAACTAAATTAATGTGTTTATCGTGTATACAAGCTAATTAATATTTAAAAACAAGTTAACGTATTGCATCATGTTGTGTTGGCCCTCGACAAACGTGATATGTTTGATAATCGTGTTGGTTGTGCCATAATTTTAACACAACATGGTGCGAATGGTTAGCCCTACTCTTTCCGACGCTACCTATCTCTCCTCCACGAGTGTGGCTCTCGCAGACATCTCTCTTTTCTTGATTTAGGCTAGAATCAGAGGTTGTGGATGGATCTAAGGTCCACGATTTGCAACTATGCTCATCGATGGTCGACGAGTGAGAAAATTATCCAAAAACTCATAACCTTATTGTACAGCAGTTAATTTAGTGTTAAACCTTTCAATTCTGTCAATTTAGTTATAAATATATTGTACAATGGCCAATTTAGTTCTAAACCTTTTAATTGTGCTAATTTAATTCTAAACCTTTTGACGGTTGTTAATTTGATCCCAAACCTTATAATGATTTGCCAAAGTAGTCTTTCGGTAATTTCCAACCAAAATTATTCGGAAGGACTATATTAGCAAATCATTAAAAGGTTTATAACCATATTGGCAAATTATAATAAGATTTAATACTAAAATGGCACAATGAAAGGTTTAGGACTAAATTAGCTGCCATACAATAGGTTTAGGACTAAATTGGCATGGATGATGGGTTTAGGACTGAATTGATTGTCGTACATTAAGTTTAGAACTTTTTGGACAATTATCCGGTCAGACAAGCATTAAGGCAAGGGGGGGAGAGGGCTACGATAGTGAAGTTTTCAACAACAGTAGAGACAAATGATGGCAATACAATAGGGGGCGCTTACTTTACTGTGGTTTAGACGTGATCTTTTGGGCAAAAGTGGAAAATAGAAAGAAGAAAAGAAGAGGGGAGAAAGATGCTAGACATATCTCCCTAAAACAAATTTACACAAAAATCTATCAATGGTACATGTGACGCCCTAGGTACTTCCAGCGCTACACGTGTCATATTTTTTTCTTTCTTATTAATTTATTCACAAGCGGAAGCACAACAAAATAATTACACAAGTCATATCATTACCTTACATACTTAATAATGTACATATGCATCACTTATAAAACAACATCACAATACAAATCACCTAGGAATGGCTCGATAACTCCTATCTCCGTTACCATATCCCTGCTTTCAAAAGCTTGCCTGTACAGCATTGATAGTATATTTAAGGATCGACAATCTCCCTCAATGTCGGCTTCTCAGCAACGTAACTAGAAAGACCATCAAAACCTCTAAGTGGTCCTAGCCAATCACCATCAAAGATTGCTTACCAAGCTATATACTTATGGGAAACCCACTTAGCAAGTCCTATGTGGAACCATACTGTAGTAGTACACTTAATATATGTAAAAAACATATTAGGCAACACAACATCCTCATATTCATGGCAGAAGAGCCATTCTACATGTCTGCAAAATAAAGGAAGAAGCCAAAGCCTCGCGAGTGAAACGTCAAAGTCTAAAGTAGTTCCCTTGGCAAAACAATTACAAAGATTGGGGGCAATATAATCAATGCATGAGTACATACCTTACTTTCTTTGCAAGTTCCTCACACGAATGCATGGTATTATCTACTCAATGCACATATATGGCATATAATTTTTTTAATGCATCAGTATCATTTGGTGCATTATCAACATGCATATATGTATATTCATGAGCATGCATCATCTCATCATCTTATTTGCACAGGGCATCCCGACACACGGGACATCTCAACTCCGAAACATCACACAACATGCCCATAGGGCATCTCACCATACTCATTCATATCTTAAACGTAGGGCATCTCGACTCTCGAGGCTTCTTGAAATATTCTCCAGGGCATCTTGATACACGGGACAACATTGCCACCCTCACGTGGACGATGACACTTTTCTTTTTCAATATTCAATGAATATACATGAAGATGATCAACATCAACATTCAATGCATCATGTTATTTCACCTAACCATCACTGATTGAACATATTCCATATCATAATTATATGCATTGCATCGTTTTACATAATCATCATCAAATGAATATATTCAATATTAACATTCTATTCATACTTTTTCTCGTATATAATGGATATGTATTTACTAAATAATGATTCTAAGGAAAAAAAAAAAACATGAATGACAAAGATATCCATATAATAGAAAGCATGAGAGAAATTTTTAATTTTTTTTAATCGATAACTATTATTTTCGGTAACTCGCTATAATTAGTAATTGGTAATTGCCATATTCGATAACTTGCTATAATCGGTAATTGGTAACTGCCATCTTCAGTAAGCTGCTATAATCAGTAATCGATAACTACCATCTTTAGTAACCTACTATAATTGATAATTGGTAACTGCCATATTCGGTAAGATGCTATAATTGATAATTAGTAACTGCTATATACGGAACCCGTTGGAATCGGTAACTTTCTCATTTTTTTGCCCTTTTTACACTCTTTTTCTACCAAAACACCACCAATCATCAAAGTTTTAACTCATAAAATCATCATATACAACTCAACATACCATCATCAAAATTCACACAAGTGAGGAACCCAACATGCTATCACCAAACTTACTTACACATGTTCATAAAACTCACATAAAATAAACACCCATCAAGCAATCAATTCAAGTACTCATTAGAACAACCTACCTCAGTGCCTAGAGATTTCACTTACCTTGATAATTGTTTGCGTAAAATCATAGCTTTAATTTTCCTTCAAAGTAAAACAAAGCCAAGATCAATGATTTTTGTCTTGAAAATGACAAACCCACTTACGAAGAATAGAGGAAATTAATGAGTTTACCTCATTCAAACCCAAAACAAACTTGATACTTTAATGAAATACGAACATGGGACCCCTTGCTTTTATTCTAGGAATTGAAAACAAAAGTCGAAAGAAAAGTAGGGAGTGATTGATGAAGTAATAGAGTGAGACCTTGTTTTGGGGTTCTCTTCCTCTTAAATTTTATATACGGTCATAACAAAAAATAATGAGGAGACGGGTAAACCATGGTTAAAGAATTTATTACTCATAGGTGGAAATCATTGAATCAAATAGTAGAAAGGGTATAAGTGTTCCAATAGAATTTCATGTGGCCTCTAGATAAATAGCTTAGACATGTGGCACATTCTCATAAGCTAAGAGAAGAGATATTTAGGAGGGATTCATCTCCTTTGACCAAGTAAAAAAGTGAGTAACCCTTGTATTAATGAACTAGAAGTTAATATAGATGAAATAGGCATAACATCAACAAAGGCTAAGTTCAATGTCTCAACTTGCCGACGGAAGAAAGAAAGAAATATAAGGTTCAAGGTCTCACTTACTGATGGAAGAATGAGCCATAGAATAACTTTCCAAAGTACCTTTTTTGGTTAAAATACCAAAGAATCAAGAGAATTGATACATAAATAAGAAAATCAATGTCCATTCTAAATATTGATAATTCCGAGAAATATTGGAACTTGTCAAAACGTTCAGAAAAACTTTCCGAACATAAGTTAAAACTTTTGAATCCATCAAAATATTTGGCAAAACTTTCCAAACGTAAGCAAATAATTAACCTAGTTAATTTCTAATCATTGCTCAAATGTAACAGTCATATTAATCCATCACAACCGAATTCCTACGTATTAATAAATGTAGGAATTTTCGAGATGTCACAGTACAAGTTTACAAGTTTAAGCTTACCTCCTTTGATGTACAAGATCTCTCTATGCGTATGTGTAGTTAGATCTCACTACTAATACATGTTGTATTCAGGTGGCGCCATTGTTCTTGGATGTAGATCAACAATCATGACAAAACAAGCCCAACATCCTCTCTTTTTTCGACAAAGGCGAATCAAGACTTGATAACATTTTTCTAAATGACTATGTTTAGTATTCTTAATGCATGGTAGATCACCGTCTAATATATAGTTCAAGTATCATAAACAATTAGACGAGATACCCCAACAATCGTGAATACTCTCTCCAGCAACTGTAGCAACATGACAAGAGTGTCCATATTTTAATCAAAACAGGAGGAAGTGGCATGACTGTTCTTCCGGATTGGACGGAAATGAGTATGTTTATGGAGCCGTCTATGTGTGTGCTTTCTTGGCAAAGCCCAAGCAACTTTCTCTTGTCTCATTGATTGACCAAAGGACCCTTTCTTCACGTACTTGTTTCACGGGTGTTTCTATCCTTCTCTTTTTCATTTAAAGTCCAAAAGCCATCTCGATGCGTTTCATTGGAATGGCATCATATTTTTAAAGACATCCTAGACTGAAATCTAGGCTTAGCTTCCTCTTAGATAATCATACAACGAGACATAACTTAATCAACTTCTTTTGGGGGGCGAGAGAGAGAGAGAGAGAGAGGGTCACTTCACATGACTTAAAGCTAACTCCACCCAAAGCCCTACCAATTTATAAATTAATTTCTCGAAAAACTTAGAGAAGTGGGTAGTGGCACTTGGACGACATGGAAGGGGCTATTTGTCACACCCACGTTGCTTCGAATATCGATTAAATATTCCTTTCTTTCACCGAACATATCCCTCGAAAGGGGATTTTCTCGCCAACTTGAAAACTAAGTCTACCGGGGGTTCCCTTTCTCTTTTTAAGCCCCTTTTTGGATCCTTCCAAAAGCAAAATGGTCGCACCAAAGAAACAAAAAAGCTGTGATTAGAAAGCTAATGGAGTCGCAACACGATAGGATTATGTCTCAAATAATCTACTCATCAACAAGACCTTACGTGCCCTCATTGGCTGGAATTCCTTGATAAGCACAACTTGGTGGGCCGCCACCCACGATTCGGGCAATCTTCGGAACGATAATATCGGCATCACTTCAATCAACAATGAAAGGAGAAAAAGCATAATCAACGTCTTTTTTAAAAAATTGCGTATTAGACTGGATGGTGGCAGCCATTACACAACCGAAGGTTAAATGCTAAACTAATGAAAGGGACCATTGCTGAGAGGACAGTTGTACTCGTACCAGCAAAGAAGGGGGAAAAATGCTGATTGGACAGTGCCATCATCACCCACACTTAGGGAAAAAAAATTTCACTTTCGATGTCGAGAGAGGCTTCTCCAGTAGGGTAGGGTCGATGCGGAAAGACTTTGCCACATGTGGTCCCTTTTGTTCCCAATGTGCGTGGGCCCGGACTTATACTTATAATCTTATAGTTAATGTAAATATATATATATATATATATATATATATGATTTATCATATGTTGGATGGACCTTCACATGTGTTTTCCTACATCAGTGGATAAAATCTTGTGCCTATGTCCACCCTCCGCATTCTGACAAATCTGTAGCTCCCTCTGCCATTTTTCTCGTCTCATATGTATTGTCTATTTTGATTCCTACTTAGGTATCTACCTATGATCTAGATATATGATAATTTATTAGACCAGACTAACCCCATTTCATAAAAGTTCATGAGATCCAGATTGGAGTTCTCATAATTTTTATCTAACCTCTTTATATGAGTTTGCACCATGATTGAGCATTTCTTGTGGATCAACAATACAAATGGATTAAATATGTAGGATTTCCTATCTAGGATGGTGTGTGTACTACGGATTTTTAAGTAATGTCTAAACAAAGTGGCCTTAGCTACATTGGTATAGAGGCATCGATCTCCGTGTCGTGGCCCTACTTTGGGTTTGAAATAAAAGTGATTTACGTGACTATTGTTTTGTTAGTGTAAGATTCAAACTTAGCGAAGCAGATTAATGCCTCTAGCTATATAGGTAGAGAAGTTGAGAGATGACAAGTCTTGAATTCATGCTCCACACTGCTGTGGTAAAAAGTTCGAGAAAGGATGTACTTTCTAGCTAGTTTGAGTAACAATTTTCAATTGCGATGTCTTCAATTGGAGATTTTGCCCTTTTAATTTTGTGAAAAGGTCTTATCTTGGCTAGAGGGAACTTTTCCCTAAAACCCTATTCCATTTTAGTGATTACAAATAAAACTATTCTAGTTATGGAAAATCTACTATCAGAAGATAATAACATCACTCTTATCCTCTCAATTGCAACCCCCATCTAGTCAAGCTCGTTTGCAATCATCACCACCACCATTGACTCCTTTCACCAACACTATCGAAGGATCAAATTTTCCCACGAAAACACATCGTAATCGCGTAAATTTTACCGTACTTCCATTACAAGGTGTCATTATACATAAAATAGAAAAACCCTAAAAAAAAAAAAAAAAAAAAAGTGGACGGACACCGTGTGAATGAAAGAAGTATCTCGGATTGTAGAGTAAAAGCCCTCTTCACACATCACAAGGTCTAGATCTCTACCGATCCCGAACAAGCGACAAGATGCCCCTTCCTAAGAATCACATGTGAACTAAACCTAAGCTCCAACGTTGCAGTTCACATCAACTCGACAATAAATGTCAATTCGGCGGGTTTCCTTTTCCAGTGAATCCAGCTATGGAGTCCCCATATATAGTCAGGGCGCAGTGGCCCCATGCCTTGATCTCCAAACTTGGCATGAGTGAGAAAGACCTAAAGAAAATGATCGCAAATCATTTGGACCCGCACAGCCAAGGAAACAAAGTGGGGTTAGGTTAAGCTAGAAAGACCTTTCCTTTTCTCAGTACATCGAGAACCTCCAATTCACATTTAACCCTAACCCAAAGTTGCTCTATGTCTCACGCGTTGTGAAAAGTGCACCGAAATCTTCAAAATTCTTTATGAAGTGCGAGCAAATTCTTTGAATTACTTATCATTCGAGTTTCCAAACTTTCTAAATTTATATTAAATCCATTGCTTCGAATGACTTTTCTCGCTGAAAAAGCGCCACACGATCAAATTATTAACTACGCTACGCGCGATTTTCCGACAAGAGAAAACCTTAATGATATTTGATCGAATCATTTAAGAATATTTCATCAAGCCAATCACTCTAAATATTTTAAGGCCCTTACTCAACTCGTGTGACAATTTTAGTATGCCTATCTTTGCATCCGAGCAATAAGAATGATGGGTCCCATCTAAATTATCCTAGAATTGATTTGCCGCCTCTTTTTCGTCTCCAGCTTTTACCGGGGGGGTTCTGAAGTTGATGTCGAAAAGTTGCGTAAATTCTCTTCCTATAATCATATTTTACAGGCGTGGTGAGCAAAACTAGCCGCCGAGCACGAATGATGTCGAGGTGCGTACATGGTTTGGTGAAACAATGTGTTCAACACAGTCGGGACACCGAATATATGATTAATCATGTCCTTTTACATCAATATGGCCAAGGGTTTTCGCAATAAATTTTAATAATGCACGGAAAGGGCATCTAGAAATCATATCAAAACGGTGGAATGATGGACGAGATTGACTTTCCAATTTCCCAAGTGAGATAATAATGATTCCATTTCCGGTGGAGGGGCGGGGAAGCCATTTTGACAAGAAAGCTGATCAATAATGGGATTATGCGTCTATCCTCGAGGAATGATGGTTAATCATCGAATCAAACGGTCGAAAAAGAGCGTGACCTTTCGAAAACCAAAGGCGATGGATCCGATCATGGCAGGGATAAGATTTTTCTTTTATGGGAAATTTTGACTATTTCCAAAAGGAGGGAGAGAAGGGGAGCGAAGGGAAAGGAACACATATGAGAAAAGAGGGAGACAGTGGTGGGTCATCCTCGAGGGGTTGAGATGAAGACTTTGGAACGGTGCATGATAGTACATGAGAGTAGACATATGCCCTCCCTCTCTCTCTCTCTCTCTCTGGTTTGCTAATCTTTTTTAAAAACCCTAAGTGGAAGATTACAACAAAGGCTAACCCCTCTTTTCTCTCTCTAGAAAGATTCGAGGAGATCTCTCCGAAAGAGAGAAGACTATATTAAAATCTGTTCCAACGTCAATCACGCAAACATCCTAAACAACTCCTCATCATCAGCACGTAATGGCGGGCCAAAAGAATAGTTTTTAAGCCACAAGCACCTGAAAACTTTCAATTTTTATCACCCCTTTCAAGCAGAGAGAGAGAGAGAGATCAAACTCAAAGCTTCTCATGTTGACTTCACTCACAAAATTGTCATCTCATGTCTCTTTTTCTTCCTCTATTCTTTAGGAACATAATTTGTATTTCTTTACCGCAAAATACTGACGAGCCACTCTATTCCCATACATCGAATAAACTTATATCCACAAAGCGACGGGTTTCGCTCTCAAATTTGTTGTGAATAAAAAAGAAAACAAAGTAAAATTAAGTACAGAATATTGCCGTTTTTTCAAATTGAAAATTCGATCGGTCAGATCGTGCTTGAGGTTTGAAAACGTTAGGGATTTAAGGGAAGGGAGGAGCGAAAAGGAAGACGGTAGATAATGTGAAACACGAGCATCTGATGCTGGGATATGGAGGGCGAACATGATGGCGACACGTGGGGCCGGGGGTCCTTACTCGGACCGACGGTGATAGATCCCATCAAGTACCGAGTTGCAAGAACTGGACACCATCAAAGCTCTTGCATGCATGGATGTCTTTGACTTTTCCCATAACCCCAGAACAAAGACTCATGGGGTGGTGCTGTCGGCCCCTCGATTCGCGCCACGTGTCCCATTATCAATTGTCAGAGAGAGATAGATGGCAGGTGAATTTGGGAAAGTTTTGTACATATCTCTTTGCATTCTCTAATTCACTAACGAAGTCTTTTGGTGTTCATTACACTTGTTTGGCCATTAAAAAAACATGAGCTAAATCAGAGTCTACGGATCCAAAGCGTGCCATCTCTGATATACTCAACTTTTTAGGTCTTGACGTGCATAAATGGAACTCAGATTTGCCTCCAATCATTTACCATTGTCTGAGAACCGCACTCTTAGTCAATGAGCATGGCGCATGCTCAAAAGGGTTGCAATCGATCAGGAATCGAACGAAATAAAATTGGGTTTGGCTTGCTTAATGGCTGGAAAAAAAGATAAAAGAATCTTTAAGTAAGAAGATGGACAATGCCAAAAAGAACCCAAACGAAGCAATCAGTGAACTACATGCGTCCTGACCCTTGCTCTTGCAAGACAACATAAGCTAGTGCTTGTCATGGAAGCAAAGCTGCCAATTATAATATGTAAGCCGGAATACAGTTGGTTGCGGACTCAAATCCCATGAAAAACGAGACGAAATTGCCCGTGTTGACTCATGGGAGCATAGTGCACCACAATCGTTAGCCAATCACACAGGGCCCCTCCACCAAGTTCAAAGACCCTCTTAACACGCTAAGCTCCCACGAAACCCTAAAACTTCGGAACGACCCGCGCTACACGTCTCAGCAAATCTTTACGAAACGTTCTTACCAAGTCATTCGTCAATTTTCGGAGAAAAAAGAAAAACTAGCCGGGCCATTATACTCACTATTCACTTACATCACTCGGCCTATTTCACGTGGATCGACGATGCCGACGCCTAAAGTTTGTGGAAACAACGACAGGTTTTTTGACGATTTAATTTGATGACAGGGTTCATTCAATTGATTTTAGTGCGTAATCAACATTCACATGCACTGCATTTCTCTCCCTCGCCTCTCAATTAATTAGAGTCCGCAGCAAGCCGCTATGAGCAAAAAAGAATCAAAATCCCAACCGCATTAAGTAATACGAAATCGCTCGATCTCAAGGGGATTGAATAAGTAAAAGCAAGCCAAAGAGATGGAATCCCCCGGTCGATCTCGAGGAGGCGAACCTCATTACTATAATCCCAGATTTGAGTATATCTAAATCGGCATAATAGATAACGTGTGGAATTCCTTACCAAATGCTATATATGGCTCGTTTATCTAAAATGTCCACTTTACAATATAGTGAGCCAGGGGCATTTCGGCGATTAAGGAGACTTTGCCGGGACAATTGCGAAATTTTTTAATCTTTTAACATTTCGTGGGTGGCCCCAAGAGAGTGCTCCCTTTTTTTTAGGGCCGCGTTCCTCCACATCACTCCCACTCTCTGTGTTCTCATCTTCTTCCTCCCTCCTCCTCCTCCTCCTCCTCCTCGGGATGTCTTCCTGCTTCAGCTAATCATCTCTCTCTCTCTCTCTCTCTCTAGAGCTTGTACTGTGTTCTGCAATATTAATATCAAAAACCTTTTCAGCCTATATAAATACCCTTACACATGCAACTACTCTCTTGCACTCAAACTTCCTAGCTGAAACTATTACTCCCACTGGTTCTCTCTCTCTCTCTCTCTCTCTCTCTCTCTCTCTCTCTCTCTCTCTCTAACATGGATGAATTAGATTATTGTCAAACCAAAAGCAGCCCCGGCGCTGCCGCCACGCGCTTAAAGCTCTTCGGCTTCAACGTCTCCGATGAGGAAGACTCAGCCGTCAGCGACCCCATTACTGTTGGCGCGAACGGCGGTGGCGGCGGCGGCGGCAAGGCCTCGCCGTCGGGCTCGCCGGACGGCAGCGTCCCGGTGGGGGGCGGCGGCGAGAGGAAGTACGAGTGTCAGTACTGCTGCAGGGAATTCGCCAACTCGCAGGCCCTGGGGGGCCACCAGAACGCGCACAAGAAGGAGCGGCAGCAGCTCAAGCGCGCCCAGCTGCACGCCAGCCGGAACGCCGCCGTGTCGTCGCTCGTCCGGAACCCCATCATCTCGGCCTTCGCTCCGCCGCCGCACCTGCTGGCCACCGTGGGGCCGGTGGTCGTGACGGGGGCTGCGCCCACCTCCCCGTCCTGGGTTTACGTTCCGCGTGGCGCCCCGCCCTTCCAAGTGTCGCACGGCTGCGTGTTCACGACCGGCCAGGGAGCGGGCGGGAGGTCGCCGGGGGGTCTGGTGCCGTACGGCGGAGGCGCGGGCGATTCCACGGGGTCGCAAGTCCAGAATCAGGTCAATGGGAGAGCGGTCCTCGACGGGCTTTCGTTGAGCAAGTTTTCGAAAGGAAGCGGTGGCGGAGGGCCTGGTTTTGACGATGCTTTGGGGCTTGACCTGCATCTGAGCCTAGCTCCGGCCGCACCGTGACCGGAGGACTCGGGTCCACTCAGCTAGCTTCGCGGGGATAAATTAGGCTTGAATCGTGTTGGGATAATCTAGAAGTGCAGATTCGAGTTCAGGTTCCGGTTCGGTTCGGATATAGGCAGACGGGGTCCTTTGTACATCTCTCTTTAAGGAAATTAATTCGATTAATTAATTTTTTCTACTCTTCCATGATTGAGGTATTTCTCTCCCTCTGATCTTTGCTTAAAGTGAATTTTCCACGGATCAAGTTACGGATCGCAACCATTACATGCACGATCGATCTCGAGCTATATTAGCCCAACATATCCTGGTGTGGATGTGATATTTCTGTTCCCGCTTGGCTTGGGGTCCATGAAAGAATCGATGAAGGGAAAAAAAATGTCTTCATCGAGCCTGTCATGACGTCAAAAAGGGGAAACTTCGGGGCGGGAGTTTGGAAAGTCATGAACTAAAGTGATGCCTTAGCTTAGCTTTCAGATTGGAATTGAAATGACCAAAAGTTGGGAAAGATTGAAGTTCTGTCTGGACAAAAGCGGGAAGTTAGTACAACGCTATGTTAAAGTAGTACTTCCACTTCCACACATGTTTTTGGGGTAAATTGAGGTAATTTTGCTGCTACTCGTAGATCTTGAAGTTATTGTTTCCTCTCTGATCTCTTTTTCTTGTTTCAATTCATAAATAGATCCGCATATAGAATTTTCCTCAGAGATGAAGGCAGAAACTTAAAATTGACAGCGATGTCAAGTTTTCTTCTTTTCTGTTGCAATAATCTAATTAATTAGTCGGTCCGGGCGAGCCAGCTCTCGCTAGCTTCCTCAGTTAGTCACTTCTATTGTCCTACCTACATACATTGAATGGGACTGCAAGATGATTCTCTAATTAAAGTCGAAAGCTGCTAAAAGGTCAAGCTTTACTCATCTAGCTTTTTAGATAGCCAGTGGTGGTTCCTAAGATAAACCAATGAAAACCTAAATTTTGCGTTACAATTGATGCAAAGGCAACTTTGAGCAATTATCGCAATAAAAAAATAGCATGTGCTTTCATCTAAACATGCAAGATGAAAGATAGAACCACGCGCTCCCGTGTCCTCATGGTCTTCCGGCGGGAGCCTCTTGTGCTAAACCCTAAAGCTAAACAGAAAAGTCTGAAAAAACCTATTTATCATTCATAATAAAAAAATATTTTTGCTTAAATGGGGTTTGAATACATCTGGAAGGTGAGACATATTGTTTAGGTGCGAGGATTTGGGGTCTCAAGGAACTGCCAACTACCACTTTGATGATTAGCTGAGTGCCTTCCTGTCAGTGTCGCCCATCAACTTGACCAGAGCAGAACACCATGTGGGGCCGATCACATGCAGATCAATTCTCCTCTTCCTTTGACATTTAAAATATAAATAGGTCTGCTTAATTAGTCAAAATGCCGATGATCTCTCACTACGTTTTATAATCGAGAGCTTAGGTTTCTTGTCCGGTCGCTCATGTGTTATTGTTTACTCTAGAGAGAGAGAGAGAGAGAGAGAGAGAGAGAGAGAGAGTTTGTGTGTTTCTTGTCCAATAGCCTCAAAGGTATTGTTTACTTGAGTGAGGGAGAGGGAGACTGTTGAGGACAACATTTATGCTTCGGTGTTTTTTATGAGACCAAGCACCAACCTCTAGAAAATATGTCGAATAAACAGTCTACTTCGGCAAAAAAAGAAGTGAATTTGTATCTTCCATGGCATATCCAAGGTTGTATTCTAACTTTTACTTATTCTTTTTATATGGTAACTTCGGATAATCACAGAGCTAAGTAGACAAATAGAGAAATGATTGCATGATAGTCTTTAATATACTATGAGAATAATAGTCTATTTTGGACAAAAAAAAATAAATCACAAATAATTAGAAATTATTATTGGACCCATTTTTTAAAGAATTTATGCCTCATAATACATTGTTGTTCTTACAGTACCCCAAGAACTGTTATGCTAGTAAAACCCAATGGAAAACCCTCTTCTACTTCGTGATTGTTAGGATCATGATCCGGATCCCACAAGCATAAGAAACGGTCTTAATCTTGAGAAGGATCTTAATTTGGTAGAATCTTAAAAAAGGAAGTAAACCATAGGAACAAGTAGATCTGAATCTTATGAACTCAGTTTCGAGATCTTGCAACCAAGGGATTTTCATATCCTAATATTTAGGAAACTGAAAATTCAATTTTCATGTTTGTACAATATAAATATGACATACACTTTATATTCACACTATTTTGGAGTTCTAATGTCAAACAATGTTCACAATTGATGAATTTCATTTGAATATCCAATATTCTGTGTCGTTGCAATTTTCGGGAACCTACGATTCAATCTTACCATACGAGCCTTTGGACACCCTCATCGGGCCAAAGTTGTTATAAAAGAACAAACAATATAAGATTATGAACTCACCCTCAAATCATGCTTGGTATTTCGAGGGAATTCCACACAAACTTTTGACAAAGAATTTCTCAAACGTCCACAAAAAAGGGGTGGGACAAAAGAGAAAAAGAAAAGGAGGAAGGGGTGTGGTACTGGCACACACTTAAAATGGAAGATTTGTTTTCGGTCCGAAAGTGGGGGCGCAAAAGCGTTCATAATACATCAAGTCGGTCTTGCTTTTGTGTTCACCTCGTATGATCAAATTCCCCTTGGAGGAATCTTCTTGGCTCTCTTGTTGAGGGGTCATCGATTGGGGGACCGACCCACAAACCTCACTGACCCGCAATCATCCAATGGAGATCTAGATCAGCATCACCTCCCAACTTAGAGATGAAGTCATTGGAGATGCTTGTGGAAGTTGTGTGGGTGGTGATTCGTATGATTATGTGGGATTGGCTGCTTTTTGGCTGTGTTCCCAGTTGGTTCTTTTCCCAAGGACTTGAATTAGGGTTTGATGATCGTTTTCGCTTATTCTTTTGTTTGATCCCTAGGGAGAGAGAAGGGAGGAGAAAAAGGGAATCAAAGTAGGGTGGGGAGAGCATAATCGATGTGTTTTGAATAGGGGTTGTGCACTCTTTGAGGAGGGGGAGGGAAAAGTTTATGATTGCTTTGGGAGCTTTTTTGACATGATCAGGGAAAAGGGATTTCACGAGAATGGAGGGAGCTCGTTCCGTGGTTGGTGAGTCAGAACTTTGGGCCGAAAAAAGCCTATGATCAGGACTTGTTCGTTCGCACAGCTTTTGCCTTGAACGCAAGTCTCGCAGATGGGGTTGGGCCACCGAAGTTTTTTGCTTCATCAATCTAGTGCCGAATTGACCTCACACAGAAATCCACTGTCTGACCTGCTTGGCTCTCTCTCTCTCTCTCTCTCTCTCTCTCAAACACTACACCCTTCATTTGGTTGGAGAGGTGTTAGTACCTCTAATATAGTCTTGACATGTCTCGTGAGATATATTAATCTTTTAGAGTTAGCATCCGATAGTCAATAAAGAAAGTATTCTTAACAAATGACATTTGACATCCGTGCGAATCTATAAATTCATTAAAGAATCATCAACACTCGACAAACATATAAATGGAGATGCTGACCATCCATATTAGTACTCGTTTATCTCTACAAATACGGCTCATTCATTAACAATTTCTCATCCGTTGTTGATGTGATTCTCCAATGCCATAATAAATTTGTCGTTACTAGGCCTTTGAGCTAATCCTTTACATAATCTGTCATTGTTAAACATAAACAAAATCCACCAGATGGAAAAGTTGTTGGAGTGGTCCACCGTGATTGAGCGAGCTGAAATGAAACAACTAATACTATCCATCGCTCTGCTTAGCATTCTTAATTAAACATATGTATGTCCCTAAATGGTGCAACTTGATTCGCACAACTGGAGATAAAGACAATGACACGCTCCTCTCTTTATATTTCTTCCAATCCAATCACATCCGATTGCTTCACTTCTAACTTCAAGCATTTGCCACCTCAGCTGTTGCCACTTCCTTGGCCATTTGAATTTTGAAGTTCAGGAAGACAGAACTTGACTGGGATTGATCTGACCCAATCAATCGAACATTGGAACTCATGCTAGATGATGTTTAGCCCTAAAGAGCTCAGTCACAAGCTTATGACACGCCTTTGATTCTATAAGCCGAGCATTGTGACTGCCGCGCTGCTGCTACTGCACCACGATTCCAAAAGAATCACAGGAGTACACGCAGCTTCACTTTGAAGTTTCCATCATGCCCAGCACTTTAACGCTTTGAAGAGGGATGGATGTGAAAGGCTATGCTAAGGCCTAGTGCCCTAATGTGTACGCATCGCATAAAGGCGATTGCATTGTTTGAACGGGAGGAATCTCAATGGGAGTCGGATATGATTCTCGTTGGATGGAGAAGACCAATATTTTTCTTTTTTTACTTGAGGAAAGTCATTTGATTATCATCAAGTCTTAATCATGCGTTATCAACTCTGTCAAACTAATTAACTCTCTAATGATAATTCAATAGGTCATCTTCTTACAATGCTATGAGTCATAACTCATCAATAATTTCATGTGAAATTGTGTACTTTTTTATTAGAGCTAATACCCTGAAAAATCTCAAACTGGTATATCTGTGACAAATTTACCCAAAATTAATTTTTTGACCGTAAAAAACCCCAAAGTGATACACCTTTGACAAATTTACCACAAACTGAAACATTGGTGATTAATTTACCATCTGTTTTTTCGAAAATTTACCCTATGTTAGTTTCCATTAAATTTTATTGTTAAATTATTAAATTAAATGATACGTGATAGTTGACTGGTATACTAATTTAGGATTTTACTCTACGCTTGTCACAATTTACAATTTTTGTGATTTTTTTGTGGTATTAATCCAATTTAACATGGGGTGCTTCAGATTAGGATCAGCTCCAATCTCATAAAAGAGCTTAAGTATTTCTCGATAATGTTTTTTAGCATCTTCTCTTGAAAAATTCTCTTCTTTTGAGTTCAACTAGGTCAGAAGGTTTTCCCACAAAGAAATGATATAGAAGGATAATGGCATGACCAAAATTGGGTGAGAGTAAAAAATGAAGTTAGTCTTGTTCTCTTACAGATTGGACCTAGACTACAAATGTATCGGTTTGGGATTTTGGCGGTCAAATAAATTAGTTTGGGATAAATTTGTCATGAATATGCCAGTTTAGAATTTTTAATGGCCGGTCGGAGTAAATTTGTTATAGGTGTCTTAGGTCGGAATTTTTCATAATCAAAAAAATAATCTGAGGTAAATTTGTCACACACGTACTAGTTTGAGATTTTTCAGAGTATTAATCATTTTTATTATAACATTATACTTAATGAAATTCAATAAGAATTTAGATATTCTACCCAAATTATCAGTTTTATTAATTAAAACAAGTCTAGGCAATATTTTCACCGCTCATTATTTCTTTCACCAACTATGGAGATGCAAAGAAAGTGTCGGAGACTATGGTAGGGACCAAGTACTTTAGCAATGGAGGGGAAGAGGACCCGGCTTTTGGGAAAAAAAAAATTCCTCCCTCTCTCTCTCTGTACGAAAATTACAGGACATTCATGAGTGACTTCTTTCAAGACCCGACACATCGATAATGGATGTACGATGTCTGCCAGTCCTAGATAAGACATACAAGGTTGAATGACCCCTCTTTTCTAACCAATAGGGCTTGGGCTCTGTACTGAAATTAAAGTAACTTAACAAGACGTTTTGATTCCGGTACGACCAGCATAATGCAAGACCGCGAGTCATGGATGGACTCATGCATGCTTTATGGCCTGACTCCGCCAAGATACCTCATATTGCAGCAGTTATTGTTCGTGGAAAGGACAGACGGGCAATTGGACGCCCTTGAAGCATACTTTCTCTCTTCAATCCTGAATTGTATTATCACTGCCTCCATTGCAGCACACGAGCCACTGCTATTGATGTGATTTTGTGTCCTTGCCTAAATCCTATCCCTTACTCTTGATTGTCTCTATGTAGAACTGACAGGTGACGGCCATTTATAATGAAAGGTTGTGAGTTTCATATTGCCTTAACTGAGGTTTAGTGAGGTTGTGGATCTCTAAAATGAGGCTGCAATCTTAGATTAGTGGCTGCTTGAGTTCGTCTCGGTGGCTTCTATGCCCTTTGTGACCAGACCCCAAAGAGGGAGGAAGAGGTGGTTAATATATCATAAAACTTGTTATCTTGTGAAGGATATCCCAAATACTAGCTACTAAAAACAAAAACAAAAAGTTCATTCAAATCCAACTCAAACTTGTGAACTTGTGAAAGATGGCATATCACACATTCGTCATTAGACTATAACCGGAATGTGCCATTGTTGTTTGATAAACTATTGTATTACTAAGAATCCTACCGACACTGATTTTCACTTTATCATTCATCGCTTGATTATGGATTAAAGGAACTTTTCTATGTCATTTCCATATGAATTGGGTTTATTGATTGAAGAAATCGATTTATCCAAGTAAATCACTCCCTATTCGTACTTACATTGTTCGATTGATCCATGGACCATGGACGTGATATGGACAAAGTAGTGTGCAATGTATGCGTGTGTGTATATATTAGTCAAGGTACATATACACTTTTTCTTGGGCCTAAGCCCAAGTCCATGTCTCTACTCTGAGACTTTGAACCGGTGACCTCATGCCAATGAAGTTGCCAACAGGCCCAATGGCCTACGACGAAAATCTTTCTTCTTTTTTTATCAGAATGCTGGAGAGAAAGCACCACATTATCAAAAATCCGATCCCGCTAGTTGCAGGTAAGTATCCATCCAGTTACTGAATAAAAAACTTGCCACCTGCATAATCAATTAACTAAGGAATATAAGCACATTTTGATACATTATTTGGTTCTTTAAGGAAGGCGATAGAGACTCCATTTAATTTAAATTGATGCCGGCGAGGGCTGCTTGATTCGACTGACTTTTGGATAAGAAGAAGGCGAGCTGATCTGCTTTGATCAAGGAAAAAGCCCAGTCAGCCACCAACTCAGTGTGGGTCACGTAAAAATCCACTCATTCCCTTCCCCGCCCTTACTTTGATGGACTTGCCCTTGCAACGTGTTTTTTTCTAGAGAGAAAAGGTCAAGTAGCTAAGTGACTCTCTAAAGTCATCTTTGGATCGGGTCGAGAGAAATGACATAGATAAGATGATTGCTTGGAGAGTTTCATTGTCCATGAATAGAGGGGTGTGCTTTCCCTTTGAATGAGAAGATATTCTAGCCCCCTTGCCTCCCTTTACTCATCGATTGGATCCATTCTGCAGTAGCAGAAATTAACCAACACAAGCTAATAAGTCCATGTCTTTCTCTCTATCTCTAATCTCGCCTTTCTATGCAATTGGTGTGAGTTTGATGATTAAGTGCATGCCTTAACCATGGAATCGTAACCCACCAAAAGAGACAACTAATGATTTCCCAGCCTTCATCTGTCAAAAATGTTAAAGAAAGAAAATTGGGGATAAAACAACGAAGGAAGTCTCGCCATAGAGTCTAGGTCGAGTGCCTTAAAAAAGGGAGTCCATTAAATCAAGAGTAGAGCCAATTAGCGGTGGATTTGGAGTTCCCCTCCTTCTCTGATATCCGCTTGTGCGTGCCCTTTGGGCGCCTTTTTACGTACGGCGCTTCTTTACGATCTCAGCATCCTTCTTAAACACCCTCTACCTGAGCCAACAGGCTAGCTCATTGAAGTTGTCACGCCTCAAACCCCGAGACGTGAACATCCCTCAACGGTTGATTTATTTGCGACATCCCAGTACGCATCACCGATCCATTCTTTTTATCTTTTGACCAAACGCAAGCGAAAGCATTATATAAACAACACCACAAACATTTCCAAAAACACAACCTTTATTTATTAATTCGTTAATCTTAAGAAGTTTAATAATTACAACCCCATTCCAAAAGACGATTTCCTATCGACTAACTCAAAAACCTGCTGGGGTCAAGGTTAGTCTAACTTCTCTAATGCAAGGCCAACCAAAAATATGCCAGGCATGCTTGCATCTTTGTCCATCGAGACCCCAAACCGCACATTTGACGTTCCGTGCTACGAAACTAAAAATAATTAACAACAATAGGGTGAGATAAAAATCTCAATGAGTTAACAGCCTAAACCTCAACTAGGATGCAAATTCGTCTTGGAGATAGTCTAAATATGCTCGGTATACAAACTTACCTCGCCTTAGCACACCCCTACACATTAGTATACCAAATATGGCAATCTCGATGCAACAATCATAAATAATAATCAGAACACAATCCACAATAACTAGGCGCACAATCAAATATACGTGTTCCAATTATTACAACTTCTTGGGCCACAGTCAATACATAAGTTGGCGGTCTTCTAGCATAGCTGAGCATCATCCCGGCCCATCGAACATGGAATCATTTAGAAAAGAACATCGATCTGACCTTAACCGCAACTCGGCATCCGGATTTTGCTGTATTCGATAAAAATCGGACATCGCCCCCAAACTCCCGTTGGGTGACGGGTTCGATTAAATGACCACACAAGCACGCCAATAGTTAAGGCAATTTTATTTGCTATTAATTAGCCCAGTATAAAAGAGTACATGCTCAAATAACAAGTTTCGGCCAAAAAAAAAAAAAAACATACTCTTTAAATTGCGATAAAATATTTGCACGTGATCACGAATTTAAGATCAATCGGTCAAAATTAGCATGCTTTCATTTTAAAACCCCATTACTCCATTTAACACGAAAAATCTAGTGTCCAAACCCGGCACCTCACAATTTTCTATTTTTTTGTTCATAAAACCTTCTTTGGAAATAAATTAAATAAGGCTTATAATTGCACAATCAATAATATGGCATAACAAGTTCAAACAATCGGAATGAAGCATAAAATTCTATTTAACGACTAATCCATCATTAATTACATTACTCGCGATTGATTAGGTAATTGCAATTAATTAAACTAAACTTGATCAATTAATCTAACTATAATTAATTAAAAATTAATCGTCATTAATTAAAACAATTACGGTTAATTGAAAATTTACTATTAAACAAATAAATCACGATTATTAAGACTAATAGTAATTACTTAAACTAATCGCGCTTAACCTTAATCTAAATCGTCCTTAATCGCAATTAAGGATAAACTAAGATTAAGTAATACTAACCATCATTAACCTTAAACTAACATACCTCATAAAAGTGATTAACTACCTAATCAAGGATTAGGAGTTAACTCATGGGTTTTTTGGCGATGGCGAGCTCGTGGCGATGGTGGCGCGACGGCGTCGAGAACGTGATTCTCATGACTCAAACGAAAACTCAATGGTGATGGCGGCGACAGCTCAAGCTCACGGCTTGAACTTGGGTGTTCGGTGGCAGCAGCTCGAGCGAACGGCAGCGTGACGATGGCTTAGGGACAGCGGTGGTAACGCAGACGGCTCGACGAACAATGGCTCGAGTAGGCGGCTCAACGATGGCAAGGTGGTGGTGATGGAAGTGGCGATGGACGGTGGTGATGAGGGCAGTGAGATGGGGATGCAAGTGGTGGGATGAAGATGACGGTGATGAGGGCATGTGATGGTGGTGGTGAGGGCGGCCAAGAAGAAACCAAGGCAAAGAAGAAGAAGAATTCGAGTAAGGGGGAGAATGGCGTAAGGTAGGGGTGTTAACGGTTTGGTTCGGTTCGGTTTGAAGAACCGAACCATTAGAAAAAACTTCCGAACCGAACCAAATGAGACCTGAACTAAATACGATTTCGGTTCAGTTCGGTTTTTCGATTTTGGGTTTTCAACTTTTGGTTTTGGATTTTTTTTTCATTTTTTTCTATTCAACTCAAAATAATCTAAATTCAATATGTTACTACACTTCAAGCTTAGAGGATTTTGCAATTTAGATCATATACTTCATTCCCTTTTTTAAGCATTGGCCAAGTAATGATATCCAATTTAAACAATTGCTTAACATAATCTCTCTTGATGATTCTCTAAGAGACAATTTTATTGTTCAATTGAAAAAAAGAAAGAATTTTTTCCATACTGATAAATTACTAAAAGAGTTTATAAGTGTCAAAAGAACTATTGGCAAAAATTATTTACTTTATCCCATTCTCGAATAACATATTGGTAAGTGCTAAAACAAATCTTAGAGTTTCCGATTTTTAGTCCATTCTAGACTTGAAAGTTTTAGTTTGGTCAACAAAAGACTTGTTTAAGAAGTCCCAATCAAATCGTGTGCTCACCACCAGTAAAATTGAAGCGTAGGAAATCCGACGTGGCTTCCATGTGGAATATCTTCTTTTGTTCCTCAGTTGAAAAGAGATGTCTTTGGCTACTTGCCACGTGCCATTTCCAATCATGTAATTCCATCAAAGATGAGCTTGAGATTTGATTGAGGCTTTTTTGAAACCTTAAATTATCATTTGACAAAAATAAAAGCTTAAGCTCCCAATCAACCAATAGCTGAAACGTTTAGTCTTGTTTCTACATTATAAAATTTTGGGAATGCCATTCCTCTAAAAACAGAACAAGCCTAGGTAACTTTTATCTCCCAATCTCCAGGAGCTCTATCAACAAGATGAAATTGTGTTGACACCTAAATTTTGGCAACTTATTTAAGTGTTACTAATTGCATTAAAAAATTAGGGATTAATTTCCAGCCCCTTAACAAAAAGATTTTATTAAAATTGCATCACATATAGACATTAGGAGCATTTGCATCACTAGTTTTAAAATTTATCAAAAAAAAAAAAATTAATTAGAATTAAAAATTATTTAAAAAAAAAAAAAGGGTTGGGTTGGGCTGGATCTGACCTGGGCCCGACCCGCTCCTTTTCTTTTTCTCTTCCCCCCGTGCGCTAGGCCAGGCCTAGCCCCTTTTTCCCTTTCAGCCCACGAGCGAGGATCTTCCTCCCTTTGTGTCGGTCTTCGAAGACCTGCAAAAAAAAGAAAGAAACAGAACCGAGGGAGGAGCTCGACAAAGGAAGGGGGCAGAGAGAGCTGGAGAGAGAGGAGAGCTCGAAGAGAACACGGGGAGAGGGAGAGAGAAAGGAAGGGAGAGCAATAGCGAGAGGGCACCGGCGGTGCTGCCCGGCGCCGTCCGAGCTGTTGCCCTCCGGCGTCCCTCCCCGCGCAGCACGGCTACGACGCCGTCCGACCCACCGCCTGCAACCCAACGCCGATAACCAAGCCGGTGAGCCTCACCGCCGCTTTGTGCCGCCCCCTCCCCGAAATCGCGACGCCGGCCCCACTCGCCTACCTCGCCACATCGACGCTGCGCTGCTGCGCGACTTGCGGCAACCCACGAGCACCGCCGCACCTCCGCGACGCCACCGCGAGCTCACTTGCGCGCCTTCGCCGTGCCTCCACTTGCAGAACCCGACGCCGTCCAAGCCGTCGCCACGCCCACCGTCGCACCTCGCACGACGCCCGCAACCCACAGTCGCCGCACCTTCGCCCGTTTACGCCGGTCATCGCCGTACCACGTCTCGGCGAGCCCTGCGTGCCTAGGCCGCGTCTCCGCCAGTCACTGCTGAGTCCCGACGATGGCAGATCTGAGCTGGTCGTCGCTCCATCGCCGAGCGAGCCTCGCAATGGCCCGCGCCTCCGCGCTGCTGCTCCTGGTAGCGTCTCCGCTAGTCACCGATGTGCCCCGTCTCGCCTGCAGCCCTCCGAGCATCGATGCCGCCGCTTGCCGCACCGCCCGATGTCGTCGTCCACCGCGCCGCCGCCACTAAGCCGTCGGCATCTCGAATGTCCTTCTTCGGCCTTTGCAAAACGGTAAGGGAGAGAGGAGGCCAACCGGATCTTGGCCGAGTCGGGTGAAAGCGAAATGGGTAGGGTTTTTAAGCATTTCGGGCCGGGTTTGGGCTATTTTTGGTTTGGGCTGGTTAAGTGTGGGCTTGTGGGCTTGGTTTGTTTTAAAAAATAGGAGGGGACCTCTTGGGCTGGGCCCAAGCTTCAGGCCCACTTGGGCCTTCCTGACCGAACCCGGGTCCTGTCGGACTCGACTCGCGCCGACTGGGCCGAACCCGGGTCTAGTCTAACCGGACTCGACCCGGTCCGGCAAAAAAAAAAAAAATATTATTTTTAAAAAAATTAAAAATTTAAGAAAATTAAAAATTAAAAAAAAAAAAAATAGAAAATCCAAAAATGATGGAGTTTGGTTAAAAATTGTCATATCTTGCCTTCGTAGTGTAATTAGACCTTTATTTATTCGTATATTAATTATATTGTATGTTTAGTTTGCATATTTTGTTATGTTTAATTGCATGTGTTTAATTTTATGGCAATTAGGATCTTGGTAGTTATAATTATTATTTTAATGATTGCGCACCTGCATGATCACCTCACATGTTAGTGAATAGGTATAAAATCAATCCAAACTGTCTGCCAAAAAATTATTTTGTTAAAATGAACAAGATTAGGTACCGAAAGGGCACTAATTGGTCAATTAGTGTAATCAAGTCCCCAACCCTAGATTTTCTAGTTGCGTAGGAAGTGTGGCATACTCTTGTGCCTCACTTGGTTTCTAGCCGACCCCAATAAGCTAGTGGCGACTCCTTTTGTGCAAAATTTCTTAAGAATATCCCAATGTCATGGGGGGTATGGGTTTGGGAGAGCCCGTGCCTAATCATGGGTCTTAGGCCCGTCTTTTAGGCAATACCCCTAAACCTGTTCCCTCCCCTCGAGGGTAGGTCACGACAAATTGCAAAATGGCCCCCCAAACTTTCAAAGAGAGAACATAAAAACCGGAAAATTGACCAAATTCCTGAGCCGGGTACAACTCTGCATTAAATTCACAATGAATATGAGAATTGACAATTGTAATATTGAAAGATATAAATATGGATAATTCTTACATGTCAATCATCAAGAGAAATTGCTATTGAATTCAGGTCCATGGTCGTAGATGACAACTCTGCATTAATTCACAATGAAAATGAGAATTGAAATATCAATTGTAATATTGAAAGATATACATATGGATAATTCTTACATCTAAGTCCATCAATCATCAAGAGAAATTGCTATTGAATTCAGGTCCATGGTCGTAGATGACAACTCTGCATTAATTCACAATGAAAATGAGAATTGAAATATCAATCGTAATATTGAAATATATAAATATGGATAATAATTCTTATATCTAAGTTCGTCAATCATCAAGAGAAATTGCTATTGAATTTAGGTCCATGGTCATAGATGACAACTCTGCATTAAATTCACAATGAAATTGAGAATTGAAATATCAATTGTAATATTGAAAGATATAAATATTCCATGGTTATTTTTTTCTCGCTTTGATTCGAAATTTTCAAATTCTTCTAAGTCCTCCTCCATCGACTGTTAAAGTGGTGCGGATCGTAACCAATCTTGAGTACATATAAGAGCCTCTACCATCATCGGGGTCAAGGAACTACGAACTACATCAAGTACTCGACCTCTGGTGCTGAATGCAGACTTTGATGCTACAGTGGAGATGGGCATGGCCAAAATATCTCAAGCAATTGAAGATAAGATATGATATTTGGAAGAATTGATTTTCCACCAATTTAATATATCAAAGGTGGAGCTATACCGTTCACATCCTTCTTCCAAATACTTATCTAATTCAGATTTTTCTTCCACATATTCTTGTTTCGTTTGGCTAAGATACATTGCAGTCATAATGTCCGCACCAACCACATGAGACATTGAAATGTTCACTGTCCCTGTCCCCTTTAATCTCACGTTGTTTTGGGGGCATGTACCGATGTGATATTGCTCAAACAATAATGTCAGAGATTTTGTCACTTTATCTCGCAAAGTTTCTGCCCGGTTACCTTCATACACTTGATTAATCATCCATTTCACATACTCCATCTTATGTCGAGAGTCAAGTATACATGCAATGAACCATGTGAGATTTATGTTGTTCACATTGTCAAAATACTTATTGAACTTGATCTTCATTCTCTTGGCTATTTCTTGCAAACTCCTATCCCCATCCCTACAATATCTATCAATCATCATATAAATCCCATAGACATCTTTTGTCATATCATTGCAAGTGACGTAAGAAGAGCCCGATACTTTTAAAGTCGCATCATAGAACAACTTCAAGAAAGGAAGAAATTGACGGGCATAATCCCAATCATCATCAGTAGGCAACCCTCTCACCTTGGAAAGCTCTTTAGCAAATCTTCCATCCTGAATATCTAATGAGATAAAAGTATTTCAAAACTTCAAGGCCACTTCTAACATCAGGTATGTTGAATTCCACCAAGTCTCCACATCCAAACATACAAGATTATCGGAATCAATATTTTCTAGCAGAATGCACTCCTTAAACCGTTGCAATCTTGAATGAGATCTCACATAACGTACAGCTGAGCATATTCTAACAATGGATCATCTATATCTTTCAAACATTCTCTCACAATCAAACTAAAAATATGAGCACAACATCTCACATGGAGTAACTCACCTGATAATATCAGAGCATTTCAAGAGTTAAGTCTTTTATTCAAGTATTGAACTCCCGATTCATTGGAGCTAGGATTATCAACAGTGATAGAAAAAATGCATTTGATCCCTCAACTAGTTAAGCATTTCTTAAACCCTTTTTCCCTATAATCTCAGCCGAATGTCTTGGAATTTGACAAAAATTCAAAAAAAAATTTTGTAACTTACAATCAGCATCCACAAAGTGAGCAGTAAAACACATGTAACTTAGATTTTGACATGAAGTCCACGTGTTAGTCGTAAGACAAACTCTTAGAGAAATATTGGAAAAATATTTTTTCAATTTGCTTCTTTCCTCTAGATATAACTTATAACAGTCCTCCTTTAATCTGTTTCTTGAAAGGATGAAAAACTTTAGGTGGATTCTACTCACAAATTTCCGAAATGTCTCAAGTTCCACAAACTTGAAAGGTAGTTCACCAATAATAAACATCGTTGCTAAATCTTTTCGACTAGCATCTTGATCAAATTTCCAAGGACCAGCTGAAATAAAACTACCAACCCTAATAAGTTCATTCGAGGCACTTTTTTGCATTTTCTCCACGTTCGCATATGGACAATTCTTACATCTACCTAAATGATTATGTATCCCACTAGTCCCTTGAGTACTAGAACAACCAATAATAACCTCACAATATAGACATTTTGGCTTTATCTTTGCTATTTTCTATACTTTTAAAGTGTTCCCATGCAATAGATCTCAGCCTCCTTCTATTTGTATCGCTAGATTCACTAATTGAAGATTCATTCATTGTATATTTGGCTTTACAAATTACGTTACTGCATTGACAAGGAGATCTACAAATGGCTTATCCTAAGTAGAAATAAACCCTTTTTAGATTCACAAATTTGAAAAGTTGTCTAAAGTCATCAATAAGTTAGATTAAAAAAATCCATGAGAATATATATAAGACATTGAGCAACCATGTTCAAGAAGTAACATACCAAAACAATAAGAACTACAGAAAAAGGTAGGACAAATAACCTTATATAATTAGAAGATATTGAAAAAATTAGTTGGTAAAAGAACGCTCCACATTTATAATTCTCAATTCAAGTATGCTCATATGTATCTTAAAGCCCTTTTCAGCTCTTCCACCGATAACAATTTCGCTGGTTGTATTGCCTCCTGAACAGTAGAACAGGCATGATAACAAACGTGGAGAAAAGTCATAAACATTCCACATATTTTAGAGATCGCATGGGGAATTACCTTAACCACTAACTTTGCAGCTAGTTCTGCTGGTAAACCTCGACAAGACTTGGCAGCAACATCAGAAGATAAAGCATCCCAGATACCATCAAAAGCAATTATGAGTCTTCCCCCAGCATTTGAAACCTGTAACCAGGAATGTGCTTTTTCAACTTCATCATGCATGTTGTATACCAGGTGAGACTCATTTACATGGTAAAATGCTAACAAAAAGAAGCACTTCGGGTCCTTGTACTGTACACAATTACAATTCTGAAATCAGATAAAGACTGCATGTGCTTACAATAAAAGAATACACAAGCAAATGTAGAGACCTCCCGGCTTTATTGCGAAAGATCGTGAGATTATCACGTCTTGCATGACATGTCTTTTTATGCTAAGCTACTTAACAGAAATGAGAAAAGACAAGGAGACATGAAGGCCTTGCTAACCCTATTCATACACTTTCGAAAATTTTCTAGGAAAACATGCCACCACATGAGAACAAGAGGAACATATCGAAGGAGATGAAATGACCGGTGTAAATGCGAAATGCATACACGTTAATCATCAATGGCAGGAGTTATACCAGTTCCTAAGGTACACCAAGAATCTTGCAGTTGGATAGGAGGCAATATCAAAACAAGAATATGTACCCTGCACTTGAGCAGGCAACATCAGAGCAAGGCTTCCTTGCAAAGAGAACACAATGGGCCTTTCATGGTCCCCGGTGCCCGGCCCGATCCCCAGCTCATAACCTCATCGTAACTCTCCATGATTTTTTCCCATGACTCCTGTACAAAAACTTTCTAATTCACGAAAACTAACAAGGGCTTACGATCGATGTGTGAGATGATTTACTTAAATCCCCGACAGTCACCGAGGGATCAAGGATTCTGTCCCTTAGGAAAATTCTTCGAAACTCCAAGCTTCATGGAACTAACAAAACAACCACAGATTGAACTCGCACCATTGAGAAATGAGAAATGTTGGATACAAGACAGCACCTCCTAATCCGCAGTAAAGCCAGTCAAAATCAAATTTTGATCCCAGAACCGCAAGAGGCGGATCTTGCCACAGGCCAATTTAAGTCCGAAAAACGAACTAATTCACAGTCAAGCCAATCAAAATCAAATTTTGATCTCGGAACCACAACAGGGGCTCTCGCAACAGGTCAATATAATTTCCAAGTAGCTAGGCACCATTGATAGGAAGTCAATCTCACTGCCCGGCCAAGCCCTTCCATTGTGAAGCAAGTCAGCGTCTATTGTTTCTTGGTCCCTTCCTCTGCCCGGATGTTCGATCGAAGGATCTATGAAAAGAACAGAACACTACGAATTCCTAACCCATTAATCTTAATAAAATAGAGATAAGGATTCGAATAGTAGACACGCTACGATCTTTAGTATTCCAGTTTTCCCAAAGAGAGGGGAAAGCTAGAAGGAAGGGAATGAGCTAGAAGATGCCTGATGTTTGCAAGGCAATTCAATTCTGACTGTCCTAAAAAGGTACGGAAAGGAGGGAACTGATTCCCCTATCTTCCAGGGTTAATGGGCGAGTCAGGGGAGGTTGAATCCGCTTTTAGCCTTCATGGCTTTCGATCGTGTGCGGGTGTATTTCTTTCGTCCTGGTGCCTTTCTTGGTCAGTATGCCTAGTCCGTTGCTATAAAATCCGGTACTATTGAATCTAGCTAGGGCTATTTGAACTAAGCCGAAGCTTCATCTGAGGGGATTTGAGGAAGGAACTGACATGACATAAACTGACACTATTCAATGTCCGAAAGAGGAAGAAAAAGTTCGGCTGTTTAAAGGCATCGAGTCTCGAAAACCCATAGACCAATTGCCTTTCGTCACTGACTCCGCCGTCATACTTTCTATCCTTTTTCTTTCTCCTAATCTACATTATATGGGTTCCTCGGAGCATCTAGTCTTCTTGTGAATCTTTTGAGTGCTAGGGGTTTGCCCCTTTATTTGGCTATCTTGTGAGGAAATTTTCCACTAGGGTTGCATCAGTAAGATTAACCTATCAACTCGATTGGGTGAAGGTATTTTCTCTTGAATGATTACTTTTGAATAATATCAGTGATTTTGTATGTGTCCATCGTTCAATTCTACTTCATTGGAATGGGAGAAAATAGCATTTCAGATGGCCGCCTTGCCCTTCTATGTAATAAACTGGGTGATCTATGATTAGAAATCTTTGATTCTAAACTAGAAGGCTCCATTTATCTTGAAAGCTTGGAAAGTACAACATCTTAATGTATCACAAGTTGGCCTGAACACAAGTCTATTAGCCTTTACTTTCAGTTTTAAAGAAGAAAGAAATAGAACTATCAAGAATGGTTCGTGGTCTTTTGCCAGTAACCTTATAGTTCTAAAACATGGACCCCAAATACCCCATCTCAATATTATAAGTTTACTTCCTTTGCGTTTTAGGTCCAAGTTCATGGACTCCCTTATGAATGGTATTTGGAGGAACTAGTGTCTCGTGTGGTTGAATTCATGGGAAAGTTATAGAAGTTAAAGTGGAGATGAAGGGCTTTGCCAATGTCAAGTAGAGTGGGATTTTCTGAAAGCTTGTATGATCAAAATGGGTTTTGAAAACAAGTGGATCACTTGGGCTATGCGTGTGTGACAACCGTCTCATTCAATGTGAAGTTTAATGGGAATCCCTCCCATTTTTTAATCCCTCAAGAGGCACTAGGCAAGGAGATCCTCTCTCATCATACTTGTTTACTCTTGTGGCTAACTGTTTATCTTTGATGATGAATAAAGCAGTGGAAAATGAAATTATAAATGGTATCAAACTGAATAGATTCAATCCAACCCTATCACACCTTTTGCTTGTTGATGATTCCATTTTTTTTTTCTTAAATGGAACCTTAATGGAATGCGGGCAATACTTAATCAATATTCTTATTCATGAGGCCAAGCCATAAACTTAAACAAGTTAGGCATCTATTTCAGCAAGGGGCGTCCTCATCTACTAAGAGGAAATATGGCGAAGAAGTTAAGGATACCCGAGATTGGCCACATAGGCAAATACTTAGGTATTCCTTCGGATTGTGGCACATCGAAGAGAAATATGTTCGCTTGGTTCTTGGAAGAGTAAATGCTAAATTAGAAGGTTGGAAGGAATAATTATTTTCTAAAGTTGGAAAGGAGTTTCTTTTGAAAACAGTAGTACAAGCCCTTCCAAACTATGCAATGTCGATTTTCAAAATACCTATTTCAGTCTGCAAAGCAATTAAGAGAAGGATTGTCAATTTTTGGTGGAAAACTACTGATTCCAAAATAGGACTTCATTGAAAAAAATGGGACATTCTAAAGCTGAGGAAGGACCAAGGGTTTATGGGGTTTGGAGATCTTATTTTAGTTAATAAGGCCATGCTTGGTAAACAATCATGGAGACTCGCACAAAACCCTAATTCTCTCTGGAGCAAGCTCTTGAAAGGTATTTACTTTCATCAGGGAGATTTTTGGCAAGCTAAAAGAGGTTCCGGGCCTTATTGGAGATGTCAAAGTTTGTTATTAAGGAGGGATTCTATTGCCAACTCGGTTATGTAGTCAATTGGGAATGGTAAATCAGTAAAAATTAGAGAGCATAAATGGTTAAAAAGTGGTTTAATTGGGGGGCCACCAAATAGAAATGACCCTATTTTGGTGTCAGAACTTATCTTGGTTGAGGAAGGAAATTGGAATCCTCGAAACCTAGAGTCTTTTTGATAAGCAATTGGCACAGAGGATTCAAACAATCCCTGTTAGACCATCCTATGCATTGGATCAATTGGTGTGGTTAGGCACCAAATCAGGTAGCTATAATGTTAAAAAGGGCTACAATGTGATCAGAAAAGAGATTGAACAGAAGCACAACACTGAACAAGCTTCCTCTTCATACCAAAATCCCAGGACACTTTGGAAAGCTACATGGGACATGCAGACCTCCCATAAGGTAAAAGTTTTCCTATGGTCTCTTTGTACAAATGCAATCCCCTCAAAAGAGAACTTATGGAAGAGGAATATCATACCTGACCCGTTATGCCCCATATGTCAATGGGAAAAGGAGATAATCGAGCACATCTTTTTACTTTGCCCATGGACTCAAGGCGTTTGGGCTGACACTGATATGAAGATCCAAATCAACTACAAGAAGATCACAAGGATAGAGGTATGGCTAATGGAATTTGCTATAGAAGGAGTTGATTTTCCTTCCCTGTCTTCGGTGACATCCTCTCTACGGAGCTTTTGGAAAGCTTGAAACAATTTCATTTTTTGAGGTAAACATCCGAACTCGCAAGAAACAGTTGAATCAGCGTTATTCTTGCAAGCAAACTACAAAAAAAGGAACTTTCATAAACCGGAATTGAGGAAAAATCCAACCTTTACTGAGTTGAAGGTGAAAGGACTAGTACAAGCACCTAGAGGGGGGTGAATAGGTGATCAAAGTGATTTTTTGCTAATCGTAACGAAATAGATTAATTTTTTAACGATTGATAGACTAAGAGATTGAAAACAATAATAGACGTATGAAGATGCAATGTAATGTAAAAGGATTAGGGATAGAGAATCAAGACTCCAAGTTTATAGTGGTTCGGCTTAGACCAAGGATACGTCCACTCTCCCGCACGGACAGCCCACTGGCTGGATTTCACTAAGAATCAAAAGAGAATTTACAGTCTCACGTCCTTGATTCCACAGTGTAGAGACTCTACTACAGTTCCTCAAGGTCTCACCAAAATTTAGTCTCTCTTTTGATTACAAGTATAGCTCAACGAATAAGATCGAAAAGAACAAAGAGATTCAGACTTTGAAATTTTTCTATCGGGCACTCTTGAACAACTTGAACGTCTCCCTTATATACTTCTTTATGCCTTCAATACCGTTGGCACCTTCCAAAAAAGTTCTTCCAATCAACCCGTTGGACAGAATCAATTAGAGAGATCTCGAGCTATTCAAGAAAAATGATGATAGCCCATCAATCATGCTCGCCCATACAATTAGGATCTAGGTTTCCATAAGTAGAACCTTCCAAGTATAATTCGCAGATCTAGAGGATCTAGATTACTCGAATACGAATAACAGATCTTGAAGTGCTAACTCCAGCCGTGAGATATTCTTTAACCAAACGAATCAAAACCATAACGATATGCTTTAATCTATCCGAATAGAACTTTAACTTCATTGGTCTGAAAACTGTCAATGAAGGTAGACTTTGAATCTTGAGTCTGGAGGTCTTCAGACTTTGTCAATAGTGTCTGCAAGTCTTCAGACTAGACTGATGGAAACGTTTTGTTGACTTCAAAACACCTTAAGAAGATTTCTCTAACAATCTCCCCATTTTTGATGGTAACAAAACTTTCCTGCAGATTTGGATGCTATCGACCTGCAATACAACATTTAAGCTAACAAAGATATCTCATAAGGATAAAGATAATGACGGATCTGGATCCACAGAAAAAGAGTTAGTTATGTAAAGACATTTATCAGTTATCTTTATCGAAATCAACAGCATAGCTTAAAGTACTGCAATAAACAGCAATCCAAAGTTCAAGTCAGTCCAAAATCGAAACAAAAAATAAAGTCAAACAAGTCAAACAAAAAAAAAATCAAAACATTGAAAAATTTGTCCAAGAGTTAAAATCTGCAACTTCTCCCCCTTTTTGTCAGCATAAAAAAGGTGAGAAAGATAGAATCAAGTTGCCCTAGGAACGCGAACGAGCTGAAAATCTCCCATCGACTTGACAGTGTCTTCCAGCTTCTTCATATCCTCCTGCAGTTGTGCTAGAGCCGTTCCCTTTGTAGTTGCCTGAATCTGAAGATGAATGTCTCAAATTTTATCTTGCAAATTGACGGAGATAACATGATGCGCATTCTGCAGAGTCTGAAATTTGCATCCCGATGCATAGACCTAGCCTTTAAGCTCCATAAGAAGTTCAAGCAACCTTTGAAAGTCTGCAGTTTTATTAGTCTGTGTGCTTGCTTCAGCATGGTCAGATTGTGGAGTAAAGCCAGATGATCGAACATCAGCACGAGGATCCACATTTGGAGATGATGCCTCAGGATCTTCTTCAGGAAATTGTGAGGCATATATATCCTCTGCATCAGCAGGAGAACGTTTGACACTAGCACTTGTAAAATTTAGTAGAGGAATACCTTCTCTAGGAACATCTCCCCCTGTTTCAGTGCCTTCGGATGGAGAAAAGTATTCTTCTTGCTCAGGTGCTTCTTCAATGTCATGACGTTCTTGATCCTCCTTTTCGCTGGAGAATCTTCACGACCTTCTCCTGCAGCTTGTTCTCCCGTCTCGCTCCCGTGCTTCGCTCTTTCGTGTCTTCTTCTTCCCTCATCGATTCCTCCTCCTCATTCCCTTTCTCGCCTCTCTTCTTCGACTTGATGTTCTCGTTCTTCCGACTCTGGAACAAGACGCTGAATGTTCTGTGAGGCAAAGGTGGAGATAGCAATGTCTTCCTCATCATCTTCATCTTGTAAGATGATTGCTCTCCGTCTTTTGGATGGAACAGTCATGGGTTCTTTGCCTTTTCTCTTTGCAGCAGCAGAGTCTTGTCTAGACTTGACAGGGGTTTTCTCCTTAAATCGCTCTAACGCCTTGCTTAGATCCTTCAGACGCATCTTTGTGATCATTTTCAGCTCTATTACCATTTGATCAATGGTTCTCACACACAAAATCTTTGGAGGTTGAATATTAAAGTGTCTAAATAAACGAGTGATAAGAGCAGAGTAAGGAAGTTTGCCCTTGTCCTTTGCCATGGACCTATACATGTGAAACATTATAGTGTGAGGCAAGGAGAACTTGTAACCAATTTTGATGGCGTACATCAATTTTGCTTCAGAGTTTGAGACATCTATCTTCGATGTAGACTTGGGTCTGAAACAGTTAATCACGATCTTATGGAGCAGTATGTTGGATGCACTCATCCTCAGATAAGAGAGTCGCCCTTCCACAATTCTATCTTTAGCAAGCTCCATGGTCGCATGACTAACGGACACAGATATAGATTGGAAAGCCCCTCTTTCCACACCAATTACATCAGCAAGAATATCCATGTCAACCACATATTCCTTATCTCTAACACTGAAGGAAAATCTATTCGTATCAAGAAAACTAAGATTCGAATAGAAATAAACGGTCAGTTCAGAATGAGCAGTGTCTATCTCAGTGCAGAATCGATCAAGTTGAAGTTTTTCAAACTTCTCTCTCAGCTTGATGTTTAACAGGTCAAGGAAATCAAAGTCCACAGTTCTTGGGTTCATGACCCCACGCTTCAGCAACTTTGAGTAAACCTTTTTGTGTTCCTCAAAACGAAACAATTCTTCCCTCTTTCCTCGAATTTTTGCAGCCACACCCAGTCTTGGCTTAAAGTGCACGAACATTTTTTCATCGTCGTCTTTTCCTTTAGGTTGATTCACACTTCCAAAGCGTGGATCACTAGAAAAATTAGCGAAAGCCCTTTCTGCTGTTCCAACAGGAACAACTCCCGAACGTTCCATCACTCTTAAGAAATGGGTCTCATTTCGATACCCTTTTTCTTTTAAGAACTCATCAATAAATGTCATTATAGAACCCCCTTCTTTCAAAACGGAGTAAAGCCTATAAGTGAATGCGGGCTTAAGAGATCTTACGGGTTCCACATCCTCGATGATGTCTTCCTCTTCATGTTGATGGTGACTATCATGTAATCTAGCAGGAGAGGAATTGTGCGGTTGAGAATGTTGACGCTCCTGTTGTCTTGGAGAGTCTCCTTCTTCGGTTAGATCGAAATGCGTAGGCCCCTCACGCATAACTTGTGGTCCCCTGCTTGCTATTCTCGATGACTTTCTTTGATGCGACATTATCATAGTCTTTGAGAGAATTTTCACACTCGATTCGTGAGAAAGATGAGTACTTTAAGGGTTAAACTCGAGAGAAGAAATACAGAGAGTGAAGATCTGTGTTCTAGGGTTTTTGGGTGAAAAAGAAGAACAGTATATAAAACGATCGAAACGGGGTATTTGAAACGTCACAAAAAGGAAAAAAAAAATAGAAATGCATTATAAAAAATAACTGCCATTTTGAAAATTGATAACCATCTTTTTCGAAAAGATAACTGCCTTTTTAATATCAATTAACATACGGTCTTACATTTTCGAGATTTCAGTTTAAAAGATTAAAAGCACTATAACCGAAATAACTTACAGTCGTAACCTTTGGTCTTCTGAGTCTGAACTTTTTGAGTCTGATCCTTTTCAGATTTTATTCCTGAGTTTGAGCTTCATCAGTCTTTAAGAGATAAGATATTGAGTCTTGAACGAATAGACTCAAATGAGCTTTTCTCAAGCGGCTTTGTGAATATGTCTGCCAATTGATTCTTTGAGTCAATAAATTGTATCAAGAATTCTCCATTTTGAACATGATCTCTAATAAAATGATATCTAATCTCTATATGCTTTGCTCTTGAATGAAGAATTGGATTCTTTGTGAGATTAATTGCACTGGTGTTGTCGCATTTGATCTCGGTACAAGAGTCTTCGATGCCAAAGTCTCGTAGTTGTTGTTTTATCCATAGTATTTGAGAACAACAGCTTCCAAGAGCTACATACTCGCTTGTCATTGAAAGTGCTACGGTACTTTGCTTCCATGAAAACCAATATACTTGCCTTGTTACCAAGCAATTGACAAGTGTCGGATATGCTTCTTCTATCAATTCTGCATCCTGCAAGATCTGAATATGAATATCCAAGAAGAGTAAAGTCTCATTCTTTGGGATACCATAGACCAAGCTTAGCAGTCGTTGCAACATATTTGATGATGTGTTTTGCAGCACTTAGATGAGATTCTTTAGGGTCTGATTGAAATCTAGCACAAATGCAAACACTAAACAAAATGTCGGGTCTAGACGCAGTAAGATAAAGAAGTGAACCAATAATACTCCTGTATAATTTTTGGTCGACTTTCTTTCCTCCTTCATCTTTGTCTAATTTCGAAGAATTTGACATTGGTATGTCAGTCTTTTTGCAATTTTCCAGTCCGAACTTTTTGACAAGTTCTTTTGCATATTTCTCTTGATGAATGAAAATTCCTTCTCTCAGTTGTTTCACTTGTAGACCAAGAAAGAAAGACAGTTTACCCATCATGCTCATCTCAAATTCATCCTGCATAGACTTAGAAAATTTCTTGCACAAAGTCTCATTAGATGATCCAAATATAATGTCATCAACATAAATTTGAATGAGTAAAAAGCTTTTACCTTCCCTTTTGATAAACAAGATAGTGTCTACTTTTTCTTTAATGAAACCACTTTGAATTAAAAAGTTACTTAACCTTTCGTACCAAGCTCGAGGAGCTTGTTTTAATCCATATAGAGCATTTTTTAGTTTGAACACAAAGTCTGGTTTCTTTGGATCTTCAAATTCAAGAGGTTGTTCCACATAGACTTCTTCTTGAATAAATCTATTTAGGAATGCACTTTTGATGTCCATTTGGAATAACCTGAAATTCTTATAGCAAGTAAAAGCAAGTAATAATCTAATTGCTTCTAACCTTGCTACAGGAGCGTAAGTCTCGTGATAGTCTATCCCTTCTTCTTGCGTATAACATTTAGCCACGAGTCTTGCCTTGTTTCTTGTCACTTTTCCTTTTTCATCGACTTTGTTCTTGAAAACCCATTTAGCTCCAATAATAGACTTACCTTTTGGTTTATGAGTTAATTCCCAAATATCGTTAATGCTGAATTGTCTGAGTTCTTCTTGCATTGCTTCAATCCAGCTTTCGTCAGCTAAGGCTTCTTCTATATTTTTGGGTTCTATTTCAGAAATAAGTGCCACAACACTAAATTCTTCTCGCCTTTTGGATCTCGTGCGAATCCCCTCATTAACGTCACCAATAATGAGTTCTTCGGGATGACTAGACTTATGCTTCCAGTTACTAGACAATCTGACAGGTTGTTGCTCTTTTTCTTGAGTTGATCCTTCAACATCAATTCGTTGTTCTTCTTCTGGGATCTGAACTGTTTCAGGGGAGGTAAACCTTGTAGAGTCTGGAGTAGGTTCAGATTCTTCAGTCTGAATCGGTTGAATTTGTGGAGAGTCTTGAAATTTGACGTTCATTGATTCTTCCACAGTCTGAGTCTTTTTGTTGAATACTCTGTAAGCTTTGCTTGAAGTTGAGTACCCAAGAAAGAATCCTTCATCCGATTTTTCTTCAAACTTACCAACTCGATTATTTACATTTTTCAGGATAAAGCATTTACAACCAAATACTTGAAAATACGAAACAATTGGTTTTTTTCCTTTAAAAATTTCATAAGGAGTTTTCTTAAGAATTGGCCTTAATAATACTCTTTTAATAATATAACAGGCTGTAGAAACAGCTTCAGCCCAGAAACGTGAAGAAATATTACTTTCAATTAAAAGAGTCCTTGTCATTTCTTGTAAAGATCTATTCTTCCTTTCCACAACCCCATTTTGTTCTGGTGTATATGGAGAGGAAAATTTATACTGAAAACCAGATTCATCACAAAATTTAGCAAAGTCTTGATTTTCAAACTCACCTCCATGGTCTGTACGAATACTTGAAATAGTATAACCTTTTTTTCATTTTGCACTTTCTTAGCAAATTTTGAAAAATGAGAGAAAGTCTCAGACTTACTTGCAAGAAAGTAGACCCAAGTAAATCGTGAAAAATCATTCACTATTACTAGGCAAAACCTTTTTCCACCAATGTTTTGAGTTCTAGTTGGTCCAAAGATATTCATATACAGGAGCTGCAGTACACGATTAGTAGAAACTTGATTTATTGGTTTAAAGGAATTTCTAACATTTTTTCCCAATACGCATGGTGGCATAAGTCAGACTTTTGGTAATTGAGATTAGGTAATCCTCGAACAAGCTTCTTGGAAGAGATTTTGGCAATTTGCTTCATGTTGATATGGCCAAGCTTTCGGTGCCATAGATTAGCTTCATCTTGTACTGCTATTAAGCATTGTGATCTTTCTTGATTCACATCCAGAAGATAGATATTCTCATGTCTACACCCAATAAAAGATTGAGAGAAGTCTTTACTAGTTCCTAAACATGTTCCTTCCTGGAAGTTGATCTTGAATCCAGTATCGCACAATTGGCTTATGCTGAGTAGATTGTAATTCAATCCTTCCACCAAGGAGACGTTATTGATTATTAGACTTCCAATTTTTACTGTTCCGCGACCAATAATCCTTCCTTTGTTGTTACCACCAAAAGAAACTTTCCCTCCATCTATTTGGACAAGTTTTATAAAGCAACTTGAATCTCCTGTCATATGTCTTGAGCAGCCACTATCCAAATACCATTTGATCTTCGTTTTTATAGTGATCTGCAATTAGGAGAAGATTCAAGCTTTCTTTGGTACCCATATCTTCTTGGGTCCGATGAAGTTAGTGCAATAAACGGTCTTTGCCCAATCCCTTTTAACAGGTCTCCAAACCATAGGGCATTCTTTCTCAAAGTGTTCTGAGCTTTGACACTTTGAACATTTGAGAGCATTTCGGCCAACAGGTTTTACAAAGACTTTCTGAAAATGATTTTTATAAACAGCTTTCGTAGGTCTTTGTTTGATTCTTTCATTTACCTTTGGAAAATCAATTAAAGGAATAGTTTCAGGAGTCATACCAAGACCTAATTTGTTAAAATAGGGTCTTTGTATCGAAAGAATCTTATCCAACTTTTCAGATCCATTTGAAAACCTTTTTGAGATGTTTGAAATGTCATTTTTTAAATGAGTATTTTCTTTTGAAAGAGAGTCTGAGTTTTCTTTTAAAATGGTAAAGTTTTTGTCTAAATTTTCAAATTTTTCTTTCCAAGATTTTTCTTGTTGCTTCAATGTAGAATTCTCCCTTTTTAATTCGGAGATCCTCTTAAGAGAGATTTTGAGGCTAAGACATAGTTCATCGATATATTTCGAGACTTTAGCAGGAATTTTTAGATTACTTACCTCAATCTCACTGTCTGAGTCTGAGTCTGTATTTGTCTCGAGGTCTGAGTCTGAGTCCGATTTTGCCATTAAATAAATGTTGGCATAATCATCGTCACTTTCTTCACATTCAGTATCACTCAATGTTTCTACTTTGAGAGTCTTTCTGTATTTCTCAGTCTTTCCTTTCATTTTCTTTAATAAAGGACAGTTGGGTCTGATGTGTCCATTTTTCTTGCATTCGAAGCAAGTTACTTCTTTGTTGGAATCATCATCCTCAGTTGATTTGTTCTGAAATCTTTAAGAGCTTTGTTTCTTCCAATTTAATTTTCTTCCTTTTTTGTTCAGCTTTTTGAACCTCTTTATCATAAGTGTCAGTTCTTCATCATTTAGATCTTCTTCGGAGTCTGTAGCATCGGAATAATCATTAGACTTTAAAGCAATAGACTTCTTACTTTTGGAGTCTTCTTCATCATTGGTGTGCTCCACTTCGTAAGACTGAAGTGTTCCAATCAATTCATCTATAGAAAGTGGTGCAATCCTTTGTGTTTCCCTTATCGAAGTCTTTATATAATTCCAGTCCTTAGAGAGTCCACGCAGCAGTTTGTTGACCTTCATTTGTCCTGAGATTGGGTGTCCCTGATATTCTAGACCATTCACAATTTCAGTAAAACGGATAAACATATCAGTGGTTGATTCTCCTGATCTCATTTTGAAGACTTCATATTGTCCCAAAAGGATATTGATCATTGTCTCTTTCACTCGATCAGTTCCTTCATAGGTGATGTGCAGCCTATCCCAGACTTCTTTTGCTGTTTCACAAGAAGATATTCTATTATACTCAGTAGGAGATAAAGCACAATATAAAGAGTAAATAGCTTTAGCATCAAGAGCTTGTCTCTTGGTTATTTCTTCTTAAGTCATCTCGATAGGAACAACAACTTCTTTTCCTCTCTCGATGCTTTGATGCGCGATGGGGAATGATTCCTTTTTCTACAACTTCCCATTCCGAGGGATCTTTCGATCTTAGGAATGCTTTCATTTTGTTTTTCCATATGCTGTAGTCTTTTCCATCAAAGTAAGAAGGTCTGGTATTGCTTTGACCTTCAACCAACCCTGTAGGCAACATACTAGCCATAGATCTTTAACTCAGAAGTAAAAACACTTCAAATAAATGAGTACACAAGCTCTGATACCAATTGAAAGGACTAGTACAAGCACCTAGAGAGGGGTGAATAGGTGATCAAAGTGATTTTTTGCTAATCGTAACGAAATAGGTTAATTTTTTAACGATTGATAGACTAAGAGATTGAAAACAATAATAGACGTATGAAGATGCAATATAATGTAAAAGGATTATGGATAGAGAATCAAGACTCCAAGTTTATAGTGGTTCGGCTTACACTAAGCCTACGTCCACTCTCCCGCACGGATAACCCACTGGCTGGATTTCACTAAGAATCAAAAGAGAATTTACAGTCTCACGTCCTTGATTCCACAGTATAGAGACTCTAGTACACTTCCTTAAGGTCTCACCAAAATTCAGTCTCTCTTTTGATTACAAGTATAGCTCAATGAATAAGATCGCAAAAGAACAAAGAGATTCAGACTTTGAAATTTTTCTATCGGGCACTCTTGAACAACTTGAACGTCTCCCTTATATACGTCTTTATGCCTTCAATACCGTTAGTACCTTCCAAAGGAGTTCTTCCAATCAACCCGTTGGACATAATCAATTAGAGAGATCTCGAGCTATTCAAGAAAAATGACGATAGCCCATCAATCATGCTCGCCCATACAATCAGGATCTAGGTTTCCATAAGTAGAACATTCCAAGTATAATTCACGGATCTAGAGGATCTAGATTACTCGAATACGAATAACGATCTTGAAGTGCTAACTCCACCGTGAGATATTCTTTAACCAAACGAATCAAAACCATAACGATATGCTTTAATCTATCCGAATAGAACTTTAACTTCGTCGGTCTGGAAACTGTCAATGAAGGTAGACTTTGAATCTTGAGTCCGGAGGTCTTCAGACTTTGTCAATAGAGTCTGCAAGTCTTCAGACTAGACTGATGGAAACGTTTTGTCAACTTCAAAACACCTTAAGAAGATTTCTCTAACAGAAGGCCTGGGCACCGCTTAGGAAGAAAGCTCTGAAAATTAATGTTGATGCTTCCTTTGTTGATGGTTCAGTGGATGGCGCCATAGCCGGTATATGTCGAGATTACGCAAGAGCGATTGTTACTGGCTTCGCTAAATCAGTGAAGGTCTCCTTGGCATCTCAAGCTAAAACCCTAGCCGTACTTGAAGCTCTTCGAATAGCAGCGTTTCATGAAGACAAATATGATAACCTGACTGTAGAATTTGATCGTGTAGATTCAGTTGAAACCGTGATAAGTGGGTTTGCAGATCAGTTCAAATGGGAAGAATGTCTACTTATCAATGACTGTCTTCAATTTCTCTAGGCCCACCCCCTCAATCAGCGTAGCTCATTGTCCGCCGGCCTCAAATGCAGTGGCAAATTGGATTGCAAAAAACAAGCGTCTTGATTCTCTTCCACAAAATTGGTTTTATGTGGAAGAGAATCTACTTATGTTTAGACTCATCTTGTTTGGGACACTTCAGAGTATCTACTTAAATGAATAAATTCACTTCCGACCCAAAAAAAAAATTAAATAAAGAAAAAGAAGCTTCAATATAAGAAAGTAAGTAATTGAGAGGTCTTTAGTTGCCAATCCGGAGGATGGCTAGAGCCCAAGGGTCCTATAAACTTGAGAAGGCCCATTTACTTGATGGGGTCCATATGTGATTTTGTTGTCCAAAGCCCCTTCATTAGGGGGGAGTGATTTAACATTATAGAAAGTAACTATCTATTTATGCTTGTTATCTATATTACTAGGTTAGTGAACGACTTTCGTTACTACTTTTCGTTCTCATGCATTTCACACTTATTTATATCAAATGCTTGTACTTTTAATATCTCAATATCAAGTTTTTCTACTATCACAGATTTTCTAATTAAGCCTTTCAGACATGTAATCTAACCAAATTCAACTGGTGCGATCATAATATACGAAAAATAGTGACATAAAATATTGGGATGCTCGCGTAGTCCTTGACATAGATCTAAGAGAGCAAGTAAATTCGAGAAATTCGGACGAAAGGGGCCAATCGACCACCATAAAATTGACACAAATTTGAGAAGGGAACACCCAAAACTGAAATTTTTTTTATGTCCCCGAACAATCTAAACCCAGAAGAAAAAAGAATCGAACGAATTCATAAACCCCACCTCCGCAATCTCTCTAAAAACAAATTTCCTGCGGAAAGCCTAGAACAAGAAAACAGATTCGCATGATGCAAGAGTTGCAATCCTGCAAAACGCGATGACTTTGGATCGCTTCACGTCTAAATGGAGAGCCGCCTCTGCATCCTCATCTCTTCATAGAATCTCCTGATGAACATCTCCGCTCTCAGGTCGACCGAATCGCCTCCGTCCTCTTCGTCGAACGCCTCGCGCGCCGGCTCGATGAATGTCCCCTTGGCAAAGAAACGGTCTTCCTCCTCCCAACCTGACGACGGGATCCCCCTCCCCAGACAGCTGCACAGGACCAAGAGCGACCGGACGTCTTCCTTCAAGTTCCTACCCCTCCCGTTCAGCTTCACCTTCAGCTTCTTCCTGTAGTAGCGGTGGATGAGCGGGGTCCTGGAAGGGGAGAACTCGTACTCCTGGAGGAACCGGTAACCGCCCGCGCGTTGAAGCCCGCCCGGCCTCGCGGCGGACCGCCTGAGCAGGGCCAGGCACGGGACGGCGACGGGCTTGCTCGTCCTGCTGGCCAGGCGCGCGCATCTCCTGAGAAAGCTAGAGACTTTCTTGAGGACGAGGAGCCTCTTTCTCGGGATCGTCGCGGCAGCGGCGGGAGTCCCTGGCATGGCGGAAAGGTCGTGAGCTCGCTGCTGTGTATTGAGTCGAGTGAGTCGGGTCGAGGCTTAAGAAGGCATGGGGAATATGCCGGTGGGCGGAGTGGAGGAGGAGGAGCCATTGCCAAGCTGTAAAGAAGGTGGGGGAGGGGAAAGCCTTGGTCGGTTTGCCGAGTTTTGGAGTTTTATTACGTGTAAAGAAATAGGGTCGAGGGTAGCCGTTGGAATCTCTCCCCCACGTGCGCCCTTCGATGGGGCGGGACCCGCGCGGGTCCCAGCACGATCTAAGGGCCCTCGTGGGCTCGGCCGACTGCATCGGGACGCACCTGAACATGGCTCTGGTTTTTTTCCCCTCCCTTCGTGGGATTAACTCAGTTGCATCTGGTCTTGGATGTTGATTTCTTGGTCCGAATTTGCGCTGTCGAGGACAGATGATAATATGTCGACCAGAAAAGGACAAATAATGTTAGATGAGAAAAGAAAGAGAGACGGTCGTTTAAAAATCATTAGATTTTGACAAGATTAACCCAATTCCAATATGCTTTAAAAAAAAAAAAAACTAGTTCCAGTATAGCTAGAAGGAGAGAAAATCCATCGTCCAAACATATACGCGCCAAAATAAGTAACGTTTGATCCATAAAACCTATGGATTAAAAAAATTTAGTCTCTTCAACTTGAAGGATTCAAAATGATAAAAAAATGAACATCTTAACCTTTTTCTTTTTAATAATTAAGTATGGAATGCGAGAGCAACATTTATGATAGAAAAGACATGTGCCTTTAATTTGTCAATTGTACATCGATAATATGGATTGTACTTACCTTCCTTTCTTTTATAGAAACAAAAAAAAAATCATTTAAACATCTACATTTTGAAATAGCAATCATACTTTCACAAATAGTCACATCAAGAACTAAGATCCATTGTATGATAGAAAACAAAATCCATGTATGCATACCGATGAAAGAAACATTATAAATAGTTGAATGAAGGAAGGTCGAAGATCAACCACACAACGTCTCATTCCCTAAAAGTCATAATTATTAGAAAGCCTAAGCCGAAAATTTAAATTAATTAATGGATGGATTACAAATGATTTTGCGCGAAATAAGCTAGGGTACAATTAGATTATAATATCATATTAGAAAGTCCAATCCAAAAGCTTAAACTGATAAATAGTAGGAGACAACCTATATATATGACGAGTATATAAACTCTATAATCAAGCGATGTGGAATATTTTGACAACAATTATTGAAAGTCATCACTTTTTGTATCTAATTTTTTGAAAATACAATTCGAAAATGTAATTGTAAAAAACTCAGATGTACATAGTTAGGTGAAAATATTAAAATCTAATTGTAACATGGTGAGATAAATTTGAAATAAGAAGTATCCAGTGATTCGTAAGAACATATTCTTTGAGTGGTTCGTTTTTAAATAAGATGCTCACATTGTCGAGTTGCCAAAAATAGCAATTGGTATGTGGACAATACAACAACTAGAGTCTTGCACCTTGACCTCACATAATTAATGCTTCGGATAATATCAACCGAGCCGTCGAAAATGGCAATTTGAATGTATTTCGTTGGAAAGAAATCTCCATGGTCCATGGACGATATAGCAACCTCAGCCTCGCACTATTATGCTCAGGATAATCTTGACCGAGCCATCGAAAACGGCAACCTAAATGTATTTCGTTGGAAAGACATCTCCCATGGTCCATGGACAATATAGCAACCTCGGCCTCGCACTATTAATGCTTAAGATAATCTTGACCGAGCCGTCGAAAAACGGCAACCTGAGTGCATCATTGGGGGAAAAAATCTTGTATGGACTCCAGATAATTTAACAATTCTGACCTCCCCTTATTAGCATTCGAGATAAGATCGATTTGGGTAGTCGAAAACGGCAATTAGAGGACGCCCCTGGAAAGAAATCTGGTAGGAATCTATAGACAAAATGTAGCAAAATGCAATGCCATCATGGATATAATCTGCCCTCCAATTCCTAATATTCATGTGTTGCATGATTACCCATGTTTACCCAATTTGCAAAATAGTTGCCTCTATTTTGCTTTGTTTTGGAGGCGTGGGGCCCTCCCTCCCTCGATCGGACGGCTCACGTTCGCGATCTCATGCTCGAGAGCCACATCCTCACGCTTCTCTCGCTCTCTCTCTTCTCGTGTGACCAAGTTGTCGCTCTCTCGCTCCTCGTATAAAAGGCCGACGTTTCCCGGCCAAATTGTTCGTGACAGAGACTCCATTGTCGCTCTGAAAACTACGAACTTTTCCCCAAGAAAGCACTGAGGGAGACCCGAGATCAAGTGGGTCGATCGGTTTTCTCCTGTCGGGGAGCTTCCCGATCGAGGGCTCTGCGAGTCTTGAGCCGCCGGCGGCGATGGTGAGCGCGAGGTTGAAGGAGCGGGAGAGCGCGCGGGGTGGTTCCGCGGCGATGGGCTCCTCCGACAGGCCGAAGCAGCTCCACAATTTCTCCCTCCCGTGCCTCAGGTGGAGCAACCAGAAGCACCTGCGGTGCGTCAAAGTGGGCAGCCCCAGTCCGAGCCCGAGCCCGAGCGTCCCGGACGACGGCGGCAGGAGCGGGGGCGGAGGCGGCGGCGGCCTCGGCGTTCGATCCCTCAAGTTAGCGATCAGGCGGATCGAGGAGGGCACGGAGGAGGCGCGGGAGGTGGATAGGCCCACGGCGGTCGTCTTCGGGCCGCAGAACGGAGGAGGCGGGAGCGGCGGCAACGTCGACGGCGACCGCGACGATGGGATGGGAGGGCGGAGGGAGAAGAGGAGGGCGGGCGATGAGCTCTGGGGAGAGAGGGAGGAGGATTCCGGCGTTCCGGCCGAGAATAAGGAAGAGCCGGAGCAGGAACCGGGTGCCGTGGCTGTGGCGCAGGCGGCCGTGCCGTGGAATCTGAGGACGAGGAGGCCCGGTTTTAAGGTTCTGGCCGCCCTGAATATAGGAGCGAAATACGGTGATTCTCCATCGAGGAGCGGGGGCGTTGATGTTGGCGGCAGCGGTGGCGGCGCCGGCGGCAGCAATGGTGGGAAGAACGAGGAGAGAGAGAAGTTCGCGGTGCCGCTCAAGAGGAAGGAAATCGAGGAGGACTTCCTGGAGATGACCGGACATCGGCCCCCGCGGAGACCGAAGAAAAGAAACAGGACAGTGCAGAAGAATTTGGATGTGAGTGGATGTTTAAGATTGTCTTGCTCGCTTGATTATTGAACTGCATTCTTGTTCTCCTCTTCCTTCCAATTGCGTTGTGAAGCTGCTTTTCTTCTGTTGTTGCAGGCTGTCTTTCCTGGATTGTGGTTGACGGAAGTTACAGCTGACGCCTACAAAGTTGAAGAGGTTCCCGAATATCCAAAGGTAATTTGCCTCGTCCTCCTTCCATATGAGCCGAACGAGAACTAAATGTTGAATCTTTCTCTGCTTTGCTTCGATTTCCCGAGAGAACCGAGCCGATGTTTGACTTTGGCTTTAGTTGTGATCAAGGGTTGTTTCTTTCCTTCGTGTTAAATGTTAGTTGTGATCAAGGGTTGTCTCTTTTTCTCAGAATTCTCAACTAGGAAAGAGACGATTTTGCGTCTGTCTATCGAGTTGCACAATTAGCTCCATTCAGCAATTCTGGAAAAGAACTGATTGGTTATCTGAAAAGCCAGTCATTTTGGGAAATCTAACTTCATTTATGGGTTCTTCTCTTGCAGAGATAGCAAAGGGGGCGTGGGCACCTGTAATGGAACTCCAAATAGCTTTCTTTTGGCTCGCTGGACATTGGGTAGATGGCGGAACCGTGGAAGAGTCCTTTTCCACCTTGCTTGTCACTGACGATTAGTTGCTTGGAATTGCTGATTTAGGCCGATAGATTAGTTTTATATCAAATATCTCTCTCGATCTCAATAAGCCTCTTTTACATAAAGGTGGGCGGTTGCCCTCAACTGTGAGGGTGCTGTGAATAATTGAGTATTGGATGTTTCGTTGTGGTTTTTGATCATTGCACATGTTTATCAGCAACATTTGATGGGATTTTGATTTTGCTGATGACCGTAAGGCATTCCAGCATTATTTGGAGCTCCATAGTTGAGCAAACAATTTACTTACATTTTTTTCTCGCTGTTTTATATGATGTTGTCTCATCGAATCTGGTAATAATTGGACGGGTTGTGGCCTTCTGGGAGGAGAAATTAACAGGAATGATTAGGTGCAAGGGATGCATCTGCTCATTGAAGAACTTAAGCTGGTTCTTTTAGCTTCTTACGGTTCTTGGCCCTCGACCTCAAGGGGTCTTGACAGTGAAATTCCAGCAAACCTGCACCATTTTGGTGAGATGATGACTTCCACCATAGATGGTGGCTGTTCTTTTGTTAATTGGGAAAAAGGACTTGTCCAAGTCAACCACTCTTGAAACGACCGAAGTGTGATACATCTACTTGGTCCGACTGCTAAACTGCGGGTGCTGCTTGCCTGTCTATGCTCGTTTTCCAGCGTACTTTAGACTCCTTATAGTAAGAGCTTATCATTGATCTTGCAGGTCATCTTTCACTTCGGTGGAGAAAATGTCTTGCCTTAATCCTGTATTCACGTGTTGTTTCGGCGCAGAACAGTTTGCTTCTTTAAAGTATAGGCTTCCTTCGCCATACATTACTTCTTCTACCTGCAATTGCAAGCGCAGGTATGTGGAAGCCTAAATTCAGATTTCGGCAGATCATGAAGCTGATCATTCCCGTAAAACATAGCTATCGAATGAGTAAGCAGAGATTACCGAGATGCTGAAACTTTTTGTTTGATGTCTGGATGACCCTCTACATAATCGGTCATCGAAGTCTGCAAATGATGGATCAATAGCTGAACGATGCATTGACAACCGGGTTCTGGACGGAGCGGGTGGATCCTTCATGTCGAGGGAGTCCTCTCTGGGCTCTAATCTCTTTCTCCAGAACGACGATCTTCTAAATGAAGAGTTTTCCTAAAAGAAAGATTAGGGTCCAGAGATGATGTTTTCTATTACTTGTGGTGGAGATGATTCTACCATGCCATTCCAGAAACCAGGATCTGGGATATGTCCTATGTTGCTCTTGGAGGGTCGGCCAAAACATTCCGAGAGGATTCTTGTCATATGCCGAAAGTTGGCGTGACTGACCGACCGACCGACCCTTGTCCGGTTATCTTGAGCATCATCACAGGATGTCAGAAGCCTAGACATAGCAGTTAGTTTCGACAGGTCAATCTATGTAGTGGCTAGCTCTGGTGCAAAAGGGGGAATTTTATGGAAAGTGACTTTTTATCCTTGCTACGTTCCCTATAGACGTGCTGTGCCTTTGTGCAATCTTCTCCTATCTTTGGAACTTTTAAGGTATCACCCCTCCGTCGATTTTTTTTTTTTTTAACTTTTTTTTATAGCGAGTTTACAATTGGTCACGACAGTTCGCAGTGATATCATTAATCGATTTCACGGCATATTACGACATTTTTGCACTTAAATACGACAACGGGTCGTGATGTTGTATGGTACATCCGAAGTATACTAGAATTGCCTCTCACGTCCAAGGTAGTGTTCCTACAACCGGAAAAAATTGTCCCTTGTAATAGTGCTCCTGGATATTTCTTATAATGCAAAGATGGTTATGCCGTATTTGATGATGACTATGTCAGCTGCCAAAATCGTCAACCTCTATCGATGGGGGCTTCGAACAAGCAAGTGGAAAGTCAAAAGTCTTATCTTGTCCTTTTATTCTTTTCTTTTTTGGTCAACTGCAGATATCTTTCTTCATATTCTCTTAGAACTTTAAGATGTTTTCTTCATTTTTTTGGGTAAAGTTAAGATGTTTTCTTCATTGACTTGGCAAAAAATAGAACAAACTTACTACGCTCATTTAACAACGGGCAATCCAGGGTTAACTCCGAGTCCTGTTCGTCCAAAGCGTTCGGGTTACACACAGATTCTCGTGTATAAACATTCTTATCGGAAACTCGTATTCCGATGGAAATGTCGTACATAAGCTCTCATTAGAATACGAGGGTGTAAGATATCGTCACGGTTTGAGATTCTTGGAATGGGATTCACGGTTAATTACTATTGTTTAAGCAGGCTGAGGAACGGCACAGATGAACCGACGAATTAAGCAACGTATAACCGAGTAATCAATTAGAGTAAGGCAACAATACAAAGACGCCGTGGGATCTGTTGAGGAATAAGAACTTGCGAGGGCACGCAAGCGACGGGGACTGACGTCACGCATGATCTTTTCGAGAAGCAAAGGATTCCTTTACTTGCACATAACCAGCCCCGAAGAGACGAAAGAATAATGATGATGATAATAATCATACTAAGCGCTGAAATGCGCGACGAAGGTTTGATGACGAGGATGTAGAATCTCGATGGCCTCTTCGTGAAGGTTTTGATGATGACAACGGAATGGTCTGCGTGAGAAGGAAACCTTCTCGTGCCGAACGGCCAACGAAGAGCTTGGACGAGAAAGGAGCCACGAAATTCGACCCATTTGATCGCGTGTAGCTGACACGGTCGTGGGATCGGCTCCTCGGTACGAGTCAAAAAGGCGAAATTAGCTCTTGAGAACGAGAGGTTGTGGGACGTCCGAGAGGATGGCCCTATGGATTTAAGACCGATCGTGTAATTTCTCGGTTGTTGGTCACTTTTTTGCATATCCACGTATATGTCACGGTCACGGTGTCGCCAGACTTACGTTGCAATTGAGAGGGGGCTAATTGAATCCTTTGGAAAAAGTACCAAAAAAGTTTTAAACGTATTACATTTGTGACAATTTAGTTCTAGATTTTTTCAATTGGATCAATTTAATCCTGCACATATTGTATTTGTGCCAATTCAATTCATCCGACAAATTTTGGTCATTGAGATGTCGCTTGTTGGCTATTTTATGTAGCATGACTGATTCGAACATAAATAATATTTACAATTTAAAAAATGAATTTTTTAATTATTTCTTCTCTTCTTTTTTTTTTTCCTTTCATTTCGGCGCAAAGGCCCTTGCCAGACCCTTGTTTCTTTTCATTTTGGTTGGCAAGGGTTGTGGCCTTATCAACTACCAACAAGGAGGAGACCTTCATCAACAAAATGAAAGGGAAATAAATAAAAAGGAAAGAAAAGAAATAATAAAAAATAAAACATATTATTAAAAATGTCTATGTTAGCATTGGTTGTGTCACGTAAAATGGCTAACGTCCATATCAATGAATTTCAGTCAAAATTGATAAAATGGACTCAATTGTCATAAATACAAAATGTTTAAGACTAAATTGATCTAATTGAAAGGTTTATAAATGAAATGATATCCCAATATAATAGGTTTAAGACTTTTTTTTATACTTTTATCTTGAATACTTACGACTATCTTGTTTGGTATATCATAAAGTATGAAGCCGAAGTCAGCTAAATTAATTGGGTCTTAGTTGGTCAAATAAAATGAGGTGCTACTTGGGCATCCTTAAAGAGGAGGGCGTGAGAAGCGTGGACCACGTAAAAGGTAAGGTAAGATGCGTCACATACAATGTTAACTATGGCCATAAATGTATATACTTTAAAGGAAAAATCTAGAAATTTGTGGAACGAAATCTTAAAGAAACAGAGGATGATGCAACGAAAATTACCTTTTAGACTCTAGGAAGAGTCCACATCAGTTCTCTTGACCCCAGTTGAATCCACGCAATCGCGTCCCAAAAGCAGAGGAAAAATGATTGACACAAAGGCTTTATTTACTTGGTAGAAAATGAAAAATTTGAAAATTATTTCTCTTAGAAATAATTGTTAATATCACATAAAAGAATTAGTCAATAAAAAACGTGTCAATTATCGATAATAATTTATGTTGAAATATTTTCATGAACAATAAAAATAATCTTCATTAATTCATCTTTATAAGTGATATAAACAATCACTTTAAGGAAAATATTTTCTAAATCATTTATTTATCGCGAATTAAATCTATTAGAAATAACCATTTTCAATGTGCTATCTTGTATGCACACAACTTCTCTTGAGCACCAATCTGGCTCTTTTTATTTTGGTCAAAATCTGGTTAATTGTGTATGATATCTATACAAATTTCAAATGTTAAATCCAATATAAAAGAGGTCCCTTTATTAAACTTACATCTTCAATTTATGTCACAAATAAATGAGACGTCAACACAATGAATTTCAATTACTGAGATGTGTTTTCCTCCTTTTATTCCATTTCTTTCTTTTACACCCTTCTCCTTCTTGGGCAACTAATTTATGTGAACACTACTTAACGCTTAATGTCACATCCAACACCACTGGTTGTCATTAACTTATGGGAAAATTTCAAATTGGGACCCGAAATACCCTATTCTTCTCAAATAAAGGTCCGAAGTGAACATTGTTTCAAATATGGATCGAAAGTGCCATTACTTTCTCAAATAAGGACCTGAAGTGGATGTTGTTTCAAATGATGACTTAAATTGGTTATGTTTGTTTCAAATAATGACCTAACTTTTCGGCGATCAAGGGCATTTTCGTCTTTTGCCATTTTCCCCCTTTTTTTCTTTCCTTTTTTCTTTTTTTTTTTTCTTCTTCTTCCTCTTTGCCAGTGACCGGCTGACCACCGGCGATACCCACAGAGGGCTGGGCGAGGGCCACCCACGCTAGTCCTTACTAGTAGCTAGCGAGGGCCGACCTCGTAGATGGCCCCTGGGTGAGGGTCGCCACCCCCAAGCGACGCCATCCCTCGCCTGTGGCTAGCATGGATGGCCCTCACCGGCGAAGGCAATCCTCGCCTAGCCCTTTGTGGGCATCGCCGATGGCCGGCAGCCATCGACAAAGAGGAAGAAGAAGAACCAAAAAAAGAAAAGGGCAAAAAAAGGGGAAAATGCCAAATGACGATAATAGCCTTGACCGGTCGAAAAATTTAGCTAGTCGGCAGCCAGCGAGGTTGGGTCCTTATTTTGAAACAATCAAAGCCACTTTAGGCCCTTATTTGAAACAACCAAAGACACTTCAAGTCCTTATTTGAAATAAAATCCACTTTGAGCCCTTATTTGAGAAAATAAAGACACTTTGGGTCATTTTTTGAAATTTTCCCCTTAACTTATTGACCACTGTAACAATCGACATCGCCTTCTTTATATGGCGCATGACTCTCTCTCCCCTAACAGCTAATGTCGCATCCAACACTTCTAGCAGAAATTATCTTACTGATCACTATACCTCTCTCTCTCTCTCCCCCCCCCCTCCCTTTCCCATTTTTAAACGTGCAACCTCTTTCTCATTCAACCTTGACAAAATCGTACCGAATGCCAACTTGAATTGTAGTAATTAAACTTCATCATTCCATGACGCTTAACTACTCAATGAAGACGTGCATGGCTTAGCCGCATGTAACTATTTGGACACTTGACGGCAACTTTGCTCGTACATGACAATTGCAATTGGAAGTGAGTCCCAGGATGAATAGCATACATGGTACGCAATGTTGAATGTTTACCAAAATTGGGAAGTTGAAGATCAGGCGTTGCTGAATGGAGCACTAGAAAGCCTTTTCTTCCTGTTTTTCTTCTTTTGGATTTGGAAATGGCAGAAAACAAAAGAAGAAAAATAATGCTTAAAACAAAGGAAAAAAATCATTGAGAATAGTAGCTTGATTTTGAGGAAGAAGGTGGAACTGATGCACGGCGGATTGAAGTTAGAGAACAGAGAGTGGCTCGGCTAATGATGGACTACACCGACGCAAAGGTGTCCGCGACAAGACTGAAAAAACCGCAGCAGAGGACGGCAGCTCTCCCTAATGATGGCAAAGAGACCAGCAGCCCACGAGATTGCTCTCAAAGACAACCGGAGTACATCGAATACCGAAACTAGCGGAGGACGATGATGCTGCTATTGAGGACCGACCGGTTTGTGGCCTTTCTGGAGGATGACGTACAAAGGACTTGGAACGACAAGTGATGATGGTCTCGGTGTCAACGATGATATAAGGAACGAGGGTCCTATTGCATTTAATAAGACCGGCGGCAAAAGAAGAGATGAAATTAGAATTTTGACCTAGGCCCCCTCTCTTCTAAAGGCTCTGATACCGTGTAAAGGCTCTGATACCGTGTAAATTATTCAAGAATCTTCGAGTGGAGAGAATATTCAAAACTTACATCTTTAATCAATGGCTTAATGCAAGACTACATAAGGACTCTATTTATAAAGCATATAAGACAATTAAATCTCTATTTATTTCCTGAAAAATGTGATATTTTTGAAAATTATTTTCTGAAAAATCATTTTCTAGGAAGGTGACATTATTTTATAGTATTTGGCTAAGACTTAAAAATGAATTAGAAATTTTTTTTCGTCATTTGGTAAAGAAAATTAATTTTCCTAAATAGACATACACCATTTGGACACTAATGACTTACACATAAATAGTCAAGGAATCCGACATGAACATCAAAGTTTGAAGCTTGAATTCCCGATTCTCGGGCACGAGCATGGACACTGGTCTTGGGTCCATTGAAACCAAGCTTGAGAACCCGACACCCATACCCGGCACCTTGTTACTTGAGCCAAGTCCATGGCAACCTAGTTTGGGTATGAGCACTAGGGTCCCAAGCTTGGACTCCATGGACTCAGGCTTGGGCTCTAGTGACTTGGATGTAGGAGCTAGGATCCACGACCTGATCATGATGGACTTGAGCGCCGGCATCAAGGTTACGACCTAACCTTTATAGACTCAGGTCTAAGTGGTGGGGACCTAGTCTCAAGCGCAAAGGTCCCACGCTTAGCCTCAATGGACCCAAGTCCCAATGTCTCCAACACGAGTACCAGGGCTTCAAGTCTGGCCTCGATTGACCTAAGTGCATGTGTGGGGAACCTAGGCTTAGCCTCAATGGACTTGGGCATGGTCGTCGAGGTCTCAAGCATGGCCTTGATGGACCTTGCTCCGGTGCAAGGGACTTGGATGTGGGTGCTAGGCCCAAGGACTGGCTTCAATGGACTCGAGAGTGGGTGCCAAGCTTCGCAGCCCAGCGTCAATGGACTCGAATTTGAGCACTACAACCTAGTCCTAGGTGCCTAGGGTCTACTGCTTGACTTCAATGGACTTAGGCGTGGGTGGTGGGGTCCCAGGCATAGGCGTTGGGGTCTTGGGCAAGGTCTCGATGGATTCAACCTCAGGCACCAATGATTCAGGCACGGGCACTAGGTTCGTGAGGATGGCCTTGATGAAACTAGGTCCAGGCGCCAATGTCTTGAGCCCGACATCAATAGATTAGGCACAAGCGCAAGGGATCTAGGCATGGGACTTTCCAAGCCTAGCTTGCATAAACATGAGCTTGGGAGTCAAGGATCTGGGCACGGTCTTCAAGATGTAAGGCCTAACCTTGATGTTACTATGTCCATTGTCTCAAGCCCTACTTCGATGAACACAGCCTAGATGGACTTGGGTTCAGTCTCGATGGACCTAGTCCTGACCTCCAAACATGGCCTCATTGCCAAGGGTTTAGGAAGAAGCATTTGGGTTCCCTTGTCCAAATGCTGATATCTAGTTATATATTGGAAAATGATTTTCGATTTTTAAATAGGAAATCATTTTTTATGAATTTAAGCATTGATTTTTCATAAACTCGTTTTTCTAGATGATTTACACATCGAAAAAATGAGAAAAATGTTTTCTCGAAAAAAATCGCAAAACATACTGAGCCTAACAAAATCCTAATTTCTCTATTAATGACCACCTAACTACCGACTAATATCCATCGAAGTCATATCTCCACCCCAAGGATTCTTTCTGCAAGCTAAGCTAAGCTAACCCCAAAAAAAATCACCCACTTATCTCTTATTCACTCATTGTTAGATAAAGTGTCAACTTGATCAATTTTCCCAAAACCCCTTTGTAAAATTCCCTCCAATCCTAGACAAAAAGAAGGACAAAAACAAAAAGGCCCCCACACACCATGACCCCATCACCATCCTTACTCAGTCTCCCCAAATAAAGAAAAGAGCAAACTGCTAAGCGAGCTCCCAATCAAAAGCAGAAAAGGACAAAAGAGACAACCCACATTAATTATTGACCCAAAAAAAAGCAAGGAAAGAGAGTAAGGAAAAGCGAAGGGATGGTGTCACGAAAGAGCAAGGCCTCGTTCAAGTGTCTCCCGTGTCCAGGACACGTTGATACCGATGTGCAAAATGCATCATGGACCAGTTCCCCTGCCCTCTCTGTTTTCCTCTGTAGTTTTCTCTCTCAAATCATTCATTAGCGGCAGAAGAAGAAACCAAAGCCTGATCTTTAAACATGCATCGGCAGCAGAGACACGTACATTATATCTTTCCTGGAATTTTTCGAGAACCTTATCACATGCTAATTCCATCAAGCACCAGATCTACCCCCACGAGATCGATCTGAACATGTGCACCAAAACCACAAGAAAATTAAAAAGCTCATTTCTTGTTTTTTCTCTCTCTGTGTTCATCAAGCAAAAGTAACAAAACGGATTGATCAGGATTGCTCATTTCTTCTTCTTCCTGACCTTGCCATTACAGAACAGTGAGCCGAGCCCGAACAAGCTCACCGTCCCGATCGTGATGTGGGGCTGAAAATTCAATACGGGATTGACCCTCACGCCAGGCCCGTATCGTTTCTTCGTCGGGGACTTCTGCGATTGCGACGGCCCGTACGAAAATGGCATGCCGAAGGAGGATTGATATGAGTCCGACGATGATCTTCGGCTTGATATAGAGGGCTGTTTCTGCAAATTCTGCCTTGGGTTATCCTTGACGGGGAATTTGTCCTTTGGATTCGGAACTGAACCGGTCGAGTTGCTCCGGGAGAGGAACTGCAGCGACCGGATCAGTCCTTTGCTCTTGGCAACGTCGCAATTGAGGCTGCTGCTGCGCTTGAACTGCCAGAACGGCTTCGGTGGCGGCTTCTCATCCCCCTCGTCATTGCCGTCGTCGTCGTCCTCGTCGTCGAAGCTGTCCGACAGGAGCTCCTTCAGACTCTTCTTCTCCGTGAACGCAGCACTAGAAAGCGGAGTCCCAGATGGAGGAGGAGGAGGAGGAGGAGGAGGACGAGACGACGGCATTCGACGACAATTACTGTGATCTGCACTTACCACTCTGTCCCTCCTGATCTCGCCCGGGAGGATCTTGCCGTCGGAGAAAAGCTCGTCGGCTGAGGAGAGCTCGAGGACGAAACTCGAAGCTCCAACGCAGAAGTCGAAGTCAGAGTCCAGCAGCGACCGGTCGAGCCTCTCGCGGCGCCCACGGTCATCTTCTTCGACGGGCACGGCGTCGCCGCATTCCTTGAGATCGTGGGAGAAGGAGATTCGAGGGCTGAGCAGACCGGGGCTCGATATCTCCGAGCAAACGTCGATCGCCATTGCCAAAGCAGAGTCGAGAGAGTATCCCCCGAGCTCTTTCCCCCTCAAAAGGCGAACAGAGCCCGCCGCATCTTCGCCGTACGTAAGTGGGGAAGCGCGAAGAGGGTTTGAAAAAAAAGGGAGGTGGGATTCTGGAGTCAAAAGGAGCGGCGACAGAGAGAAGTCAGCAAACTTGCAGCTTTCGAAGTTTTTGGGATTTCGTCCGAGCGAGCGGCGCGTGCAGGCAGAGAAGGGAGAATCTGGATGATGGGTTTGATGGAGAAATCGAAGGGGAGGAAGGAGACGAGATGGATCGATGGAGGAAGGGATGAAAGGAGGGGACACCAACGCCCAAATGATAGATCTTTGGCCCGTGATGAGGGAAAAAGGAAAAGGAAGCCGTTGAATTTAAGCACCGAAAGGCTATTAAAGGATCTACCCCCTATGTGGGTTTCCAATGTTAACCACTAATTTTCTTTCTTTCTGTCTTTCTTTCTTTCTCTCTCCCTCCCTCTATTTTCTCTCATTTTTATTTTTCAATCCCCCCACCCTTTTATATTTTCGTTTTCCCATTCATCTCATGTTGTAACTAGTTAGGTAAATAACTAATGAAAATGTTGCAGCCTTCAATTTATTGGCTGTTCTTTTGTTATGTATGATCACTGTTTTGAAAATTTGTAGTATTAAATAAGGAATCCTTTGAGAGTGCCAAGATACTTATTAAGTAGTTAAAAAGTGCGTAATTTCCGAAACACTATCTTTTTATTGTCCTGTGTATAATTATTACATTGAAAATCAAGATATTAAGTATAGTTGACAAGTGCCGCGAGAACACTTGTTAACAGAATCCTTAATTAAGTATGTTTAAATAGTGTTTTAGGGCGCTTGTTAACTTCATTCTTATAATACTCACATTTGGCTCTTTCCTTGTGCTACATTAAAAAAAAAAATGAAAATCGTTCATTTCACTTATTTTAGTGGGAACATTCTAACTTTTTTTAAGGAACGATAATGGAGGCTGGGTGGCGTGAGGGGGAAGTTGTGCGTTCCCCTATCACCTCAAGAAACTTGCTCAACGCTAGCATCTTCTGGACTTAGTTACCTTCAATGAAAGAATGACTAAGAATAGTTTTCGTTTAGAAAAAAATGCCATCTATACCATTTCTAGAATAGAACTTATAATTTCTAGATTGGAGCATAATAAATAAAGAAGGTCTATAACACAGGCAATGTCAGGATGAGGATAGCTTGATTCATCGTTACGCTAGTCCATATGCATGAAAATATCTTTGGCTCCGTTTTCATCCCTAAAACTCGCCAATTGCGGATTTCTACATGCCTCATCTGAAATGGGTAGCGAGCATATGGACACTGCTCGAATTGCCATTCCTAGTCAATTTTCGTGGTTATAATCCTGACTTTGTGGTTTTTGATTTGTCTATCTACTTCTATATTTAAGACATTGAAGATGCAGCAATTTCATGATATCTCCCCGTTTTTGTTTCCTAGTTTTTCTGATTAAGCTTATTGAAACGGCTTTAGGCAAAATTCCAAATTCATGATAGACCCGTTGATGAGAAACTGTTTGAAGATGCTTAGTTCCAAGATGCTTTAGGAGGAAGATCACAAGCCATTCATTTGTTACTAAGAAAGAAGTCATTTCTTGACAAAGTGAAAAGGCGATGATGAGAAATTGGGTGCAGCCGTCCGATCACAATGTACGGACCAGGTAATGAAATAGAAGGAGGGTGGAAGATGTCAATGAGGTCACATCACACTGAATTATTCCAAAAACATGTTAGCTGTCCCTAAGCAAAAGCATGATTAACAAGTTTTAAGGGGAGGTACGGCTTGATGAGGGAGTGGATTGGATCTAGCATTAGATCTTTTGAGCCTCATGGTTTTTTAATATGTTTTTTTTTTTTTTGTTCATCACATGACATTTGGCAATTGTAATTGCTAAGTCTAAGATTATGTTAAACCCACGATTGAAAGAGTCAGATGTGCATGAAAATAATGGGGAAAGAGAGATGACTTCTTTGCCTTATGTTTGACAACGATATGGCACGACATAAGAGAAGCATGGAAGTAGTCTTAGTGTTAAAAAAAAAAAACGCACAAATAGTTCTTAAACTTTAATCTATTGTGTAATTCATCCATAAATTTTTAATTTATTTAGTGTCGATAATTCACGTTGAATATTATTATTTGATTTCTTATTCAAACTTACTAGATTTGAAGCCAAATATGAAAATTCCGTTAACTTGAACAAATGAAAAAAAAAATAAAAAATTGGACATATTCATATAGTTCAGAGACTAAATTGGACATTTACCAAAAGTTCATGAGCTATATTGAACAAATTAAAAGTTTATGGATGATATTGCATATTGGGTTAAATATTGAACAAATTAAAAGTATAGGGACAATATTACACATTAGACATTAAATTAAAGTTCATGGATTACATTGAACGAATTAAAAATTTAGAGATAATATTGCATACTAAATTAAAGTTCACAAGTCATTTGTGAAATTGTCTCTACTATTAACGAGAAAAATTTTAATATGCATACATTTTTCCCAGTTAAAGATTGCATCTTCTTTTGGCTTTTTTGACGATTCTCCTTCCGAAATTCGAAAATGCTTTTTAAAGTTTCGTAACATAATGAGAAAAGAGAAACCAAAAACAGAGGTGAATCCCATTCCTTTAGTCCATAAAGTCGCGGGCAACTAGTGCATGATAAATCATCTATAAACGAAAGGGGCAGTCGACATTTTGGTCCTGCCGAGTGCGTAAAAGTGAGGACCAGATCGCAGGAGAGCTCTGGAGTCGGGGGCTTTAATGAGGGGGGCATCTCTCGCGGGACCGGCGGGGAAGCCAGAGACGAGGAAAGGACGAGGTGAAGTCAGTTCGACGCCGTCCTTTATGTTTCCCCGTCTCCTTCGTTGTTCCATCGTACGTTGTTGTGAGATCAATTCTGTAGTACCCGCATTTTGGCATCTCCATCCAAAAAGGATGAGCAATTATGGAAGCCCGGACCACCATCCTCCCCTTATTTACCATTATTCTTCGGAATTATTTCTCGTATGTTCTTTATTTTATTTTATTTTACTGTGAGAATAGAATCTCTATCGTGGTATGGGGTACTCATCAGTAGTAAGTTTTCTATATTATCAGATATACCACATTCAATCATTGATAGGCAAACTCGATGGGTAGTATTCGAAATTCTTGTGCTGTTTTAGCAAATAAAAAATGGCTCTGTTGGTCCTTGTCTTCTTATTCATTGTTCAAAATTGTTCGAAGATTTTTATTTGGTCAGTCATTGTACTCTCGCTCCTATACCATGTGGATATATTTTGTGGAATTAGTGCCGATTGTTCTAAAAACTTAAATTATTATATGAAGGCGTAGTTTAATATTAAAATATAGACAAATAGGGGTTTAGAAGAATTAAAATTCAAAATCTCCTACTTTGTTATCATGTAAAATTTTAAGAGACCCGAGATTTTGTGAAATTACTATTAACCGTTCTATCACTCTTGTCATCAATAATCCTACTACCATTCTTGATGGCGAATTTCAGTGATTGGATAGTACATCGACCATTTTGCATTTGGTAAGGCCTTCTTACTAAGGAGCCTATGGAAGTTTCCATTTGAGAATGTCCTTGAATAATGCCACCATATTGCAATGAAGCATCCGGTTCTCCACTCCGGTTCGCCTACCACGGTCTAGGTTAGGGTGGCATGTAGTTGGAAGAAACTCTTGCTCAAACCCAGCCCCCAAAGTCAAATATATCACGGGCGATGATCATGTCATGTCTATAAATAAGGTGCCCACATGATCAACGACCGATGGCTGCAGACCATATGAAATTACCGTATGTTTCTTCCTACGTAGGGAAAGTATATAAAACCCTCATCATTTCTTGCACTTTTGTCACTTTACAATCTCTACTTTCTAAAAATGCATGTTCCCATCCTCTACCAAAGCCCAACAACAGAAACGACCAAATTACCCCACAAATCCCTAATTTACCTACATATCGTTTTTTTTTTTTGCACTATCCGTTACGACTTGCATCCCTTCAGCATTGGACCGTCGTCTGTGCCACCACCATCAATATTGTCGACCCCCTCTTCCCTGCTCATTACGATCCCCCCCCCCTCTCTCTCTCTCTCTCTCTCTCTCTCTCTCGATCTGAGGTCACGGGCCGTCACGGATGACCTCAGCTCGACAAAACCCCCGAGAAGGAGGGGATAAGATGGACGGAGAAGACACGTGGACAGAGGTCAAGAAGAGTTCAGGTGAGAATTTATGAGGAGTTAGGATAGTCAGGTGCCGCTATCTTTGGCTGCCGATGGTTGGACTTAACCAAGATGGAAATTGCCGACATAATTAGAGTATGAAAATTCTTGCAAGGGTCGGGCCGAGCAATCCGCCCCAGTGCCTGTCTCTATCTCCTACCTTTTTTAAATACTCGACATTTGATAGAAACTAATGTTTGATATGTGCTGCTTTCCTCTTAGAAAGATTTCAGTCACCATTCTGTGGAAACCACTTGACGGGAAGACGAACTTACAAGTTGGCAATGTTCAATTTCGAGGGACATAAGATCACTCCTGCCATTTCCCGAGCCATGGTGACACGGAACGACGCAGGATTTCCGTCGCTCGCTCATCCACGAATCCATCCAACCCGTCTGCTGGGGCAATCTATGTGGAAGGAATGCACTTCACTTCACAACCCATGTGTGCAGAGACTGCGGCTCGAAGACAAACAGCAAGACAGAAGTCGTTCATCGAGACGATGTCTCGTACGTCTTACGCAGAGCTAATACTAAGATGTTTGATTTCACTCGGAGAGAGAGAGAGAGAGAGAGAGAGAGAGGGAGATGGACAAGAAGAAGAAGAAGAAGGTGGTGGTGATGGTGATGGTGGGAATGGACGACAGCGAGTGTAGCCACCACGCTCTTCGCTGGGCGCTTCAGGACCTGGGCCAAACGCTCTCTGGGTCTCACCTCCTCCTCTTCTCTGCTCAACCCCTCCTCGAGTTCAGTTGTGTATTCGTTTGTAGCTTCGCAAGACTGAACATTCCTAAACAATTGAAGTTTGCTTCTTCTTTTTTTCTCTAGTTCATGCAATTTACGAATGGTGTTTCTGTGCCCTCGATAAATGTCTCGACAGCCGTGAATTTGATCAGCGATCTTCAAGAAAATCAGAGGAAGGCCACTTTGTCTCTGCTAGCGAATGCAAAAGAGATCTGTGCCAAGCACGGGGTACGGGCACTTCCTTCAGCTAATTTGAATTCACTTATCTCATTACATTTTTTGGCATCTCTAATGCTTTTGAGCCAAAGCGGACTAGGGTTGTAAGTCATGAATCAACATGCATATGTTAGGACATGAACTAAACAACTCTTGGCGATATGACCTTTGGTTGTTATTCTGGAGATGATGATGTAGATATAACGCAAGAACCCCTCTTCCAATAGCTAGATGCAGCTAATCCAGAGTAATAGGTTAGCAATCTTTAAGGGTCGTCCATTTCATGAAAAATATCACGTTTCCAAAAAATATTTTTTAAGAAGTCATTTTTCAAGAAAATAATTATATTTTTTGGTATTCGGCTAAAACCTGAAATTGTTTGTTATCTGATTTGATTTTTTTGTGAAAAATGACCAAAAAAGTTAAATTTTAATATTTTTTAGTTGACCAAAAAAATTAATTTTAATATATATTTTTAAAAAAATTATTCTTAATTTATATTTTAAAATCGAATTTTTATTATTTTTAAATTTTCTTTTTTTCTTTCTTTTTCTTTTTTCTTTTCCTCCCTCCTTCTTCCTCCTCCTTACTCATCCTTCCTTTGCCGCCACGTGCCTCGACGTGGCTGACTGCTCGACGGCCGACCAAGACGCAATTGCTAGATCCGGCGAGCTCGAGGCTCGGCCAATCTAGGCAATCCATGAGCTCGCCAGCCAAAGGACGCGGCTCACTTGGATCGGCCGAGCCTCGGGTTTGCCGACCCTATCCAGGCAAGCCCGAGCTCCACCAAGGCCGGCAAGCTTGCGGCTCGCCATATTTGGCGAGCCTAAGTTTTGCTGAGACCGGTGAGCTCGTGGCTCGCCAGATCCGATGAGCTTGAGTTCTATCGAGGCTGGCGAGCTCGCGGCTCGCCCGATTCAAGCAAGCATGAGCTCCATCGAGGTTGGCAAGCTCGAGCCTCGTCCTCATAGGATCTAGCCTTGGGCAAGGCTGGAGTTGGCCTGTGGCCGGCAGCCGGCCAAGGAAGAAGAAAAAGAAAAGGAAAGAAAAAGGAAAAGAATTAAAAACTCAATTTAAAAAAAAAAAAAAAATGAAAACATAAAAATAAAGAAGAAGAGGGAAAATAAAAAAATAAAAAATAATTCGAATTAAAAAAAAAAAAAAAAGAGAGGAGGAGGAGGGGGAAGTGAGGGCTTATAGGGGTGTGAGATTAGAGACGTTAAGTGAGGAAAATATTTTGCACTTTTCAAAACTAAAAAACATTTTACTCTCGTTTAGAAGATTTTTTTTCCATTCATGGAAGATGTTTTCCCCAAGCAATTAATTTTCCGTGAAACAAACACCGAAAAATTCGGAAAACGTTTTCTCAAAAGTAATTTTTCGTGAAACGAATGAAGCCTAAGTATGCATTTATTTTTTTGTACATCAAGTAGATGGTAATAGTATTTCCTTTTAAGTAGTCAATGAGAATACTTATAGTGAGTATCAGCAATCGAACTGCCCTCAAACACATTGATGCTCTTTCATCCCTCATCACGGGTTCGGGGTTGATTGTTCTTACCGATCACGTGAATGGATCAGGAAAGGTCTTGAGTCTCGTGACAATGAAGAAAATAGAGGATTAGATGATTCGGCAATAGTAGTGCTTAACAAGATGACTGTGATACTGTGCTCCGAAAGCTGAAGAGAACTGATGCTAATGTCGCTTTGGGGTCAAGTCCCTGCAGTCTCAGGCATCTCAATTTTGTCAAACTTAATGGCCCACTGCATGTTGTGCCGCACCCTCTGGGATGACAACTGTGTATCTGTTTCGTTGATTTCTAATGATAAGCTGGACCAAGATCGAGTCACTCTCTGTCCTATCGACTGTTTTTCGTTGACCTGCTTTGGTTCAGAAGGTTGAACCTTTAACTTAATGAGTGCTTATGAGAGGTCATGACCATAATTCCAATTCCTCTTGCAACAGCAAGTTAAATGCAGTCATGATCCAATGTGCATGAAACGGAGAAAATGGTGTGTATTGTGTGATTCACATAGCGCGGTGCCATTGCCTCAAGACAATTGATTTAAAATATTGGTCTAGCATTATGGCCTACTTCCATGAAACTATGTCCAGCTTAAGGTTTCATCCTTGACGTAGATTATTTTGCTGAGATGGCCACAGAAGTTGGGGAACCCAAAGAAGCGATCTGTGAGGCAGTGGAGAAGCTCGATGTTCAGCTACTAATTTTGGGAAGTCATGGTCAGGGAGCCATTCGAAGGTTAGTATCACCTTCTTGAAAGTCTCATTAGATTGTCAAATAAATAGTTTAAGGACTGCGCATTTCTTCCTTGCTAGTATGCCTGTTCTTGTTTGTCCCTTAGTCCTACAAGTTATGCCTCAATCCGCCTAGCAGTTTGGTTGTACGGTCAAATGCTTCCACTGATGGGCTGCTTTAAATTGGGATTGGCTGATTTTCCTTTGTTTTTCTTCTATCGAGAATGCTAACTCGAAATTCTTGATTCTGGGATTTGACCATACCTTCTCTATCAGTCTTTCTGGATCCTTTTGGCTTGTAATTTGATAGAAGTTCGCCCATAATCATCTTCAGAGCTTGTTGAAGGTGTTCTGTCTGGACAGATTCAATGCTCACGACTATAGGATTATTGAGTTTCATTGTTGCTGAGCTCCTCGAACTTGTCTTGCGCGCTGTCTCGAGGATCACTGCATGTTGGGATTGTCCCTCCAATTATCTCCTTGTGTCCTTCAATTTCTAGCACAACGAAAAGAATTACAAGTCTCTATTTCTCATGGCAAAGCTTGCTTGTTGCAACAGAGCATTTCTGGGGAGTGTGAGCGTTTACTGCGTCCACAATGCCAAGTGCCCCCTTCTTGTTGTGAGGAAACCAGCTTGAAGAGCCTCATTTTCGTTTCTCAGATCACAAAGTACTGTAGAAACTTATGGAGTTGTAATAGTCGACTCATCCTGAAAATAAAAGGTGCAATAGGATTTGCTTACACTGATTTAAATATAGTCAGTTTTAAATTAAGAGGTAAAAGCACTATTGGTCATTTGAACTTTCCAATGTGTTCATCTTGCTGGCTCGTCTCCGTTCTTCCTCATGCAAACTCTCCAACATTGACGGAAGGATTAACATGAACAAAAAATCGATATTTCGTTGTCCCTTGATTGTTTTTCCCTATAATTTCAACTCAGTGTCTTTTTCTGCAATTTAAGTTAATCATTATTTTGAAGGTTAATTTTTCGAATGTGCTTGATAAGTGATTTAGATTGGCAAAGAAAATATTATATTTAAACTTAAATTGGGAAAGAGATTTTTCGCCATTATTTTAATTAAATTTAAACTTGGGAGGGAATAAGTTTATATAAAAATGCACAATGACGTAGCAAAATATCACAATTGTCATCCACACTAGCTGCCATTTAAGATCTTCAATGGCAATTCATTTTTGTACGAAAAACTTAATCGATGCCAAAGTTAGTCCACACGTGAATATAAAGACATATTCGACAGATATTTTTAAAGGGTGTCGAGAGTAAATGGTCGTGCTTTTCTCCGGACATTAGAAAGACCGTATTAATTTTTGCAAGCATAAAAAGTTTTTCCTTATTTTTTAAAGAGATAATGACAAAACGATCGGGAGAATTGTCAAAAATCCTAAACCTATTACAGTTTCCAATTCGATCATAAACTTTTTAACTTTGCTTAATTGAGTCCTAAAACTTTTCACTTCTTGCCAATTCAATCCATCCGGCCAATTTTGACCGGAAAATCTTGACGTGGACGCCGGCGGCGTGCGCCGACGTGGGCAATTTTAATAATTTTTTAGTAATTTTTAATAATTTTTTATTTTTTTATATTTTATTTTTTTTTCCTTTTCTTTTTTTTTTTTCCTTGACCTTCGTGGCCGGTCACCGGCCACAGCGAGGCCCGGCCGGCGACGGCGATGCGGGCGAGGCCGCCCTCGCCCGGCGAGCGTCGGCCTCGCCAGATCCGGGTCCGGGCGAGGCCGACGCCCTCGCCCGGCCGCGGGTGCAGGCGAGGCCGGCCAGCGAGTGTCGGCCTTGCCCGCACCCCGGATCCGGCGAGGCGGGCCCTCGCCCCCGGCCGGCGGGCGTCAACCCGTGGCCGGTGGCTAGCCGTCGCCGCCGCCGAGGGCGAGGGCCGGCCTCGCCGCATTTGGTCTAGGCAAGGCCGACGCCGCTTGGCCGGCCTCGCCGCTGAGCCTTGGCGAGGGCGTCGGTCTTGCCCGGACCGGATCTCGGCGAGGCCGACCCTCGCCCGGCCGGCGAGCGACGGTTGGCCACCGGCCACAAGCCGACGCCCGCCCGGCCAAGGGCGAGGGCCGGCCTCGCCGATCCGGTCCGGGCGAGGCCGACGCCCTTGCCCCCGCGGCCGCGGCGAGGCCGGCCGGCGGCGGCGTCGGCCTTGCCTGCACCAAATCCGGTGAGGCCGACGCTCGCTTGGGCGAGGGCTCCCTCGCCGGGGCCAAGGCGGCCTCGCCGGTGTCGCCGTTGCCGGCTAGGCCTCGCCGTGGCGGGCGAGGCCCGGCCGGCCGGTGGCCGCGATCGCTGTGGCGGTGGCCGGCCACCGAGAAAGACCAAGGAAAAAAGCCAAAAAGAAGAAAAGAAAAAGAAAATATTAAAAAAAATTTAAAAAAATTTAAAATTATTAAAAATTGTTCACTTCGCGCCGACAAATCTACGTGGCACCGCTAGCGTCCACGTCGGCATTTTCCTGGTCAAAATTGGCCGGATGGACTGAATCGACAAGAAGTGAAAATGTTTAGGACTCAATTGGCAAAGTTAAAAGGTTTAGGACTGAATTGGCAAAACTGCAATAGGTTTAGGACTTTTTGGACAATTTTCCCCAAAACGGTCTTTTAAATTTCGCTCAACGTGCAATATAGTTCCTAAACTTTTAACTTGTACAATATAGTTTTTGAACTTTAACCCATAATATGGTTCCCAAACTTCTCTAACTTATATGAAAATATCCATTGAAAGTTCATGAATCATATAACTTAAGCGCTCCGTTCGTTTCGCGGAAAATATCATGTTTCCGGAAAACATTTTCCTGAAGTCATTTTCCGGGAAAATGACTTTATTTTCCGGTGTTCGGGCAAAATCTAAAATTTGAGTGGAAAATATTTTCCACCGTTCGTTAGCTCATTTAATTGTTTGGGAAAAATTATCAAAAATTGAATTTTAATATTTTTAATTGACCAAAAAATTTATTTTATTTTTTAATATTTTTTTAAAAAATGATTTTTTAATTATTTATATTTTTAAAAATCGAAATTTGTATTATTTATTATTTCTTTTTCTTTTCCTTCCTCCTTCCTCCTTCCTCCGCCGTCGCCTCCTTCCTCCTCCTTCTTCCTCCTCCTTCCGCCGCCGCCACCTCCACCTCCTTCCCCGCTGACGATGGCCGGCCGCCCGCCGCCGACCAAGACCCGGTGGCCGATCCGGCGAGCTCGAGGCTCGGCCGATCTCACCCGAGCTCGCCGGATCCGGCGACGAGCTCGAGCTCGCCCGGATAGCCGCGAGATCCGGCGAGCCGCGAGCTCCGCCGCCGATCCGGCGAGCTCGAGGCTCGGCCGCCGGATCGCGGCGACGAGCTCGAGCTCGCGCTGGATCGCCGCCGATCCGGCGAGCTCGAGCCGCCGGAAGCGGAGCGCGGATCCGGCGAGCTCGAGGCGGCTTCGAGCCGCCGGGGAAGCGGAGCGCGGCGGCTCCGGCCGGAGCCGGCGGCGGCGGCGGCGGGCGCGGCCGGCGGAGCAGCGGGCAGAGCGGCCGGGGAGGGCGGAGGGCGATCCGAGAGAAGGACGTCGTCAAGCCATTACGCGGGGAAAGCGAGAGAGAGAGGCGGGAAAATGTTTTCCTCTTTTCAAAAGAGGAAAACATTTTCCACAATGTCAGAGGATTTTCCGTTGACCGGAAAATGTTTTCCTCGACCGTGTATTTTCCGTCCACCCGAACACCGAAATTTCGGAAAATATTTTTCCTCGGAAGTTATTTTCCGCGAAAACGAACGGACTTAATGACCACATTGAATGAATTAGAATTTTGGGAACTATATTGCATATTGAGGTATAATTCGGAGATTGTATTGAGTAACTTAAAAGTACATAGGTCATATTACATATTTGGTCAAAGTTTAAAAACTATTATGTTGCTTTCTTTTCTTGAAACTTCTAAGCTCGTTGTGTTGAAGCTGCTGGGCTTTGTTTCCTGGGATTTGGCCCCTGAAACTCAAAGAAAAAGCAGTTGGCGAGGGCGGCGTCTCCCCATCGATGACCAGGTCGAGCTCCGAAATTCATACGGTTGACTGGTGGTTCTTACCTGAACTTCCCGCCACCTGATTTCCCAGCTACCTTTTCGGAAAGAGCGCAATTCCTCCAAACCTTGACCCCACCTACACTGTCGCTTGTACAGACAAATGCATACATTAGTGTTAGTGTATAAAATATCTCTCTACCTATCCGAATTCCGCAGGAACTCAATATTCATCTTCCATCGGCGCCTGCTCCGTGCTTAAACCCTGAAGGAAGACTCAAAGAGACTCCTGCCGCGAGAATGGCGAATGTGCTGCTGGCTAATGGCTCCGACAGGAACGTGATGTTGGCGATCGACGAGAGCGACTACAGCCACTACGCGCTCATGTGGGTGCTCGACAACCTCAAGGAGTCCGTCGAGCGGTCCACGCTCCTCATCTTCATGGCTCACCCCCCTCCTCGGCCTGTCAGCACTTTCCAAGCCTCCCTCAGCTCTGCTCGCATGTATTGCTCTGTTTCACCCAGTTAAGCCCCTCCTCCCTCTCTCTCTCTCTCTCTCTCTCTCTCTCTCTATCTAGATCGTGATAATCGTTGTTATTTGAGAAATCCACCTATTCATACAAATTCTTCTCGCTAGCTGACTCGTGTTTGCTGTGTTGCAGCTCCAGACCTTGTCAAGTCTGTCGAAGCAAACAACAAGAAGCTCACTTCGGCCTACTTGGACAAAGCCAAGGAGATTTGTGCTAACCGAGGGGTATTGCTATTTCTGCACTTCCTCCGTTTCTTCAGTAACAAGGGATTATAGCGATCCAGTGCGAAAGGACATGATTGAATAATTAAAAAGTGGACTGTCTTAATTAACTTAATAGCTGAAGTCTACAGTACTGTAGTGTTGAAGCAGCGGCCGTGAAGTGTGTAGCGATGGGTGTCTAAAGAATAGTTTCCTGCTATAGCTTCCTGCTACTACTTATTGAACAGATTCTCTCGGGTCACTTTGCTTCTCTGGGTATGCTATTGACTCCTATGATCGTTTTAGATAATGCGAACATTTTATAACTTATCATATTTCTTTCTTATATGGCTGATTGACTCATCTTTAATTATGAGAAATTGTCCAGGCTAAATAGGGAATGTCCTTAGAGCACTGATACTATGAGGGTATCTAATAGCAGTATGCATAATTCCTTCAATTTTTGTCAGTCAAGGAAAGGGAAAGGGACTTTGCTCTAAAAATAAGAAAAGTTTCTTTCGATCCTCAAGATAGTAGTGAAGCGTCGGTTTTGTTCTCTACCACCTCTCTAGATTTGATTTTTCTTGTTGTAGAGAATTGCTTTCGTAGCTTCGAAATTCCAGCACCATAGGAGCACTTTGTCTTATGCCAATAGTCTCTCTAAATACAGGTAAGGGCTGAAACAATTGCAGATGTCGGGGATCCTAAAGTGGCCATATGCGATGCCGTTCTAAAGTACAATGTTAGTCTTCTCGTTATGGGGGAGCGTGGAATTGGAAAGATAAGAAGGTGCGCTTTCCGATTCCTACTCTCTCTTACTCAATGAGACAGTTTGATCATATACCTATAAATGCTGTCAATTAGTTTGTGCAGAGATACAATTTTGAGGTTTCCCATTGTATGCTTATGATAGTACATACATCTGCAATGAACACGGAGAAGGACTAAAACATGGAAAAGAACTTCCCAATGATGACTTTAGCGGTGAATCAATGGGATGTACGTGCTAATAGATGCTAAAAAACTGTTTTGCATGAATAAATCATTACATACATATCCACAAGCACTCCTCAGATGAGACACGATGTTATTTTTCTTCTGGTACTTGGCATTGCACAACTTCCATTTGTGAAGTAGCTGCTGAGATTTTCTAGAGTTATGCTATACATTCTTAATAATTTCAATTGTAATTCACATTAACTAATTGAGTGTGTGCTTAATTTTCTCTGGCTTTCTGAATATCCTGAATTTGCAATTTCTGCTTCTTGTCACTTCCAGAACTAAATTTAATGAACTCTTATCTTCTTCTGTAAATTTGCAAGATTTGCTCTGTTATTCGTGGCTCTTTATGCTTAAGGTTCAGATAATGAACGTATCCTAACCATAGTGCCATAACAGGGCTCTAATCGGGAGTGTGAGCAACTACTGTGTTCAATATGCCAAATGCCCAGTGCTTGTGGTGAGGAAACCAGAATAGAGGTAACAGCCTACAGCTTCAACTTATCTCATGTGACAAAGGTTTCTATTGACAGCATGCTGTCACGAATATAAGGGATGCTCTCGAATCAAATCTCGCCTCCACCTGGGGGTCTTTGCCAGTTCCTAGATATAATTCAAAGTGACTTTAAATTGCCTGAATTTTGTTGCAGAGGACTATCACATATGCCTCAGTTCTATCTCTCTACTATAGCCTCTCGATCATTTCTGGTTGTTCACGTTGAATGGAAACAACAATTTAGTTAATTGTGAATGTGAATTATTTGCACATATTAAGGAAAGAATGGATAGAGAGTCGCAGCAAATCTGCAAATAAGAGGAAGCTTAGGGGTCATTTGGTTGTACTTGCTATATGCGAGCAAAGCATTGGACTTTAAACTCAAACAAACTCAGTGACCTTTCAAGGTGTGCTCTGCTTCACAACCGTGAATTAGGCCAAAGATGTTAGGACTGAAAGCAGGAGGTTACACTTTGAGCTAATCAGAGGTTTATTTGAAGGAATACTTTATATTTGATACAAGCCTTTTATCTATCAGTATTTAGTCAGTATATGCTTGCCTTCATGTGCTAAACGTTTGCCAAATGAATTCACGCTTTCAGTCTCGACCGAGGAGTTCATCTTGTCCTGTGAACTGCTGCTCTTATTCTGGTAACTAATGCAAGTAAGAAGTTAATACTGCATAAGCATGACATGGTATAATGACTTCTTTTGGCAGGATAGTGAGCGATGGGAATTAGAAGACGACCGCTTATGGATAGAAGGATTGCCGGTTACAGTTTGGTCCTTTTTCTTTCTTTGCTCAGAGTTCAATGTATGACTGACCTATGTCTCAAACCTCATCAGAAGTTCTTCCGCTAAGTTTATCCAGATACAGATATGTAGTGATGATTGCTCTTCAGGCAGGGCCAAGAACACGGCACCCTTCCTTCCCTTTTCTTTGGCTGCTGGCTGAGATAACCGGCGACTGCTCTTGTTCTTTCTTCTATTCGCATATGGCAAATGGCAAATGGCAAAAGTTCTTAACGAATGTCTGTGCCTTCTAAATGATCCGGACTCTCTCTATGCTAAGGATCCATGGCCATTTCAATGAGTCAACTACTTCGACTTGAGCGCATTGAACACAGTCGATGACAAATCAGATTCTTAGAGCACCTGAATGCGAGCGAGCGAGGGAGAGGCGGTGGAACAATCTTGCGCATGGAATAAGACGATGAATAATAAGGCAAACTAGAAACCTAAATGCTTGAAGGGGCTCGAGGTCCAATGAAGCACGGTCATTGAATTGAGTCCTCAAGCAGACAACTCCCTGGGGGCCGCCTAAGTGGTTTATTACCATAGTAAATTCGCAATCGTCCATATCATTACACGATTGCACGACTCGAAAAATTACCAGCAACCCAGTTGGAGTGATGAAAGAAGTACTCGTGCTTGAATGAAATGTGTCTAGATCTATAAATGTCCATACAACATATTCAGCCTTCGGATCAATAAGCTTCGCGCTAGATCCACGAGACAACTCCAACACCCGGTGATCGATGACACTGTAGTAAACCGTCTCGTTCAAAAGGGTCGGCGAAATTGCATATCCAGTTCACACCACATTTATGGTCAAGACTGTACTAATCCATCTTCCCAAAGTCCACAAGATCTTTTTCGTTTTAAGCATGCATTAACATCTACCTTTCATTCTCGGTTAGGTGAACTTGACCAATTTGGTGTCATATTTCTCCCCAACAAACCTAACAGTCTCGAAAACCAGGCGAAACCCCACATGGAAAACTCCAAGTCACTTATCCAAGAACTTCGCCCTCCGCTTTTTCGACCACGTGATACACAGAAGCAGCCATATCGTCACGGCTGACTCAGCTGCTTCGATCTTGATCTCCTCCTTGGCTTTTCCCGAGAAAGCCTGGAGTCCTCTCCTTCCGACGTGGACGGAATATTCCTCGGCGGGCCACTCGCGTTTCTCCACGTCACGCGCCCGAAGAAAGGCTTTCCGTCCCCGCATCACCTACTGTTACTCTGTCGTTATCCGTTCTCCCTTTGTCTGACTTTCTTTATAAACCCCGGCACGACTCCTGCTTCATCTCCCCTTCTCGCTTTCGTTCTCTTTCGTATATCCAACGCGAATTCCCTCATCAAAAAACCTCTGGAAAAAAGAGAAAACTCCATTCTTTCCTCCTCCTCGAAGCCTCACATTCTTGGCTGATGAATCTTTTGCAGAACCCACCTTTTCTTTCTCAGATCTTGTCTCGATCGTGGTCTCACGAAGCATTCGTTTCGCCAGCCTTCGAAGTCTGCAAATGGAGCGCCATCTTTCTGGCGACGCTCGCTTGCTTCGGCACGCTGTTCCACCGAGTCGTCAAGTTCTCGCCCCTTGGATTCCTGAAGAGCGCTCCCCTCGCGCCTCAGCAGCCTCTTGTCCCCGATTCCGACGATAGCGACGACGACGACACGTCCTCGTCGTCAGCGTCGGAAGAAGACGATGGCCGGTCGGACGAAGAAGAGCTTCCCTCCCCGCCGGACGACCGCTCGCATGGGGACTTCATTTTCCGGGTCGCGGGCTCTGGGGGCTCTCAGCTCCGGCGGCGTCGCAGCTTCGCCGACAACCTGTCGCAGTTCGTCCTGGGCAAGAGCGTCGTGAAGCTTTGGGACAGGTCGGACAGCAGGCTGCTGTGGCTGCAGGACGCGAACGGAGAGTTCGTCGGGAGGTTCTGCCAGGTCCTGGCGTCGCCGAGGTCGCCCGTGGCCGTCGTGTCGGCGGGGCTGAACAACCTGGGGAAGATCGCGCTCAACGTCTGGGACAGCCGGGTCGGGTTCCGGATCCCCGCCATAGTCGCCGAGTGGGAGCCGAGCGCCGGCGGCGAGGTGACGGTCGGAGACCTCAGGAATGTCGCCTCTCCGGTGGAGGGGTCGTCAGGAGCCGATGCGGAACGGTGGTGGGACGCCGACGCCGCCATCGCCTCCGACGAGTATGGCCAAGACCCGCTGTTTGAAAAGTCGCGGGGCTGACCGGCGACGCGGTACGATCTGACTCGGAGATAAAAGTGGCTATTCACGTGGTCAAATTTGTAATAGTTGTCGTCGGAAGTAAATAACGGTAAACCATTGAGAACGAGTTCGAACGAACGTGATGTAAATAATATACAAATACATTTGCTCCGTATCTTATTATACGCTTCTTCAATGAAGCAAACAAAAGCATCCGTAATTTAATTATTCTTTATCATATATTTTTGTGCATGCTCCTAGATTTCAAACTCAATGTAAAAAGTCTCTCGTCTTGCTCAGGTTTTATATGGACCAATTTTATCTACGTTGGCTATACGAGACCGGCACAATGTCTAGATTAGGTTTATGTACTGCGAAAAAGTATTGACGTATCCTTAAATGTTCTTTAGTGATATACTTTTGGGAATTTTTTATGTTTGATATAAGTAAAAGATTGATTTTAAGCTCGAGTTTTGAGGAAGAACAAAACAAGAATTTTAAAAGCCACGTCAACCTAACATAATTTGATCAATGTGAAGTATGCTTCTCGTCAAAATGAAAAAGTCTTGGTCAATTCTCGATCCAATGTAAAGGGTTAAAAGAAGCTTCCGAGGTTAGGCCCAAAAAAATTAAAAGACAATTTAAAAAAAAAAAAAAAAGGAGTTTCCTCGAATCTACTCTGCGTTGAGAAAATGGAGTTTCTTGAAGTCCACGTTTAAAATCTGCGGTCGACCGGAACCAGAAATCAAGAACGCAAAAGGAGGGGGGAAAAACATGTTTCTTGGACCACGCTATCGCGTGCCACGTGCCGCATGGCCGGCCCGATTAGGAGTTTTACACCGCCAAGCAAGCGTGATGTTAGGTAACATGAAATTAAATACGAACGAATCACCTTTTTTTTTTCCCCCTTCATGTGTTGTAAGCTACCCTTTAAAATCGGTCTTCAAAGCAATATGTGGGCCCAAAATATGAAAGAGACGTGGTCATTTTATAGTCATCTAGTAGCTCTTGCGTCATCCATCCGTTCGATGTCTAGTCAGATTGCCGACGAGCGAGTATTCAATGAATATAATACATATACTAAATTGGGAATTTAACTTAGTACATATCGTATAACACGTTGCTGTATAAATATCTCGTACTTGCATTCATCGATGCATCAAATATTAAATTTAGTGAATTTCATATTGTGAGATTTTGTGGGACCACTAACGATTGTTCTAAAAGTTTAATATGTTAGATGAAAACGTGACTTAATATTTAATTACTCTTCCCCTCATGCGTAGGTTGGACTTCATCTCATGCTTTGATACTTTGTGAAATTTTGTGTGATCATTATCAATTATTCTAAAAGTTTAAATTATTATTATATAAAAGCGTAGTTTAATATTTAATTACTCAAACAAATTTAACACATATGAGGTCCATTTGATCAAGCTTATATAGGTCTATGTGCATGGAGACGAGCCTTTGAATTTAACTCTTTAACAATTTCGTTTCTTTAAGCTTTTCATGACTTCTTTCTTTTAATTTCTCTCAACTTTAATTTTTGAGAATATACGAAAAATTGATCCTGAAAATGTTGGGGATCATGTGGGCAAATGTTCTTCGACAAACGCCTCAAATTTCGGGGTCGAGGTTTTCCCAATCAAGGAAGAATGGTGCAATTCATACAACTTTTGAAATTGTTATAGTTCTAAATATTTTAATTATGTCAATTCAATTTTAAATCTTTTAAGGATTTATCAATAAAATCTTAAACTTTAGTCATAAACTTTTTAAATATTTGTGAATATAGCCTTTGTCACGACATTCCCGAGGATAACTAACAATGGAAAGCTAATGGATTATTAAGCATGGTGCTTAATATGAACTCTCCCAAACCCTATTAATCGTAACTTTGTACTTGATTCAATTTCCAATTTATTCGTGGGAGTACATTTTACTTTTACAATAAAAAAAAAAAGTTCATGAATTCAGGAACTTGATTGAGTTAGATTAATCTAAAACTCTTTCAGTACTTGTTCTCTTTATTTCAAATGTGTTTTGCATGCAATCTTTGTCAAATTTTATCCATTGCCACTAACATGTGAGGGATGAAATGACATGCATGAATAATATGGTTATATGACATGCATGATGAGTTCTAAACCACATGTTATGGAATTAATTCTTAGTGTTATTCATGTGAGATATCAATTAAAATTAATTGTACATGACATGCCATATGCAATTTGGACTTTACAAAATTTATTCTCCTGATTGATGCAATCTATGTGAGATCTTTTCATCAATCAATGAAATGACAAATTGACCTTAAAGATTTTCTTATTAAATGAACATGCATTAATTACTAAGCATGAACTCGATTAAATATGCATGACCTCAATTACCACGTGAATAATAAATCCTGTGCGCAAGATGACGTATTTTTCTTTTAAAATAATGTATATATGCAACTCTAAGTTCACTAACATGTCACGAATTTATGGTATAAAGCAAACTATATGAAAAATTATTTTTATTTTATTTTCTAAAAACAGCAAATTTAAAACCTAAAACTCTGCATACGGTTTAACAAATTGCCATTAAATTATTATTTGACTAACAACTAAATGATGCAATAATAATTCTTTGAATTCTTTTTATGCTATATGAACATTATGCAATGTGGGTAATGCGCCTAATGCAATTATTATCTGTATCATGTGATGATAAAAAATCAATCCTAGAAATCTACGATTTTCTAGGCGACGTGGATTATATGACATGTGATTAATTAACACTATCTCTACATGCAATCTAGATGAAATTTTTTTAATGACATTTTTAGTTGATCTTATTTAATGAAACTATGGATTATCCTAAATCTATATGCATTCTAAACTAAACTGGCATTACCAATATGAAAGCCCTAAAACATGAATTATGAATGCGGCCTAACCTCTAAATATGTGCATGGCATGCTGATTAAAGGATCTCACGAGGTACCTAAATATATGTATTATTAAAGTTCATCATTAAAATCTAAAGACGTATTATTTCAATTCGTGCAAAATTTATTCAATGAATCACACCCAGAAACACACGAATAATGCGTGACGCAATATTAAGGAACCGCCCTTAAGGCTCAAAGGTCCGATGCCAAGAAGGCCGGCAGCTGCAAGAGTGAGCCCAACAAAGAACCACGGTTGTCCAACCACGAACAGCGACTGAAGGGCAGCAGATGACGCCGAGGCTACTGGCACGGTGGGGACTTCGCCCGGAAACTTACAAGGAAACCGACAGTGCAAAGAGGCTCAACCGAGGACTCGGCGGCACGATTGAAGAGCACCGCTAGAGATGTCAGGAACTAGCAACACAAGCCAAGCAGTAAGCAAGGCCCCAGTGAACCGGTGTTCGTCGAGAATCACTGCACAAGGCGTCAAGGCTGCAATGAACACCTGGGATTTCGGTAGAGGGCGGCTACATTTCCATGGGTGCCGGTGCGGCGGTCGAGCGGGGCATTGGTTTGCCTTGTCAAGGCTGCTAGACTATTAAGCCAGAAATTGCTGGATCGGCAGTGAGGCTCGACCAAGCACTGCAAGAGGGTTGCTAGCGCCGGAGCTGGAAAAAAACACAGTACTTAGGCCCGACGGTGATGGCAGCACGCAGCGGCGTTACGATAGTCAGGGAGAATTACCAAAAAAGTCCTAAACCTATTGCAATTGTGCCAATTCGGTCCTAAACTTTTTTTTTTTTGTCAATTTAGTCCTAAACATTTTACAATTCTGTTAATTCAGTCCATCCAGCCAAAATTGGCCGGTCGGCACTAACGTGGACGCCGGCCAGGGATAGCTGGCCGGTGAACGCTGATGTGGCAATTTTTTAATATTTTATTTTTATTTTTTTTGAATTTTGAATTTTTTATCTTTTTGAATTTTTGAATTTTTTTATTTTTTTTCCCCACATTCTTCTTCCTCTAGAAGGAGAGGTTCGCCCCCACCGGCCATTGGCGAAGGCAAGCCTCGCCCGACGACGGCGAGACCGTCGTTGCTAGATCTCAAGGGTGTCCCTGGAGAGGGTGCGGATGGTGGACAAGTTCGAAGGGGGCGGCAGGGCCTTGGCCTGGGTCGCCGACAACCAGAAGCTCAAGAGGTCACTAGTGGCCAGCGAGGTCAGCGTCGGCCCGCTAGAGGAAGAAGAATGTGGGAAAAAAAAGAAAAAAAATATTAAAAAAATTCAAAAAAATATTAAACAATTAGAAAAAATATTAAAAAATTGCCACATCGGCGTTCGCAGCCAAATTGTCCTTGGCCGGTGTCCACGTCAGCACCGGCCGACCAATTTTGGCCGGATGAACTGAATTGGCATAATTGTAAAAGATTTAGGACTAAATTGGCCAAAAAAAAAAATTATGACTGAATTGGCATAATTACAATATGTTTAGGACTTTTTTGGTAATTCTCCCCAATAGTCAAGGCGCGATGGCCTAGCGACCGGAAGTGCAGGAAGAGTACTCTTTTTTCTTCTTAGCCGTATACCGTGCACTCTCCCGAAATCAACTCCCCCTTCTTCCGAGCGTGCTCCCTCTATTTATTGATAGGGGTGATTCTTATTGATATGAAATTAATGATCACGATCATTTCGATAAATTGAAAAAAATATATATATCCACTCAGCTAAAAAGATCATGATGTGCGTGTTTCCCTTTCCAAACCACCAATCTAGCCATTACACATTTTCGATTCCTCATTGGCCAAATTTTTAACTCCAATTCGGTTTGTCAACTCTTTTGAAGTCTCCACCCAATTGAACTTCGTCTTTTATCATCATCCACGGTTCTATTTTTCACTCGCAATCTGGACGAAATCCCCACTCAAATTGCGACATGGATTGATAATTGATAGCCCATTTTGTTAATCCAAAACTTTCGGTCAAAATATATAAGTTTCAACTGGTGCCAGTCAATAAGAAAGATTTTTACTTTTCCTAAATTTTTCATTTTTTTTTCTTTTCCGTTCCTTTTTCCTTCTTTCCCTTTTCATCCATGGGCCATCACTAACACCCTTGCCAGCATCAAGGGATGGCCGTTCTTGCCAGCCTTGAATGAGGGCAGCTCTTGTAGGATTTGGTGAGGGTCACTCTTGTCGGAGGCTGGCAAAGGTTGCCCTTACTGGTGATCAAAGAAAAAAATAAAAAAAAGAAAGAAAATAAAAAATTTTAAAAAAAAATTTAAAAAAATAATTTAGAAAATTAAAAAAAAAAATGAAAACTTGTGCATGTTAGCATGGGTTGTTCTATGCCGGCTATGCCACATAGGATAGCCGACACCGACTAAATTGACATGTTAGCAATTTCCAACCAAAATTTGTTGAAATGACTAAATTGGTAAATCGTAAAAAGCTTAGGATTGAAAAGGCAAATTGTCAAAATTTTAAGGACTAAATTAGTATAATTGAAAGGCCGAAAACTAAATTGGCATATTTAAAAGGTTTAAATTTTTTGTTTCGTTGCCATCAAGAGGTATGAGACTTTTTAGACAATTTTTTCTTGTTTTGCGTAGTGTAAGAGAAAAAAATGGAATCATATATTCATCAAGTTTATAATTTTTTTAAATCCTCCATCTATTTGATAAATTTCTCAGGATTTTATTTCCCTTTTTTAATTATATAATAAGATAGATAATGACTTTTTAAATTAATTATACAGTTTTTAAACAACTTTCTAATTAGGTAACGATAATATTTTTGTTGGACTTTTAGGCTCTTTACATGCTATAGTTAATCTAAGAGTGTAAATTATGTATTTGAGTTAATGATAGAAAGTTGAGAGCTCTCAACGTTTACGATTTGAGTGTTGCAACCTTGCGTACACTAAACTAGACTCATCAAATGGAGAGGTCGTGTCAGGTTTGGATCGGGTCAAAAATGATCTGATTCAAATTGACTTACTTAACTCATTTTGATCAATTTATATTCAATACAAATTTAGTGACTCATAATCAACTCAACTCTACCCAACTTGATTCGGAATTGATTTTTAGCAAATTTTCTCCTTAAATTATTGTCTTTGAAGAATAAGATACTCCATGGACCAACTTGTCAAATTAGTGAGAGAGCTCGGGAGTGGTTTTGAACAGGGTGTGAAGGTGGTGATGAAAGTTTAGGTTTCCGCAAAAGTGCAATTTGTCAAAGTATTGTGAAGTTGCGAGCCAGAGATTGAAGATAACCTAAAGATGGCAAAAGTAGAGTGAACAAAGGGAGAAGGTCGCAAGTCACGAAATTGAAGAGGGAGAAAGAAGAGACTACCAAAGAAAGACCAAAATGGGCTGAGCCTAACCTATTTTTCGAATAGGTTGAAAGTATATTTATAATAGATCTACCAAAACCTACTTGTTTTGGGCTTTTAATTTAAAAATTATTAGTACACAAGTACTTGTGCATGTGTGTCGCACATAAAGAATATTGCAACTACTTGACATACCGTTGAAAGTGAAAGTTGTTTTAGTTTATTATAAGATCACTCTACATCTTAGGGTGCGCTTGGTTCAACATTTCCAAGAGGCTTTTAGCCTCCAAAGCACCTTGGAAAAATGCTGGATCATTTGGCAACTATTTTGAATGAGTTTTCACTTCAAAGTCACCATTAGGAAGGTTGAAAGCCCAATGCTAGTAGGGACTAGTTTTGAGTTTTTCAGCATTTTGTTAAATGTTGAAAGTCATTTTTTTCTTCCAAAACTACCTTTACCAATTTTTCAAGATTCCAATTTCATCCTTCATTAGTTTTTTTTTTCATTAAAAAAGGAGCAAACCCTTCGCCAAACTGATAAAGTGCTATGGCCACCAGTGAGCCAAATCTGGCACCACCGATCGTAGGTTGAGGACACCCGAGGGCAACCTCTAGCGATGGTCGCACAACCTAGCCGAGGGTTGCCGGAGGTCGCATACCTCGGGCGACCCTCAGCTGGTCGCACAATCCTCACAACACCCAAGCGGCAGTCACCTAGGTCGCACAACCCTCGTTGAGGGTTGCCTGAGGTCGTGTGACCTCCGGTGGCCCTCGGCTAGGTAGCGCAACCCTCGCCTGAGGTCGCCTAACATCGAGCGACCTCGATCGATGGTCGTCAGCGCCAGATCTAGCTCGTCAGCGGCCGTAGCCCTTCACTGTTCCGGCGAAGGGTTTGGTCATTTTTCATAAAATATATATATATATAATATCCAAAACCCATTATAATTTTTTTTTTGCCAAACACACATTCAACTCAAAGTCCATCTGCAAAGAGGTTTTAACCAAACACAATTTGCATTTTCCCAAATAGTTTTGACTTTCAACATTTGTATTATACCAAAAACCCATTTGCAATGTTAAATCAAACGCACCCTTACAGTGATTACACCTCTTTAAGGTTTGGGATTCATTCCTTCGTTGGGCTAGATCTCGACTTTCGGTGATCGTGAAAAGGACAAGTTGGTATTGCCCTCCTCAGAAATTAGAGCTTCATAACTTTCTTTGGCCTCTTTACATTTGTTTCCTAACCATCTGAAATTGAAGATAGGAAAGAGAGCTTGACCTTTTTGAAAGAACAAGAAAAGGCTGCGATGAAATGCTTGCCCTAAGTGAACTAGGGGTGATCGGGTCCAGGCTGGGTAGGGTCTAGACCTGGACCCTGTTCCCGACCCTATTATAACCGGTTCTCTTTTTTGGGACCATGTTCCCGACCCTGTTTACATTGGACCATGTTCCCGATCCACCCTGTTTTTCCGGTCCGGGAACATGGTCAACCCTGTTTATATTTGAACCTGTTTTGCAAAAATTGATGTACAACATCATATTTAAAATAAAGCGTTTAACACTCATATCGATCAGCATAAGCACATCCACCGTTGTAGCAAATAATTTGTACCTCATAACATCACTAGAAAAGGAAAAGAAAGAGAGTAGAACTTGTCTCTCCAAGATTCTCGAGCAAAATGTTATATTGCTAAGGATATGTACCTGCAGATAATGTAATGAAGTATACATATTAGATGCAAAAATTCTTGCACACAAACAATTTAAAAGTAGAACTTGCTATAGTAGTATTCTGTTGAATATGCCGATGTCGAACCCGCCAAGTGATTACCTTAGTCTAAAAAAAGTACCTCAGGGGCTAAAATAAGGGGGATTGTCACACCAACCCATGTGTGCAGCACATATATTCTCAGCTTTGGATTTGATGATACTGAGATTGTCGCTATCCTAGGTCCAAATTCATGTTATGTTTAGAACATCGTTACTATCCCGCCCCCAAAATCGAGTATCTCGGACTGAAAAAAGGTATGCAATCTGATGCATGCTCCAAGAATAATTTTATCTAAATGCTTCTGAACAATACCTAGTGAAGACTTTATTTCTTCTACCAGGTATTCAAGTAAGTCAAGCGGGCTCTTGACGGACGAGAAAAGTATGAATGATAAAATCCCGAATGATAAGAAAGCAACAGCCAGAGCAAAGAGTACCAGAAATATCCTAAACTTCAGAGGCTTCTTCTGGCCTAATCTCGTGTGATTTGGCGATGGATGGAGTGTTCGATTAGGGAAAGACTGAAGGACCAACAGAGGGTCGCCGAGGAAGGACTCTATCTCAAACGTACCTAACTGCCTTGTCGCGGGGATCACGCCAGATATCAATGGATTAAAGGAAACATTGAACTTGCTCAGCTCAGTCAAGTTGTTACCGTGAGGCGGTGGTGCGAGCGCGAGGGGTGCGACGAGAGCGGCAGAGGCGACGTCGGATGGAACCGGGATCAGCGCTCGGGCAGAGGGAGGCACGGGCAAACAGAGGTGCGACTGCGGGTGCAGGCGTCGGCGGAGGAGTCTCGGATGCAGGTCGCGGACAGAAGGTGGGCGGGCGGGTGACGCTGAGGACAGAAGCAGATCTCGTGGGTGAGGACAGAAGGCGGGCGGGAGACGTTGGAGTTGCTGCAGGACAGAAGCAAGGGCTCGACTGCAGATCTCGTGGGTGAGCAGGGGGCTCGGACGGACGGGCTGAGGACGGGCATAAGCAGGGGCTTGGCCACGCGGTGGCGCCCGGCCGCGAAGGACGGGGCTCGGGCGGAGAAGCGGCGAGCGCGCCCGCGAAGGGACGGGGCTCGGGCGGAGAAGCGAGCGAAGGTGGCGCCCAGCTTCACGAAGGACGGGGCTCAGGCGGAGAAGCAGGAGCAGCTTCGTGAAGGGGGTGAGACTCGTGAGAGAGAGAGGTAAAGATAGAAATTAGGGTTACGCGTTTTGTTTTTTGGGGGTGGCTTAACCGGTTCTCCAACCGGTTCCCAAACCGGTCCGGTCGAATCGGTTCCCGGGTGGGTAATCCCTCGGAACCGGTTCCCGAACCGGTTCAAACAGGGTCTAAGTTGTTGGAACCGGTTCCCGGACCGGTTTCAACAGGAACCGGTTCCCGACCCTATTTTCCGGATGGGCCGATCCGGGAACCGTGTTGACCCGGTCCGGTTGCACACCCCTAAAGTGAACTAACTACCTTTCTCTCTCTCTCTCTTAAAGTCAGGAGAGGAAGTCAGTGAATATCCAATTGAAGCAAGGCCCCCAATTGACGATCTAATTGGGAAGAGAGCGGCGCATGAGCATGCCGACGATGGGTACTAAATCCACGAAGGAAAGAATTGAAATGTCTACCTCATCTTTACAGAGAAAAGGAACTGAGGTTAATATTCTACTATGTAAATATCCACATAGTAAATGAAAATTACTAGATATATACATATTGCTTGGGGTAATAGCTATTTTACTGTTGCTGTGCTCCCTTTCATACATCAAATTGCAATGCGCTAGTCAATATATGCAACATCATTTTAGCAAATAATAACTGTGAGACATAGAAAGTATTCAAGATCATTTCTACTACCCGTTTCATATGTAAAATCAGTGTCAGCACAGACAGAAGAGAGAATCAAGACCGACCAAGATGAATGAATTGAATCCTTTACAAGTGCATGCGCGTGTGAAACCCCTATGTGAAACCCCTATAGCTAACTCTTTCATAGGGAAAGAGAGGTGGGAAACCAAAAGTTCGTACAGCCGATCTCTCTCTCAAGCTATGGACAGGAAAGAAATCAAACATTTCTAAGAAAAACCACAAGAAAATAATCTCCAGCTCTGTTCAAACTTCCATCACCAACCATTCATGTTCTTCGTTCATCTCAGCATTCTGGCATTTCTTTCATGAACTCGGCTACGGAGGGCGATATAATCCGGTTCGCTGTGGTTGGAGACATGTAAGCAGAATAAGGGTATCTGTACATTCTCTGTCCCGGGGACAGGAAAAGATCCGCGGCGTTCGGCGTAAACAGCGGGATATCCGAAATCAATGCGTTTTGGTGGCTCGGAATCGGGGAGACGCAATTTGCTTCGTGGATCGCTGGGACAGCACCACTTCGTCTATCCTCACTCAAGACCGAGGACGATGCATCCCGTTCGTTGAGAGTGGTCTTATCATCAGTCGGTGCTTTTTGCGGCTGAGGCGGATCTGGAGCCGGAACCGGTTTGCCCTTATCGTGCTGATGGCACCCCGAGAACCCCGTGAGCTTCTGGACGAGGGCCATGAAATCCCGGGCCTTGGTGTGGATGATCTTCGGCGAATGAGTATAGATGATGACGGGGGGGGCTCCCTGTGGCTGCTGTGGCCGCCGCGGCTGCTGCTGCTGCGACGGGTCCGCGGGCAAATGATGATTAGGGTTCGACAGGGAAGACGAGGAGGAGGAGGATGAGTTATTGGAAGTGGAGGAGGAGGAATAGTGATGGGAGGCGGCCTTCTTGATGAGGTGGGAGTCCTTGTGGATCTTGAGCAGCGGCGGGCGCAGGCCGTTGATCTCCCTCCTGGTGGCAGCGCCGGCGGCGGTGACGGCGGTGGCGGTGGCGGTGGCGTTGGGGTCACCGTGATCGGGAGATTTTGCGGGACTCATTGGGTCGGTATACTCAAGAGATCACAAGGGACGGGGCTCGAGTGTGATTGGAAAAGGGAAATAAAACCGACCGCGATGCGAATGTATATATACTGGTTGCAGTAGCTGGAATGTTAGAGAGAGAGAGAGACAGAGAGGTGGTTGGTTTGGAAGGGGGTGAGGTTGAATGGAGGAAGGGAGGAAGGGAGGAAGAAGAAGATGGAGGAAGAAGATGATGCCAAGAGAGAGAGAGAGAGAGACTGAGCCAGCGATTCTGACCATTGACAAATGTGCGTGCGCGGGTCGTGGAGAGAGAGAGAGAGATAGAGAAGCTGCAAAAGTTAAGAGTTGTTTTTTGTTGGCTTGGCCGTTCGGTAAGGCTTTAGCCAGCGACTTCCCAGTTGGCACTCGTGCCAGGTAAATTTATCTTCCTAAGAAATGGTGAACAAATTCCCCTGTTGAAAAGACCAAATTGCCCGTTACAGACGCGTGAAACCCCAAACGCTCGCCAACCGTGGCTCCGTCGCCGGTTCCGTTCACTGCCGCCGCTCCAGCCACTCCCCCATGCCGATCGTCGGCCTGCCACCCCTCGACCACCATGTTTGCCGCCGCCTATGCAGTAACTACAAGAAATTTGACATATAGTGTTTTAACGGTAAATGTAAGGAGTCATGAAAAGATTTACTAGCGTAATTGCTATTATAGGTTATGTGGCTAAAAGTTCTACCAGCGATTGTAGTAATTCCTTAACGAAGTCATAGCTAAAAGTTCAAAGGTATAGTTAGAAGTATCACGGCGATTGCAATTATTGTTAAATGTAATAAAAAAACACTTCTCAAACTATATTTTATTGTTATATTTTCAATGGTCGCTAAATTATATAATACAATATAATAATAAAACAACAATGTTAATGATTTTTTATTATTTAGATACCAAAATGCAATGGGTAATTAAATATTTTTCACTCAACATAAGCTTTCATTCATTCAATAACATCCTAATCTCAAGAAAGATTATATGTGGAGTTTCTTCTAGCACAATCTAAAATAAACCACATGCAGACGCATCTACAGTTTCCTTATTGATTTAATGCAAGTGAGGTCAATGACGGCCAACATCGAGCTCGGCAACAGCATCAACTCTCTTTGCATGCAATTATTTCTAAATTTTTACGTGTCCCTAAAGAGGTTAATAAACATAGATAAGCCGATCCATGATCGAATACCATGCACTTTCACTTTGCACATTAATATTAATCATATTCACTAAATCTATGCTCATAAAAATAGCATCGATATGTCACTAATTTCTCGTTTGCTATGCAGGTATTAGAAATATAAATTGACTTTTGTGAACTACATGTGAAAATTCCGAAAACTCGCGATGTTGTTCAATAAAAAATTGGAACCCATTATCCGGTGTGGTTTCCACTTGTCCACTCTGACTAATTCAATGAAGCAGATAGCGTTGCCTCAATGCTTATGGAAAGATGGTTTAAATGCAACCCCATCTATCGTATATCTCTCTTACGGAAAATCCGCGATCACTATAAAATCCCGTTTCTTCCAACTTCTGCTTTTTGGGGTTCGAGGCTACAACGGAAGCCATGCGTAAATTGTGGTCATCATGATGTGATTTTTCGATCATGAACTCATTGACACATCACATTGACATATGACAATGACCCGAGGCACGCTCATGCTATTGTTTCTCCATGCTAAACATAAATATTACTTGTGAATAATCTACGGGCAATATTATATTTTTTGATTTACCATTTGAAAATACTGAATCAAGAGCTAAATCGACAAATTATTAACTGAAGTTAATAAAATGATAATATTGAACATTTTTATATAGTTTATGAACTAAATAAAACATGTATCGAATTTTTAAATTAGGGATGATGTTGGATATTGAGTAAAAAGTTCATGAATTATTTGTATTATTTTTTCTATTATTCACTCAAAAGGATAAGGAAGGGTTAAAAGGGAAAAGAATAAGGAGAAGAAGATCACGGCTTGGCTCGGCTTGGCTTTTGTTTTGTTGTGCTAGCAAAGCGGCTCGGCTCCGGAAGATGCGGCTGACAACATCGACTTGAATCTCAAAGTCAAAGGTGCTTTTTTTATATTTTTTTAGTCCCCATTTGATTTAATTTCTTTAAAAGGTTTGCAATCAACTTATTGTCATTATGGCACCGAAGAATTTCGAAGTTGACTATTGCATTAGCGACGACATTAATGGAGGATCCAATACATGAATTGACCGGTCAATATCAAAGCTTTTTTTTTTTGTTGGGTCAAAAAATATTAAAGCTTTACATGATGAATCTTTGACTGTCATTAAGGTCCATTTATACTACTAATCACAAATTTACACCGTTATTGTTGAATATGCGACATGCGTAATGTAAGCTATTACGTGTCCAATTTTCCTGCATACATATCGATTCCTTCGATGATGATTGCGTAGACTTTTTCCTTTGATATTGCCAAATGAATTCAGTGAAAATTTCATGAACATTAACCTTGTAAAAGGGAGTATTCATCATATTGGTGGTCAACATCAATGGTTTGACCACGGAAAGATGTCACGTTTCGTATATGAACAGGACTCGTTTTTTGTTTTCTATGATCCGTTGACATCAGGATTGGCACGACGGCAAAAATAACCCCCCACAAAAAAAAAAAAGAAAAAAAGAAGAAGAAGATGATTTGACGGACAGATTAGATTAAGTGACATTTGAATAGAATTAATTAGGGGAGTGGAGGCAATCTCTTGCCTTGTATCCAATGCCAAACAAAAGCTGGCTCTACCAAACACAAATATGTTTGGTGAAGAAAAGAGAGGGTTAGGCTTCACCCTCACCGTTATATTTATTTATTCAAACTGCTAAAAATCAACGAGTCCCAATTGACGCAACTAAAATATAGTTCAGGATATATTTTAAAAACTCATAAAAATATAGGGGTTTCTAAGAAAGAACCCCTCTCCTTTTCAAGTAATTTATTTCTTCTATTGAAGCAAGGCAAACCACCAAACCAACCCCCCCCCCCCCCCCCCCAAGTATAACCTATGTTTTCTGCTTTTGAAAAGCATGGGATAATCGTTTGTTGTCCGTACAAGTGATGCCCGCGCAAAAATCCTAATCTTTTCTTGAGCAGATCTTGTTTGCATCAGCCAAAAGAAAAAAAAAAAAGAGTAGCAAATCTAGAGGAATGCAGGAGCCTCCATTCGAAGCAGGTGGCTACTTTCTTGCTCGATTTCTTGGCAGGAAATTAGGTTTGAGACGAGCCATCGCTAATGACCCGATTTAGATATGAGGCGAAGGTTCATAAGTCATCTCTGATGATCACTTTTGACTGTGGACAAATGTATTTTCTGAAAAGGATTATAGACAGAATAATTTCATAGCCAAAGGTCCATGATTGTATGATGAGATATATACATACACATTACATCATCGATGCCTTTAACAAGTAGGTCTTGATAGCAAGATGCCAATGACATTTGACCAATCAAGTTCTTCTTTTTCTTCCTTTTTTGGGGGTCAGAATGCAAGTCCCATGTTCGAACGTTGAAGAATGACCCGATCGTTCAAATAAGGACTTTCCGAAAGATTGTGCTCGATTGACTTCTAAAATGCGGCTTTCGGTTAAATTCACTTGGATGACATAATTGTCACCGGCTAATCGTTTTTACAAGATGGGTTTGCAAAGTAGAGATTCAAACCAGTCCCAAGAAGCACCAAAAGGCCGATGATGGGGCAAGATTAGTAACGAGATTGGGCTTACCAAAGTTACTAGAACATTCGAAATTTCATAAGACCTTAAATTTTTCGCAGAAAGCCTCGTCTAATGCGGGCCCACAGTTACCGCATCGCTTGTTGTACGATGAGACCGAAGATAGTTGCCACTAGACACTAGGAAAAACTTGGAAAGAAATTAGTTTGGATAGGGACAGTACTAAAGATAAAAGCTTAATTCAAAAATGTTTCGCAGATAATCTAGATTTCAGGTCAGACGTAAAAAAAAAAAAAAAATTGTAAGTTGTGTACAATTTCCACATGAACTAGCTGAAGATTATACTGAAAAAGATCATGTCAAACAAGCGGCCTAAGGATATTGGCTGAAGGTATACTTAACAAAGGAATAATTCAGATTTTAAGGTACCAATCGAACATAGTTATAGAATAAGCAAGTATATTCGAAATCAGAAGTATTTTTTATTTAGTTGTTGGACAAGCGTCTTAAGGATATCTATTAATGAAAAGTGTTATTATGGTGCCGTGGACAAATTATGAGTAATTCTTACTAAGGCTTCTTTTTGTTTAGAAGAAAATGAATGATTTGGAAAATATTTTTTCAAAAATGATCTCTTATGTCGTACATTATAATTAATTAATAAAAAATGTTTCTACATCGACAGAAATTTACATTTAAACATTTTTATGGATGACGAAAAACAAACGGAACTATAAGAATGATTCCAAGTTTCCAATACATGGTTTAATTTTTGTTAAGAATGATTCTAATGCACTCACAATGGGCCTTAAGGAAAGTCTTGGCCATAAGATTGTGAGACTTGTTAAACTAGAGTCTTTGTTAACAAGTAACAAAGGCGCACTACTTTTTTTTTTTTTTTTTTTTTTTTGTACTCTAGTTTCCTCTCTCTCTAATTGAGTTTGGTTTAGCTTCCACAAGGGGTTTTCAACCTCCAAAGCTCCTTGATGAAATGCTAAAGTGTTTGGTAAGCATTTTAAATATCTTTTGGTTAAATGCTGGCCTTAGGAATATTGAAAGCCTAATGCTACTCCCATCCAGTGTTTCAAAATAGTATTTGCGAAACGATGTAACTAGGATTAAAATATTTTTTTTCTTTTCAAAACTACTCTCATCAATTTTTAAGTTTTTTAATTTTGCCCATTCTTATAACCTAAGTAGCACCAACACTGACACGCGACACGACATGACAAGCCGATACGTTTTTTTTTTTGGTAACCCGAAACCCCGATCGCCGCTTCACGGCGGAGTAAACCCCTGGGGACAGTAGAGTCACCACTACCCTTGCCTGCCCGGTAAGTCGTGGGTTCCTTTCTCGCAAGGTAGACGACGCAGGGAATCAAACACTAGACCTCTCGTGAAAGGAATCAGTGCCCAACCAACTACGCCGCCACTACGGGTGGTATGACACGCCGATACGTTGTTTATCAAAAAACATAGAATTCCGACACGTTGAGACACGTTGTATATCAAATATATATTTTTATATATACATAATAAATTATCATTTTTATGATTATTTCAATCAAATAAATTTGAATCAAATTCATAAATAAATAAATAATTAAAAAAACCTAGAATGAGTACACACTAAAAACATTAATTTGCCATTTGTTAATATCGTTTATTGTTTCAATTTGACAAATTCAACTCTATTTCAATAATTCATAAAACTTGGAGAAAATCCAAGCAATCTATATTATGGACTCGCATGTTAACTATGTTGGAAGAGGAGAAAAAAAACTTAAGGAGTGAATTGCGTATCACGGAAGTGGGAGTCAGAAGAGAAACGCAGACTATGTTTTTCTTCTTTCTCCATTTATTATTTTTATTATTGTGTTTTATTTTCACACACACACACACATTTTATATCTCATTTATTGAATTTTTAAAATTGACCTCGATATCATAATCACATGTCAGAAACTCATATGTCAGAATTCCAACTCAAGTGTCGAAGAGTGTCGAGAAAGTTGGCCAGGTGTCAGATTTTCCGACATGTGTTGACTGAGTGTCGGAGAGTGTTGGACATGTGTCGAAGTGTCCGACAGAACACGAAAACTCTTGGAGAGTGTCGGTGCTTCATAACTTATAACTGTTTATCTTCTTTGCGTGAGGACAGTTGGAGAGACTAGATCTCACCAGCGAAGGGCTTGCAAGGGTTGGGCGACCTAGGTGACCTCGGGTGACCACCGCCTAGGTCTCACAACCTCAAGTGACCCTCTCCCAAGGTTGCGCAACCCCAAGTGGTTGCTTGGGTTGCATGACATTAGGTTGTTCTCGGCTGTGTCTCACGCAACCCTCGCGACCCAGGCAGCGGTCACCTACATCGCGCACCACCTGGGATGTGTGATTCACGGTTGGGTCACATGCCGCCTAAGTCACGCAACCCTTGCCGAAGGTCGCCAGAGGTTAGGCTACCTTAACCAACGGCTGCCGGAGCCAAATTTGGCTCATCTTAATTTCTTTTTTAATAAAAAAATATAAAAATAAGACCAAAATACATTGAAAAAGTTTTTTTTTGGCCCAACACTACTTAAATCCAAAGTCTCAGTTTTTACCAAACAAAATTTGTATTTCTCAAGGGTTTTGGCTTTTGATATTTGCATTGTATCCAAAGTCCACTTGTAAAGTTGAAACAAACCCCCCTCTCTCTAACTTTTATTCTGTCTCTCTACAGAGACTCCCACCCCACATTTGTTATTAAGCACAGCCTAATGAGTTATAGGCGCACTGATTAAGATTACGGAAAAAAAATAAAAACAACGCATATGGACAAACTTTGAAAATTGAGCTCCAACCCATTTTAAAAAGCCCGCCTTACTCCAAATAGAAATATGTATGTTATTTAGTAAACCCTAAACAAGTGCTGCGTGCAAGGGCAACCGATAAATAAACTCCTCCACCTTCTGGCCATGGATGCACGAGGGGCATGGCGACACCAGCTCTTGCGAGTGGGGAGAGAGAGAGAGAGAGAGAGAGAGAGAGAGGCGTGGGGGCAACGGAACCCAACACAAAGGTTTTGGAAACATGGGCAGGAGTGCCTTGCGACCAACCGCATTGGTACTCGGAATAAGTGCTAATAGGCGCTGCGTGTTACGGGATCGCAACGAACCGCACGCGCGCTCTGGCTCGGTTCATTGCCTCTCCTCTCCCTAGACACACTGCTGCCTCGGCCTATGCTAAATTCCTTCCCCATCACCATCGTGTGTAAAAATTACCGATGTTGTCAGTTTTTTTATTCATTCGATTTTTCCCTAGGAAGTGCATGTTTGACCACTTTTCGATGCTTTTGTCTTTTCACTCGGATCTGTCGTATTAAATTATGCCATTCCCCCATCATTCATTCCCTTTTTTGGGTACTCGACATGATCACTCCGCCTAATCGCCAATTCTCTTGTAGATCGGCTTCGCTTCAGATGTGATAGAGTGAGGTAATCGAGCCCATTAACCGCGGAATGCATTCGACGATTTCGAACGTGTTAGAGGATGATTTATGCCATGTTTTCATTAAAAAAAAAAAAAAAAAAAAAGTGGTGTCAGGCAATAGCGTCGTAAAGACCGATTATCGAAAGAGCGATCCCAAATGATCTGAAAAATCAAATGAATTATAATAATAATCGATAACAATGCCAGTAAATTTAAGCAAAGTTATGCTAGGTTTTTTCACTGTGAGTTCAGCTAATCTATCATTTTTCTTTGTGAAAGGGTCTTAGGAATGAGTTCTCTAAAAAAATATCGACTAAGCTATAATTAGAAAACCAAAAAGTGAATTGAAAATATAAAAAGTACCTTTTCTAGTTAAAAAAAGAAGAAGAAAATTGGACCCAAAAAAAATATTGAAAACATTGCTCTTTATTTCATCAAGCACAATGCATTCTGACGTGTTTTTAGGTTACCTTTGATCATATGAATTTTTTGACCTAATAAAAAAAGGTTAAAAATAACATTATTTCTTAAATCTTGTTTATTACGTCGTAAAGAACAGCATATCGCATACACAAACCTGTACGAATGTTTGATATGTATATGACAAGACTGGATTAAAGTAAGATGTAAGTGAAAAAGTTTATCTTCCTAAATCAGGGAAGATGGTTGTTGGCTGCCAACTCAGGGCCGCGACCACCGCAAGTGGTCGCTGACACCTTCACTGGAGGACGGTCATCTCTGGCAGCCACCGCAAATGTAATGCAAGAGGGAGATCGAGTCGGCAGGTGGACCGCAACCACCACACGGTGGTCGCTCGGGTTCTATGACATCATGCATGAGGCCACCTGCGGCAATGCCGAGTAAAATGCTAATGGTGTTCCATTTTCTTTTCTTTTTTTAACCGATTTTGTTTTCCTTGTTCTACGTTTTTTTTTTTTTTTGTTCCCGGATAGGAGAAACAATCCAAACTCATCACATGCGCGAGTGTGATAATTTTATTCAATCTATATCTTGCTAGACATGACCTCTCCAGTGCTGGATAGGACAATCATCCTATTACGACCATAAGTTCCGATTACCACACACATAGCCTAAGAGAAATCTTTAGGGTTTGTCTACTTAAAACGAGGAAAGGGTCAAAATATGTAATGCACTGGAAAGATCAAGCAAGTTGGTAGACTGAGACTCGTATGAAATGAAGTCATATTGGGAAAAGAGTAGCAGGTAGTAACCGTGTTTACGGAAATCAGTAGCTTGATGGGAAAGTTTGCAGCAGCGAATATCTAGAGAACTCAACGATGCCGTGAATTAAATCTGGAAAGGCTTTGTCTTTAGCTTGCTTTTGGTTAAACCTATCTCCAAAAGGAAATACTGCTTTCTGCAGCGACAAAGTATCAGATAACCTAGGGAGCTCATCCTCCATGCAATGTCATAAAAATGCATATGAGCCATGTTTTGACAGATTTATTACGAAATGACCGACCTGATATTTGTGACATTGGAAGTGAGCGATTACTAGTAACACGCGTACTTATTTTGGTGCACAATATCTTATGTTGCAGATAAACCGAACTTACTTTCATTTTGTTGTGACTTTAGTGAGGACAACCTACACCAACTGCATGAGTGGCTTTTCCAAGCTGGTGAATGCCATACTTAGGGATAAAGCTTTAGATACATCACGTCAACATGATGCAGACATACTGCTCTGGAAAAGCAAGGTTGATACATGTGAGCCCTCATTAACTTAAATTCATTAAATCATGTGAATCTCATGTGAGGTCCACTTCACCTGACGGTACAAGTGAGCTCGGCTCTATGCGGACTGAGTGCATGTATTAAACTCTTTCTATAAAGAGGTTCTCTGAGAGAGCTGAATGGGGGAAGCCCAGTATGTGCGATCTCTAGAATCCCTGGGTGATGAAATGGACAACACACGAGTTAGTGCCTACCTAGCCACATAATTGTTCTGAATGCGCCCAAAATCGAGAGCAGGTCGTTCTCCAGATCTAGCGAGCTGCAGTAATGGCGATGCCCCCAGAAACGGAAATGCAGTACCCTCTCGCATCCTTGTCCTATGTTCAATAGGGCGCGCATATAGCGCATCGAATTCTAAGTCGAGATCGATGAGACCACAGGGCAAACACATCCGTTTGAACTCGGGAAGATCTCCATAAAGCCTTCGTTTCGCTTTCTGAAAGTGTGTTTTTAGGTGGTAGCATCCCCAGGCCATTCAGCAGAACGGACGCACTGAGTTCAAAGATAGGGACAATGCATTTACCATGCAACACGCTAATCTAACACCTCGCACCACGTCCAAAAACCTAAATATTAATCACACACACCAACTCCAAGAGGCCTAACTTGTGATGATGTGTTCGAACTGCACTGGTCTTCTGATATCAACAACGAAACATCTATAAACTAGTGCCCTCGAAATGCTTATATCAAGCATGATAATGAATAATTCGATCATCGAAATATCGAAAATCACAAACATTTCTCATCAGATTATTCGAAAAATACCTCAAAAACACTTTACCAACACATCTTACTAACTTAAAAAGAAATAGTTCGTGACAAAGACGAACATTAATATGATTTTGTCAATGAACGCCCCAGTTCCCTCAAGGGTGCTCGATCGAACGAGTCGTTTCATTTCGAAGGTTTGAGTCTATACATCTTTTAATGTCACAACTTCTTCTCGTGACATGTGTAATGGTCGCTTTAAATATTCAAAACTTCTCTCACTAAGTATGCTTAAATATATATTTAATGAAAATACAGGGCATGAACCGAGTCAATCATGAGTCAACACTGGCAATGATTTCATTCCTTCAGGTGGCTCGAAAGTCCAGAGGGATGCATCTGCATACCGGACACCCCACGTAGTTTAATCTAAAATAGGTGATTTCCTGTTGGTCCGTGAGCAGTAATTTAATCGTCGGGTAGAAGAAACACTCGACGCTCTCGGTTCCCATGCTAATCTTCTTTCTCAAGGCAAAGCTTGTTACCAAAAACTAGAAGGAGCACGAGCAGGGAGACCCGTATTCCAGTGTCTCTCCCTTGTTTGTCCGTTCGTGCACGTGGGGGTGATAATGATGATGGCTGGCTGGCTGTGCATAGGAATGAACCAGCCTTGAGTGCTTAAAAAGCTCTTGTATCTATGGAAAACTCACCATTATCCATTGTTTGTATCATCATACCTTGATGGAAGAATGTGCTACCTATTTGATTTTTTAGAAATTTGCAAAAAAAAAAAAAAAAAAAAAAGAAATTTATTGAGTCGCGGCCGCCTCTAATTTGACTAGCGCTTTTCGATGTCATATGGATTCGGCGAGCCTCGTGTGGCGACTAATAACAATCAATATGGTGATGCGGTAGACACAAGTGTGTAAAGTGGTCTCTGTCCGCGTGCTGTAGTCTTAAACCAAGAATTTCAAAACCATCTTTGGGTTTATGATGTTGTTGCTAAGCCAACACTTTGTTGGTGGTTCTGTAGTCTTAAACCAAGAATTTCAAAACCATCATTGAATCTATGATGTCGTTGCTAAGCTAAAACTCTGTCGGTGGCTCCGAGACGTGCTTGAAAGTGTCCTTGTTTACACTCGGTATGTCTGCAACATCACCGCGTCTAGCTAAAAGTTGCATAACAAGCTTTATGCAACGCCCGATATGCATTTGCATAATCTTTTGTAAGCGCCGCTCACTCAAAACTCTAGGCAACAATTTTCAAGGGTTTGCTTCTGCAGCCGTTGTCTAAAGACAAGACAACACTTCTTCAATATGGGGCAACAAATGCTTTAGTAAGAAGCACTTTCCGTCAGTGTTGCCAAAACTTTAATGAAACACACTGACAAAACGTTGCTTAAACCCTAAAACTGAGCAAAATAAATGAGGCACCTTTCTAGGAATAGCAGTCGATTATAAACATTTTATATGAATTCTAATTCAACCATAAACCTTTTAATCCATTCATTCAAATCAATTTGAACTAGAAATACTAACATAGAGATCCACTTGGAACATGAAGATCCGATCTAAATAATTTCACTCAGAACAACGTCATCTTTTTACTTGATCTTTTGAGCTTTCATTTTTTATGAGTTTTCATTTTTCTATTGCACACATATTTAGATTTTTTAGATGGAACGCTGTTGATTCTTATCTAAAATTTGAAAGTAGGCACTTGTTAAATAACTAAAATAAGGAAATATTACAATTCTTGATACACCATCGATTATTCTTGTGATCTACACATATCATATCTGGAAAATCAAAATAATTTTTTTTCATTAACTATACTTGACAAGTACTTCGAGTTCCTCGACTCCAATCGAAATATGTAAAAATTTTCTGTGCTTTTCTATGTTTCGGCTGACCAAGAGCAGGAAATTTAAAAACCAAGGGAACGGTGTGGGGCCACCACCGTCGCCTGTTGCCGTCGTGCCAATAGACCCTTTGATGGGACTCGGTGCTAAGACACGGAAAGATCCGGCGGGTATAAAGCAAGGCGAGTCGCTTCGAACTCTTTCGGCGTCGCTTGTGGAGTGGCCTACGCTAATACGCTTATGCAAAGAAGAAGAAGAAGAAGAAGAAGAAGAAGATGATGATGATGATGATGATGATGATGATGAATAAAGAAACAGGAATCGTTATTTTTTTTTATTCTAAACTTCGGCGCCGAGGAGGAAGGGTGGTTCGTTTTTGTTAATATTTTCGGACACGACAGTGCGACGACACCTCGCAGTTCTGCTCGCGTCACTTGTTTTCGTCCGGTAGATTAAAAGAAGATTACGAAAAAAAAAAAAAAGGAAGAAAAATACGAGAATGTCCAACGGTCTGTGGGACAAAAAAGAGGATGACGTCGAGAGGAGAGACAGAGAAAACCGGAGTACCAACCAAGCAGGTGTATTACAGGCCCCGGCTATCGGCGATCCTCAAGTGAAGTTCGTTTAGGTAATAATGAGATTTTGCTCTGTTCCAAGACCCGCGTCCTAATCAAGACTAATAAGGGTCTCTTAGTTCAGAGTTTTTCGAGCCACATGGGCTTTTGAGCAAGCCAGAAGTGGTTAGTGTCCGAAACGAACCCGCGAAATCTGGTCTCGTTACGTGGAAATTTTCAAGATTCATTACATGCGATCCGAAGTCCGAGGACGACGAGAGGAATGCGAAATAACTCTCCGTGAATTTTTATACCAATTTTCGACCTTTTCGGCAATGCCCCCAAAAAAAAAGGAACGAAAAGCCGGCTCCCCGACTCCACTTCCAAATTGCACAACCCAAGTACTATCGACAGAAACCAAATCCCCCCCTAACCCAAAAATGGCTGACCCGACCCGACCCGGTGGCTCGAGCCGATCCGAGGACCGGCCGAGTCGGTCCCCAGCCCCGGTTCCCTCTGGAGAGAGAGAGAGAGAGAGAGAGAGAGAGAGGGGGGTGTGATCATTTGTTTTGACCTCTCCCAAAATGCGTAACAAACAAGAGAGAGAAAAATTAAGAACCGAGGAAACGACACCTACTTCTCTTTCAAGAACCGCTTCACAATCTTCACGCTCGGCCCCACCACCTGCCTCTCCCAAACTTCCCGCCGCCTGCAGCCGCCGTCGGCCGCCATCGCCAGCCGGAACGTCTCCGTCGCGTCCAGCTTCCTCAGCTCCCACCCGCACCCTCTCAGCCGCTCGATCTTCTCGATCTGCCGCTTCGCCAGCTGGAGCGTGTTCTCCTTAATCTCCCACACCGCCTCCTCGTATGCGCCCTGCCGCGCCCGATCGTCGTCCCCCTCCCTCCCCTCCTCCGGCCGCCGCGAGTCCCCCCGGCCCGCCCACCGCGGCGGCGGGTGCTTCTTGAAGTAGCGGTCGAACTCGGGCACGCCTATGGCCTTCCTCAGACCGGTCCGACCCCCCGGGTCGGTCCGGCCCGGGTCGTAGTACCGGGCGAGCTCCTCGAACATGCCCATGTCGAGCATGTCGTCCACGCGCTTCGAGAGGTACTCTTCCAGGACGGGCGGCGACACGTCGACCCACAGAAAGCAACAGTCGTACCTCAGCTCGGGGCTGGCCGGGGAGCCGAGCCCGCCGAACACGTCCACCTCCGGGTCGAACCGCTCCACCAGGAGAGCGTGGATGAAGGAGTTGGAGCCGCCGGCGAGGAGGGGGAGGTTCCCGCGGGAGGCGATGCCGGCGATGGCGGCGTGGCCGAGGGAGCGGAACATCGACGGGCTCATCTCGCCGTCGTCCGGGTCGAAGGAGCCGAGGAGGTGGTGGGGGACGCCGCGGCGCTCGGCCGGGGTGATCTTGTTGGTGGTGATGTCGAGGCCCCGGTAGACTTGCATTTTGTCAGAGTTGATGACCTCGGAAGGGAAGACGGAGGCGAGGTCGATGGAGAGGCCGGACTTGCCGCACCCGGTGGCCCCCATGATGACGACCACCTTGGCCCGGCGGCGGGCGGCCGCGGAGGAGGAGGAGGAGGCCACTGGGGACCACCGGGCGGGCGGCCTGGGGTGGGCGGAGCCGCCATTGGGGTGGTGGTGGTTGTTGGGAGTGAAGAGAGGAGGGAAGGAGAAGAGGGATTTAAGATTGGGGGAGGGAGAGTGTGATGGGTTTAGGAAGGAAAGTTTCATAGAGAGAGCGTGACGATTCTTTGGTTGTACCAACAAAAGAAGGGGAAAAAAAGGCTGGGCTGTACACTTCTTCTACAGCAGAAGGTGAAGGCGGGACTGTGTGTGCGGTCGAGAGAGAGAGAGAGAGAGGCGTGCGGGTACAGAGGACACTGCAGGAATGAATGACAATGCCAGAAACGCTCTGAGCGAGCGAGAGAGTGAATTCTCGCTCCCCCCAGCAAACGAAGAACAAGCCTTTCAACGTATTATTGCTAGCTCCCTCCACCTCTCGATCAATTCAAGCGAGAATCGGGGCGAAACAGGGGACTCTCAGCTCTGCCATGCCGCCGCTCCGGTGAAGATCCGCGGCGCTGGGATCGGGAGCTCTTGCTGCTGCTGCTGCTGCTGCTGCTGCCGCTGGGGGTGACTCCCTGCTGGGCGAGCTCGATCAGCACCATGGAGGGGGAGAGAGCGGGACGAGAAGGATGGAGAGAGAGAGAGAGAGGGCAGTGGGTATATATATATCCAATGTTGGCTTCATATAATCCTCTCTGCCTCTCTCCCCTTCTCCTCCATTATAATTTATTATTATTATTTTTTTCTTATAGAAATTCCCAATGTTGGCTTCCTTATAATCATCTCTGCTTCTCTCCCCTTTATTATTCCCTTCTCTTCTCTTTTTATTATTTTTTTTTATAGAAATTTTCCTTTTAAGCCTCTTGAACGGTTCTTAGTACAAAAGAAAAGAGAGGAAAAACAAAAGACAAATATGTACACACATATTAAAAGAAGGGTAATGCTAGGCTTTAGAATTGATATTGAAATAGATTTACTAAGTGATGCGTACGGTACGTTGGGAGTGTGTTTTCTTTCTTTTCTTTTCTTTTTAAACAAGCGGGTTCTATTCGTGAATCGAGAATAATCCGATATATTACTTAATATATCGATTTCATAAACCGAAATTAACATAACCGCCGATTTTGAAGTCGGGGGACTCATTTTCTGCTTGTTTAAGGGTTTGTTCGAATTAAGACGCGACCCTATTTTCACGTCAACTAACTGCTTTTATGGACAAGTGTCTTAATTTTCCACACTATTTGTGTAAAGAAAATATCTACCGTTTTCTTTTTTTTGCGGATTTCACAGATGGATTTTTTTAATCATGCGCATCTTTCGCAAAAGGGAAAGAGGTAATTACACGACTTCAAACTTAAGACTTCGATTTGTTGCTCATTAGAAATGAGTTTAGTTTTATTAATTTCTTTTATTTTGATTTTCGATTTAGTGGATTAGAATGTAATTAAATTTGTGTTTACTAAATTTCCTCATTCAATTAAACAAAAAGGGTTTCATGGGAAAGTCTACTGGAGTCGATATTGGATATTTGGACAATTTTGAAATTTGAAGGCTATTGATTTTTGTAACTTTTTTTTTTTTTTTTTTGCTAGTGAAGCCAAATTACTATTAAGTTCTTTTTTGTCTTTTCCATTAATTTTGCTTTTAGGTTAAAAGCTATATTTTTATATCATCGATAGTTAGACACTAGCCGTCAATATGCTAAAAAAGAAAATAGAGAAGAAATAAAAAGAGAGAAGAAAAAAATGAGTTTTTATTTGTAATTGTTATCAATCTCTTTGTGTCCTGATCTTGGGAGAAGATTATCGTTGTATTCTAACTTTTTTTGAAGTCCAGTGGATTCACAAAGTGCCTCTGCATGGAGACTTAACCTAGGTTTGGATGAACTTCGATAATAAATTTTCCAACATGTTCTTCTGATTTTGTTCTTTTATTATTATTATTATTATTATTATTATTATTATTATTATTATTATTATTATTATTATTATTATTATTTTCTTGTGGATTACTTGCTTGTGGTATTTTTCTAGAATCAACGTGTGATTCCTAACAATTGGTATCGAATCCTTAGTTGGCTAAAGGAGAATATTGAGGGTTTTCTAGTGACATTCCATTGAAAACAGACAGTATGGCAGAAGATAAAATCAGAATCAATAAATTCGATGGGCAAGATTTTGGATGGTAAAAACTCTAAATTGAGGACTATCTTTATCAGAAAGATCTTCATGCACCACTTGAGGGTTAGAAACCCGAGATGGTAGAAGTGGATTTGGTAGCAAAATCCAGATGTAAAATTCTTGATCGAAAGGCATTAGGTGCGATTCGTCTAGGGCTGACGAAAAAGACAGGTACTACATCACAAAAGCAAAAACGAAATCATGAATATTCTAATGAATATTTATGAGAAGACGTCCACGTCAAATCGGGTATTTTTGTTGAAAAAAAATTAGTTAATATGAAGTAATCTGACAGAGGTTTTGTGGCGGAGCATATTAATAGTTTTACACAAATCACAAGTTAATTGGAATCTGCGGGCATAAATCTGGATATGAAGCTTCAAACTTTATTTATTTTTATTTTTTTATGTTCCCTTCCAGAAAATTACAACACCTCGTTGCAAGGAATTTTAAGCACCGTGAAGGATTATTTGACTTTGGATGATCTTGTAAGTAGTATCATGAATAAAGAGATGCGAAGAAAAGTCTCAGGTCGAGATAATTTTTCAGCATTTGCATCTTTGACAGCACTAGCAATGGAGAACTGTAGTAGAAGTAAAAGAAGAGGAAAATTTAGCAAGTGTGGCAAGTCAAAATTAAGGGGAAAGAGACGGGTTGTAAAAGATGAGTGTTAGTTTTGTCATTAGACTAGACACCAAAGGTTTAAACGTGAAGCCTACAAAAAGAAGTAGGAGGATGAGAATCAACGAACTAATATCGTTAGCAATAAACCTTTGCTAGAGAACTTGTGTTTATCTGCAAGGTTTAACTTGACAATAAACAAGTGGTCTATTGATTTTGGTACACTTCTTTCCATCGCACCTTGCAAAAAGACATATTTATTTATTATGCTAGTGGAGATTTCAGGCAAGTGGTTGTGGGAAATGCTCATATGTGTCTGATCATTGGAAAAAGAACGGTGACCGTAAACTTCTCAAGTGGAGAACGTCTAGTTTTGCAAGAAATCGAGCATATTACAAATTAAAGAAAAGTTTGATCTCAATTAGTAAATTTGACCAAGACGGTTTAGCAACCATTGGATGCGGAGAGTGGAAGATAACCTCAGGGAGTAAAGTGGTAGCAAAAGGAAGTCATACATGTACACTTTACCTTCTCTAAGGAGACAATATTAGTGATATCGTTGCAATTACAATGGCTACAATGACTACATGTAATTTTTCTACTCTTTGGCATTATCGTAAGGGACAGTTTAGTGAAAATGGTGTAAAGTAGTTACACTTGAAGAAATGACTTCCAGGATTGCAAAAAGTTGGGTTAGATTTTTTGTGAGAGTTACATTTATGGAAAACAAAAAAGCGGTTAGTTTTCAATTGAACATGCAATAAAATAAAAGCCAAAAGTTAGAGTTAGTTCACATTGATGTGTGGAGACCTACTTAGGAACTTTCTTATGGTAATAGGAGATAATTTGTCACATTTATTAATGATGCAACAAGGAAGACTTGGACCTATGCTCTTAAAGAAAAATCAGAAGTATTCGAAATGTTCAAAATGTGAAAGACAATGGTTAAAAAAACAAAAAAAAACAAGTTATCAGACTAAATTTCTAAAGTCTGATGATGGTGATGAATATACGAGTAAGGAATTTGTAGAATATTTTAGCAGTGAAGGCATACACAAGTTGAAGATTGTTCCTAGAACTCCTCAGGACTATTCTAAAACCTGCGAGATGCATGAGGCTATACGCAGGTCTCCCGTTACACTTATGAGCTACTACAGTTGATGCAGCTGTCTATCTAATCAATAGGAGTCCGTCAAGTGCGTTGGATGGAGAAATTTCGCAAAAGCAATAGTCAGGTAAAAAGGTTAATTATTCATATCTAAAAGCTTTTGGTTGGTGAGTGAAGCCAAATTACTAGTAAGCATTTTTTTTTCTTTTCTATTAATTTTGGTTTTAGGATAAAAGCTACACCTTTATATCATCAATAATTAGACGCTAGCCGTCAATATGCTAAATAAGAAAATAGAGAGTATAGAAAAAGAGAGAAAAAATGTGATTTTTTTTTTTTTTTTTTTTGAGGGTTCTCAATCTCTTTATGCCTTGATTTTGAAAGAAGATTGTAGTTATATTCCAACTTTCTTTGAAGTCTAGTAGAATCATAGAGTACCTCTGCGCAAAGACCTAGCCTAGTTCACTAACAAGTTTTCCACGGTGCTCTTACGATTCTATTATTTTATTATTATATTATGTTTAGTGAATTGTTTACTTGCAGTATTTTTTGGGAATCAGTGCCCAATTCCTAACATTTTTTACCAACATTAATTTGTAATAGTTTTTGTTTGCCATTAATCTATAACAATTTTGTAACATTTTATAATTGCTTTGCGATGGCCATGTAACGGCTTTGTAATATGTGATTTATTTCTTGACAAACCCTCCATTATTTTATAACAGTCACGATTTTAAGGCTCTCGCTATTTTCACCCCCTTATTAGCTTTTGATACCTCATTTATGTTGAATTGACTATATTATCCCTCACATATCTCACTTTTAGCTTGAAATTATTTTGTCTTTTTTTCTTTCCTTTTTTTTTTTGTTTGATTTTACTAGAATCAAACAACCCATATTCCTCTCAAACAACATCTATTAAGGCTAAATATGGGACCTACTCTTGATTTAACATCATTGCTTTCTTTCTTTTCTTCTTTTCTTCGAAGTCTAGTGGATCCGCAAAGTGTCTTTGCGAGAAGACATAGCCTAGGTTTGGGTGAACTTTTATAACAAATTTTCTAGCGTGCTCTTCTAATTATGTTCTTTTATTATTATATTCTACCTGATGGATTGTTTGCTTGCGGTATTTTTCTGGAATTGGCATACGATTCTTAGCATTTTTTGCCATCATTAATCTGTAATGGTTTTTGTTTGCCATTAATTTTATAACGGTTTTGTAACATTTTACAATTGCTTTGTGATGACCATGTAATGGCTTTATAAAGTGTACTTTATTTCTTCACAAACCTTCCATTATTTTATAGCAATCATCATTTCAAGGTTCTCGCTATTTCCATCTCCTTATTGGTTTATGACACATCCTTTATATTGAATGACTATATTATCCATCACATGTCTCACTATTTAGATTAAAATTATTTCTTGTCTTTTTTTTTTCTTTTGTTTGATTTTACTAGAATCGAAACAACCCATACTCCTCTCAAACAACATTTGTTAAGGTAAATTATGGGACCTACTCTTGATTTAACATTATTGCTTTCTTTCTTTTCTTCTTTTTTGGTTTTTTTTTTTCCTTTTCTTTCTCCATTTGAAACAAAATTTGTGTACCTCTTTTCAAAATAAAAAATAAAATGGTAGATAGCTAATTAATTTTTTGAACAAAAAAAAGCTAATTATTGTGCTAATGAGTTGTATATTTCTTTTTTTTTTTTTTACAAGAATTTAGTATGCATTTCATTTAATTATAATTTTAGTATATGCCATTATGTTGTAATTTGTTAATTTTAACTACCCAATTTTCATTTTATTTAGTGAAGCTAATAGTCCAAATTTTAATTATTTATTATGTGATGCATTAAATATTTTGAGTGATCTTGATCAGTTCTTCTATTTATAGCAATATACTTCAAAATGGTAGTTAATAAAACGAGATCCGGTCTTTCTTCTTTGACGTTCAATAGAAATATTGTGTCAATCACGATAATTACCTCCCCAATTGCAACCAAAAAGAACATATATGTCTCTCTTTGACCTTTTATAGAGGGGGAAATGTCACAAATGGTCCCTGAACTTTCATCTAATATTCAATTTCATCCCCGAGCTTTCGATTTACTCAATTTCGTCTATGAACTTTCATCTAATGTTCAATTTCATCCATGAGCTTTCGATTTGCTCAATTTGGTCCCGAAACTTTCATCTAATGTTCCATCTAGTCCATAACTATTTGAAAATTGACCAATTTCCCTTTTTTTAATACCAAACTATTTTTTTTATAAATAAAAAAAATACCAAACTGGGTTTTCTTTTTGGTCAAAAAAATACCACATTTATGCAAAGTAATAAAGGTCAATATTTCTTTCATTTCTCCATATTAAAAACAAATGGAAAAAGGGACAAGAATAATAAACAAAGGTGAATCTTGCATTTTGATATCTTTTTTGTATATGCAAATTACTTGATTAATGTACAAAAGCCCATTAATCGATTTTTCCCTTTTCGGTGAAGTCCATAAAAAAAAAATCGATTGATGGGCTTTTGTACATTATTCAAGTAATTTGCATATACAAAAAAGAAATCAAAATGCAAGATTCACCTTTGTTTATTATTATTGTCCCTTTTTCCATTTGTTTTTAATATGGAGAAAGGAAAGAAATATTGGCATTTATTACTTTGCATAAATGTGGTATTTTTTCGACCAAAAAAAAATACCTAGTTTGGTATTTTATTTATTTATTTATAAAAAAACAGTTTGGTATTGAAAAAAAAAGGAAAATTGGTCAATTTTCAAATAGTTATGGACTAGATGGAACATTAGATGAAAGTTCAGGGACCAAATTGAGCAAATCGAAAGCTCAGGGATGAAATTGAACATTAGATGAAAGTTCAGGGATCAAATTGAGCAAATTAAAAGCTCAGTGATGAAATTGAACATTAAATGAAAGTTCAAGGACCATTTGTGACATTTTCCCTTTATAGAGACAATATAATCTTAAGTAAGAAGATGTGTCTGCACACTGCTCAAAGAATCCTCTTGTGTCACAAAATTAGGTAGTAAAGTTTCAAATGGACTTGTTGAAAATGAGTAAATTGTGTATAATGCAAACATCAACCATAATATCAAAGTCGAAAAATTTACGATCATGAGGATAATGTAGGGAAATAAAGTAAACAATTTGCAGATGGAAGTAACATTTTTTTAATCTGGTATATGATCAATGCTTGCTCATATTACAACCATGGAGAATAAGTTCAGAAGAAGACAAACATGAAGGAAATGTTAAACGTAATGGGTGTGAAAGAAGCAATTAGGGTGAAAAAAAAAAATAAAGTTGTTTGAAAGGGATGTGAGTAGTTTTCTCTTTTAGTGAAATTGAAACAAAAGAAAAAGAAGAAGAAAAAAGGCAAAAAATAATATTGAGTCAAGAGTGGGACTTGCAAGGTTAATATAGTTAATTCAATGTGAAAATGGATGTCAAAAGCTGAAAAGGGATAGAAATAGTGCGAGCCCATTTTAATTACCAATTGATTATGGAAATGGCTCTCTTTCTTTTACCTACAAATTGTTACTCCAAACGTATTTGGAAAGTAATATCGATTTACTAAAACGAAAATATTATTGTTTCTCATTGTATATCTTTCTCTCTCCTTCTTTTACCTACAAATTGTTACTCCGAACGTACTTGGAAAGTGATAACAATATAATGAAACGAAATTATTCTTGTTTCTCATTGCATATCTTTTTTTTTCCTTTCTTTTACCTCTTAATTGTTACTTTTAACATATTTGAAAAGTGATATTGTTATATTAAAATGAAAATATTCTTGTTTCTCGTTACATATCTTTATTTTCTTTCTTTACTGAGTTATACACAAAGCGTTGTTTCTATTTCTTTTAGCATTCGGTGTGTAGTATAAAAGAATGTCTATTATATCTTAGGAGGATAATCGCTAGAGTGTTACACATCGAGTTTTGTACTCCACAAGATGGAATTATCCTTAAGGACTACGCATAAGATAATTAATATTACTTTTCTCATCTTTCTCAACAATTTCTAATAATTCTTATTTTCCATATTATCTTATATTTTTCCAATAGTCGAATCATCCATTTTAATATCAATGTTATCACTTTTTCATTGGAATGTATTTGCATCACATATTTTTCTTGTACTTCATATTTTCGTTCGCCACTTTCATTGATTTGGTACTCATTCCTCCATGGTTATGTCTTCTGAATGCGCCACTAAACGCGAGGTGGAAAAAGAGATGGCAAACATAATAATTATATTCAGGAATGAGCAAATTCGGTTTCTTTTAGCATATCAGCTTATACATATCATATGCATAAAATCGAAAATCACCTCAAATTCATATCCCATTTTCAATGGGATATTTCACTTTTCAACTTGATTTTCCATTGAATATCTTGTGAAACGCTACCGAAAGTAGAGCTCTATCCAGCATATTTTGCTTTAGCTTTAGAAATAAAACAAAAGAAATAGCTTTTGTATAGTCTCTCACCAAAATACTCTTAGTCAAATATCGTACATGATACAAGAGTTAAGATTCTATTATAGCTCCTATGTCCCCCCTCTTAATCAATTCCTAATTATATTGCGGTACGTCTCCGAACACAGATTAAGCTCAGAATTAGTGGCCACTCGCCGTCACTTTATCGCTTGATTAGACAGCTTAATCATACGCGGGAAAAGAACATTTGAGATCGTCCGCTTGTTAACACTGAGTTTTATGTGGGAGGGTTTTATTTAATCTCGAAAGATTGCAACTTTAATCTGGTCATTAATCAAAAAATTAGTTGGAGGAAGATGCGTCAAGCCCGCCGTTCCTGCCTTTATTTTATATGCACCTTAATTTAAGTGATCAAGAAGGTATTAAAGAGAGAATCACGGTTGCGCCACCTTGCTGAAAATGTGCAAGTTGCTTTACTCTTCCTCAGGCCATCCTCCACAGATTGGATATTTATAAGTAGTCACGTCTAGCGACTTCGTTCTATCTTAATGGGGATGATTAGGCCTTTTTTATTAAGCCCTAATTAATTAGAAGATTAAGCGATCTTTTCTTCTTCTTTTTTGGGGGGAAAAGACATGAGTGGATGCGATGTGTTGTCCCTCTGTACTTGATGTGCGTTCAGCGCATTGAGGTGCACGGGGGTGTTGTTATTTAGAAGAGACTTTATGCTTTTTGCCTAAATTTAACAAGATTTTGCGTGGTCATTTACACGACCCATTTCGTTGTGATCAATAAGGTGATTACAGTTCGAAAATCGACAAGTATACGAATCAACAACGATAAATGAAACACGTGCTAATATGAAAAGTATGTGTAACTTGCTCTTGCTACTTCTCTTGTTCGACTAATTAATGACAATTCTCCAGAATTTATCTTTCCATATATTTTACACGAGGGGGTTGCTGTGGAGGTGGTGCAAAAGGAATGTCAAGGCGTCAAAAGTATGCAGTCCTAGTGCGACGAAAGGCGCGAAGACTAAGTAATATAAGAATAAGGTGAGAGCCCACCACCAGGTTTACCTGCTTTTAGTGCTTTGAAAAATGGTGTTTTAGAGACGAGAACGTCCTCCTTCGACCCCCACTTCTCATCATGCCGATTCCCTTTTTCTCTTTAGGAAAAAGGGCGGAATGAGCGTTTTCAACATCAATAACGTCGGTATAGGAGCTCTGAAGCCATCGTGGGAGATACTCAATTTGAGCTACAGCTATCGTTTACTTTCGAAGCGAGCCCATCGTCACCTCAATACCTAATGCGAGCAAGAGTAAAGTGGAAGCGATCCTTGTGCCTGGCATTCGAGTCGAATAACACCACCGGTCACTGGATTCGGAGTTTTGATCAATGGAGCTAGTAACGTAGCATGCAAGCAAAGTCTCTTTGACCATTAGGAGCCATCAATTCCCACGATGAATCTGGCCAAAAGCCCATTTCCCGTTCTAAATCAGCTTTCGAAAGATAGTGTTGATCCTATACGATTATCATGAAAAACGATTAGCAGTGGCTACCGACTAAGCTATGTGGCCTAATGGCGAAGGTTCGGAAGGGATGGAATTTGGGATATGGGGTGGTTATAAAACCTGTAGACCTAAGAAGCTAGGATGCTTTTTAACTAATCATCACTTGGTTTCGCTCTCCAGCTTCCACAACCCAACACGTACCCAGTTTGTAAATGCCTATAGAGAAGAAGAGAAAAATCTTACTCCATCAATTTCATCAATTATGATTTCTTCGATACGTTGATTTCGCAGAAAATGAATGGGTTAAAATTCATTTTACAAAAAATTGATCGCATGCATCACTTAAAATCTCACTCTTCTTCGTATTATTTCAAGCCAATTCTTCAAATTCGACTCCCCAGCCACACATGCCCATAGCCCATTTTTCATGTTAAATTGCTAAATTTACGGCTTCATTATATTTAAGGTGTAGATGACTTATATTTCTAATGTTTAGGTTTTTTTTTTTTTTTTAATGTAGTCATTCAATACATTTTTTGGCGCATCCGAGCCTTTTGAACTCCTCAATCCCAAGCCTGAGACGACCTGAGCCCAAACCTAATGGTGAGATAGGCTCGAAAATCCGGATCTGGAGTGAAAAATCCAACTGGATTCTTCTAGGCCGATTCAGGATCCTCGGTCTTTTTGAATATCCTTAATTAAAATTTAGAAGTTAGAACTAGCAAGGATATCATGTACCTGCACATAGGTGAAGGTCCCTAGCATGTATGGATACCCTTTATGATGTCTCGACAAATCTCAACGGTTGATAAAAACAGAACTCAAAAAATTAATGGGTGAGATTTATTGAGGTACCAAGAAGATCCACGTCCTTTGCGCATACAGCCAATCGGAATAAAATAGTTTGAATCTAGATCTCCCCAAGAAAAATAAAGATTTGCTCGAAAAGGGTAGAGCCAAAGAACCATCCAATGATGCAAGTGGGAATGAGAACCAACTAAACAACAAGAAGGTTTCACATCTGCAAAAGCTACAAATCCGGGGAATGGATGTGCCCGTGAATTTGCAAGGCCAGGGCAAGGCACCGGGACGTGACCATGTTAGCCTGAAGAGAAACCAGTATTTCCACGTAGCTTTGTGCTTTGACTGCTCTCTATAAGACCCGACCAACCTTCCAATGGCCGATGGATTGTTGCCAACATCGCAGGTGTTTTGTTGGACTCATAAACATAATAAGATTTTTGTTTTTCGCATTGTCGATCGATTGGTCTGAAATTATTGAGAAGAAAAGAAAAGTAAAAAGAAATGGGAATCGCTACGACTGATTAGGTGACTACAAGAAAATGCTCCGAGGGAATGGGGCATAATCCAAAGTGTCGATTATGCTTTGCGAGATGATGTGAAAGCTCGGAACCAAATTGAATTTCCTTTCTTTTTCGTTTGGGTATTTGAGATGAATCTTTATGAGTATCATACACAGTAATTGTTCTTTCGTTTATGTTACGATTTTATCACGTCATTTTTATCCATTTAATATATGTTTCTCCTTGTAGAATTTATGATGATCGATGACGATTTTCATTCTATTAATTTGAGAATTCAAATGAAAACCACGTTAAAAAGGGTTTTCAGATACGATAAAGGAGGACGAAGAAATGAACTCATTAAGGAATCCGTTCATATCATAAATCCATAATCGTCAAACATTCTTTGGGTTTACTCGTTTGAATATTTCAACTTGATTAAGGGATGGGATAGAATCTCATATACTTTAGCTCAAAATTTTTAGTGAAACATTATCTTTGAAATGTCGACCGTGTATATTAATAGGAATATATAATTGACTTGCTATTATGCAGTAATTCCCTTCATTTTCTTCACATTATTAGATTGATTTGTCTAGTTTTGCTAATAAATATGACATGCAAAACTATAATTAGGAAAAATGATATTTTTTTAAGGAATGGGATAATGGCTTTGCAAACGTATTTGATGTGTTAAGCTAAATAGATGTTTTCACGTGACAGTTACATCATGTGACAGTGACATATTAGTGTGACTTGCTAATAAAAAATAATTATTTTCCAAGAATTTTAAACACCAAGTATGATGTGATGTGTTGCTAGCCGGCGCTGTGATTAGCTAGTCACATTATGATAGCTATGTGATCTACTCATAAAACACTTTTTTTGTTCAGCTACCATATGATGCATTGAAAAAAATGCCGGGCAAATAAGATTGTTTTCTGAAATTTGTTGACAAATAAGTGATACGATTACTTATAAATAAATGCTTGATGATGTCTCATTCGCCTGCAAATAGATTTGGTATTTATAAATCACTTTGTTCATTAAAATATAGTTCCCATAGGAAAAGCATGGAAATCCAGTAACAAAAGTACGTTCAAATTTAGAGAGAGAGAGAGAGAGAGAGAGAGAGAGAGAGAGAGAGAGAGAGAGAGATTATTGAGATAGAAATCTGGAGATTTAAAAAAGTACGTTCAAATTAAAGCTTTTCTTATATTATCTGGAGGCACGAGCGTGGAATGCCAGTAACATCCGCCCAATAGATCAGTTAAGTCTAAAAATTTTAGTTTGCGCAGGCAGCCTTAAACCCAAAGTACTTTATATAAAGTCGTAGCTATCGAACGGATGACTTTTCAATTCACAAATCAAAAATTCATCAACTCGCAGCTGGATGTGCCGACCCCGGATCATTATTAAGACTTTTGAATGAAGGGCTTCTAAGATATCCTCGTTAGTCCAAAGCAGATCTTGTACATCATTGCTGCTTGCATTATTTTTCTATAAATCGTACACAAACTCCATCATCTGAACCTCACCCTTTGGGAAGAAAGAGGTACTTTGGGCGACATTGACATAAGTATGACAAGCGTGACTAGTGACTGGATATCGGTCAATCAAGGGGTCGATTTCTCGAGTGACATGGCTGCTCACCGACCTTCAATCATCACTTAATTAATTATTCTCCACGAATCTTGAATTTCAACTGATGTGGCCTCCCGCCGCTATCATCCTGTTGAGCTCCCCAACCGTCGGTACATAAATTTCATCAATCGAATCGTTAATGATGGCAGCAGCTTTCGGGATGTTGGGTTCCGCTTGACGCATCTCGGTAGTGAACCAGCAGCGATCGATCGGTTCATGCATTCACACGCACGCTCGCATGCCCACATGAATCGGAGAGATTGGAGGAGCATGTAGTTATGCGGGGAAGTGGAGAGAAGTGCTGAATTTTTCTAACTTGGGTTTTTGCTAACGTCGTCCGCGCTGAAAGAATTAGGGTTTGAAAAATGGGGAAAGTTGGGAGAAATGTCATGGAAAAGTTTGGAGATGACATCGCCCCAGTTCTGTATTCCAAGCCAAATCAGCCAAATAGATCTGAAATAATAAAGGTTATGCCGACATATAGATATCTCTTTCATTGTGATTAATTTTGTGTATAGTATAATGTTTAATTCCAGAAACTGCCTCGCTACTGACCTCTAAAATATTATTCATTGCAAGTTAATTAAGCTACTAGCATAGTTGCATGCACTCTTGAAATTAAAATATTATGCGATCTTAATGTTGTAATAGCTAATCATCATAGTTATCTCCCAAGAAGATCAAGGAAAGAGTTACTTATTTCGGTCCACTTTGGAGCTAAGACGTTCTTTCTTTTTAGATGCTATTCATGCACTCTTTCTCTAAGTGAATGCTATTTCCCTCACGAAGTCGGGACATGATAGACAGAAATTATTTTTAGGAAGGACTTGTTTATCTACTTATTACAAAACATAACTTTTTTATTTTTTGCCCCTTAAAGAGACGTGAAGGATTGTATCATCTCATTTGCACACCCATTTACATAAAATTTTCTCTAAAATTTACTGTGTCAAGCGTTAACGCGTTTGCTTTATGAATCACCATTCTCACCTCCTATCCCCTTATCTTATCCCGCCAACATTGTCGTTCCACACATGTATTTCAATTATAGAAAAGAGGAGAGAAGAAAGGAAGGAGAAAGGGCATCGTGCCTTGACTAGGCAAAATAATGGGGAGAAACTCTCGCGAATGGAACTACCGATGGAGAAGAAGCCTCGTCAGCTGAGGATAAAGAGCAGGGAATTTTTCAATGACGTTGACAGTCACCATCCCGGCGAATAGATCTGAAAAGATCGTGACAGGGACTATGACCATTTTGGCAACTTTAACGTTGAATCTGCCGAATTCTCGGACCACTCAAATGATTGCCCCTGTGATAATATTCCGAATGCCATTTTGACAAAAATCCATGTGAGAGCGGGGTCTCTAGATTTGATAGTATGTGGGCTTACAGTCTGAAAAAGACCTTATCAATGCGTCAATTCAAGCACGCCGTATCAGCAAACGCATGCTTCTCTGCGGAAAAATAAAAGAAAAACACGTGCACATTTTCCTATTCGGGATAGCCCTCGGGTTTGAAAGCAGTAAATATGGACTATTGCCATTACGGAAAATGTCATAAATGATCCATAAACTTTCATCTAATATTCAATTTCATCCATAAGTTTTCAATTTGTTCAATTTGATCCATGAACTTTCATCTAATGTTCAATTTCAGGTCTCTGAGATTTCGATTTGCTCAATTTGGTCCATGAACTATTAACAAATGTTCCATCTAGACCTTCCGTTTGTTCAAACCGTTAAGTGATGACATGGAGCAATAATTGATGACGTGGAACTAAGTTGGATTACTAAAATTATGAGTCAATAAATATCTTTAAAAAGGAAAACAAATTAGGGGTCAGCTAGAGATGAGAGCACCGATCACAAAAACAGAGAGAATAAGTGGTTCTATATCTCTTTTTTGGATGGTGGCCACAATTTGACATGTTCTAAAGGTAATTTCCATGTGAATATTCCACATGTCCTTTTTTATTTTATATTTAAGAGACTAAAAGCGATGTAAGCCAATTCCGTTAACTTTAACTATCGGAATGACGAAATTGGTCAAGTTTCAAATAGTCAGGGATGAAATTGAACATTAGATGAAAGTTCGGGGACAAAATTGAGCAAATCGAAAGCTCGGGGATGAAATTGAACATTAGATGAAAGTTTATGGATCATTTGTGACATTTTCCCGATGCCATTACAATCCCATGATCTCGTTCCTCAATTTTTCCACCGGTTTATTGGGTTTTGCTGAAATATTTTACGTTGAAATAGTTCATTATCATAAAAGAAGCATTATTGATTAAGAGAATACGTAATTCTGAAGTATGAAAATAGGTAATTCTTTGTCTTAAAAAGAGATTATCGGTTGTTATGAAATGAAGTTCTTTTTTATATGAAAAGATGTGATAGTTGGAGATAAGGTACCTATTTCCAAAAGATGTGTTGATTGGTTATTTGTAAATAGATACCAATTTATATATTATTTATAATAACCACAACTGTTCATAAATACTCAATCGTCAAAACTCTCTTTTATTTTCTTTTCATACACACAATTTAACATATTCAAGGGAATTTCCAAGAGAGAAAATTGAGTAATTATTGAACTCATTTCTCTATGGCTTTGGTATATAGCTTGGAGGTGTATTTGTTTTAAATTTGACAATAACAATCATGGGGCAAATAATACCTTAAAGATGCATCAGCATTAATGATCTACTACTACTTCTCTATCTTCTTCACTAAACAAATTCCCCCAACAATCTTAAAGTATTATTATATGTATCAAGTGCTCGCGATCTTGACAGATAAGTATCAATAAAAGTTTTGTTTCTATTTATATGCTTAAGTCATTTTCTTTATGGCAAACTAGATTATCTCATGTTGGCTATAGTACTTTGAAATTTATGAATGAAAGTGGTGCCATAATCTTGACAAGAAAATGATAATGAAAGGAAGTGCCAATGAATGATTCCCAATACTATATCAGATTGTCTATATTTACACAAATACCAGTGACATTTGAAATGCCTTAGAGATCAAATTACAATACTAACAAACAAGGTATGGATAGAATTACTGCTTTAAAATATTTTGAATTTGCCATGGTTAATGGAAAATCTATTTCAAAGCAAGTGGATGAACTTTAAATATATATTGCCAAACACAAAAACCTTATGATTGAAGTTTATGGGCCTCTTCAAGTTGTTTGTAATTATTTCAAAATTGCCTTAAACTTTGAATGATTATCAAAATAAACTTCTTCACACGATTGAGAACCTGGTTGTGGAAAATGTGATAAAACGCATTCGAATTAAGGAAGGTTATTCTAATTATGAGGCAAATTATGAGAAAGAAGTTGTAAAAAAAAAAAAAAGGAGCATTTTGTTGAGAATAACGACATGAGTAAAGAAAAAAAAAAGTGAAACAATGTCATGAGATTTGATTCGGTAGTTTTATCATATGAATTAAACATAATAATAGTACTGATAAGTGCATTTACTCAAAACTTACAACAGAGTATGGAGTTTATAATTTACTTATATGTAAATCATATGCTAATTATTGGTACAAATATGCTTGGCATAAATGAAACTAAAAGGTATCCATCTTCTTAGTTTAAAATGAAAGATTTGGGAGAAGTGAATACATTTTAGGTATCAAAGTGATTAAACATAATGAGAGTTATACTTTAAGTCAAGGCTTCTATGAGGAGAAAATCATTAAAATATATTGGTAATTGGGAACTAAAGAGTCAAATGCAACATGTGATATATTAATTAAGTTGATGGTAAATAATGGGCAACCTTTAACACAATTAGAATATGCTAGTGCAATTGAAAGTTTGATGTATGTCATGCATTGCACTAGACTAGATATAGTTTTTATTATGTGTAAATTGTCCAAATTTATTAGTGATCATAATACTATGCTTTAAAAAGTTGTAAGTAGAATTCTTGATTACTTAAAGAAAACAATGTATTATGGTCTATTTTATGAAAGACTACTAGTAGTACTAGAATGATATTCAAATGCTGGTTGGATAATTAGCACGAGTGATAATAAGTCAATATTTGGATTGGTAATCAAGCTTGCAAAGGGTGCACTCTCTTACGCATCAAAGAAGCAAACATGTATAGCTCATTCAACGATAGAATCTGAATTTGCGGCTAGTAAAGAGGCTGAATAGCTGCAAAATTTGTTATTGAATATAGAATTGTGGCCACAACCAATGACAGCCATATCTTTACATTGTGATTGTGAAGCAACTATGTCTAGAGCATACAATAAAATATACAATGGAAAATCTAGACATATTAATTTGCAACATGAGTATGCTCAACAATTAATTACTGATAGAGTTATTTTAGTAATTTATGTTCAGACAAATGATAACTTAACTGATCCATTCACTAAGGGACTCTCGAGAGGTTTAATAAATAATGCTACAAAGGGAATGGGTCTTAGACCAATTGATAATAGTTAAGCATAGTGCAAACCCAACTTTATAATTTCCAACAAAATTATTAAAGTCAAATTAGTAACAACAAGCTATTGTAACTTGATAGTGATTGAGTATTAGGGCACAAGGCTAGTACTCATGAAAAGTTAGAAGGATGAGTGTAAGACAACACTCTTAATGAAGTTCAAGGTTTTAGCGAGGAAATGCTAAGATAACAAATATAGGAACTTCACCTATATGAACAGAAGAAGTGGTGCTGCTTCTAACAAAAATTGGATGAACTTTTGTAAATGTTTACGAATTCACGAGGAGCACAAGGCCATAAAAGTGCCAAAGCATAGGAAAATTTTAACATAATGTGTATAAATTTATACATTTGATAATTTGATTAATAAGTGAAATCATGATTTAGAGTTTTATCTACCACTGATTTTGTTAATGGAATTTTTTACATTAATTGAAGGTTCAAATCTTAATAGATGCCTTCTTGTATAGTGTAGATAACACATTAAGTGAGGGATTGTTGAGATAGTTTGTTATCATAAAAGATGTGTCTGTTAGTTAAGAGAAGACAAGACTCTTGATCAAAGAAGACGGACTCTTGGTTATGAAAGATGTGATTATTCATCATAAAAAAAGATTATCGGTAGTTATTAAATGAAGTTGTTTTTGTCATAAAGAGTGATGATGGTTGGGGATAAGCTACCTATTTCCAAAAGAGGTGTTGATTGGTTATCTATCAGTAGATATCAATATGATAATAATCACAAATGTTCATAAATGCTTCATCATTAGAACTCTCTCTTCTTCTTTTTTCATACACACAACTGTAACACATTCAAGGGGAAGTTCCAAAAAACAAAAAATTTAGTAATTGTTGAACTTTTTCCTCTACAGCTTTGATATATAGTAGTTGGGGTAAATAATACCTTAAAGACAGTAATCTTCATCACGCATCAAAGTATCAAGTATCTATTACTACTTCTCAATCTTCTTCACTAAATAAATTTCCCCAACACTTTGGGTTATATAGGTCTCTCAATCTCGAATGAACACTCGATTGATATACAATTCTCTTCCACTCCTTCAACATATAAAATATATAAGTATAAATTAGTCTCTCAATCTAAGAGATAGAAATATGTTTTTTTTTTCTTTTCAATTTTTCCCCTTTTATAAGAATGTTATATTAGCTCACCAAGAATGAATGGTACAAATTGAACAAATTTACTGACCTTGGAAAGTGCCAATTTGGACAAATTGAACAAATTTAAGTTGATTCGTGAACGTCAAAGTTCCATGTCTTAGCAAAACGAAAACCCTAGTTTGATCGCTTGCTCTCGTCGGCTCATGGCTAGTCTTCTACATGAGTAGAGGCTGCGTCTCTAGCTTTCCTCTTTAGTTTCCACACTGTCCAGCTAATTTGGCACCAACTGAGCACAACATTCAAGCCAAGTATCCTCCAAATTATTTAGAAAGACAACTTCAGTTATTTTGTCATTCAAAATACATAAAGTTAGCAAAAATACGCAATTGCACTTTATGGGCAAATTTTAGATCTCAGCTGCACTTTTACTAAAAAATTTAGGAACTCCGTTGCACCTACTTACAAAGAAAATATTGAGATGTTGTACATTTCAATAATCCTCTATGAAGAAAATCGTAGAATTTCTTTCCAAAACCAAACAACTTATCCTCCAATGACCGCACGCAATCTGCGCCTCCATGGAAAGCTACAGAGAGTATACCTTCTGATAACTCGAATTATATTGCTTGCTTGTATCGTATCACACAATACAAATATATGTATAAAGATATTGCTTAACAAAAAAGGAAAAGAAAAGATCTACCCTATACTTCTAACTAATTATAAAGGACATACCAAATATTATGCTAACTAAAAACAAAAGGTAAATCTTAATTAATGATAAGAAATACACCAAACATAAGAAAAACAGAATGTAAATGTTCAGCAAATCTTCCGTAATGATATACCCTTTGAATCTTGTGGAGGAATATATTTTAACATGAACATGAAATAAATATCGCAGGACGAGAGCTAGCTAAACAAATAAACATAAGCCGTGCGTCTGTGTCATTTGATGAAAACATGGTTTCAAGTAAGAGAATAATATAATCTCAGTTTTAAGGTTAATTTTGTTGTATTATAAGTTGAACTCGAAGGATTTATTTATCAATTGCGAGTCACGCAAAACTCCACCTGCCAATCATCCGTCCCTGGCAGAACTTGATCCGTTGGCTCATTTGACTTCCAAGCGACTGGTTCATGGAGATCGACGGGTTGCTGTCATCTTGTCATGCAAAAATTGATAACATTATACAATGCGACTGTATAAAGAAATCGATGGGCATTTGCTGATTAGTTTGTACGAAGTTTGTTTAACTCCAATGATGTTGACGGAGTTCAGTCAAGCGGTTAACGTTAATGATTCAGGCCCTAAAATACGTAGGAAAGCCCGTGCGACGGTCCCCAATCTCCATCGCTAACTCGTCCGAAGAGTAAATAAATTAATATCACCATGACCAAACAAGGTCGATAAACCCTCGGATTTATATACTTCCCCGAAAGAAAACAAAGCAGAGGAATACGAATTATAGCAAATGAAAAAAGGGCGTCGATCGCTGTCGGTTGACATGTGATTCGTTTATCTTATGAACGTTGACATATGCAGACGAAGCTTTTATTTAATCGTGGAAGTAAGATCTTGCGATTGGGTTTCATGAGTTGCTTGAAATAAATTAGGCTCTTCCGACTACTAAAGGCGAAACTCATTTGATATTTCTATCTTAAAGAGGATAATGTTGTTTTTTAAATGGAGAGGAACCATTGGTGACGGTTCGTTTCCCCATTCATGAAAAACAAAAGCATCTTTTAATTGTCAATTTTTGCAGAAACAAGAGGCTTTGGAATTTTTTAATAGAAGGGGGTTGCGCAATATCAAGTACTTAGAAACCACCTTGTACCAACAAATGTGCGGCTAACTTGCCGAGAAGAGAGTCAAAATGTATATAGGCATATATACATGTACGATTCCAGTTCTTTAGCGAACTTGTGAGCGACAAAACATGTCGATGAACTCAAACTCTAGGTTCCTTTTCATGACTCATCGCTTCGAAGATATTAAACTTCCGCTGTGCATGTGGTCCAACCATAACAAATTTCATCCGTCTCATTGACTGCATCTAATTAGCAAAAAATTGTCTTTTGCCTTGGCTTCCCTCTGTCGCCTTCCTTTCCTCGTCACCTCAAACCCGGTTACGTTCGATGCATTGCGAAGCGCCAAGCTAGAATATAACATGCTAACCTATTCTTAAATATCAAGTCAATATTTAATGCTACCCACGAAATGCGATCTAGTCATAATCATATCATACTCTAACATTTGGCAACTCTACAAAGCAGTTTATGCAGATGTAGGGCCATCAACTGCTTCCTACTATAGTTGAATAATATCCATGCATGCATCGTTGGTGAGATTTAGAGGTGTATGAGGAAAAACAACTATGTGCGAACTACTGAGTTTGTAATGCTTACTTCAAGCCGAAAAAAGGGAGTAGTTCTAAACAATTCATCAGAAGGTAATTGGACTCGTTCTTGGCCTTTAGCTCTAGTCTTTATACAACCATCAGCACTTTGCAGTCTTTGATATAGCTTGCGCTTCATCGCTACGAAATTACAAAGTTGACAATGAGTTGCTTACGGTAAGCGGGATTAGAATAAACGATCGACTCGTGACGTGCATTGCCCGAAATGAGAAAAGAGAAATACATGCTCGTGAGACAATGAATCATGTTTATGAGCAGTAGCGACGCAATATTGATGGATTGATGGAGTAGCAGAAGTAGGAGCGCTATATTTGTGGCAGAATTCTATGGTTCCGAGCTCAAAAATACGGTTCTTTTTGTTAATACTTGTACATTTAAGGTATTGGTCTGTTTTTAAAAAAAAAAAAACAGTGGGAAAAGAAAAAATATATATATATAATTTTCAAATTACAAATCTCTATAATAATTTACCAACTTTAATAGCATAATTTACCAATTTTCCAAATCTTACTAACTCTCATATGAAACTACCGAGCTAAATTATTTGATTTATCAGTTTTTATCATATTAAAATATCAACTAGCTTTGGGTTTTCAATTTTCATTTGACTACTTAACAACATTTAATTTTCTTTTTATTTACCTTGGTTAGCAATCCCTTACATATACTATTTTTTTTTAGAGATTTTCAACTTAAATTAATGTGATTCACCAATGTTCCTCATATTAAATTATCACAAAATATTGGGCTATCAACTCTTGTTTGAGTTACTCAACTGTATTTATTTGATTTTTTTTATTAAATTGCCAACTTTTCTTATCGCTTACAAACTTTTATTTTTATTTTAAAAATGCATTGAATTTACCAAATTTAGAAATTACCAACCTTAGTTAGAATAATTTACCAACTTTTTTATGATTAAGTCATCAACTAGTTTTGGCTTATCAACTCTCATTTGAATTACTTAACAAATTTAGTTTTATTTTAATAACCACCTTTCATTAACCTTTCTTAGTTATGGCTTAACTTTGTTAATTCTTATGTAATTGTTGACACTCAAAAGTGTCCAATTTTTAGTTATTATCGATATGCGATTATCATTCGAAAACAACAGTGATATGCAACGTCAAACTTAGCAAAGAAAAGGGAAAAGAGTGGAGAATATATAATCCAGGCATGTCTGGTCATCCGTGGAGGAAACCAATTAAATGGATTGAAGATTGGTTGATATTATATGTAGTTGATGACTTGGATGAAAGTGTTAGCACATGTCAACTAGTGACAAATGATGATAGATTATTTTACCAAAGTTGTCGATACAGTGTTAACTAAAGAGCAAATGATCAATTTAGAGAATTGCATCTACGGCTCAGGCACATGTAAATCCATTAAGGAGATCGTGGAGAATAGTTAGGTGAAAATGGAGATTGAGGTTGCTATTTTGAAGGGAATTGATCATGTAGGAAGTTAACAACTCTTTGGAGATAAGGCTGTTATTTTGGAGGGAATTGACAATGTGGGAAATAAGGATGCGTTTGGTAACGATTCTGTTCCCAGGAACAGATTCTGATCAGAAATGATTATTTTTTATTCTGTTCCCGGGAACTGATTCTGAGTAAAAGAACGCGTTTGGTAACCGTCCAAAATTTCTGATTCTGGAATAGAATTGCGTTTGGTACCGTGCTCATTGATTCTGTTTCAAATCAATTTCTTTTAATTTTTAAATATTTTTTCCTTTTTTCCTTTTTTTTCTTTTCTTTTTTCCTTTTTTCTTTTCTTTTTTTTCCTTTTTCTCCTATTCTTCTTCATCTTCTTCTTGTGGCCTGTCACCGGACCGGCGACCGGCCAGACAAGGGCCGGTGACCTCACCGGAGCGTCGATGGCCCTCAGCGAGGTCGAACCTCGTCGGCCGAGCCTTGCCGGTGGCCAGGCCGGCCTCGCCGGGGCTAGGCGAGCCTCGCTGGGGCTGGGCGAGCCTCGCCGATGGCTAGGCTTGCCTCTGGTGAGCTCGCCGGACCTCGCCTTGGCCCGGCGAGCCTCCAGCGAGCTCGCCAGACTAGCGGATGGCGACCGGCAGCGGGCGGCAGCGGACGGCAGCAGGCGGCGGTGGGCAGCAGTGGATGGTGGTCGCGGGATGGCGGAAGGGAAGAAGAAGACTTTGATTCTTTTTTTGATTCTCGGACGGAGAATCACATTTTTTTTTTACTCTCAATTCTTGTCCAAAACAGTTCTTGGGAACAAAAATTTTACCAAACGCGATTCTGTTCCCAAACTGATTCTAGGAACAAAAAATCAAAATCAGGCACTGTTTGGATGGTTACCAAACAGTACCTAAATAACTCATTGGAGATAAGACTGCTATTTTGAAGGGAGTTAAAAATGTGGGAATATGAGACCATTATTTTCGAAAACGTCCAACTACAATTCAACCATGAAAAAACTACTCCTTGATGGTTATGATAGAAGGTCTATGAATACCAAGTTCTCATCAATTGGAAGGGACCTCTCGACAATCAAAATGTAATATTTTATTATCTTTACTTTCTTGCACTTTATTTTTCCTTAGTTATTGTCTTCAGATTCGTGTTGTCATTTAAATCCCGATACATATCTTTATCCCGATACTTCGTTGTCGATTCAATTTTGGCGTGCATCTCTATCATAGATGTTGCGTTGTCGATTAAATTCTAGCGTTATCTCTTTGCACGTTCTCGAGCTTTGTCGTTGATGAAATTTCATCATAGTTCGTGCACGTATATTGCTGTGGAAAAGGTTGTAGATTGAATTCCGAAATGATTTTTATGCACAATTAGGTTCGAAGTTCGAAATAAAGATTTGCCGTTATTTCTTGTCCACCTGGATATTTTCTGTCCAAAGTCATCGCAGAACCCATCTCCTCTCATCAAAAGCCAAAGAACAACTTTCGGAAAAGATATTTTATATTAGATTAAATTTCAACAAAAAAGTAATATAATAACTACAAATTAATTGATCTATCACGTTCTCTTTTTTTTTTTCTTTTTTTTTCCTGTACCAATTCCTATTTGAGTTGATTACCAACATTTATTTGATAGCCAATTCACCAACTTTTGTATTAGGTCACTTGATTGGGAATAAAGTTAGTAAGTTAGCCAATAAAGATAGCTGATTTCATATACTATGATTAATATAGAGTGTTTATAAGAACAATAAGAAAAAAAAATTTCTGTCGAGTGTAAGAAAAGTTGGTAATTATAAAAAGAAAAAAATTTTAGTAGGTTAGTAAGAAAAGTGTTGGCTCATCAAGCGACCAATAACTTTTTCATAACAACTATTTTTTAATACATACCTACCCTTTCAAAATTCTACCGGAATGGAAACCAATATGTTTCTCTTCATAACAGAAGAGTATATCTTCTGATATTTGTGACTAGTGCTTTTTTTTTTTTGTCGGTCCTACACTACTTTTATTCTAACTCTCGCTCTCAGACTTTTGTCCTGCCTCATTATAGAGCGTAGGAGTCGAAACTCACACCTGAAACTAATTTATCCCCACCCCAACCCCCTGAGAATGTGGGGACTGGGGTAAACCCCAGTAGTTTGACTAGTGCTAATTGACAAACACACATACATAATGCTATACATATTGATATCTAAAACTAAATTAACTCAAGCAAAATATGGAACACGGAGATAGTAAATGGCTATCAATCTAATAACATACCGTTTAGATTGGTGAAATTAAGTCGAGTTAAAGATTAGAACTGACTTTTCAAATTAAGAATGTGAACGCCCCTAGTGTCTTAAAAAGTGCATTATGCTTATCTCTAGTTAGGATAGTGATGGGAAGGAAATGATATAGGAGGAAAAATTGTTCCGCACATTTTAAAATAGACAGATGATGATCACTTTACCGACTATAGTGGCTCTTTAGACCGTGCCAATAGCGTGATAATCATGAAGAAAATGTAACGTTATGGGTTTACGTCTTGGTCGTGAAACTTTAAAGTTGGTCATACGTTTACATTGTAAGGTGGACTGATGATGAATCGACGCGAGTCATACGCGAACACCAGAAAGTTAACCTGCCGATCGGAGACCTTTTTGACCTCACAAGCCACGACTTCACAAAGAATTTGCTTTTACCTACTATTTCTAGATAAAAACGTGAACCCACTTTCTTTTTGGCCGCCGATTATTGGAAGGTAACGTTTACCCGTTCGCATTCATGGACTAATCCATTCTTGTAGAGCGTGATGAAAATTAGGTTCACCAGCTAAATTTTGACGAGGGTTTGAAGAAAAAGAAGAAACATGGACAAGGCTTGAGTAGAGTTAAGAATCGAGTGATTCCTAAGTCGTCAAATGCCAATAGATAAGGATGGAGATGTTGGACGGGGATTGCTATGCCTTTGATCTCACATCACCCAGTTTGAATTGTTGCCCTGATAAATAAGTCTCATGTAACTTTAAATTGGCATGACGTGTTTTATACTGTACTAACATAGACGGGCGGCAATATGAACAGGCAATACTGTGCAAGCACCAAACTCGAGTGGAACTACCTATCTACAATAAGAATTGTCATGTGGGATATAAGCACCTTATGAACGATGGCCATACTTAAAATAGGTAAATTGGTGATAGATGAGTCAAAGGAAGAAACACTTCGGTTCTTTAGTCCCGCAATATCAAGCGTGCTGATAGTGGAAGTTGCACTTTGACTCCCTTTAATCAAGTGTTATAGACACTATGGTGCAAATATGGTGGTACCAAATTAGTAAAGCCTCACGGATTATGTGACAAAAAGAGGTCCTTTTGAGCCGATAACCAATAGCACACGTTTCCTTTTCGGAAAAATTACAAAAAATGTTGTAAACATATTATATTAGTATCAATTCAATCCTAAACTTTTTAATTTGACTAATTTAGTTCTAAACCTTTTTTACGTTTTGCCAATTGAGTCTATTAGGCCAATTTAGGCTAAAAATTGCTTATGTACACATTGATTTTCTTATATGGAATGACTAGCGTTAACATTGACTTTTTTTATTAATTTATTCTTTTATTTTTCCTTTTTTCTCTTTTCCTTTTTTTTTTCCACTGTAACCGATGTGGGTTGTGGCCCTTGCTTGACATCGCCCAGATTTGGGTGAGGCGTAGGCAGTCACGAGTGAGGCCTTGGCTGCCTTTACTCATGGCCGGCGAGGTTGGTCTCACTCATGGTTTATATGAGGCCTAGGCAGCCGCGAGCAAGGCAACCACAGGCAAGGTTGGCCTCACTAATTAGGGGCAAAGGCAGCCATGGCCTTGCCAATCACAGTCAAGGTTGCCTTTGTTCATGGCTGTCTCACCCGTGGCCTTTTGCATCGTGCCCACATGTAGGTGATGCCAAGCGAGGGCCGGCAACTTTCACTGTCATAGTGGGAAAAAGAGAAAAGAAGTTAAAAAAAAATTGAAAAAAAAATAAAAATTAAGAAAATTGTCCACATTAGCCCCAATCAGGCCACGTAAGACATTCGGGGTCCATGTTATCAATTTTCAGCTTAAATTGACTGGATGAATTTAATTGACAAAACATAAAAATGTTTACGACTAAATTGATCTAATTGAAGAGTTTATATCTGATTTGATGTTATACAATAAATTTATGATATTTTTGGTACTTTTCTCATAAGAAGGAAAATGAGACGCTCATAGTGCCATCTGAAATCTCAACTGGGTATGCAGTCTAAATATATAATTCAAGCAAGGACTGCCATGAAGCAAGAGACTAGGGTCCATTCCTCTGTCACCCTAGCTTGTCGTGAAATGAGTTGACTAACATGCTCACCAACTACTCAACCGTTACGCAACTCATAGGGTTTGGATCAGCACGAGCTAACACAGAAAGAGACACACGAATAGAAGTTAGTTCTATTTTGAGTTCATAAACAGAACAAAAGGGCCGGATACATTGCAAATATGTAGAATATTACATAACTTTAGTGGACCCTCTCAACTATAAGATACTTGAATTGCAACGCCCTGTACTATCATTTTTTATTTTGGAAAAATTCCAAAAAAGAACCCAAGTGACCTTATTTTCTCAAATAATGGCCCAAAGTAGATCTTATTTCAGATAAGGGCCTGAAGTGGTCATAGTTGTTTCAAATTAGGGTTTTACCTTGTCGGTCACTGACCGACTAAATTTTTTGACCGGTCAAGGGCAATTTCGTCCAAATCTTCTTTTCTTTTTTTCTTTTTTGACATCAACCAGCAATTGCTAGCTCTCGCCGGCCCTCACTAGCCACTGGTAAAGGCTGGCAAAGGCCTTCAAGCACTCGCCGGTAACGGGCGAGGGCCTGCAAGCCCTTACTGGCCGCAAGCAAGGGCTTGCAAGCCAACCCTTGCCCAATCTAGTGAGGGTGGCCTTGCCCGCGGCCGGTGAGAGCCGTTGAGCCCTTGTTGGTTTGCGGCCCTCGCCGCCCCTTACTAGCAGCCAACGAGGTTAATGAGACGATTGTGAGGGGTGGCCTCCCCCAGGGCGAGGGTCTCCTCTCCTAGGCAAGGCCGTCCCTCGCTTGTGGCCGATGAGAATGGCCCTCATCGGATTGGGCAAGAGCAACTCTTACCCAACCCTCAGTGAGCATCAATGGTGGTCAGCCAGCCACTGGTGAAGAAGGAAGAAAAAGAACCGGAAAAAAGGAAAGAAAAAAAGATTTAAAAAAAAAAAGATAAAAGAAGGATAAAAGATAAAAGGAAAAATGATGAAAATGTCCTCAACCGCAGGAAAGTCAGGCCCTTATTCGAAACAAACATAACCACTTCAGGCTCTTATTTGAAATAAGATTCACTTTAGGTTCTTATTTGAGAAAATGAAGATACTTCGAACCTTTATTTGAAATAAGGTCCATTTCGGGCCCTTAGTTGAGAAGATAAGGGCACTTGGAGCCATTTTTTGAAATTTTCCCTTCTTTTTTTTTTTTTAGTAATTGTCACGCAACAATTTTCTAGCATGTATCCCTTTACACTAAGGGCGCATTTAGTAATTATTATGTTCCCGATAATAATTTTTACTTAGAAATGATTTTTTTTTTATTCTATACTCGGGTACAATTTATCGGTTTTTGAAGGTGCTTGGTAACTATCCAAAAGTTCTATTCCTGGGTTAGAATGCGTTCGATAGAATTTTTAAATTTTTTTGTTTCTTTTAATTTTTAATACTTTTATTGTATTTTTCTTTTTCTTTTTTTTCTTTTTCTTTTTCTTTTTCTTTTTTCTTCTTCCTCAAGTCTAGTGAGCTCGTTGGAATCTGACTGTGGCTGGGCGAGGTTGACTCTTTATTTTATTAGTAAAGTTACTCGAGACTAGAGAATTTTAATACAATCTAGAAGATCTAGTCAAATGGTAGAAGAATCTATGGGTTCGTTAGGAATCGATAGTCATTGTCGGACGCTCCATGCCTTGGAGCACCACTCTCTAATCTCCTAGAGAGTAGGCCTCCTACCACGGAATCGTGCTATCATAGACATGGATCTCGGACCTTTGAATGGGGGTATTCTCGAAACTCACAAAGAAAAAAGGAAGTGAGTTAGACAAAAAAAAAAAAAAAAGAAACTTGGACAAAAAGAGAAGTAACTTGGACAAAACGAAACAAAGTGACTTAGACAAATCTTTTTGTCGATAACCTCACACCAATCAATCGAATATTGATTAATATGTAATCGATTGAAGACTACTTGAAAACGGCTCTTTTGCTTAGAAACGAAATGTTCCAAATGTTCCTGGAAATTCTTGCTCCAAAGGAACAATTATCGAGTTCACCTATAATGTCAAACCAATAGACTCCATTTTCCTTATCAAGAAGAAAAATGCTATTTTGACATTGCCTGGGGCCGACGACGTTTCGGTGAGGCCATTGGCCTTCGATCAGCCAAAAGGAAGAAGAAGAAAAGGAAACAGAAGAAGAGGAAAGAGAAGAGAAAAGAAGAAAAATTATACTTGATTCTAAGAATTGTTCCTGATAATAAGAAGTAATTTTTTTTTTTACTTTTTGATTCTATTCCAAATCCATTCTCGAAAACAAAAAAAAAAAAAGATTTTTATTACCGATATCAAAAAATTTACCAAATGAATTTCTTTTTTTCTTTTTTTTTTTCTAAAGAATGAAAGAACATAATCAATTGTTCTTTGAAGTGTTACCAAATAGGGCTTGAGAGTAGTAACGTCATGTACCTATATACCGTTGATGCAAACGAGATGTTTTTAGTTCAACTTCACTCTTGTGAAAGGGACATATTGAGAACCCCCTATGTCAATGGCAACAAGGTCTAATATGAATCTTAAGTATACACGCAAGAGTGCAGCAACAGAGAAACTATCTTTCAAAATCGTAGTACTTTAGGCAAAATTTAACTTACGATTAGAGTATCAATAACAAATTACCTAGGATAAGTTCCAGGTTAGATCTAGCCCGTTGATAGATAACCCAAAATAATAACCGAAAAAATTTCCAGCTTTCAATCTTTTGTACAAGTCTGTACCATCTGGTAATAATCTCGGCCATCGAGGACGACAATAGCCAAAAAAAAAAAACGAAAGCCAGGGGCTGAATTTGCAATTGATCTATATACCCGAGGGGTTTCCTAGCAAGACGCTTAGATTACACTCCAATTGGCGCCTGTACCACTCGACGTTGCATCAAGGGTCGAAGTGGTCGGCGTGATCATCATGCTGAAGCCGTAACCAGGGTCGAGATCATTAGGTTTTTTTTCCCCAAGGTCCGAAACCAATATATTAATCGCAGTGAACATAATACGTCCAAACCCCGACGGCATTTCATTTAATAGTAGGAAAACCCACGACAGTCTTTCTGAGGCAGCAAAATCTGGATTTAAGAAAACCGTCTGTCCTTTTCCTTGACGTGGGGTTCCGTCCTAAAGTGCTCGTCGGAACACTCTTTTGTTCGTACTCGACAATGATAAACCCTAAGAAATAGTTATTAATGCACGAATCTATCCGTTTAATCTAATCTTAAAATACATAGATGGGAGCTACGACAGCGAGGGATGATGCTGTCTCTTTGTATAAAATACTGCGGCGAGTTGGCCAGCGCACATGCGTCGCACGACACGCGCGTGCTGCTCAATGAATGATTATTTTTCCCTTCGTATGCGTTGATGGTTTGATTATTGTATGCTAAGTTAAGCGACTTGAGCAGAAAGTTGGACGAAGCAAATCGACTACTTCAGGCGCTGGAGAGAGAAGGATTAGCTTGAGTTGGTTATGAATCTTCCTTCTTAATCCCAGCGAAAGATCTTGGAGTACATGATCGATCGTTTAAGTCATGCCATCCCTCCATTTCGCCGGAATCCATCGTATTATTGGGATGGCAAGAAGGCGCATTCAGTCTTAATCTTTTAATTAGCTCGTTTTATCAATGCAAGGTCAATAAAATATGCAAGTGACCTTTCGTTAAGGAAAATCCATATGGTTTCTATGAAGAAACTCGGAAATTGAGTTGATGAAGCATCCTCTTTCATTGATAAGTTGTACAATACATATAGAGATATCACCCATTTACAGTATAAATGGAGTTAAGCTAGAGTGCAAGCTACATTCAGTATTTCCAAATCTCTCGTCTAAAGAACTTTGAGGTACCAAATTAGGAAGACGAACTCCTAATCGTGTGTGTGGAAATCTTAGACCCCGCACGAGATTGACCACGTTGGTAAAAACACGAAGGGTTTAGAGTATTTAGGAAAGCCTACAATTTTGGTTCTTATTCGACATTAAATCTAAGGACAAAGCTTCAACCACCGCATATCCTACTTTTGAAAGTTAGGAAAAAATAAAGATTATCTCTGAACATTGTCCGGCTAGTTGGACGAAATATATTAATAACTATATAAGTAGAAAAAAAAAATTAGCAGAGCACTGTGTTTAGCGACCGGAAATTTGAAGAAAGAGAGCACGAGATGAACGGGAAATCTTCAGTCAACTTCTCTCAACTTGGAACAAAATAAACTTAATCGATTTCTCTTGATTGAGAACGAAGTAAACCCCTTGTTCCCGTTAAACTTCGACTAACCACCGTACCTAGGAAGAAGTTTGGGGTAAATTAGAGAACGAAATGCAGCACGAGATGTTCCGGTCCTTTCGGCTGGAGAAGAGGAGAGGAAGCCCATGATGATGTCAGCAAAACCCTTAGATGCATCGGCCCATGATGTCGGGCTCATACGAGGAACTTTGAACAGCATCAGTCGGCCCATACTAAGTATTTTGGACCGAGTTCTCTAGTGAGAAAAGCAAATTGGGCTGGGCACAAGTCTTATAAAGAGACCGTGGATCACTTGACTCGGCATAAGATCCCGTTTGCTTTGACTTTGGAGGAACGTCCTTGAGGAAATATAAAAGCCTTTAGTTTAAAGGAGTTTGATAAAATGCAAATACTATGAAGCTTGCTCTCACTCAAACTCACACTCAAGGAAGGGAAATTCTAAAGAGAGAAAGTAGAGAGAGACACTCTATCATATTTATATTACTCGAATAAAGTGAATAATACACATGAGGGGAGAGGGGTCCCCTATTTATACAAAAATCTCTCTAATCTCTACTACATGGTCTAATAGTAGAGGATATCAATTCTCATTAATCGATTCGACGGTAGAGATCTACTTGATCTAATGGTGGAAGATCTTGATCCGCATCACATTAAGGGAAAAAGCCACCAAAAACCCCAAACTTTGCTCAAAGTGACAAATTTACCCCAAACTTTTTTTTATGACATGAAAAACCCCGAAGTTTACTAACTGTGACACATTTACCCCAAACTTTTATTTGTGACACAAAAAATCCTGAACTTTCGTTTGTGTGACACATTTACCCTAAATCATATGGGCATTTTGGTCTTTTTACTTTTAAAAACTTTTTTCTTTTTTTTTTCCCTTTTTTTCTTCTTCTTCTTCTTTCTTCCCTCCGTCGACCATGGTGGAGCAGGCGGAGAGAAGCCGGTGTCGAGCGAGGGCGGCCCTCGCCGGCGTCGGGTGAGGGCACCCTCGCCGTGCCCTCGCCGGTGCGGGCGAGGGCGGCCCTCGGCGACGTCGCCCGAGGGCCTCCTCGCCCCGGTTACGCGAGCGCACCCTCGCCGACGCCGGCGAGGGTAGCCCTCGCCGAACGCCGGCTTCCCTCCGCCATGGCCGGTGGAGGGAAGAAGAAGAAAAAAATAAAAAAATAAAAAATAGAAAGAATAAGACGAAAATGCCCTTAATGGGGTAAATGTGTCACAGTTTGCAAAGTTTGGGTTTTTTCATGTCACAAAACAAAGTTTGGGGTAAATTTGTCACTTTGGACAAAGTTTGGGGTTTTTGGTGGCTTTTTTTCTCACATTAATCCAACGTTGGATATTGATTCAATCCAACAATCAAGAGCTTCAATCCTTGTCAAACAAATCTAAGGAAAATTATCAAGTTCCCTTACAGTTCAATGATTTTAGATGAGCCCTCTTTGGATTGATTACATGGCAATCGTTGGTCCGTGATATGAGCACATAAGGCTTCCCTTTCCCTACATAGAGATGGCTTGGCTCTGGTATATTCTCTTTGGAATCTAAGGGTACGTTCGGTACCAATTCTATTATGGGAAACAATTTCTTTTCAGAGATAATTTTTTGTTAATTCTATTCTCTAGAACAATTTTCAAGTAAAATAACGTGTTTGGTAATTATATAAAATTTCTATTATGGGAATAAAAAAAGGACAACAATAGGAATATGTTTGGTATGACCTATAAATTTTTTTGTGTCATAAAATTTATTAATATTTTAATACTTTTTGAGATTTTTCTTTTCTTTTTTTCCTCTCTTCTTTCTCCTCCTCTAACCACCTGCAGCGATGACCAACAGCGGACAGCTAGTCTCCACTGACTGATTAGAAGATGAAGAAAAAGCAAAGGAAAAAAACAAGAATAAAATGACTTATTTCTAAAAATTATTCTCGGGAACAAGAAATTACGTTTTTTTTATTTCTTATTTTTATTCCAAATATATTCATTGGCTACTTTTCTATTCCAGAAAATAGAAAAATTAACTGATATTACCAAATGGATTTCTATTCTTTTTTTTTTTTTTATGACCTAGGGAAGCCCCGTACGCCACAAGTGGCTAGGGGTAAACCCTGGGGCCCCACAGGAGAACCCACCACCCCCGTGGAACAGGTAAAACGCCAAGCATCTCCACGGTAAGTCGAATCCTCACCCTCCAAGAAGGGGTTAGTGGGTCCCCCCAGGATGGGGAAGACTTACCAGCGGAGCCACCGCGGCCGGTGGTAGATTTCTATTCTTTTTCTATTTCAAAAAACAAAAGAAAAAAAAAACTGAAGTATTACCATGCAAATCTTAAGATTTTCTCCAAATAGGACTAGATGCAAAAGCACAATCCCCACCATAATGAGTTTACCTAGAAAACTTACACAACGTCGTTAACATCGTCATCATCGATGGTCGAAAACTCTACCGGATGAGTTTATCGGCTGCTCTATCTCTCTCACACTTTCGAAATATGATGCAACCAAGGTGCGCATTATGTAGCCAGATCAGGACACGATTCCGCAAGCAACCTCGCCGTCCATGAGAGTCATGATCCTACGTTGGTTTCATATAGGATAATGCATTTTGTTACAAGGGTAACGTTGTGGAAGGTCCACGACTTCCGACAGATTTCGAACTTGTCACGATAGCAAGCAGAATATAAAAGTCAAAACATATAAATGGTCAAAAGAAGGATGATAATATATGCAAGCGAAGCAAATATTGGGTAAACCCGCCCACCACATCTGCGTGGTTCCGAATCATTTAATGGTCGTCTCGTGTTTTTCAGATTTTTCATACGAAAAATATCGTAAGACACTCGGCTCGATAGTTCAAGCATAACTTATATCATTCAGCTAGTTTAATTTAGTACATTAAAAGAGTTACAATAAGCAGATACATTTACTTTGTTTGAGAAATATAGAATTGATTAAGCTATCGTTAATTGGGAAAAAGTATTGAATCTACTTCTTTCAATTATGAGAAAATTAAAGATTGCAAATATTTCAGATTCTTTTAATCTTGTAAAAAATTAATAATATTTTTTATCTTAAACTTGCAATAGATTCTCAGTAAGAAAAAGGAATTAAAATTTCAACTTATCTTATAAGCGACATGGAAGCGCTTTCAACTTATCTTATAAGCGACATGGAAGCGCTGGTAACGTGAATTGTCAAAAGGATTTACTTCCTTTTCCTATTTCTCTCTTTAGGTTGAAATTGAAATACAAATATGGCGCATACTTGCTACAGCTGAGAGCATATACATCTCCGAGTAAATTTCTACGTCGAGGAAGCGAAAGATTCGCGATTATATAAAAAGAGTAGAACGCTTCTTCTTCAATGCTCCCGCCAATGTCGACCTATAGCTCTTATCCTCCTTCTCCTCCTGCGCCGAGGATGAGCTCACTCCCTCGCGAACTTGTCCACAACGTCCGCTCTCGCCTACCCACTATATCGCTCGTCAAGCTCAGGTCCGTCTGTAGAGAATGGAGCGACATCGTCGATGATCCGCATATCGCCACCATGACCCGGATTCTGCTGGTCCCAGAGCCGATGTCTTGCCCGGATCGCCTATTTGCGGTGGACGACAAGTTTGTCTTGACTTTGATCCCTGAATTTACCAAGATGTATGGGCTCTACCAAGCCCGAGCTTCGTGTCACGGGTTGCTCTGCTTCGAGGACCTCGGCGTGACCTATCTTTTCAACCCTCTGACCCGAGAAATCGCCTTGCTGACAAGCGCCGAGCCATCGCGCCTGCAAGCAATCGGAACGAGGGTGGTTCAGCGCCTGCACAGTATCAGAATCGGGGTGGACCGCCTGACCAGCCGGTACAAGATTGTGCGCTTGAGCTACTGTTTAGGCCGTCCAGTCGACGATAGTTAGTGCAGTCGACCGAGGTTGGTCAGTACTTACGAAAGAGGCACCCAGGCTAGAGGCACCTACGGCAGAGGTCCTTGATCAGGGCTCACGTTCATGGAGGGACGTAGGGAGCGTCCCTTCCAGCCTTCTTATCAGAGAACCTGTGTTCGCCACCGGATCGATCCACTGGAAAGCCGAGGGCAGAGGCGGCGTCATCAGGATCTGTTCCTTCGACATCGCAAAGGAGGAGTTCGCGTGGACTCCATGCCCGGAGCTTCAAGAAAAGGCGGAACTGGTGGACTTCCAGGGAGTTCTGGGGCTCGTCGACTGCTCGCACGAGGAGAGCATGGACGTGTGGGTGATGGAGGAGAGCGGGCAGTGGATGAAGGAGTATAGCGTCCGTCTGCCGTCGCCGCCGGTGGGGAGTGGCTACCAACTTGATGTTCTGGGCTGTGGCGGTCGAAAGATCGCGCTCCACCTCTGGACGAGCTCCTTCATTCGTCCTGATGCTCTTGGCCGAAATATCGCGCACGAACTCTGGAAGAGCTCCTGGACTTTTTATGATCCTGGGACCGACGAGCTGAAGTGTATGTGCGGAGAGCCAACCGGAGGCGAACCACAGCTCTAGGCAGCATCACCTTGAGTTTGCTTTCGCCGGCCAAGTTGTGGAATGTAGGCAGCATCACCTTGAGTTTGCTTTCACCGGCCAAGTTGTGGAACCGCGGCAGCGGCATTGTTCGGAGATAAGCCCCGAGTAAATTTCGGCGCATCATCGAGAAGAAGTTCGTTAGGGAAAGAGACAACGTCATGCGCGGTGCAATGTTTCTAATTTTTCGCTCGGTAGAAAGGAGAATAATTGCTATTCTTTTTCTTAGTTGCAATATTATATTTTCGAAGTTGATTAATTTGTCCATGAGACTGCATATATTATCATTCTTTTTAGTTTTTCAGTCCAATTCATGTTATCGGCACTTCCGTGTCACTTATAAGTTGAAATTTGAATTCCTTTTTCTTACCGAGAATCTATTGCAACTTTTAAGATAAAAAAAAAATTGTTAAATTTTTTATAAGATCGAATTAATCGAAATTATCAGGTGAGATATTCTCTTATTTGAATTTTTAGATTTATTTCCTAATTCGAACGATAGTTGTCGAATACATATATGACAAGATTTTAAGGATAAGGCGAATTAGGAAAATTTCTTAATCCATCAAGTGCACATGGGCAACAACCCGATCTCGACTAAGAAACGATTCCCGTTAGCATGGAAATCGGTCATCCAATTCCTATCCCTAACTTTTTGGGTACAATCTTGGTCTATTTTGTTTCCAAATTCGGACGGTTGAATTATCTTTCTATTATCTTTTGTGGATTGCACGGATATTACTTGGTGATGGATGCTTATTTTATTTGATTGTTTCTACAAAATAAAATAAAAAAAATAATGATAGATTAGGCTAGATTATTAGAAAACTTCGCATATCTAGATGGATTGCATATTTAGGTGAATTCTAGAATATTAGGATTATTTTTCAATTTAAATTAGAATTTAACGTAGACTATTTCCTAGTCCGAATTAAACATTATCCTAGTAATGTTACTTAATTTTGGGTAATTTTTAATTTCGAATTTAATAAAAATACTAAAAATATCGTCTTTGAATAAGTAAAATTCATTTATTGGATATAGTCACGTGTTTAAATCAGGGTATTTATTTATTCGAATTGTAATTAAAAATAGCAAAGATATCATGTGCATGTTAAACGAATTAAACTGCATCATGCCTGCATCATTATGTCATATGCTATGAAATTTGAAGAAAGAGAGCACGAGATGAATGGGAAATCTTCAATCAACTTCTCTGAATTTGGAATGAAATAAACTTAATCGCTATCTCTTGATTGGGAATAAAATTAACCCAATTATCCCCGCTCAACTTCGACTAACCACCGTACTTAGGAAGAAGTTTTGAATAAATTAGAGAAAGAAATTCAATGCGACATGTTCCGGCCTTTTGGAGCCCTTCGGCTGGAGAAGAGGAGAGGAAGCCCATGATGTCGGCAAAACCCCCTAAGATGCATCGACCCATGATGTCGGGCTTATACGGGGAACTTTGAACAGCATCAGTCGGCCCATACTAAGTTTTCTGGGCTGAGTTCTATAGTGAGAAAAAGCAAAATGGGCTGGGCACAACTCTTAGAAAGAGACCAAACTTTTGGTTACTTTCGACAAGCGACAAACTTAATGGATAAGAGTAGGGGTGGCATCGATCCAGCGTCAACCCTGGACCAACCCTGGACCGGCCCAACCTTGCTGATCCTGGTCCGGTTCCCAGGGAGACTGGGTCGGTCCTTGGTCCTAGAATTCCTGGACCAACACTGTGCGGGTTGGTCCTCGGTCCTGAGAGTTCCGAGTCGGTCCAACTCGGACCAACCCCGACTATATATTTATATATCTAATATTTTATTTATAATTTTTTTTTATATAAAGAAAACCTTAAAATAAACGACGTCAACAACATTAAACAGCTATTTAGTGAGTAGTTCAAGTAATTTTATATTATTCTTTAATAACTTGGACTTTTAATGTCTTTTACGACGTCGATAGTCATAATTTATGAATGGGGAAAATGTTTTTGTGAGGAGTCCTCACGGCATCCAAAAAGGCATAAACAATTCCTTATGGCATCCTCCTCTAGTATTCGTTCTATTCTGTCTTATTTGTTCTCTTAGTCTTTAATTTGCCAAAATCGAAATAAACAACTTCTTTGCTCACCACTCACACTCGCCTTGCTCGCTTTGGGTCACTCATGCCACTCGCGCCGCTCGATGCTCACTTGGCATGTTGCTCTCCGCTCGACATTCGATGCTCATTCTGTTCGACGCTTACCCCACTTGACTCTTGCCGCTTGCCTTTCTTAGCTGACCTTACTCATCATCGAATCCATTGGGTCGGTATGGTTCTCGGTTGCCATTTCAAGGAATACAAAAAATGAAATAAAAAATTATTGGTTGGTCCTAAGTTGACCTTGAAACCGGACCAAACTCATTGGGTCAGTCCAGTCCTCAATCGCTTTTTTAAGGAGTACAAAAAATGAAATAAAAAATTATTGGTTGGTCTCGAGTTGACCCTAGAACCAAACCGAACCCATTGGGTCGGTCCGGTCCTCGGTCCCAAGCTCAATAGGGTCAGTCCTCGGTCCCAAAAATTGAGGACCGGCACTGTGTGGGTTGGTCCTAGGGTTAGGGGGTGGACCGGCCCAATCCGGATCATACTCACCCCTAGATTAGAGTAGAGTGAGATGAAAACAAAAGTCACCGATGAGTGGAATAGTCGACATCTCAAAGGGGATTGATGGCTTGTTAGTAAAGTCACGACAAAACATCATCGATTGTCAACAAAAACCTTTGTTGATTGATGAGGCTAATGGCACCAACATGCAAATGCCAACGTGGAAGAGTGCGCAATGTAATTGTCAAGCAATGGAATCGATGTTTAATTATAGTAGGAAGGAATGACATAAAAGAAATTGTTAGTAAACAATTCGTTTGGCTTTTGATTCAATAGTTTGAGCAACAGTGAGTCATGCTCATGCCTTATTTCTATACCAACGCAATACTAGATTCTAAATTTTTTAAATTTTATAGGATAACGATACAAATGGTCCTAACCTTTGACTTAATGTACAATGTGGTTTCTGAACTTTAATTTGTCCAATGTAATACCCAAACTTTAGTCAATGGAATGACTATATTAAACATTTTCATATAGTTCAAGAACTACATTAAACAAATATTAAAAATCCATGGACCATATTGAATCGGGTTGGTAAGGCTAGATGGATCACTTAGAGAAGGTGAATAAGTGATAGTGAGGAATAAAATAAATTTAAAATGTTAGTGCAACAGATCAACATCTGACGACAAATCGTGCTATGATAAGATCTTACCAGTATGCAAAAAACTATCACAAAATATAAATAGAAGTTTAGGGATAGAGAAAATTGCACTCAACGAAATTATAGCAGTTCGGTTTGGGCAAGTTTACGTCCACTTTCTTGTGCTGACAACCAATTGACTAGATTCTACTAGAATGAATCCGTTAGCGGTTACAAGATTTGAGTAGTGAATACTTAAGCTGGTGTGAACAATTCCCCACACTCTCTTAACCTCTAAAAGATTACATAGTATAGTTCATAGAAATAAATGTATATGATTTAAGATCATTCAAGACTTAGAAATTATAGACTTCAGAATTTCAACTTCTTATTTCCTTTCAGCATCCCAACTTTCTTTTATAATCCTCATTGTTCAAGCTGACCGTTGGACATAACCTTCCAATCTACCCATTGGACTTTAAAGTTATCGAAAAATCTAATTGCTTCAAGGTTATTGAGGTTGAAGTCTCTCAATGATTTTGCCGCCCATACAGTAGATAGAGTTTCCATAAGAGAGTGCTTCACTTTGAAAGAATATTTCGCCTCTTCTAGATTGAGTTATCTAAGTCTTGCTATATTCTATTTTGAAAGATTTGATTTTCCTTCTTGGATGGATCTTATAATTTTAGCAAGAAATCCATCAAATTTATGATCGTTGCATGAAGATTACTTTCCCGATCAATATCCCCATGTATCGAATATCAAGAATATGAAGTTCTTCATGACTTTGAATCTGATTCTCTGAGTCTAATGAGTAATGTCTAATAGTGCTCATCATAATTTTCACCTGAAAAATCTTACCATCGGATTCAAAGAATTATTAAAGAAAGTTATGTTAATTATCAAAACTAATAAGGGAATTTTCCTCAACAGGCTCGGCCTTTTTTATGATAACAAAACTTTCATAGCAGAACGATTTAAAAGAAGTGATTTTTATAAGGCTCTAAAAATAGCAAGATTTGAATTTAAAGTGCAATCTTAATCTATAAGAATGATAGATAAAAAGATTATGATTTTTATAGATATTCTAAGTACTACAAGATCAGAGATAGGAAAGTTTTAACCAATCTTGCGAAAAAAAAATAAATCCTTAGAGTATGGATCGCATCGCATCAAAATCCTCACATAAAAATCCACGAATTTTTGCGTCTAAGTTCTACGTCTTCACATTTCTCCCCGCTTTTGTCAACAACACAAAAGGTAATAGCAAACCATAAGTTCAACACTTAGTAGCAAACCGACAAAGCAAACCCAAATCGCAAATCAAAGCAAGCCAATAGTTCAAGCAAAAAACAAGCCAACATAAATGAAATTGTCTTAGAGAATTGAAAAATTGAAAAGATTATTTTGAGGTGAAGGGTTGATTTGGTTCTTAAGTTGGAGGGCTTAAAGAACGGAGATCATTTGGAGGCACAAAAATAAGGACATAGTCATGTGAGCGATTGTGTTCTCAAGCTTTTTCAGTCTTCGGTCTCCATCCTGTGTGAGCCTCTTGATCTGGTACTACAGTTCCTTGACCTCATCCTTAATGTTTCAGTGCTTGAAGGATGTTCCTTTTCATTTTCGCCCGGCTCGATCTGATCTCCCCTTATAGTCTACACTTGCTCCCCCTCAATTAGAGCATCCTTGTTAGCTTATGCTTCTTTCTCTATATCTGATTCTTTCTCAATCACCTCCACACCTTCGTCTGCAAGTGAGGCAACAACCTTTGCTCTATGGCAACTCCTGTAACCTCATCAGGAAGTCTTGATTTCAAGATCCTTGGGTACCTCTGCTAGCACTTGTTCACCATGCATCTAATTATGAGCTTCTTTGATTTCTGGATGATATGATAAAGTGGCATTGTCCATTTTAGTCGGCTTTTCTTTACTGGCACTGGCCACAACCTCTTAAAACACATCCTTAATCGATACCAAGGTTTTAGCTACTTCTTTCTCTTTCTCCTGCCTGCACAGTCAGTCTCTTGCTGATGTTGGGGATTTTCGACATCATCTAGCTTGTCCAGTTCAGCTTCATCTACACTTTTATCTTCCTTTAAATCTTCTTCTAGATCAAAATCTCATCCAGGATGCTATCGTTGATTCTATCGAACAATTTGTCAAGATCATCCTTTGATCTTTTATCAAATCAAAATCCTTAGAAGATTCCTCAGTCAATTTTTGCAAGAGTGATTGAGATCCACTCCTATCGATCTGAGTTTTTCTCTTCTTCATAGGTGGTGAAGCTAAGTTTGCCACTGGTTTTCAACATATGTTCGAATTGATTTTCCATGTCTATCTTGCCATCTTCCATGAGCAAACCTAGAACCCATCTTTTCAACATTTTTCCTGAGACTGTCTGGGATATCGATATCATAGTGCATAAAGAATTTGGTAATCAAAATCCTATCCTTTGGACTTTAAAATAGTTTGGTACATTTGAAGGACTACCATGTGTGAGTGAAAAGAGGATGATTGTTTAAAAGAGCCAGGATGATCCTAGCTTCATACCAAAAACATCTATTTTGGAATAGCCTTTTGATCGAAGACAGTTAATGATGATTTTGTGCAAGACGATTTGCTTCAAAGAAAATTGTGATGTGAAACATGGGACATAGTATCTCTAGAAAAATCAGAGTTACCTAAGATCGATTGATAAGCCACATCAGGATCAATATCGATTGGAATAAAGTTTGAATGATTGACATCGAGAATTCTTACTAAATCAGTAGCATGGATAAGAACAAATTTGTCAAAAATAGGGAACTCACTAGTGTCAGGTGTGTAAAATGACAAACTTGAGTAAAAACACGCTATTAAAGCAAGATAGTTTGGCAAATTTTTAGTACATAGATCAATCATCAGAAGTTTGTCAAATATGTGCTTAATCTTAACCCCCAGACGACTCTAAAAATCCAAATTCAACAATCCTATGATTTATGACTTCCCTTTTCATCAAACTTTGCAAATACTCTATGTGTCCAATAGATCTGATCGGTTTTCCAACCTTACTTCCAATAGCAACATATCCAGCAAGTTTTCTTTTGAAGTTCATGAACAACTTCTCATCATTATCGCATTTCCTACCGTCATCCAAATCCACTGCCCTAACCTTAGACGATTTTCCCTTATTTTTAGACGTAGGGGTTTCTACCATTTTTTTTATTTCCCTTCTTAGCAACGGAGCTTATTCCACTAAAAGTTTTGACTACCATAGATGGTATTGCACAAATGGGATTTGCAAACATTAATTCTAGAGCCTCCTCACTTTCAAAGCCACCAAAAGGGTAGAGATTACATCTTCGTTATTTCCTAGACTTCGGAGCAATGCAATGGCCTTTTTCAACTTCCACCACTTGGCCAATGAATCACTCTCGGAGGCTACAGGAGCCTTGCTTGTAGTATCATTGATACTGTCAAAAGAGTCTAACAGTTTAAAGTGTTAAATGCGTCCTTTTGCTTGCAATGCCATTCTTGTTATTTGGCTGGATCTTCTAGAAGTAGAAGGTTTGGATTTCATTCCTTGGGCTGATTTTGGAGCCATGGGTGTTTTGGAGAGAAAAAGTTTCAATCTTTGAGAGGATGAAGGAGAGAAATTTTGGAATGAGGGTTTTGGAGAAGAAAAAATGTTTTAAGAAAATGAGGAGTGATTCTCGGAAAGATGTAAAAGATTAAATAGCAATTTTTGAAAACTGAATAAGGGAAATCAAAAAGACACAATTATCCAAGAAACAGTTTCCCAAAAAAAAAAAAATTGAATAAAATCTGATTTTCAAGGGATAACTGTAAATATATTTTTCAATAAATAAATATGAAGAGAATAATTCGTACCTTATTTCTTGCCACACGTAGCACTTACCTGCCAAAAAGTCGAATGTTGTGTAGATATCTAAATGACATCATTTGAAGATATTATCCGAAGATTCATGTCTTACACACTTTGTTCAAATGGGTTAATAATACCTTGTTCATTGCAAATGAAATCAAAAGCTTTCCTTTTGAAAGATTTAGTAAATATATTTGCTAATTGATTTTTCAAATAAATGAACCGAATATTAATGTCACCGTTTTGAACATGATCTCGTATGATGCTTGATCTTGATATGCTTGGCTTTGGAGTGCAAGCTAGGGTTCTTCGTAAGATTAATTTCACTGGTGTTGTCAAACTTGATTATTGTATTTGAGTCTTCAACAACAAAATCTTTCAATTGTTGTTTTATCTAAAGGATCTAAGCATAGCAACTTCCAAATGCTACGTACTCAACTTCAACTGTTGATGGAGCTATTGTACTTGCTTCTTAGAGTACCAAGATACTAACATATTGCCTAATATTTGACAAGTTCCCGACGTACTTTTCCTATCTATTTTGCACCCTGCATATTCTGCATCATAATATCCAGAGAAAATAAACTCTAACCTCTTTGGATACCATAGTCCAAGAGAGGGGTAAGTGTTAATGTATTTAATAATTCTCTTCACAGCAGATAAGTGTGACTCCTTAAAATCTTATTGAAATCTTGCACACATGCAAGCGCTAAAAAAATTGTTAGGCCTGGAAGATATAAGATATGATAAAGATCCTATCATACTTCTATACAACTTTAAATCAACCTTATTACCATTTTCATCTTTGTCAAGTTTTGATGAGTGAAACATTGGCATGTCTATCTTCTTTGAATTTTCCATCTTGAACTTCTTCACAAGTTCTATGGCACACTTTTCTTGAAAGATGAAAAAGCCATTTTTCTCTTGTCTTATTTGAAGTCCAAGGAAGAATGTTAGCTCTCTCATCATACTCATCTCAAACTCATCTTGCATTAGGCTTGAGAATTTCTTGCAAATATTTTTATTAGAAGATCCAAAGATGATATCATCAACATATGTTTGAACTAACAAAATAACTTTACCTTATCTTCTTATGAAGAGTGTAGTGTCCTCATTACCTTTGTCAAAACCATTTTGAATGAGGAAGTTGCTAAGCTTTTCGTACCAAGCTCTAAGAGCTTATTTCAGACCATATAAAATTTTCTTCAATTTGAAGACATGATCAGACTTTCTAGGTTCTTCAAATCCAGGAGATTGTTTTATGAACAACTTCTCTTTAATGAAATCATTTGAGAAAGTACTCTTCACATCCATCTAAAAAAATCTGAAATCATGAAAACAAGCATATGCAAATAAAAGTTTGATGGCCTCTAACCTTGCCACTGGAGCGTATATCTCATAGTAGTCTATTTCTTCCTCTTGAAAATAGCCTTTAGCCACAAGACTTGCTTTATTTCTCGTGACTTTGCCTTTGTCATCCAACTTTTCTAATATTCAGTTTGTTCGTATTAACTCCCAAACTTCATTCAATTAAACTGATGAAACTCTTCCTGCTTAGCTCCTATGTAGCTTCCCCAATCCCTTTTGGCTCAACTTATGAAATGAGTGGTAAAGTACTGATAGCATCTTTCATAGTTAATTTGGTTCTTATCTTATCCTCAATGTTCCCAATAATGAGATCCTTCGGATGATTGGATTTGCTTCCATTTTTTGTTGTATTTGTCATTAGATCTTGTAATTTCTTCTATGTTAGATTGCTTCTTGGACTCGTCAGATGTTTGAACTTGAACTTTTGATTCTGGTATATTCTGAAGCTCTTGCAACTACTAAACAGACTCTTGTTGTTGAGGAGTTTCAAAATCTTCTAGAGAACCTTGATTATTCTCATCAAATTTCACATTGATTGATTCTTCCGCCATGCGAGAGTTTTTGTTGTAAACTCTGAAGGCCTTGCTGTTGACGAATATTCTAAGAAGATTCCTCACCTGACTTTTCATTGAACTTCCAAGCCGATCGTTAGCATTCTTAAGAATAAGACACTTATAACTAAATACTCGAAAATATGAGATGCTTGGTTTTATGTCTGTGAAAAACTCATAGGAGGTTTTATATAAAAAAAAGAATTTGAGAAAAACACAATTTATAATGTAGCAAGCAGTAAAAACAGCTTCCACCCAAAAATATGATGCAATTTTTCTTTCGATTAAAAGAGTTCTTGACATTTCTTGCAAATAACGACTTTTCCTCTTTACAACACCATTTTGCTTGGGGGTGTAAAGAGTCGAAAATTGATGCTCAAAACCATTTTCATTACAAAAATCAAAAAAAAATTTGATTTTCAAATTCACTTCCATGATCTGTTTTGATGCAAGAAATTATGTAACACTTTTCATTTTGAACTCTTTTCGCAAATTTTGATAAATGTGAAAAAGCTTCATATTTATGTGCCAGAAAGAAAACTCAAGTGTACCTGATGTAGTCATCGACAATGACTAAACAATACCTTTTTCCTCTAAGGCTTTGAGTTCTTGTCAGTCTAAATATGTCCATATGAAGAAATTGCAATGCGCATTTAGTAGTAACATAATTAATGAATTTAAAAGAACTTCTCACATGTTTTCCAAAAGCATAAATTGAGTAAATCTTAGATCTTTCAAATATAACGTCCGGTGGCCCTCGTATGAGTTTCTTTGTTGACAACAGTTGGATTTGTTTGGTGCGGATGTGCCCGAGTTTCTTCAACCTGAGATCTGACTCATCCTTGATGGATTATAGGCATTATATATCATAGACTTTATGTCTAATAGATACATATTTCCATACTTCTTCCTATAAAGGATTGCTTGTTATCCTGACTTGTTCCGAAGAACTTGTCTCATTGAAAACAAATTTTAAAGTCAACGTCACATAGTTAACTGATGTTGAGTAGGTTGTAATTTTGTCCCTTGACTAGGGAAATGTCTTTTATTGTAATACTTCCTATTTTGATTGTGTCCTTTCTGATTATCTTTCATTTGTTGTCCCCATCAAAATAGACACTTCCACCATTATATCTTGAGATTTTAACGAACTTGGATGGATCTCCCGTCATGTGTCTTGAGCATCCGCTATCTAGGTACCATTTATTTGTCTCCAATCTTTTGGGCAATCATTTTCACAATGATTTGAATGCCTGAAATTGAGCACTTAAGGAAATTCCGACCAACAAGCTTTACAAAATGTTTTTAAAAATGATGTTTGTAAACAACTTTCAAATGTCTTTATCTTACACTTTCTTTAAATTTTGGAAAATCATTTTGAAGATCATTTGAGATTTTGCAACCAAGACTAGACTTGTTGTAATATGTTATTTGAATTGAAAGAATATGTTCTGAGGTTTTTGAACCAATTGAAAATCTTTTTGTAAAATCAGAAAATTCCTTTTTCAAATGCTCATTTTCCTTTAAAAGAAGGTCTCAATTTTCTTGAGATTTGAAAAGATTTTTCTCAAGAGTTTAAATCTTTTCCTTTTGAAAAAGATCATGTTGCTTTAATTTCGAATTTTCCTTTTCAATTCGGAAATTTTGCTAAGTGTAGCTTTATAATCAGAACATAACTCATCTATAAAATTTGAGACTTCTTCAAGTATATCGAATTTGCTTACCTCAATTTCATCTTCAGAGTAAGAATTTGGCATCAGACAGATGTTGGCATATTCTTAATCGCTTTCTTCGCACTCCATATCACTTCAAGTTTCAGCCTTAAGTGCTTTCTTGCCTTTTTCAAACTTGTTTTTCTTCTTCTTCAATAGAGGACAATTCGACATGATGTGTCTTCTTTTCTTGCATTCAAAGTAGATCACATCATTGTAATCTTCTCTTTGACTAAAGTTCTTCTTTGTTCATATGATCTAAAAGGTCTTTCCCTTTTGAATTTTCTTCCTTTTCTAGCCATCTTACAAAATTTCTTCGCCGTTGAGAGCCATTTTCTCGTCATCTTCTTCATCATCCTCAGAATCTATATCATCAAAATCATAGTTAGATTTCAACACAATCATTTTCTTATCTCTAGATTCTCCTTCCTCATTCAGACATTCCACTTTGTATGATTGAAGTGTTCCCACAAGTTCGTCTATGGAGAGCGGTGAGATCCTTTGAGTTTTCCAAATGAACATTTTGATATTTCTCCATTCCTTGGATAACCCGTGAAGGATTTTGGTAACTTTCATGGAATCTCATATTGGTTGTCCTTGTTGTGCTAGGCCGTTGATGATGTTAATGAATCTACTAAACATATCGGTCACTGATTCATCCATCTTCATCTTAAAAGATTCATATTGCCCTAGCAGAATGTTTATCTAGGTTTCTTTTACTCGATCAATTTTTTCGTACGTCACATGCAACCTATCCCAAATTTCTTTAGCGGATTCACATGAGGATATGCAATTATATTCAGTAGGAGATAAAGTACGGTATAACATCTAAAGCTTTTCTCTTGGACAATTTTGTCTCAGACATGGCTTCGGCTTCTGGCTTTTTGCTATTCGTGTTCTTTTTGGAGAAAGAGGCCTCGGGCCTAACACCCTTCAGAATTACATCGCACTCCAAGAGATCCTTAGATCTAATGAATGCTTTCATATTATTATTCTAGATATTGTAGTCTTTTTTATCGAAGTATGGAGGAGTTATGTCACTCTATCCTTCTATAAGTCCCGTTGCAATAATATTAACCATCGAAAGATTATTAACTCAGAAGTATTAAAGCACTTCAATAAAGAGTAACTGAGCTCTAATACTAATTTTAGGGTTAGATAGACACCTAGAATGGGTGAATAGGTGATACCACGGAATAAAATAAATTTAAAACATTATTGCAACAGATCAACATCTGACAACAAACCGTACTATGATCAAATCTTACTAGTGTGCAAAATACTATCACAAAATATAACTAGAAGTTTAGGGATAGAGAAAATTGCACACAATAAAGTTATAAGAGTTGCTTAGGCAAGCCTACATCCACTCTCTTGTGTTGATAGCCGATTGACTAAATTTCACTAGAATGAATCTGTCATAGGTTACAAGATCTAAGTAATGAATACTCAAATTTGCGTAAATAATCCCTCACACGCTCTCATCCTCTAAAAGACTACACAGTATAGCTCATGAAAATGAATGTATATGATTGAAGATTACTCAAGACTTAGGAATTATAGACTTAAGAATTTTAGCTTCTTATTTTCTTTCAGCATCCCGACCTTCTTTTATAATCCCCATTGTCTAAGCTGACCATTGGACATAACCTTAAAGGATCACTCATCCAATTTATCCATTGGACTTGAACGTTATCAGAAGATTTGATTGCTTCAAGGTTGCTGAAATTGAAGTCTCTGAATGATTGCGCTACCCATAGAGCAAATAGAGTTTCCATAAGAGAGTGCTTCACTTGGAAAGAATATTTCACCTCTTGTAAATTGATTTACCCAAGTCTCGCTATATTCTATCTTGAAAGATTTGATTTGATATACTTTATTTCTTGGATAGATCTTATAATTTTAGTAAGGAATCCACCACATTTCTGGCCGTTGGACGAGGATTAGGGGTGTCAAGAACCAAAACCAAAATTGAACAGAAAAGTTCAGTTTTTTTAGTTCGATTCTCATTAAAAATCAAAACTTTTTAATCAGTTCAGTTAACCAAACCAAATTGATAAATTCTAAACAACCTTTCTCCACGAACCGAACCATCTCTCTCCTCTGGTCTTTTACTCTGCAAACTCGGAACAGAGGTGCAACGCTTACGGACTATGGCGACGGTGACGGCAAACAGGCTAATTGTATGTTGTGCTTAAACCCTTAGCTCCTCCTCCTTCGCCTTCTCCCTCCTTCTTTTTCTACGGTTTTGATCTCCCGTTCACCTATTTCCTCCCCCTTTCATTCCAGTGAACAGGTTGAGGTGGAGGTGCCCTCTCTGCAATGCCAAGTTCGACTCCATCGCGAGGGATTTCTCGAGAAGCGGTTGCCTCCAGTTGACGAGGACGATGAGGGATTTCTTGACGGTGCTAGTGTGCCTGATCGAGAAGGGCATCAAGTTCGAGACCGTTGGCGTTGACCTCCTCAAGGGCAAGCACAAAGCCCCCGAGAACCTCAAGCTCCAGGTTTGTCCCTGTCGTTCTTGAAACTCCAACTTCGCTTTCGGTCAAACTCTCAATAGCTTGACTTTTCATCGTGTCTCCTTTCATGGGTACAACAAAAAAGGACACGACCTTGGAGATCTTGTCAATGAATAATGTGAAGTCTCGTGATCCTTGTGTGAATCGTTTTGAAGGGCCTGGGCTATGACTTTCGAGATGGTTGTTTGGATTATATGCTGTGACCCTCCCTCTCACGCTCATATGTTGTCACTATGCTGTCTGCTAGCTATTTGATGAAATTCTCAAAGCACGTGAAAGTTCTATGCACTGACAAGTTATAGCCGCATCCCTCATGCTGTTAAACTTTGTCAACTAACTTTAGACCAAGGCAAGGCAAGCCAAGACTGCTAATATCCGGAGACGAACCACAATTTCTATTGTCTTTTTCATGCTTTCAATATTGAATGAGGGACTTGAACTCTCTTTGGGTTCTTAACATATGAATCATCTCCTTGTGGTCTCCATCGTGGTTTGCATTGGTAAATATTATAAACAGCCAAGTAATCGTAATTAGTTGAGAATGATGGTGCTTGCTAAAAGATTTCCCTAAACAGAAAAATGATGGTATTCGTACGCTTTAGGTTTTACATTTCATGTTGAGGTGTCAAGAGGTAGTGCCCTTATACTCTTTTTAGTGCTGACCGCCTGGACCTTTTTTCTTTTAAATGTCCCTTGTTTATTTGATAATATCTGCTGGTTGCAGTAAACTTGCTAGAACTTGTGAAAAAAATCAAGTCAAAAGGCACGAGGTCTAGTGTGTCTTTAAGACTCGGAACCCCTATCGAAAAGGTTTACACCCTGGTATGTATTCCCAATATTCATACTTCCTTTGTGAACTATCATTCTTTTAAGGATTTTGGTTGATTAGTGGACTTTGATGAAATCCTTTTAAAATCGTTTTTGTCAGGTTGCCACATATTCTGAATGCTAGTCTTGTTGATATGATAAATTTGCTGAAATATTGTTACAACGTCCACTTGTAGATCTCCATATCAAGGCAGTTATATCATTTGCAAAGCCAAATATACAATGAGTCAATCTTTAATGAGTGAATCTAGCGGTACAAATAGAAAGAGGTTAAGATCTGTTGCATGGGAGCACTTTAAAATGATAGAAAATAGCCAAGATAAAACCGAATGTCTATATTTGAGGCTATTATTGGTTGTTCTACTACTCAATGGACTAGTGGGATGCATAATCATCTAGGTAAATGTAAGAAATATTCATATATGAATGTGGAGAAAAGGCAAAAAAAGTGCCTTGAATGAACTTGTTGGGGTCAGTAGTTCTATTTTAGCTGGTCCTTGGAAATTTGATCAAGATACCAGTTGAAAACGCCTAGCAGCGGTTTATTATTGGTGAACTATCCTTCAAGTTTGGGGTACTTGAGGCATTTCGCAAATTCGTGAGTAGAATCCAGCCAAAGCTTTTGATCCCCTCAAGAAATACATTAAGGGATGACTGTTATAAGTTATACTTGGAGGAAAGAAGTAAATTGAAAAAATATTTTTCCGATACTTCTCCAAGTGTTTGTCTGACAATTGACACGTGGATTTTGTGTCAAAATCTAAGTTACACATGTCCTGCTGCTCACTTTGTAATCGTCAATTGGAAATTGCAAAAGAAAATTTTGAACTTTTGTCAAATCCCAGGACATTCTACTGAGATTATAGGGAAATGAGTTGAGAAATGCTTAACTAATTGGGGGATTATATGCATCTTTTCTATCACTATTGATAATGCTAACTCCAATGACTCAAGAGTTCAATACTTGAATAAAGGACTTAACTCTTGGAACACTCTGGTATTATCAGGTGAGTTACTCCATGTAAGATGTTGTGCTCATATTTTCAATTTGATTGTGAGAGAGAGTTTGAAATATATAGATGATTCCATCGTTAGAATACGCTTAGTTGTGTGTTATGTGATAACTTCTTCTTCGAGATTGCAACGATTTAAAGAGTGCATTTTGCTAGAAAATATTGAGTCCAATAATCTTGTATGATTAGATGTGGAGACTTGGTGGAACTCAAGATACATGATGTTGGAAGTGGTCTTGAAGTTTTAAAATACATTTATCTCATTAGATACTCAGGATTGAAGATTTGTCGAAGAGCTTTCCACGGTGAGAGGGTTGCCTACTAATGATGATTGGATTATGCCCGCCAATTTCTTCCTTTCTTGAAGTTGTTCTATGATGCGACTTTAAAAATATTTGGCTCTTCTTATGTTACTTGTAGTGATATGGCAAAAGATGTCTATGGGATTTTATATGATGATTGATAGATATTGTAAGGATGAGAACAGGAGTTTGCAGGAAATAACCAAGAGAAAAAAGATTAAATTCAATAAGTACTTTGGCAATGTGAACAACATAAATCTAACATGGTTCATTGCTTATATACTTGACCATTGACATAAGATGGAGTATGTGAAATAGATGATTAATCAAGTATATGAAAGCAACCTGGTAGAAACTTTGTGAGATAGAGTGACAAAATCTCTGACATTGTTGTTCGAGCAATATCGCACCGATAGATGCCCCCAAAGCAACGTGAGATTAAATAGAAGGATAGTGAATGTGTCAATGTCTCCTATGGTTGGCACATACGTTATGACTACAATGTATTTTACCCAAACGAGACAAGAATATGTGGAAAAAAAATCTGAATTAGATAAGTATTTGGAAGAATGATGTGAAAGGTATAGCTCCACCTTTGATATCTTAAATTGATGGAAAGTCAATTCTTCTAGATATCCTGATGGAAAGTCAATTCTTCTAGATATCCTATTTTGCCTTCCATTGCTTGAGATTTTTTGGCCATGCCCATCTCCATTGTAGCATCGGAGCTTGCATTCAGCACAGGAGATCGTGTACTTGACGTATTTCGTAGCTCCTTAACCCCAATCATGATGGAGGCTCCAATATGTACTCAAGATTGGCTACGATCCACACCACTTTCACAATCGATCAAGAAGGACTTAAAAGAACTTGAAAATTTCAAGTTAGGTGAGAAAAAAATAATCATGAAATATATATTTTTTCAATATTATAATTGATACTTTAATCCTCATTTTCATCATGAATTTAATGTAAAGTTGTCAACTACAATGATGGACTTGAACTCAATAGTGATTTCTCTTGATGATTGACGACCTTAGAGATAGGTAAAAGATGTGTATAAAATATGCGTGCTTGCTTATAATGCTCCATTTTTTTATTCATCTCTGTTGGCTTTAGCTTGGAATCAACCATTTAGCTATTTTTAAATGGTCGAAACTGTTATCCGATTATCTTATTTTCACCATCTCAGTATCTCTGGACAATGCACAGTTTTCTTCTATTGTTGCAAGATTGCTGTGTCTTCCACTTGTTATTGCCAACAAGTTTTATGAATCCTTTTGTTGCTAGTTGCTATTAGTGCTTTAAAAGCAAGCTGTCTACTGCCAGACTTGTGATTTTCTGAGATGAATGTCTTTTTTATGCAGAAACTTTTGTGTTAAATGGATTTTGTATCTACCCCTAAGACACTAAAGAGGAGGCTGATGCTAGTTGGGCTTGTGATGCTCCTGCTTTCTCCTCTCCTTGTCATATTCATGCTGGTCTACCTCTTTCTGAGGCACGCTGAGTACTTCTACAACCATCCAAGCACAACATCGTCACGGAGATGGTCGAATTTGTCTAAATGGATTTTTAGAGAGTACAATGATGTATTGCTAAGACACTTGCACTATACAATTTAGTTCAGTTGGAGATTTGTTGAAGAAAGAGATTTGTTGGATCAGTTTTGTCTTTTTTCAGTCTTTACTTAATTTCGAGCAATGTAAATGGAAAAAAAAAAAAAAAAAAATTGGAGATGTTCTGAGCTAATACCTGTGTAGGTAAAGACGGGTATAGCTACAATCTGATAATCAATGGCCTGGTTTTTCCCTTCACATCCTTTTACATATTAAATAATAGAAGCTAACAGTTTGTCCATGGCTGAGGTAATTATTCACCCTCTCCTTATTCTTATATTCAAATCCAAATTATGTCGGACAATTCATGTGTCAATTTATTTCAGTGAGATAATCAATGCGTATATAGAAATTTAATTGTTAATATTGCATTTTATTTATTTCCACGTGGTAGCATTCACAAAATTATTTCAATTTGGAAAAGTAATAATGGTTATTGAATTTATTTTTTCACCCAATTAAAAAATGAAATTCTTATGAAAACTGCTGGAGTTTTTATCTTGCTAAGCAAAAGACAATTTGATTGGAAAATTAATCTTATAATATATAAAAGAAAAAAAAACAAAACCAAAAACAAAAACAAAAGCAAAAGCAAAAGTAAAAATAAAAAAACCGAACCAAACCGAATCGGTTCAGGTCAGATTTCGATTCAGTTTGGTTCGAATTTTCAAAAAAAATGAACCAAATCGAACCATTTACATCCCTAACAAAGATTACTTTCCTGACCAATATCCCTGAGTATTGAATATCAAGGACATGAACTTCTTCGTGACTTTGAGTCAGGTGAGTAACGTCTAATAGTATTCATTAGAGTTTCCACCTAAAAAATCTTATCATCATATTCAAAGAACTATTAAAGAAAGGTTTGTTAATTATCAAAATTAATAAAGGAATTTTTCTCAACATGGGGACCGCATTATATATTAGATTAAGGTTAAGAGATTACATTAAATAAATTAGAAGTTCATAAATCATATTACAGATTGTGCATTGAATTAAAGAGCAGAATTGCATTATACATTAGGTTAAAGTTTAGATATTATTTGCACCATTTTTCGGAAATTTAATTTGCATTATTGCTTTCGAGACCTCCCCCCCAGAGATCGCGGCCGGGCGGACGATGCGGACCCGCACGTGATGCACGGTCAGCCCTCGTGGAACGCATGCAAAATAATCTCGATTTAGATTCCGCCTTTTGGTTTCCGACATCTGTTCAGTTGTTCTTGGAAGTTGCATTCCCGCACCTCCAGTAGAATCCCATGGACCCGGCGTTGACCCTCGGATTCCGGTCGCCGGAGCTGTCCCTGTTCCGCCTGAGAAGCGAGCCTCCTCCTCCTCCTCTCGGCGACCCCCGGAGAGCTCTTTCCCGACGGGCGCTGCGGGCGAGAATGAGCCTGAGCTCCGCATCGCCGCCGCCGCCGCCCCGTCGCCCAGGGCTCGCTTGACCGTCGCGGCCAAGAAAAAGCCGCCGATCGATGGGCTCAGCGACGAGATGAACGCGATCGCGTCGCAGAGGCTGGACTTCGCGCCTGCTCGGAGGAGGGTCCGAGCTGCGTTCGCCGAGGTCCAGCGACAGCTCGATCATTGCTTGTTCAAGGTCCGTCGTTTTAGCTTGGTGATGGTCGTTGTGGCGATGAGCTGAGATTTCTTTTTGCAGTGTGCATAATTTACTAATTGGGTTTCTTTCTTCACCGATCTATTAATGGTTTTTGGATTTATGCGTGGCTTGGCGTGTAGCTGGCTCCTGCTGGGATCAGAACAGAGGAGGTAAACAAGTGGACGCCGCAACTGCAAGTGCCTTTTTGTTATTAATTCAAATTTGCTGGGTTTTGATTAGTTTCTGTGTTTGTTGACTTTTAAGAGATTTGGAAATGCAATGCGTGTGTTTCTGTTTTTCTTTTAACTAATGGGGCACAATGTCATTGAAATTACCAAATGTTTATTCATGTAGTGGTATGAGACGAATTCAAACGGTCTGCAAATTTTCTGTAAGAGCTGGTTACCTAAAGTGGGTGTACGAATTAAAGGCGCAGTGTGTTTTTGCCACGGCTATGGTGATACTTGCACTTTCTTCTTTGAAGGTCTGCTCAATTACTCCTCCTTTTTCTAGAGAAGTTAATTTCATTGCAACACCGAATTAGTGTACTTATGCCATCACCAATTACCCAAATGGAAATTAAGGATTCGCAGTGCTGTTGGAACATTGGGATTTCAGGTATCGCCAGGCACTTTGCTTCAAAAGGATATGCTGTTTATGCTTTGGACCACCCAGGTTTCGGCCTTTCAGATGGATTGCATGGTTACATCTCAAACTTCGATGAATTAGTCAACAACGTCATTGAACAGTACACGAAAATCAAAGGTGTGAACTGCAAGATTTGCCTTAGAAAACAATCAAGATCATTTCAATTGCTGTAGTCCTCCATACCTCCTTTTCTCTCTGGAAAAAAGAAACTCAACGAGTGCCCGAGTGTGCACGCGCACATACAATGGACAAAAAATCCATTTCTCAGAATTGATCTACTATCGATGGGTTGTCTATATCTTTTATGAGTTTGTTTCACGAATTACAGAGAGACCTGAAGTGAGAGGATTGCCTCGCTTTATATTGGGACAGTCCATGGGTGGAGCTGTTACTCTCAAGGTTCATCTAAAACAGCCTGATGCATGGGATGGAGTCGTCCTTGTTGCCCCGATGTGTAAAGTATGTCCTCCATCAAAACTGTCACCATTTTTGTCCTGTTCTTTTGTATGGAACCTTCTTTTATCCTTTGCATCAACCAAACAAATTGTCAATTATAGATATACCATAAAGCAAATTGATGCGGAGATTTTAGAATTATTAGGTTGTGCTCTTGTTTCCAAAGTAGTTCCAGTTAGTTAAGGAACTAAGTCGCAAGCAGTACCTCATCTGTATAGACTGTGAACGAAGAGTTCCTGATGGGAAAATGACCATTGACTGTGCAAATGATGCATGATTTCGTGGACAGAATATATGAATGCAAATCACTTAGGTTTATGACCACACTTGAGAGAAACAAGTTTCTTGTTTATTATGTTGGTTGTTGAATTTGTAACAAGATGCTGGATGATAACAACTATATAGTAAATTCCATATTTTTCAACAGAAAATTGCCTTTCTACTTTGTGAAAGATTTGCCTGTTAAGTTGGTATTCCATATTTTTCTCCTATAAAATTTACTCTGGCAAAATCCTCATTTAAGAATTCTATGCGCAAGAATGCCAAATTGACTGCTATTGCACCCCTATTTTGTGAAACATTTTTACCATTAGTCTCTCTCTCTTTCTCTCTCTCTCACACACACACACGCATGCATGTGCTAAGAACGCCTGCGTGCATATTTTATAGCAAGAAAAACTAATGCTTTTGTCCTGTTCTGTCTGATCAAAAGTTTTTGATACTGAGCGAAACTGCACCTTCAAGTTCTTATTGGTTATGCACATGTATCTATATGAAGCTTTTTGTACATTAATCTTGACCTGTACTAATAGAAACTGCATTTCCAAGTTCTAATGGGAACTGATGTCTGTGCTTTACAAGATAAACTGCTGACTCTAATTGCTTTCAAGATTTCAGATGCTATTAGACCACCCGAAGCAGTTGTAAAAGTCTTGACATTCATGTCTTCCATTCTGCCAAAAGCAAAGCTCTTCCCGCAGAAGGATCTTGCTGAGCTGGCTTTCAGAGAATTGAAGAAAAGGAAAATGGTTAGTTTTCTTCACTGTGGTCTCCTATGATAGAGTTTATGTGAGCGATTGAAAGTTCAGGCTGTCTCATCCTTGTCGTGCAAAAGCTTATCAGTCAGCATCACAGACTAATCAATTGGGGTTCACTGCAGAGTTATAATTGACTTCCATGAGCTGGTGAAAGAAGCATCTGATGCAATTTGATTAGATTTGTTGAAACAGATCAATTTCTTAATGGCATTCTGTATCTGTATCTGTGCTCGTGTAGTATGTTACAGTATTCCAGTTGTGTCACCTTTCTAGCTCAAACTGCACAGGGAGACATTTAGTTGCATGACATGTAAATTTGCTTCTTCGTAAAGTGCCCATATCGTAATCTGAAATGAACATGACTATATTTTGCCAATGCCCATAACAATGTTGAATCATTTTCTATGTTCGCAAAAGAGCAGACCCACTTTAACTTTGCTGAAGTCGAGAGATTTTATGATATGTTAGTTCCAACTTCTTTCTCTGATTTAAGGTTTACTCTTTCACTTCGCTGCATAACGTGTGAAACAATGTCCTTTCAGCTAATTTTGTTCAATATATCTGCATATTTTCCCAATTCGAGATGCCTACCGGTGTAATAGGGATCAACTGCTATTCAGATAATTAAAATGAGGTTTTGGTCATCTTATTAACTAGTTGTTTACTATGCTTATATCCTAAATATAGGGTGATTAGTATCATCTTGCAGTTGAGTATAAGGAGGTTGCATTCTTGTGTGGCCATTTGGTGATCAAGGATGTTAAGAGTATCAAAAAGGCTGCAATCATGATGGTCCAGGGGTTAGTTTAGGGATTCCTCTAAGGCCAATTGTCTTTTTTCCCTTAACTGTTAACTTAAAGAAAAATAAAAAGGCTCTAGAAAGTATGGAACTTGATCTTTGCATCGTGATTTTTCCAATTTTACTGTTATATTGGTTGTGATTGGGCATTGCATTTCTGGAAAATCCCAATGAGCTAACTAAGACATTGGTAGCTCAATCTTCATGAGATTTGTGCATAAGTTCAACAATTCTATTTGCCTTGTCTTGTTTTAGGCTGTCTACAATGTGATTTGCTATAATGACCAAATGCGACTGCAGACTGCCTCAGAACTTCTTAGGGCAACTGATGATATTGAGTCACAAGTAGAGAAGGTTGGTGTTTTCCAGTTCTGGCTTCACAATTGCTTGCCTATTCGCATGTGTTTGTTAGCAGAAGAAACTTAAGGTCAATCAATATGTATTTCAGGTTTCATCTCCATTGCTGATTCTTCATGGAGCAGGCGATAAGGTGACAGATCCTTCAGTGAGTAAGTTTCTCTACAAAAAGGCCTCTAGCAAGGATAAAACCTTAAAGCTTTATGAAGGAGGGTATCACTGCATTCTTGAAGGCGAATCTGATGAAAAGATATTTATGGCCCTCGATGATATTGTTTCGTGGCTGGATTCTCAGTGTTCCCTCAAGTAGAACACCCATTCTTTTGGCCCTGAAAGCAAATTCATTTGAGATCATCATTGTTAAGTTGCACATTAGGCAACTCAAACATCATTCACTGATATGATTAAATAATGGCGTGCTGTTCCTGATTATGTTGCTGTTCAGTGCCCCTGCCTAGTCTTCATTATGGACTTCTCTGCTTAATTGGGTAAAAGTTTATTCATTCGTTTGCCCCTTTTTTCTTTTTCAGCGTTTATTACAGGGATCACCTCTGAATTTGAGACCATTTCTAGAAAGTCATTAACCTTTTCTTTGCCTTTTCATTTGTAATTGTTACTTTTGGAGGCGGAAGATGTATTTGGGCTCAACTTTGGAAAGATGAAAAAATTTCTCTATTGACTTTTTAACTTTACCGCAAGCATATAACTTGATGCATCCTTTTGCTTCGTTATGTAAATTGAGAATGGTGATCAATCTTTTCCTTCCTCCTGAAAAAGGAAAACTGGGAATAGGGGTTTGTAGCTCTGTTCATTTGGTTATTCAGACACCTGCGAAGAGGGCAGTGTAAACTGATGACAAAGTCCTGCAGTGACGATACTGGTGCTGGTACTTTCATAAACATCACCTCGGTTGTTTTGTTTCCTGTGTTATGGTTTTCACAATCTGTGTTCATTTCAGGCATGAAGATTTGATCTGCCAGTTGAACTCAAGCGGATGAAGGGACACCATTGATTGAATGCATGTGTTGTGGTTGCTCTTTTCACATTATCATCCTACACAATGCAGCATGCTTTGATATAGGGAAGTGGCCAATGTGAACTCTTTCCAGTCTCGTGTTTGGTAATTTGGCAAATTAGAATGCCCCGGATCCGACGCGTCTGATCAAGAAATTTAATATGAAGTGCGTGAATTGTATTTCCTAGGGAAATGGGTTTGTGGTCGACGGCGTAACAGATCAACCGGACCATTTAGTTGTGCGGCACGATGGTCTAGTTCAAGGTCTCGTACTTTCTGGTTCAGGCCCTTCGTTTCGACCATTAAATAGGACAGTCTTCCAAGTACTATTATTCTCTATACCAAGGCTCTGGTCTGAAAAAAAACTTTCCGATCCTTAGGGTCCACTTAAATGGCAGATGAAAAGCGTATTTACTAAACCAGCTCAATTTGTCGCATCAAAATTATAGTTCTACCCTTCAAATCGATGTTAATTTTCTCATCTTTTGTGGTTAGTTTAATGGGAATTCAGTCAATTCTATAACAATGTACTGGTGTGATGGCCACATTGTAATTGTTAGCACTCCATACAAAATTTGCACAAACATATCGATTGTAAAATGAATGAAATTTCGGTTTGTCCGGTGATTGTAATCAAAACTTAAACATGTAATTTTAAGACATCCGTGAATTCAAAGATCACGGCTCTCAGAATATTCTTTTTAGGTAAATATCATAAAAAAATTCTAAAGCAATACATTTATGATAAAAAAAATATCTATCTTAATTTTCATTAAATTTTATCGTTAAATTACTAAGTTGGATAACATGTGATAATCAATGGGTTTATCATCCGTTTATCACAGATGTATCAATTTATGATTTTTAATACATTAATATAATTTAGCGGAAATTAGCATAAAGTAAATTTGTCACGGATGCACTAATTTGTAGTCTTTTGTTAGTTAAAAAATTAGTTTAAAATAAATTTATTACAAATGCATTAGTTTAGAATTTTTCGTAATATTAATCTTTATTTTTGGGGTACCATAAGTATGAAAAGAAAAATAAAAACTCAATCTTTAGAAACTGAAAAGGACGATTCCGGGCTAAGGAGGAAAGTCAACAGCAAGAAGCTTCCCGTATGCATCCATCCAAATTCACGGATTTCGCACGAATTCACCGACGATCGCGGCTGTCGGGCGGAAGAAAATCCATCCAAGTTCGATTCTTGATCTCTCCCGACAAGGAACAGCTCGCCATCTCCCCCAAATTTCAGCTCTTCGATCGTCTTCTTCTCCATCGAAGAACGGAGCCCAGCCACCTCGAGGGACCGACCCTCCGCCGATCCCGCACGGAACCCCGATGTCTCTTCTGAACCAGCTCTTCAACAGAGGCGTCTTGGGCGCAAAATGGTCAGTCCTTTCTCATTCCCCGTCCGACCCATGTCTTGATTCGTCTTTCTTGGGGTCAATTTCGCGCCTTTTTGCCGTCTCCGGTGATTGCGTGCTTTTGTGGGTTCCGGAATGTCGAGACGTCGCGGTGCTTTTGAGGCGCTTGCTGTTCGCAACAGGCGTTGCGGCGAAAAGGGCGGTTCTTTATAGTGATGAGCTCCGTTCTCCTAGTTGCTGTGTTTTTTATATAGCGCCGAACTATCGTGCTTAGAGATTAAGGTGATGATAGTACGTGCTGTCACACCCTGACTGATCGTTTGGTGTCTTAATTCATCTTCCTTGGAGGTCAATTTCGTGCCTTTTTGCCTTCTTCAGTGGTTGTGTGCTTTTGTGGGTTCCGGACTATTGAAACGTCGTTGTGCTTTTGAGGCGCGTACTGTTCGCAGTAGGCGGTGTGGTGGAAAGGGTGGTTCTTTGTACCTGATGAACTCCGCTCCTAGGTGCTATGCTTTTGATAAAGATCCGAATCATTGTACTAAGAGATTAAGATGATGACAGTACGTGCTTTCGCACTCTGACTGATTGTTTCATGTCTTGATTCATCTTTCTTGAGGTCAATCTCGTACCTTTTGCTTTCTCCGGTGGTTGTGCGCTTTTGTGGGTTCCAGAATATCGAAATGGTGTTGTGCTTCTGAGGCGCTTGCTGTTCGCAATAGGCGTTGTGGCGGTGGTTCTTTATACTGATGAACTCCGCTCTCCCAGTTGCTATGTTTTTTGATAAAGCTCCGAATTATCGTGCTTAGAGACTAAGGCGATGATAGTATGTATTGTCATGCTCTGACCGATCGTTTAATGGGCTGCTCTATTGGTTGTTATTTAGCAAGACAAGCTTGACATTGGCAATCTCGCGGATCAAGCTGCTGCAGAACAAGAGAGACTTGCAGCTTAAGCTCATGCGCAAAGAAATAGCCCAATTTTTGCAGGCTGGGCAAGAACCAATTGCTCGTATCCGGGTAATTTCGAGAATTGCACTCAGAGAATTTCTTTTTGTGAGATTTGTATATTTCTATTCATAATCCTTGAGGAGCACGCACTCGGTTGAGAGTTGTTTTTCAGCGTGATTGCTTTTGTTGACATAGGTGGAGCATGTTATACGGGAACAAAATATGATGGCTGCATATGCCATATTAGAGCTGTTCTGTGAGTTTGTAAATGCTCGCATCCCTATAATCGAAAGTCAGAGGTAGGCCACTGTGTATCTTGCTGAAACTGTAATGTTGCTCCTAGGCTAGTTAGATTAATTGCCTGGATATCCTCTTTTCTGGAGTTCATGCTAATTCTGTGTGGAATCGATGAAGTTGCTAGCTTTTGGCGCATGTTCATAAATTTTATTTGGTAGTTCATCTAAGAGTTTGAATTTCTAAGTGCAAATGGTCAAGGTGAACATAATGTCATCATCAGGCCTAAGCGGCCCCGAACAACGCAAATAGATAACTAATTGATTAAAAAAATATGACGAGACAAATTGTCAGTATCCTCTATATGAGAGCTCCTCTATATGAGAGCTGGAGCATTTGCCTAAAAGTTTTGGCTATTTCCTGGAGAAATAGGAACCTTCACCCCACACACAGAGGTATGTCACGGCAAGCCTGAAGCACAGTGCTTTTCTACTTCCAAGTGAATATTCCATGTAGAAAAGGAAAAGGAACTTTTTTTTTTTTTTTTTTTTTTTTTTTGGGGGGGGGGGGGGGGGGGGGGAGAACTGGACCCAATATCTTATATTTCAATTTTAAACTCCCCACTTATCCTGATTTTGCGGTTTCCTACAATATTTAAGTGTTTCAGGATTGTTCATTGGAAGGCTAGTTCTGGTTAGAATTTGGTATCTGTGTCAAGGACAGAAAGACAAAATTGAGACAATTGGAACATGAACCATCAATTAGCTCAAGAAGTAGATTGCATAGATGCATATAAGTTGACCGCTAATATAGTTGTAAATGTGGTGATTTCTCCCTGGTAATCTAGATCATCCACAATTCTATCATATATGGTTCTGGGATTGCACTGCTGAATGCGGAGTGAATTATAAACTTTGAGTGAAGCTATTCTGATTATATCTTAATGTAGACAAGTTAAATGGAGCTCATTGGTTTGTGGGCAAGTTGCATACATAGTAACATGGAAGTTAGAGGTGGATTTTTCATGAAAAGAGGAAAAAGAATGGCTTTTGTTTCTGCTGCTACAATGGAGAAATTGCTTGGCAGCTTATCCTTAGAATTGGTCTTCAACTTTCAAATTGACAGCATTTCTTTTTTCCCATGCCTCAGAGAGTGTCCAACTGATTTGCGTGAAGCCATTGCAAGCATCATTTTTGCTGCTCCAAGATGTTCAGATGTGCCAGATTTGCTGCAGATCAAGAATCTGTTCACTACTAAGTATGGGAAGGAGTTTGTCTTAGCAGCTGCTGAACTTCGTCCTGAATCTGGAGTCAATCGTGAAGTTAGTTGGCTTGTCCTAGTTTCCTAACTTCGATCGTGCTTCGTCCATTGATTTTTACCTCTTAATTTGTTGATATGATTGTTGCAGTTAATTGAAAAGCTCAGTGTTTGTGCTCCTCCAGTCAAGACAAGACTCAAAGTCTTAAAGGACATTGCCCAAGAACATAATTTGGAATGGGATTCTTCTAATACAGAAGCAGAGTTGACTAAAAAGCATGAAGATCTCCTGGTAATTTTTGTATATCTTTCTAGATTTAGTAATGCCTATAGGAAACAACCTTATTTTGATTAAGGTAGAATCAAGGATCCTCCCCACTATTCTTTGTTTTCAATGAAGAGTCAATATGCTTATTTGTATTGCGTTGAAGGTTTCCAAAATGATAATTGCCAGCAGAATTCATGAAGTTGTTTTGGTTGGAGCCAAGTTTCAGAGAACATATCCCTGACAAGAAGCTTTAGTTACCAAATCTGATGCATACATCTTAGGTTCACTTGTCCACATTGTAGCTGTGTAGATCCTCAGTTTGTTTCAAGTGTGATCCCAAATCCGGCTGTTAGTGTTAGTTCCTGCATCTCCATCTTCTGGAAAATATCAATGAGCTATCAGGTTACCATTGGTAATTCAATGTCAACTACGTAGAGAAGTGAGATCAGAGATTTAACTAGCTACGCTATGTTGATATAGTTCCAGAACATATTGACCTCCCTCTATGAATACCATCAAAGTTCTCTACCTTTAGAGCTTTGTCATCATGCTCTTTCCATTTCACATGTCTGTGATCTAATGACTGCAAGTAGTATTTGGCCATTACTTGTAAATCGGATCTTGCATCATATTGTACGTTTGGCTTTCTGAAAATTATTTGCTGTCTTAAGTAAAAACTTCTTGATTTTCTTGGTGGTTGAACTATCAAAGAGAAAGCATTGAGGTTTGCCCAGTGGCCACCCTTCCCAAATGGGAAGGGGGAGGTGGAGGTTTGGAATCCCCACCTTTTCAGGGAGAGTTGGGATGGGGATGATTTAGTTTCAGATGTGGGTTTTGACTCTCATGCCTTACAATAAGGTAAAGCAAAAGTCTAAGAGCGAGAATTAGAGTAGGAGTAGAATAGGACCATAAAAAAAGAACTATCAAAGAGAAACCAATATCAGGTCCCTATGATAGTTTAGGTCCATTTGTCAAAATAGATATTTAAGGTGTTCACTTTTTGCTGGACAGAGGCCTCTAAGTGAATTCACTTAGAGCTTTTCCCATTTTGAGTTAAATGACCTGGTCGATTTGTGTTGAGCAAGCATTGCTTGGCTGAACAGCCTGCAAGTTACAAGCTTCTGAAAGAAACAAGTATATTCTCACTCTTGTTTTTATGGACTTACGTTCAGGTGGGATCTAAGCAAGTTTACAATGGAGCAGCGCCAGCACAAGCCCCCACGAAGCACGTCTCATTCCAGTTACCACCTTCTAATGGGACCCATGATATCACTCCTGCAGAGAGTAACAAAGAACATGCACGCCTTGAAGTTCCTGTCACCGATAGTAAGACATCCTCGCACATCACAAATGAGATTGAAACATCTCAGAAGAGTCAAGATGCCGGAATGCTGACCGATTCGAAAATTGAGACAAGGCCACAATCATCTGAAATTCTGGAAAGAGCTCGAGCTGCCATTGCTTCTGCGGAGCGCGCAACTGCCACTGCACGTGCAGCCGCTGAGCTGGCGAAAATCCAGTACGGGATGCAGAAGAGTTAGGACGGGAGGTCTTCCTAGCATCCGAATGTGATGAGGTTGAACGCATTGCCTGCACATGATTGAAAGGAGTGAGACAGATATATTTAGAAGCCATTTTTTTATGTGAAGACGTCCTAGTGAGTGCACAATGCTGACCGTCTCCAAAAGGGCCAAGCGGTTGAGAAAGTAAATGTATTTTCTTCTCCTCGAAAAACTGATAAATGTGTCAAAGCGACTATAAAGAATTCTGGAAGCAAAGTTTTGTGCCCGGGGCCGATTACAGGAACGGTCATCTGTTTGTAAATTCTTTGAGTGTGCTCTTCGGCACCAATCTTGTGATATGGTCGGTGTGAAGCTTAAGATAAACAGGAGCATTGATACTTCTCAAGGACAGTGTGCGGAAGCTTCATGTATAGGGGGCAAATTTATAAACAGTTTATAAGGAGTTGAAATCTTAAATGACCTAAGATCATTTACTGTTATCGCTGGACTTTTTGTGTAATATAAATCTTGCTGTTCATGCACCTCGCTCTATACTATTAAACCCGGATTTTGTTGAACTTTCGTACTTCGACTCGTAGATTTTCACAAAACTTCGCAATCTTTTGAAATTTGCATGTCCTATTTTTTCCTTATAAACGCAAACAAACATATCCTGTGAGATGTAAACAGGCGGGGGTCTTTACATGGACCAACAACGAGTTTCCATATGCTTTGAGATCTTCAATTAGATTTGAAGGGATATTCATTTGTCAGAGCAGCAGCTACTCAAAGCGTCTCTATTCCAATCCGCAGACAGTATACAGTCGCTCAGCAAAGTTCCCCTTAAGTTGAGCCAAAGCTAATTCTATGCAGCTATATCAACGCTAATGCGAAAGAAATGGACGACGTTGATCTGGTTTTTTTAGTCCCATCCTGTTCTTTTGCAAGACAGGTATATATCCGGACAGATGGTATAGAAAATTATGCCATTGGAATTGAAACTGTATGCCCTCCGGCGTCAGAACTGAAAAATATTGGGCTGTGCGAAATGGGTTGAGACCGGCCTAAAACGTCGAGGCATCGACAAACTTGAAATTGAATCGGATGCAAGAATGTGCTACTTATTTAATCGATCATACATCTTCCGGTACATATTCGCACGGTGCACTCATTAGTGATTGTAAGTCACCGTCCATGCTAACTCAGAAGGCAGGGATTATGCATAGTTTTTAAGAGGGGAATCAATGTGCTGATGATTTTCGAAAGGGGAAAATTGTCCTAAAAGTTCTAAACTTGTTATACGGTTGTCAATTCATTCAAAAAAATTTTAATAGTGTCAATTTAATCATAAACTATTTCACAATTTGTTAATGTAGTACTTTCAATTGATTTTTGCTAGCAGTTGCTAATGTGGATGTTGGTTATTTTATGTGGCACGATAGGCACTTAAGTGGATAATTTTTTACGTTTTTAAATTTTTTTGAATTTTTATAGATTTTTTGAATACTTTTCTTTTTCTTTTTTTTTTCCCTTCTTTGTCGATCACCATGGCTAATGAAGGTCCACCTTCCTAGCCAACAAGGCTCGCCCTCGCCTGTGGCAACCACTGGCCAATGCCGAGGCCCGACAACCAGTAGAGGAAGAAGGAAGGAAAAAAAAAATCCTTAAAAAATTTATAAAAATTTGGAAAAATGCAAAAAAATTATCCATGTCGACATTAACCATGTTATATAAGACAACCGGTGTTTATGTCAATGATTGCCAGACAAAGTTGATCAGAAAAACTACATTGACAACTCATCAGAAGTTCTAGAACCAAATTGGCACAGTTGAAAAGTTTATAATCGATAAGCATTCGTACATTAGATTTAGGACTTTTTTCTTTTTTATATAGTTTTCCCTCTTCAAAAGCATGCTTTGTCTTGGAACGGAGACTCATTTCCATTCAACACCAGTTCATAGCTTTTCTAAATTATTCTCCCATGTTCATGCAAATCCCGACCAGGAACTGTTTCCCCGCGACATATGTTGGTGATGTCCGAATGCGTTTTCTATTTTAAGACCATAGGAAGAATCTACTTCTGCTTCATGTATTTTCCTCTCTATAGAAAAAAAAAAAAAGAGGAACAGAAAACGTAAAAAGGCAAAAAGGAAAGGCTATGTGCTGGACTGGACTGGGACGGGAGCATCTTTAAAACCAAAGCAGCGCCACCAGAACGAAGTCCAAAAAAGTCTGCCGGTCGGTCAGAGGAACCAAAGACATTCTTGTCGCTATTCCCGATCGACCCCAGCGCTGATCTTTCTCTCTTTCTTTTTTATCTTTTACCGGGCTCTGCTCTCACCGCATCGACTCTATCACTGCTGCTGGGGGCAGAGAAAGTGGCTAAACCCTAGCCAGGCTGCGCCTACGCATGGATAGATAGCCACCAGCAGCACCACCCCCATACGCGCACTTTGCACAGGCGATGCATGCATGCAGAGGGGCGTGTGTGTGTGTATTACCTGAATCAATGCATGTATTACGGATAAAAACAAAGCCATAAATACAGTCTATACGCACTTTTACACATCCTCTCTCAATTCTCGAAGTCTCGCCCCCCCAGAACTCGAATGCACGTCTCTTTCACAAAGGACACCCCCCCTTGTGCATGAAAACTTCAGCGAACGCCTAGCTTAGCTCCAGATATCTACCCATGATTACTTTTAGGGTTTTATAATGACGACAGACACACACCGAGAGAGAGAGAGATATCAGGAATGGGTGGTCTATTATGAGATCCCACATTGAGACTGGTGCTTCTCATGTTTCAAAAATTAGAGCTCGCGTTTCTGCTTTTTCTCTGCCAGATCTCTTCTGTGTATTTAATGCTTTGTTTGAAATGAAATGATTGAGTTAAAGCAGCCACATTTAATTCCACTTACTACTTTGTTTTCTTGGGAATTACTTAGAATTGAGAAGAGACTAACTGAGAAACCTTATAATTTTCAATGTATTAAAAATCCAAACTTTCCTTATACTTTTTATTTGCCAGCATCCTGCAGCACTCGTTGATCGGATTCATTTATTTATTGTTTTATTTTTTAAGTGTAATAAGATTAAACCACTTTTTTATAATATAAGATGTTTAGATATTGTGATTCAAAAATTCCATGCATGTATATATGCAAACTATCCCGTCCACATAGATAGAGTAAAACTTCATGAATTGGGTGGCGAAAATGATCCTTAAGATTAATATGAGTAAGTGGTGCTTTGATTTGGACATAGGAATTGCTCAATCAAATCTAAATGCTTAACTACTCGATCAAATTATTAGGGTTGGATTATGTTTTCTTCGGTTGTCAATTAGTTCTCTCTCCCTTTTGTGAAACGACTAAAATTAGCTGATGCTTGACTTTGATAGATCGATTCAAGGCATTAATCTACGCCAAAATCACACGTGAATATTTACTTAATTTTCTTTTTCTAGGAAAACCCTCTTTCTCTCTCCTTACACTACCATAAGGGCTGTATTTTACTCCATTCATGGTTAGAGTAAATCATACCTTTGATTTGAAAGTTATAAGACATAAGCATCACTCACATGCAAATTTAACTAAAAATTAAAATGTGCGTGTTTTGAGGAAATTGGTTCGGTCCTTTTTAAGTTATCTATTTAGGATTGGTTGGTGATGTTATTTTCCCATGGGAAAAAACAGGTTATAAATTTTTTCGTCCCCTAAAATTATTAAGTAACAATAAAATTGCTTTTACTCCTACACAAGCGAAACGTGCAACATGGGTCAAAACCACATTTAAGCAGGAAAGCAACATGTCTCAACCTTGTATATGATGCTCTTTATAGTAGACAAATTGCTCGGCGGTGTATAAAGATACATTAACTTTCATCCTTCTGTTTGATGCGCAGTAAAATAGTGTGAAACTAGGGTTATGGTCACTACGGTTTCACTTAAAGTTCCTTCTTGGTTATAGTTATAATTAGAAAAAACAAAAACAAAAACAAAAAAAAAAAAGAGGGACCAAAAAAAAGGAAAATTATCCTATAAATCCCAAATCTATAATATAGATATCAATTTGATTATGCAATTTTCATTTTTTCTAATTTAATTCTAAAAATTTACGCGAATTTCCAATATACTTCTTTCAGTCAATTTTTACTAAAAATCGCCGATATGATGATTTAATCATTGCAAGCTGTCCTATATGGCATGTTTCCAAGTCAGCAATTTCCATTGCACATTAACCGGAATAATTACATTGGAATTCATGCAAAGGTTTAAGAATAAATTGGTAAATTTAGAGGGTTCCCGACTGAATTCTCATTTTTTTTCTAAAAAAGAATTGACAGATTAAGCAAAGAAATGGTATGAGCCTAGGAGGATCTAGACGATGATATCGTGACGTTGAGGGGATAAGAATTCTTAACTTGTAACTTCTTTTTCTTGTGGGTGGGGGGAAGGGGCCAAACTTCAACTGCACGTTTATCTAATAGGATGTTGTCAATATATTGGGCAGTGATAGATTGTTGTCTATTAATAAGACAAAATCGATCTAAGGCCTCGTAGACCATCATCTGTCGTTTACAGCCCAATCGAAACAACTTTATATGGCGGATCTAGTTACCAAAAAAAACAAAGGTACTCCTCTCAGAGTGAGAGAGGATTACAACTGGTGAAACCAATATGCACTTCTATTTCGTGCCGCTATTCCAAATTTTGCAAAATTCATTGCCCATTCCTTCACCTAGTACTTTTAATAATAATAAGCCAATCACAATTTTGAATAGCGCGACGCTTATCACAGGAAAATATGTTACTTTCATATTTAGAGGTATGTAATCTTCTCGATGAGTCACTCTCGCTTGATATATACCGAAGATTCTTGTCCGAGCACTTGCACTATGTTCTCTACTCGAATTTGTCCGTGGTGCTATCGAGTATCATATCCGAAGACCTGTGAATACTATCAAGTATCTTCGTTTTGACAAGAACCGTGGTTCTCAAATTTTTTTGAATCTTGGTATTCGAATTATATGACAAAACGAACACATGTTCGCAAAGTGTTTTGCGACGATTGGCTATGGTACCACGCGCTCCAATTGATGGTCTACTAATGGTATAAATCTGGTGCACGAGTCAAATTGATCTCGATTTGAATAAGCTTTTAAAGAAGCAAACCTACGCATCAATGGCATGCAAGTATTGCTCCGATGGAGAGACAGGTAATTCACTCACTTTGGCGACTGTGAGTAAAGCGAGCGTTCAGCCGGGTGTTTACCCAGATCAGGTCATTGCAACAACATGCAAAGGCCCTAGCTAGGCGCATGGATATATAGCTGAGCCTGTCTAGTGCACAGTACATCTGTGTAGCTCTGATGCTCGAATTGGCACCAATTGGCGTGATTTCTCGACCGCAGCTTGCCCCTGCCCCTCTTGCATTTAGAGCTTTGATCCGTCTCATGTTAAAAAAGACCCAGGGACGGGCCAATTCAGTTTGCTTCATGTGTGATTTCGGAGATATGGTCTATCTTTCTAGATCCTACTCGAAAAAATATCTGTCTATTATAGCAGATAGAACGAACCCTGGCCGTATCTTTCTCTCTCTACCAGAAGTACGTAGGTTTTGGATGTGTTTTAGGCTTGAAGTTGACGAATAAAAAAAACTATACCCTAATCTATATGTCAATATCTTGAGTATGTCTCGGGTTTTGACCGACGACTCCAGTGAAGATCGAAGTCCTAAGAACAAGATAGGTCAGAGACAGAAGAGTTAGGAGGCATCCGTCGAGTGAGAAGAGGGAGGAACGAGCCAAGTAGCTGATGCTACCCAGTGGGGGCCGAGTGCTCAGTTAACATGTGATCAGGTTGCCGACCGGCCCCTCCAGGCACCCGGGCCAAACGTGGTCGGACGCCCAGCTAGTCCTCCAGAAAACTACTATCGTATCGGTCCTAGTGATTTAAGACCTGGTTTCGACTTATATTAGGCATGCATAGAGAGAGATTACACAATTAGAAATTTCTAGAAAGTACTTCTAGGGTTTTTCTCCGAGAGTTTTCCTAGAGAAATACTTAAGAGATGAGTGGATATCGCAAGTAAGGATCTAGAGTTAATAAGTTCACCTCTATTAATTTTTGTCTTATTACTTTGAATTTCACAAAAACGAAGATGATCCGCTCCACCGGATTGATGATGCTTCGATCGAAAGGAGATTCCTTAGCAGAAACTTTGTCCCGATGATCAACAAACCATGAGCTACGCATGAGCTTAAACGAAAGCAACTATTCTTTCGGATAGAAAGGGACTCGTCAGTCTTTTACTTCCCGATGAAAAGAACTCAATCTGAAGAATCCACCGAGTATGCGATTAAACAGGTCTCGCTGGCTTTTAATCACGATTGTTTCTGGTCTACTGATTAACACAAGACCAGAATAACGAGAACCATTTGCGGTAATTCTTTTCTCCCCCAGGCCATAGTCACTGTCCTTGTCGTGCTGGCATGATGTGAGCACAGATACGTCTGGACAAGCGAGATCTTAGTAGAGAGAGAGAGAGAGAGAGAGTTCACAAACTTACAACCCCATGCAAGGGGAGGAAAAGGGCGGTTGGGAACTTCCAGTTCATATCGAACTTCCCTTGTCCCACATGCACGACCAACCAAACATCTCAAAAGCCCCTCAAAAGCTCAAGCTTTTGGTCTACTTCCCTTTCACACACATCATAGCAACGATTCATAATTGATTTATAGATCGAATATGTTAACCCAAATACACGACGACACACTCTCTCTCTCTCTCTCTCAGAGGACAAACTAGCTGAGGAGAGAGTGTACCTGACTCCAAAAGCTGTAACATTCAACCCCCTCCCTCTGTCCCCCAAAATAAACCAAAACTTCTCTCCTCTCTCTCCTTCCATTGCATGAAATGAAAACCCCCTCTCTCTAGTCAGTGTTTGTCATGTCCTCTCCCTGTCTCTCTCTGTCCCTGAGGGTGGATTTTCGAGAACTCGGTTCAGCGCTCCAATATACGTCCAACAAGATCAAATTTTTAGAACCCATCTTGAAACCGATTGATCGAGGGAGGATCCAATCTTGACACCCAATTCAATCCTTCCTTCTGACCCTGCGGCGACCTTTCCCTGCCACCTCCCCCGGGTGCACTGAACCCTTCTCCAACCGGCGCCCCGATGCAGGTGTAGTTCGACTCCAGCGCGCCAAAGTGCGAGCTTGAGCTCCTGCCGAACACATGGCCCATCGAGTAGTTATCGCCGGCGGCCGGGTGCTGGTTGCCATTGTAATGCGAAGGGTAGGCCACGAGGCGGGGCGGCGACGGGTATAGGTAAGGCGGCGGTGGTTGGACGATGGAAGATGAGGAGGAGGCCGAGAAGAATCGTGGTGGCGGCGGCGGTGGGTACATCGATGATCTGAATGGAAGCGGCGGATCTGCCACGTTGGTTGCCGCGTGATAGCCTCCCGGTATTGATTGGCAGCTGCTGAGAAAACAAAGACCTCACTTGGGTTAGTGCACATATGTTCGTTAAGGAAGTGTGATGTGAACAAGGTCTTATTAACCATACTTAACAGGATAAGTTTCTAACTTTGAATTTGACTAAAATACAACAAGAAAAGTTATTTACTCGACAAAAGTCCGGTTAAAATTACCAAAGAGGAGAATCCCATTTTTTCCTTTTCATCTTTTTTCCATAAAAAAAAGTTCAGATTTGGTTTTCGGATTCAGTGTTTCCATTTTCATGCTTAAAAAGAAACACGAGAGAGAGAGAGAGAGAGAGCATACGCTAGATGATGAGGAGGAGGAAGGGCTGGATGAGCGGCTAGGGTATCGTTACCGAAGACCAGCTGACGAGCCTTGTTCAGTGTCTCAGTCTCTCTCTCTGACCAAACCCAACAACCGAAGAAACAACAATAGCACAAATCATTTCAAATCAAAGCCCCAACAGTAGTTTCCCTCAAGGATTTCAGCGAACCCCAACTGTTACTCCGAGTTTGTGCGGGTGTGCGTGTAAAGAAACCGAGATTTGACATGACTAGGCCTTTCACCGAAAGCAAGATCATTTAACCGACGTCCACAGTCCATTTCAGGTTTCATCAATAGTGCGGGTGAACTGTGAAGAACAGTTCACGCTTCGTTTCTTTTTCCTTTTCTTCTCCCTAATCAAGAGAAATAAACAGAAGGGGAGGGAGAAAGAGAGAGAGAGGACGGACCTTGACGGTGGCGATTCATGTGCCCGCCAAGAGCTTGAGACTTGCAGAACTTGAGGGAACAGAACCTACACTCGTAGACCTTTCCGCATTCTTCTTTTCCGTCGCTCTTCTTTTTCCTGCACCCTGTCAACCAATTAAAGCAACTCGATTTGACCCTTCTTGCCCAAAAAAAAGGTCCAACCCTAATCGGCTCCTGCCCCGGATAAATTTTTAGGGTCGTACCATACTATTTGAAAGATCGACTTTGGATCGACTCTTTCTCTAATTTTGAGAAAGATGAGAACCTTTGGTCCACACTGTAAAAGCTCAAAACTCGCTTTTTCACTTCGAGCTTGGCAAGTTATTACAATGTCTCTCTTTCTTCGCCCATTAAATGGAACTGGTTTTTGTATTGACATAAGCGAAATGAGCTTCACAAACAAAGTAACTAGCAGTCGAAAGGATAAAACTCTTGATACCTGATGAGGAGCTGCTACCCTCAAACACTTGCTTATTACCATCCCTAGTGTAATCCTCAGGCAAGTTGTTGAGGTCTAAGGAGTTGTTTTCCAGCTCTCTCCTGCAACAAACAAACAACAAAGAAAAGAAAGAAGCAACAGAACTTAGTCTTGAAGAAGAGACCGGAGATAGTCAAATTAGCTAATGACAAAGAGAAGCTAAAGAGTAAAGAGAGGGCGCGAGGGAGAGGGTTTGTGTTGTGGGGGAGACCTACATGGTTCGGTACCGACAGAGAAAGACAGAAAAACGTGAGGTTAAAGCAATCTTCAGGTTAAGTGGGGGTGTGTGGGAAGATACCAAGTGTTAGAAAAAAGAAAAAGAAAAGGTGGTCTTAGAGATTAGGCAAAATTCACAAGACTTGCAGTCGAAGACTGCAATATAAAGGCCAGTCGAGTGGAGTGAAGGGTAGAAAGAGAGAGAGAGGAAAAGGAGGGCCTTTGAAAGTTCTCTATCAGTTCACCCCCTGCCCCGCCCCTGCACTGCACACCTCTCTCTCTCTCTCTCTCTCTCTCTCTCTCTCTCGAAAGATGAGAATTGAAAGAACAAAGAGGGCATTCTCGTGACTCTACTTGAGAATGAGGAGCTAGGAGTCTACGAGAGTGTCATTCTGGTTCGGTTGAGACGAGTGAAGGGAATTGGACTTCTCCCTGACCAAGGAGAAAAGAATTATTTACGCTTTCCCTTTCGAGAGAGAGAAAGGCTTGGTTCATTTTTGGCAGGACCGGGCGATATAAGTGAAGGAAGGGAAACGAGAGTAGGACAAGATTAGGCAATGCTTATTCAACTTCCAGCTCTGCTCGTTGTTGTCGTGCAACAGCAACGCGAAGGACAAAAATCCAAGAACGATGCGCTCGTATGAGAAACAATGTGGAGATGCAGAGCAATCGGTACTAAAGTATCAAAAAGTGGTGTCTGGTTTATTATGATTTTTGTAATTTTAGTACGGGACCTTCTTTGGTGCATTATTATTATTATTATTGGAGATCCAAATGAGCTACTTATGTGAATGCTTACTTACCATAACAACTACGAGACTTAATTTATCAATTTTTATATATCATATTTTTACATTCTAATGTAGTGTTACTCAATTGTCAAACCACCTTTCGATAAAAGAATAATACTTTACATACTATTGGACTGACCGGAGGGTTTTGACCGGCATAGCGACCGTAGAGTGATTCTAATGGTTGAGAGGATGAGCTGCGTAGTTCATTCCTAGATAGTGATTTATACCAATGACCAAAAAAAGAACAACTTGAGCAAAAACTTTCAAAATCGAATGGAAACTCTAAATAAAGGATCCATTACTCTAGATGTATTCGAAAAAAGAACTAGATTGTGTAATGATGAAAATAAAAAAGAACACTCGCCTAAAATATATGATCCCTTTTTTAATGGGCCCTGTCATGGAAGGGTCAAATTTTATTTTCATCCCAAATCCTAAATAAAATGTCCATAAAAAATTACATCGAGACAAAGTTGGATAAATAAGATTCATAGTATACTTTTTACTACCGATCGGGAAAAATTTGAAGAAAAAATGGATGCATTTGATAAAATTCATTATCAACAGAAAAAAACTTTCTTTATTTCCATTTCCAGAAACCGAACAAGGAAGAATTCATTCAAAAGATCAAATAAAAATTTTGAAAATTTTCTTCAACACAGTTATAACTGAGCCCAAGACTAAAAGAATAAAAAAAAATCTATTGGAATAAAAGTAATAAGTAAAAAAGTTCCTTCATGGTCATACAAATTAATCAACGATTTGGAACAATAGGAGGGAGAAAACGAAGAAATCGTGGCAGAAGATCATCGATTCGTTCCGGAAAAACCAAACATGTACTAATTTTTACCGATAATGAGCAAATTACGATGCTAATAGCAAAAATACTAATAATCTTGATCAAGCCGACGAAGTGACTTTCATACGTTATTCACAACAATCAGATTTTCGTTGAGACATAATCAAAGGCTCTATGCGTGCTCAAAGACGTAAAACGGTTATTTGTGAATTGTTTCGAGCAAATGTGCATTCTCCTCTTTTTTTGGACATAATAGGCAAACCCCTTTTTTCTTTTGATATCTCCGGGATGATAAAATACCTTTGCATTACTAGATAGGAAAAATAGAGCAAATATCGCTAGTGTAAAGAAAATTTTATACACAACCGAGATTATCAGTCCTCGATTGAATTACAAGAATCCACTCACCAGCTGCAACTGTATTTGTCTTTGAGGGATGACGACAACGGCCAAAAACCCCTTCGATCAACTAACATCATCTTAAACACGTGTACCGCGCAGACACGACATTAATTAATAGGGTTACCTATGATTGATGATCTCTACAGATATGGCGACCTTTTTATCCTACACCGTGTCGAGTAAGTAGATCAATTAGTACACGATCCGCTTATTAAATAGGTAAACCAAACATCAATCACATAATAAAGTCCGCCAAATTTGGTCACTCCAGCTCCACATGACCCACACTACCTGATAGCTTCTTTTGGATTAAACTACTAATTGGCCTCAGTTAATTAGTGATGTGCTTAACATGATTTTATCTGCACAAATCCAAATAATTGTGAGGCTTGACAAGTTATGGCTCAATTCCTTTTCTATGTAAATGAACAAAAAATTGGAAGATTGATTCTAAGATGTATAGGAAAAGAACTTTATAATTACAATACTTCAATAAACAGTAACGATAATTGATACTAATATTCACTTTTGGTAGTCTTTACTAAAGGATCCATCACAAGTTAATTAAAATGAATAAAGGGAATTGAAAAGGGTAAAAGTAACACGAAGAGCACATCTCAACCATTGAAAATTGTACGGTGGGTTTTGGCTGAAGTACCTAAGCTGCTTGAACTTGAGAAGAGTCCAATGGGGATTCAAGGAAATTGAGTGGCTTGACTCATTTACACCATGTTTGATATTTAGTCTCCAACTACTAGGGCGGTCAAATAAGTGGGTTGGGTTGGGTTGGGTCGGGCCGATAATGATCCAACCCATTTTTTAAAATGCTTTGATATATAATCCAATCTATAAATATCCATATTCACCTATGTAACCCACTTTAAGTTCTCTCTCTCTCTCCACACACACACGCACAGAGATTATTTGAATAAAATCGCTATTTTGACTATAAAATGCAAAAGATTTATCTTTGGACATTGCATAAAATTTTCAATTTTTCTATTGATGCATAATGAAAAATAAGAGAAAGTTATTAGTTGGTAGTGAATTTATAAAATTGTAGCAACAAATAATGTGGTAGACTTGAAATTTTAATTAAATGGAATATAATATATTGAAGAAAATAATTTATGCTAAGCATTGATTGCAATAACAAGAACTATAATTATAGTATTACATAAAAATAACAATGCCAACTGCAATCAAGGAAAGATATGCTCCAATAACTAATAGGCAAAACTTACAAGATTAATAAAAGCAAAAAATGGGGAAAAAAGAAGCTGTATTGATATTTTTAATAAGAGTGAACTCGTGTCCATCTTGCAAGCCCACGAACACTTCTCTCAACTTGGAATAGAAACGATAAGAGAAGTCCCTTATTTTCTCATAAAATTGAAGAAAGAGTCAAAAGGTGGGTTGGGTATAATTCTATTCAATACCTATATTTTTTTAGGTTTTGTCATTCTAAACCCATCTATAACCTATATTGTGAACTTATCTAACTCATCTAATGACTCAGGCCATCAAATATAGATTTATGACCTATTTTGATAGGTCAACCAACTACCTATCCATATGAATATATGACACCGGTGTTTTCCCTAAAACTTACCTCTAAGATCCACAAATAGGATTCTCAATAAAAATAGGTTAATCATTCTCTCTAAAAGGAGTATTTTTCTTGCGGTATCTACTTTTTTGCTCCAACTAGGAAGTTGTGCTTGCCTCATTCAATATCACGAGTTTTGTTCAACAATAAAAATAACGGAATTTAATGAGTTTGAATATTGCAAATCAAGAATTCCACAAAATTCTAGCATTTGTCATGATTCTTCCTACTGAGTATTTCCCTGAAGATTTTGTTGTTCTCTTTCAATAGTTCAGTAAAGTTCGATTGCTTTTGAGATTTCCCCAAGCCTAATCTATATGTCAAATAATGGAAGGATTCATTTTCTTCTTTCGATGAGCAAGTTCTGTGAAAATTAGAGAAATGATCATGGAAGATGGAGAGAGCCTTCTTAATATGTTAGTTTTGACTTTTGTATTCTGATAGGTAAACATATAACTTTTTTGTTACAAGAATCAAGCATATTAGATGTTTAAATTTCGGTTGTACTCTTTTCCCTCTTTTAGCAACCTAAATTTCAATGTGTTTCTTTTTTCTCCATTGGCTGGTTAGAGTTTTGTTTTATCTTCCTGATTTGATTAAGCACTAATGAATTAGCAAAAGGATATGCTTTCACAATATTCAATTTTCATATTATAGACACTTGTATGATTTAAGACGATGAGAAATATACATGAACCTATTCCCACGGTTTTTATTCTAGTTATATGATCTAGGACGACAAAGATGGTCACTCGTCTCTCTCACAACAGCAGGTGAGCTACAAGAAGCGGGGCTCATTGCTGCATGAGGTCGGTGCCCCGAGCTGACGTGCCTTCGACAAGCTCGAGCAAAAATTCAAGCGATGTCAATCCAATGAGCAGCACCATGGTCGAGCTTGGATTCAAGCGAGCGTGTATCTGCTGACAGTTTCGCAACTTAGGGAGACAATCTGGGCACAATGCGTGCATCCGAGTGTAAACTGGGATGGTCGAAAGGAGATATTAGCAGGCGACATGAGGACATCCATACACCTACCTTCAACCAAACTTTTCAATCATGCACTGCAGATCGGGGCATATGATCAGATGAGCCATGTCCCGTCGACAATGTCACGTCCACATACGACTTGGTGAAAGATTTCCTCTGAATACACACACCTCTCTCTCTCTCTCTCTCTCTCTCTCTCTCTCTCTCTCTCTTACTTCCTGGCGGTGTCAGCTGCAACAAGTTAAAAAGCCAACCCAAGAATGGAAAGAGGATGATGTATGGGCTTGGAGGCAAATGAACGCACGCCAAATCGTGCAGAGTTTTTGCTGCGATCTGCTCATCATGTCGAGATGGGCAAATTCTACGGATCACCATCCACATGGTTGCACGATCTCCCCCCTCCTTCCTGATTTATTATTGTACCCGGTTTTTGGACTGGACCATGCAACCGTAGCTTTCAGCCACATGTTCTTTTTATTTTGTTTTTCGAATTGGAGGTTTCTTGTTTTTCTCTGGCGAGACCGGAGGGAATCAGGTGAAACCACACAAGTGACACAACTAGCCACACCAACCGACCCGAGGGTTGTCCTACTCCTTTGAACACGAAATTAATATCCTCAAAGTATTCTTCGGTCCCAAGACAAGTCATACGCTATAAATACATTGTTGACTCATTTCATAACAAACTAACTTTTTAGTTGAACCATTTGTTTTATATGATATCGGAGCATAGATCAATATTAGAATCTTGATATTATCTGTAATGTACGATTCTACTTGTTATTTTGTTTGTTTTTTTTTTTTTTTTTGGACATCCGTCATATCCCATTAATGTTTTTTAGTCCCAAGACGGTCTTGCGAATGTAAAGACCGGCATGCATGAGAGGAGGAATGTTAAGTCATATATTATAAATACGTTGTCGGCTTGTTTTCCTAACGGGTTAATTCTTCTTTTCTGGACAAACGATTTGTCTAACCTGTCCATATGTTAAAGGTGGTCCTGAGGCAGAACGAAAGCAAGACGGAGTTAGACTTAGTCTTATAAAGTGACCTTAAATCTCAAGGAATAGAAAATTTGAAGCACCAGATAAATGCGAATAAACCAAAACTTTATTCATTTGAAATTTAAATGAAAGAGAATGCTCCTATTTATAGATAAGTTAAACTTGAACACCTAGCAAAAAGACTTATAACCTAGAGATATCCCATTCTTTAATCATATCTAATCTTGGATGGAAATAAGATAACAGTTGTATCTTTCTTAATTTGGCAAGATCAATCTTCACTAAATCTTTTGTTGCTTGTCCAACATCAGCTCCACAAGGAGATTCCAATCTTGAGTTTGATTCTCATTCCGTGCATTCTTTGACAGTGAAGTTACAAGAATGTTATTCCAAACAAACCTTCTAATGCTCGCACTGATTGAGACAGCCATTTCACTTATGATACACCACCCGACACGATAATGGAAAATGCTCAAAAAGTCTGCATTTCCCTCCCTTGCCCTAAGGCCAAAACGCCAAGATAGATTGGGAGTGCGTCTTTATGGCCTGTCTCTTTCCTTCTCTCTTCTTGAATAATGCTCCTCTCCCATTTGTTTGTGATGTTGGCTCCAAACGCTCAAGTGCAAATTTTTCAAAGTTTACCCCAGAAGTGAAGAACCTGAAGTAGAAGCTAAGGGCCTATTTAGTAACCATCCAAACAGTGCTTAATTCTGATTTTTTTTGTTCCCGGGAGCAGTTTGGGAACAGAATCGCGTTTGGTAAAATTTTTGTTCCCAGGAACAGATTTAGAGTAAAATCAAAAATAAAAATAAAAATAACTTGATTCTTGTTCCGTGAACAAAAAAAAAGAATCAAAAAAAGTGGAACTCTTCTTCCTTTGCTCAGATGTTCTCTCCCATACATTCTCTCCCCTCCTTTGTTGCCGTCCGCCACCACCGTCGGCCATCCGCCGGTCATCGGCAACCGGTCCGGCGAGCTCGCCGGAGGCAAGCCCAGCCACCGGCGAGGCCAAGCCTCGGCAGGGCTGGGCGAGCCTCACCGGTGGCCAGGTGAGCCTCGCCCAGCCCCGCCGGTGGCTAGGCGAGCCTCGCCCAACCTCGGCAAGGCCCGGCCGGCCACCGGCGAGGCTCGGCCGACGAGGGCCGACGACGCTCCAATGAGGTCACCGACCCTCGACTGGCCGGTCACCACTTGAAGAAGAAGAAGAAGAATAGAAGAAAAAGGAAAAAAAAGAAAAAAAAAAAGTAAAAAAGTAAAAAAGTAAAAAAATTATTTAAAAATTAAAAGAAATTGATTTGGAACAGAATCAATGAAGACGGTACAAACGCAATTCTATTCTAGAATCAAAAATTTTGGACGATTCTAAACGGTTTAAATGTTTAGAAATTGTTTCCGGGAACTGAATAAAAAAGAATCATTTCTGATCAGAATATGACGCGCCCTAAAATTCACGACCGCTCCGAAAAACCATCCAAAAGAGATTGTTCATATTTGTGCTTGCGATTGAAGAGTGACTATTAGTTGAGTAAGGAAACACTGTGGCTGGTCGGGGGAAGAGGACGAGCGGCGATCGCTCCAAAAAGTCCCCAAGGCGAAAGAGGAACTGAGTGGGAACTACCAGTTCATATCCAACTCCATTGTCCCACCTCTCCACGAACCACCAGTTAGTTGCTCATCATTTACGTACAAACCCTCCTCCATTCCAGCTATCGGCCAAACTAACTGACCTCGGTCTGTCCATGATCGCTTTCTTCCTCCCCCAAAAACTTCACTGGACACTTTTCAGTCGAATGTGTGCAGCGCGACAAAGCCACGATACTAATGAAAAACTAACGATCTAATGTGATTGTAAATTCATTTTGGGTTAATTCGATCAAATTGAAGGAATGGGGATATACTTTGCCGTTTGCATATCATAGTCAAGATAAAACTCACATGTTGGGTGAGTAACCAAAAAAGTCATAAACCGATTACAATTGTACCAATTCATTCGTAAACTTTTTTTTTGTCGGTTAAGTCAGAAATATTTTTCATTTGTACTAATTTAGTCTATTTGGCCAAATTTGGCCGATAGGCGCTAACATGGCACAACCCGCACTGATATAACACAATCGACGCCGACATTGATAATTTTTATTAATATTTTAATATTTAAAAAAAAAAACTTTTCCCTTTCTTTTTTTTTTTTTCTTCTTCCTTCTTCCTTTGGCTGGTTGTTGGACCGAGGCAAATGGCCAAAGGCGAAGGCCAACGAGGTCAACCTTGCTCACTCCTAGCTCACCTCACTTTCGCTATGTGAGGCTTGCCCTCGCTACCCTCCCTAGATCTAGCAAGCGCTTGCCTCAGTTTGGCAACTTGCCAGAGGAATAAGGAAGAGGAGAAAAATTAAAGAGAAAAAAATAAAAATGAAAAAATAATTTAAAAATTCAAAATTTTATTAAAAATTATCCACGTTAGCGCTGTCCGGCCGAACTTGGATGGATGGATTGAATTGATGCAAATGCAAAAGTTTTAGAACTCAATTGATAAAAAAATATTTAGGACTAATTGGCATAATTGTAATAGATTTATGACTTTTTTGATAATTTTTCCTCCACATGTTTGATGCACAATGGATATGATAGATAGCAGAGTAAACCATCTGATTTTACATGGCAAGTAGTTATTTGAAATAATGCTAGCTCAACGCATATACTGGAACTATTTTAGAAAATTGACATAGTGAACAATGTGAAAGGCTTCATTTTGGGGTTAAATACTTAGCCTGTCCATCGTGTCACTCGATACACTCTTTTGTGTACACTACTCTTTCTATACTAAGGATTAGCCTTATGTATTTCAGATGAATAGAGAACGGGAAGAGAACCCCGTTTATTTATGTCATAAATATTGATTTCGACCATGTACTCCAATATTTTAGACTATGATCTCTTGATGTTTTTTTAGAAAGGATTCAAGCAGCAAGTTCGCCTCTTGAGAAAATAACTTTTCTCCTCTCTCCCGAATCCTGAGGATATATGGTGGTTTTACTAGATACATTAGCTGCATTTCTTTCCAGCCAAAAATTTCTCGTGTTATAAAAAATTAGAAATTATAGCATGGCTTCAACAAAGAATCAATGGGATACTTTTAGAAATACAAAAACGATCAAAACGTACATAAGAAAGTCTAATTGCGACTTGTAATCTAAGAAATCTTTCAATAAATGACATTTAATTGGGTAATTCGCCACAAATTAAAAATGAAATTCCTTTTTGGTGACGATATGGGGAAGAGAAAGAACAGTTCTACTCTTCCGTGCCAAAAAAAAAGAACATATTTTTTTCCATGCTAATAAGATTCAAGAAATATTGGTAATCATCAAGCAGTGTTTACAAAAAAAATGGCTGATTTCTTTTCCTTCTGGTATGTTGTTGGAAAATCATTTATACTTTTTAAAAGCTACTAACTTTTTATTTATTATTTATAAATTACCAACTTAATAAGTTATCGAGTTTTATTTACATAATTGATTTTCGAACTTACCAACTCTCTTAGAAAAAAAATCATATTTTATTTTAGTGACTCACCAACTTTTTCTCCCATTAACTTATCAATTATTTTAGTTAACATCCTGTAATTCCTGTATCTTGGGTGAGTAGATCCTTTTCTGTTTTGCTCGACTTGTATCAAGAAATCATAATTCCATGGCGGCTGGTGGCCATAGAATGACATGTCTTGCTTCGTGGAATCACGTCTTCAGTAGGGGTGGTAATGTGGGTTAATATCTCTAAATCGCGGGCTGCTTAGCTGTGTTGATAATGATTGGAGGAGGTAATCGGAGATAAAAAGCGGGAACCCATGGAGGATGAGAGCAAAGGAGGATCCAGTGATTGGAAACCACCGTCGGGAATATTGCGGTAATGGCCGGAATCAACAGGTTTAAATGGTTAGCGGAGATGGCCGCCGGTGTCGGTGGTCGATGTTGGAGTGAAAGGAATTTGCGGCGAAAGTTCATCGTGGGGAAAGAGTAGGTTCTTTGAGGAAGGCGATTACTAGAGGGATAAACAAATATATAGAGGGCTTGACTGGGTTGAGCCTACGTTGGTTTAGTGAGCTTAGCTTTCTTTTCATTGCATGAGTATGGCTTTTGTTTTAGCTGACTTTGGGCTAAGTTTTGGTTACATTCAAGGGTGGGTCCTAACAGAAGAGGGGTTGATTGGTAGGCTCACTAGTTAAATCCGGAGTCATCTAGAATATTCCCAAAGACGGGAGATACAATAAATATACCATATTCTAGAAAATTCTCATCTTAAATGTTGATAGGTGGTAGATGAAGAGATGTAATCTTCACCGTTAGATCGAGAGAAAATCTGTGATCATAATGAGCGAAACTCTAGTATAAATATGGAGGCTCTCTCCCTCATTTATATCACGAACAATAAAAACACTCTATCTCTTAACTTTTCTCTCTAAACTCTCTCTCCACAATCAATATAACCCCAATGGATGACTCCAATAGATACAATTTTTCAGTTTTCTTTTTTTGAAAATTAAAAAGAGGTTCAATGGATGACTCGAATAGATACAATTTTTCAGTTTTTTTTTTAAAAAAAATTAAAAAGAGGATCAATGGAAAAGGAGAGAAATTGTGTGAATTGTCATATTAAGATAGGCGGCTTTTCGCTTCAGTTCGATAAACTAATTCGAACCGAAACAAAAAATAGTTATTTATGCACTATCCAATCTGAAATCAAACTCAAATCGAAAATGCACGAAAATTCGGTTCGGATCGATTTTTGTTTCAGTTTCTTTCTGACACCCCTACGAGATCTTCCACGGTGGCTAGTGGCTATAAAATAACATATCTTGCTCTCTCAAATCACGTTTTCAAGATGGGTGCTAATGTATTTCTAAATTGTGGGCTGCTTAGTTGTGTTGATCATGATCGAAGGAGGCAGCCAACGAGGTGGTATCAAGTCATGGAAGTAACAACGTATCAAACGCATGAGAGTTTGCAAGTAATTCTCCCATGTCCATGATGAAAGCTGCACATATATACACATCAATTTAGGCTATGCATACATATCAGTATAGGCTTCACATATATCGGTAGTTTCTAAACTCCCTTTTCTTTTCGAGGTTTATTATCTTTTCATTTGCGTTTGAAGTACTCAGCTGTGCATCATGCTCTATGATCCGTTGGTTTCTCAGAAAATTGAGGTGGCTTAAGAACTTCAATTTTGTGCATAGTGCTTAGTAATTTGGGGCAATACATTCTCATGGATTATGTGACAGACTAGCTATCCAATTCAATTCGATGCTATGATACACAAGGAATCTACATTATCCTTATTCAGTGTCCTCAATTCAATAACCTCGTTTATAATATGAAATGTGGTTATCAAATTCACCACTTAGTAAAGAGGTAAAAAAGATAGGGCCTACTTCCATTGGCTATGTTGTATTCTATATTTTCATCACTAGAGCTGTCATCTCCATAATTCTCCATAGTCTCTTCATATCACACATGTTCACAGTCTTCTTTCTTAAGTTGCAATGGTTCCATAACTACTATAGAGAGAGTAAGCACACAGACTGGAATGTGTCAAAAGAAGTGAAACGGCAAGGAGCATAGGAAGTTAAAAAAAAAAAAAAAAAAAAAAAAAAAAAAAAGGAGGTCATCTATGTTCTTACTGTCCAATCTACATTTACACAAAAATGAAATTCAGGAGGATTTTCTATGAGTTTCAGAGTTATTGTAAACCTTGGTGCAAGGGTGCGGTTGCTCAATTTAGACCTAGCCACCAAAACAGCCCCACAAAATAGAGATGAGATGCAAAATAACCTCTCCCACCCACGAAATACAACATAATTTTGTGCTGTGGCAGTCTTTCGATATTTTTTTGGGTTATATTTAAAGGTGGGTCGTTACTAAAGAGAGCATGATTACTAGACTCACTAGTTAAATCCGGAGTTGTCTAGAATATTCCCAAGAGTGGGCCATACGGTAAATGTATCGTGTTAATGTTGATAGTAATAGATGGAGAGATGCAATTTCTATCGTTGGATTGAGAGAAAGTATAAATAGGAGCTCTCTCCCTCATTTGTATCACCAAACACTTAAGCAATAAAAACACTATCTCCCATAACTTCTCTATGTAAACTCTTTCTCTCTTTACAATCCAAGTGACTTAACGAGTAGGATTGACGATAGTTTAGTTCGGATTTTTTAGAAACGCGAACCAAACCATTTGAATATGCATTAATTATGAACCAAAATGTGCCCTAAGCTGAAGACTTTTCGGTCGGGGTGCTAACGTATTTCTTTAAATCGTGGGCTACTTAGCTATGTTGATAATGATCGGAGGAAGTAATTGGAGATAAAAAGCTAAAACCCATGGATGGGTGAGAGCAAAGGCGGATTCAGTGATCGAAAATCATGGTTGGGAATAGTGCGACTTTTGCCATGCCTCCTCACAGGGCGTGGGAGTCAAAACCCACTCTTGAAACTAAATCGTCCCCACCCCAACCCCTTGAGAATGTGGGGATTCGAACCCCCCACCTCCCCCTTCCATGTTAAAAGAGTGACCACTAAGATAAACCCCAGTAGTTTGTGGTGGATATTGAAGTGGAAGGAATTTACGACTAAAGTTCATCCCAGGGAAGGAGTTGGTCTTTTGAGGAAGGCGATGACTAGGGAGATAAACAAATACATGGATGACTTAATTGGGTTGAGCTTAAGTTGGTTTAGTGGGCTTAGCTTTCTCTTCATTGCATGAGCATGGTTTTTGTTTTAGGTGAATTTGTGCTAAGTTTTAGTTATATTTAAAGGTGGCTCGTAACTTAAGAGGGCTTGATTAGTGGGGATGCAAATGGTAACATTTATGTTCCGGGGAATAATTTTATTTTCAAAAATAGTTCTTTTCTATTTCTACTCCCCGAAACAATTTTTGAATAAAATAATATGTTTTATAACTATATAAATTTTCTATTTTCGAAATAGAATAAGAATAGGAATGCAGTTAGTACGATCCACAGAAAGAATAGGAACGTGTTTGACTACCGCTACCCCCACCGACCGCCTGCCACCCGAGGAGGGGACGCTGGTGGTGGCAGTGGACGGGCGGTAGCAATGGTTGGTCGATGGCAGGCAGTTGGCCGACGGAGCGCGACGATTGGCAATCGACGGTGGCAACGGCGACCGGCCAGCTAGCGAACAATGGCCCGCAAGGAGCGGCAAGGAAGAAGAGAAAAGGAAAGTTAGAAAATAAAAAATGACTTATTTCTAAAAATTATTCCCGAAAACAAGAAGCTATTTTTTTTTTTACTTTTTGTTTCCGTTCCAAATATATTCCCCGACTACTTTTCTATTCCAATGAATAAAAAAATTAGTTGACATTACTAAACGAATTTCTGTTCTTTTTTTGTTCCAAGAAGCAAAAGAACAAAAGAATAGAGGAACAGAAACATTCCCATGCGCTACCTAGTCTCCTTAGTTAAATTGGAGTTGTCTAGAATATTTTCAAAGAAAGAGGATATAGAAAATGTATCGTATCCCATAGAATTGTCATCTTAAATGCTGGCAGTTAGTAAATAGAGAGATGCAATCTCCCCGTTAGATCGAGAGGAAATCTATGGTCATAACTCATTTGTATCACCAAAGACTCAAGCAATAGAAATACTTTCTCCCATAACTTCTTTATCTAAATTATTATTCTTTCTACAATCCAAGTGAGCTAACGAGTAGGGTTGTTAACGGTTCGATTCACATTTCAAGAAACTTGAATCAAACAATTTAAGTGCGTATTAATTTTGAACTAGACCGCGCCCTAAACTGAATATAACTTGAATTGGAGATTCGCATATATTCGATTTTTTAGTTTTCTTTTTTTAAATATTAAAAAGAGGTTTAGGAAAATGAGAGAGATTTTGTGAATTGTAATATTAAGAAGAGGTGTGATTTTCACTTCAATTCGGTTCACTAAATCAAACCGACTTTATTCGAATTGAATCAAAAAATAGTTATTTTTTTATTATCCAAACGAACACCTAACTGGAATCGAAAATGCATGAAAATTTGGTTCGGATCTTTTCGTTCAGTTTTGACACCCTTACCTCCATGGCGGCTGGTGGCCGTTGAATGACATATCTCGCTCTTTGGAATCACATTTTTAGTAAGGGTGCTAATGTAGGTTAATATCTAAATCGTGGGCTGCTTTGCTGTGTTGATAATGATCGGATGAGGTAGTCGGAGATAAAAAGTGGGAATCCATGGTTGGATGGGAGCAAAGGAGGATCCTGTGATTGGAAACCATCGTCAGGAATAGTGCGATAATGGCCGGAATCAACAGGGTTTAAATGATAGCTGGGATGACCACCGGGAGTGAAAGGAATTTGTAACGAGAGTTTATCTTGGGGATGGAGTTGGTTCTTTGAGGAAAGCGATGACTAGAGAGAACCAAATGCGTGGAGGGCTTAATTGGGTTGAGCTTAAGTTGGTATAGTGGGCTTAGCTTTCTCTTTATTGCATGAGTCTAGTTTTTATTTTAAGTGACTTTGATTTTGGTTATATTTAAAGGTGGGTCGTAACTGAAGAGGGCTTAATTAGTAGGCTCCCTACTTAAATTCAAAGTCGTCTAGAATATTCTCAAGGATGGATGATACGGTAAATGCACTATGTTCTAAAGAATTCTCGTCTTAAATGTTGGTAGCTCGTAGATGGAGAATTGCAATCATCACTATTAAATCAAGAGGAAATTTACAGTTGTAATGGGCAAGACTCTACTATAAAAAGGGGAACTCTCTCCCTCATTTGTATCACTAAATAATTAAGCAATAGAGACACTCTCCCATAGCTTTTCTCTCTAAACTCTTTCTCTCTCTACATTTTGAGTGAGCTAACAAGTAGGATTGTTAACGGTTGCATTCAGATTTCACAAAACTTCAACCGACCCATTTGAGTGTGCATTAACGTTGAACCAAACTTCACCCTGAATTACCTGAACCAAAGACTCGGATAGATTCGATTTTTCAGTTTTCTTTTTTGAAATATTAAAAAGAGGTTTACTGGTGTTGACAACTAAATTTTTGTCAACGTTTTCAATATCTATTTGTTTTACAAAAATATAAATATAAATAAATACATATATATATAATAAAAGATGAAAAGCCAAGAAATTGAAAATTGAGTAAAATGGACCAAATGAAAAGGCCAAAAAAAGGGGAAATTGAGTGGGCCGGCTCGTCCAGCCCAATTGACTTTTCGGCTCACCCCTCTGGCCCAGCTTCCCTTTGTTTTAAGTCCATTTTTCTTTCTTTCTTTAAACCCACAGTATGAGCCCAAGACGAAGAAAATACAATGCAAAGCCTGGCCCTTCTTCTTCTTCTTCTTCACGCATGCATCGCCCTTTCCCCTATCGGGAAGCTTCCGTGACCGAGGAAAAAGAAGAGTGACGTGCTGCGACAGAAAAAAGGAGCGTCCGTGAGCGAGGGTGAGAAGCGACGAGCAAGTGACATGAGCGTGTCCAAGAATAGGTGAGGGAGAGGGACGCCCAAGGGATTCAAGCAGAAGCGAGGAGGGCATGAGCAGGGACATGCTCGACGACATGAAGAAAAAATGCTCGAAGAGAGAACGTTAACATTCAGAGAGTAACAGAGAGCTTCGACTGAGAAAAAAAAAAACAGTAAAAAAGAGGCTTTGAGAGAGAGAGCTCGGGGAGGAAGGGGGCTGGTTCTTCTTCTTCTTTGGGGGTTGTTCTGAGAAATACACAGGGAAAGAAAATCAAGAAAATGAAATGGAGATGAAGAGAGGAGAGACGTAAGCAGAGGGAGGAGGATTTGTTGGGAAATTTGATTGTTGAAGAAGATGGAGAAGTAGTAGTAGATCTCGGATATTTTGATGCGTAATGACGATCACTATCCTTAAGATATTATTTGTACCAACTATTATTGCTGTCGGGTTAAGAACAAATATACCTCCGAGCACAAAGAAACAAGTTCAACAATTACTCAAATCTCTTTTGGAATTTCTCATTGAATATGTTAACGTTGTGTGTATGAAAAGAGAAAAGAGAGTTCTAAAGAATAAGTGTTTTTCAATAATTATGGTTACTATAAATAATGTGTGAAGTGATATCTATTAATATATAAACAATCAACACATCTTTTTGATATAAATACCTTATTCCCAATCAACACCACTTTTCATATTACGAGTCACTTCCTTTCATAACAACCCATAACTTCCTTTTTAGGATAAAGAATCGCCTCTTTATGTAGTGAAGAGCCACGTTTTCTTTGATCAAAAGTCATGTCTAGTTATAACAAAAAGTTATGTATTCTCTTAACTTTAATCAAGAGACACTTCTGTTGTGATAACAAACTATTTCAACAGGATTTTCGGCCAGGGACAGAAGGCTAAGGAGAGGGTCTGCTTGAAAAAAACCAGAGAAAAAAAGAGCAAAAACGAGAGTGAAGAGAACCAGAGAGAGACAAGAAAAGAAAAAAGCTAGACCAGAGCTCGCTCGAAGAAGATCCTGGGCCAGACGAAATACAAGGCAGAGGGAGAGCTTCAGTGAAAGGGGGAAGCTTCAGCCATAGCAGGGCTACCAGCGAGAGAGAAAGCTAAGGAGGTCGCTCGCGTTCCCCGGAGCCAACCAGACGGCCGTGTCCACTGCAGTCTCGTCCTCGAACCAGGTAATGTCTCCTGAGTGCCTTATGTTCCTCTTCTTCGCTAAAGCGTAGAGTTTTGATTTTAGTTGATAGTTTGACCGAAGTGAGTGAAATTAAAACTGTTTATAATGGAAAATGATGATCTGGATCCATGTGTAGCATGTTCAGACTGAAAATCGTGTTAAAATCTAGCTCAGATTTCACATCTCTAATTGCACATCAACCGCTCGACAAAAATGCTTGAATGAGACCCCGTAATGCATGATGTCTGATCGACGTTAGAAATTTTGTTTAGTGCTCGATTGTTCATATATTGTTGAAGCGCGTCTGATTTTTATGTTTTTCATGGTGTTTTCATGTGATGTGGTGAAAAATCCGCGTTCAACTCGGTGGCCATGATTCCTCCCTCCTTCCGATCAGCGTTTTCCTTGCGGCAATAGCTTCGGGATGTCACGTTAGCTTCCTGCTTCCCTTTCGGTGTTATATGCATGATTAGGAATTATATTCCTCGAGAAATTCATTCTTTTGTGAATTTTACAAGTTGGTCTGAGGGAGACTAAATAACGTGCCCTGTGTTTTAAGTAGATCATTAGGATTCTAGTTTCTCTCTCTAAGTTTTTTTTTTTTTGTTTGATGAATTTTTTCTGATAATCTTGTCGCACAAGTAAACTATATTCTAAGAACTTCTTTTGTGAAATTCTTTTGTATATAGGCATAAACCATTGGATTTAAGTCCCCCTATATTCGGTCCTGCTTTTAATAGATTTAACAACTCTTTAGAACAAAGCACAGTCCACCACATGAAATTCATTCTTTTTAAATTCTATAAGATGGTCCAAGGGAGACTAAACTAACATGCTCAGTGTACTAAGTAAATCATTGGGATTCTAGTTTCTCTCCCCAATTAATTTTTTTGGTTTGATGAAATTATTTTGATTAAACTGAATTTTCTTTGGGTAGATTTAATCTTGTTGCACAACAGACACAAAAAGTAAACGGTATAGGCGTAGACCATGGCATTATAGTTTCTCTCTATTTAATCCTGTTATTTTTTTTTATCCAACCTTGTGGTTCGGGGCTGGATCTAGATTTTTTTCAAACTCGGTCCCCGATCCAATCTAACAAAAGCACCCTGGCTCAATTGGTCGATTATGTCACATGAGTGATCCAATCCGACATCAGTGCACATAAGGCTCAATTGGCTAGTTGAAGTGGCTCATTTATTCCAAGTTTAGAAAATGTAGTTTAGAAAACGTTAGTTCAAACTTTGAATGGATAGGTCAAACCCAGATCAATTCGAAAATTAGACCCGACTTTATTGTGTATACTCATTTATAATCTATGATACGCCACAGATTAATCTAGATAAGAAAAGTATAAATATGCCACTTGGCCATAAATAGATTTTAAAGTTGGAGCAGTGGACCCAACTGACCAAATAAGTGGGCTATTCCCTTCTTTGACATTATTAACCATGCTCTATCAATTTTATGTTTTTTTTAAGTCATTAATATATTTGGATAATGATTTTTGGGCTCAATACTAAGCATGGCCACTTAGGCTCGTCCATTGAATGATTATGTTTACCCACGAATAAATATTATGCCAACATAACGATGGGTGTATGGCTGTGGCACCACAATGATAGGGCTAACATAGGAAATACACCCACCAGAAGATTGCTCCTCTAAACATTTTATTCATTAGAATGTTGGCTTGATGGTTCAGCGTTAGAAGTCTTTTCAAACAAAGCTCCTCAATTTTCACTTCTGGGCAGTGTTGAAAGAAGTAAAGACCACCAAAAGAACAAGAAATTTTTTTTTACTCACTCAACCGATATAGTGGTGCACGCATAGGTGACAGGTGCCAACATTCATTTTAAAAGAGTGAACAGCAATTCGTTTGTCCACTTCCCTATAAAGAGCAACATAAATTGAAGCAATTAGGGAAATACACCCACTAACACCAGAAGATTGCTCCTCTCAACATTTTATTCATTAAATGTTCATTTGATGGTTTGACATTAGAAATCTTTTCAAACAAAGCTACGACCCTAATGCAAGTTCAGAACCACGATTTCCATTTCTGGGCAGCGTTGAAAGAAGTAAAGACCTCCAAAAGAATGAGAAAAAATAATTTTACTCACTCGACCGACATAATGGTGTGCGCGTAGGCGACAGGTGCCAACATTCATTTTTAAAAAGTGAACAACAAATTCTTTGTCCACTTCCCTACAAAGAACAACATAAATTGAAGCAATTAAGGAAATACATGTTAGGAACATAGGTAAATGCATGCCTATATCGTTAGGTATAAATAAAAAATCGTTTGTTCACTTTTTGATTAATTGTTTGTTTGAGAACCTATACCATTAGGTCTAAATGCATGCCTACATGTGAAAACATGTTAGGAACACAGGTAACTCTTGGATTCACTTGATCACGGACTTAACGGAGGACCAAATGGATCGCAGATTAAACAAATTAATCAAATAGGTGTCTAAGCCGCCTCTAAGGCCATTTAAAACCATTTTAATGCAATTCATGAATTCATCTCTTGTTTGGAGCATTGATTGTCTTATTTGGATCATTGATAGTCTAATGATTGTCTTATTTGGGTCATTAATTGTCTTGGTGTTGAATGAAATGTATGCTCAAGTTGAATGACCTATTTACATAGTTTAGCTTTAACATTTAATCTTATTGTAAGATGGCCAAGCAAGCTTGAAGACGATGACTTTGTCGATGTGCCATCCGGCTCTTGACTCTTTGTTGTCTCTGGTTTTTTTTTTTTTTTCTATTGGGTTGTAATTTTTTTTCAATTGCAATGTAGTAAACACCCAAAGAGTTACGAGTTTTTTTTTCTTTAATAGAAATTAGAATAGAAATTGTGTGATGTCTATCTACTCTAATTTCAATTAATTGATTGATTTTTATTTCCACGCATTATCATTCTAGGCACTTAATCATAGGCACCCGATTCGACATTCCGGCGGCGTATCAACTCTGAAATTTTCTTTGGGTCGCGTAAGAAACTAAACTAATATGCCTCAACCATTGGGATTCTAGTTTCTCTCCCGAGTCGACAAAATGTGGTTTTGATTTATTTTATTAAATTCTTTTGTAAATTCTCTAAGCAGGTCTAAGGGGGACTAACCATTAGGATTCCAGTTTTTCTACGTAAGCTTCAAAATTTAATTTTTTTTTGTTTGGTGAATTTCTTTTGATGAAACTGAATTTCTTTTGGGTAGATTTAATCCACTTGAACGAAGCAAAACAAGTAAACTCTATTTTATGTAATTCTCCAGTGGGTTCTAAAGCATTGAGCACAATCCAGCACATGAAATTCTTTTGTAAATTCTATAAGCTAGTCTAAGTGAGACTAAACTAACATACAAATTCTATAAGCTAGTCCATACCCAGTGTTCTAAGTAGACCAATGGGATTTTAGTTTCTCTTCCTAAGTTAATTTTTTTTTTCGTTTGATAAGGGTGTGCATGACAAAATTTCTAGAATAGAAATTAATTTTCTGGCCATAAATTGATTTCTCAATTTCTATTCAATTCTCCATTGGGTTCTAAAGCATTGAGCACAATCCAGCACATGAAATTCTTTTGTAAATTCTATAAGCTAGTCTAAGTGAGACTAAACTAACATACAAATTCTATAAGCTAGTCCATACCCAGTGTTCTAAGTAGACCAATGGGATTTTAGTTTCTCTTCCTAAGTTAATTTTTTTTTTCGTTTGATAAGGGTGTGCATGACAAAATTTCTGGAATAGAAATCAATTTTCTGGCTAGAAATTGATTTCTCAATTTCTATTCAATTCTCCATTGGGTTCTAAAGCATTGAGCACAATCCAGCACATGAAATTCTTTTGTAAATTCTATAAGCTAGTCTAAGTGAGACTAAACTAACATACAAATTCTATAAGCTAGTCCATACCCATTCTAAGAAGACCAATGGGATTTTAGTTTCTCTTCCTAAGTTAATTTTTTTTTTTCGTTTGATAAGGGTGTGCATGACAAAATTTCTGGAATAGAAATCAATTTTTCGACTTGATTTCTCAATTTCTATTCCATGGACGAGTTTCTGAGTAAAGAAACACGTTTTATAACAATTCAAAATTTGTATTTCTGAAATAAAAATTCATTTGACTTTCTATTTCTAGGAGCGGCAACGACTAGCGTCCAGTGGCCGAAGCCCGACGTTTGGCAACTGGCGGCGAGCGACTGAAGTCCGAAGTCCGACGTTTGGCGTCCGACGACTGGCAGTAGGCGGCCAAAGTCCGAAGTTCGACACCAGAGTTCGGCGATCGGCAATCGACATCCAAAGTCCGGAGTTCAACATCTGACGTCCGACATCCGGAGTCTGGCGACAGGAGACCGGCAACGGGTGGCGTGCGGCGAGCGGCCGACATCTAGTGGTCGGTGGCGAGCAACGGACAATGCGAACATCTGGTGGTTGATGGTGAGCCTCCGGCATCCAATGATTGGCGATGAGCAGCCGACTACTGGTGGGCGTCTGGCATCCAATGACCGACGATTGGCGACAAGTGGCCAAAGTGCGGTGGCCGGCGGCTGACGTTCGATTGCCAACGATCGGCGGCTGGTGGCCGGCGTTCGGCTTCCCACGGGCGACAAGTGGGCGACGGGTGATGACAAGAGTGGACGATGAGAAAAATTTTGATTTCTCATTTTTGTTCAAAAAATAGAAAAGCTAAAAATTTTAACTTCTGATTTCTGCTCCAAATCTATTTCTAGAATAGAAATCTATTCTAGAAATAGAAAAATGAAATTGTATTACCAAACGGATTTATGTTCCAAACATGTTCTGGAAAATAGAAAAACAAAGAAATAGATAAACATAAATTTTGTCATACGCACCCTAAATTTATTTTGATGAAACTGAATTTTCTTTGGATAGATTTAATTTTGTGACACAACACTTACAACAAGTAAATTATACTTCAAGAAATTATTTTATTAAATTCTTTTGTAAATAGGCACGAACCTTTGGTCTTGCTATTCTTCTGAATTATTTGGTAGATTTAACAACTATTTAGAACAAAGCACAATCCAGCACATGAAATTTATTCTTTTGTAAATTATGTAAGTTGGTCTAAGGGAGACTAAACTAACATGCCCAATGTTCGAAGTAGATCGTTGGACTTCTAGTTTTTCTCCCTAAGTTAATTTTTTTATTTGATTAATTTCTTTCGATGAAACTGAATTTTCTTTGGGTAGACTTAATTTGATCTTGTTGCAACTATATTTTAAGAAATTCTTTTTTTCTTTAGGCTCATATGAAAAATAATGTCAACGTAGATAGATAAAAGCCAAAACATAACTCCATCCCCAAAGATATCTTTTCATTGATTTCAACAGTACATTCGCCCTAATTACACCAATCTTACATCCAATCCAGACACTAACACCAGGAGGTTTTCTTTGCTGCTAATAACAGAGGAAGGGGACAAGAACGCGCAAACCCAAAATTCCCTTCACGACAACCGGACGACAGAAGACAAAAAAGGGCTAAAAAGAGAGGGAAAATGTCACAAATAGTCCTTATACTATTACCTAATGTGCAATTTCGTCCCTGAACTTTTGATCGGCTCAATTTGGTCCCTGAATTATTGATAAATGCCCGATTTGGTCCATGAATTTTTTATCGGCTCAATTTGGTCCCTAAACTATTGATAAATGTCCGATTTAGTCATTCTTTACTATTTTTCCTTTTTTTGCTTATAGTAACGAAATTGAAAAAAAAATTAACGAAAAAGAAAAAGAAAAAAATAGTAACGAAAAAAAAAGTAACGAAAAAAAAATAACGAAAAAAAATATCGAGCGGAGGCGCCCCGAAGAACGCCATCAACGTTCTCGACTTGAACGGGTTGGTCAGCACTCGGTGCCTCGCGCTCAAGAACCTCCCGTTCGTCATTGCCTTTCGACAAGTAAAGAAAGAGGAAACACAAAGGAGGGGAAAACGAAGCCTTGTCAGAAATAGAGACGGTAGATAATTCATTTGGTTTCTAGACGATTTCGAGCAAAAAATATGTTTGATAACGATACAAAATTTCTGTTTCGAAATAGAAATTCGTTTGATAACAATATAAAATTTCTATTTCTTAAAACAAATTTTTCTTTTTTTTGAGCAAATGAGATGTCCATTCTTACAAATTTCATATGCTTATGAATCCATTGACCCAAATACAAAGTAAGAGTTTTTTTTTTTTTTGGTAAAGTCTCCCTTTTTTGAAAAAAAAAAATACAAAGTAAGAGTTGTTATATCAAATTTTCTAAATTTTCACACAAAATTCTTTAGCATCCACCTAGATAGGCAATTACGGTCAAACAATATACTTATCAATATTCTCCATACAATAGAAAAAAGAGATCCATATGCATTACTCTTGAGCATGATAGAAGGTTCCCAAAACTCTAGTAGAATGAAGGTGGGCAACCATATTCTAATCCCCTTCACGCTAGTGTGTCACGTCAATCGCCGCCACAGTTTACGATATCGAGCAATTGTTTTAGAAAGAAACACAAAGAAGTGTATTGGGCAATTTGCGGCAAATTTTACAAAGTGTAATAGAGCTTGTCATAAAGGACCATTACAAATAAGGGAAATCCTCAAGTAGTATATCACATTACAAGAATTGAGATAGGAATCATCAAATACAGTATCACATTACAAAAGCAAAGATTGGAAATCCCTAAATACAAAATAATAGAAATACATTACAAAAGTTGAAAACACGCTTTCATGGAATCTCCGGCATATTATGATTCCTTGCCATCTTATTGGCAATACTTTTTCTAAGCATATTCATCTCAGTTTCCTCCTCGTTCGATGTATCGCCTATAACCTCATCTTGTGTAGGTTCAAATGAGTACTCTGGATCTCCATATAAGGAAAAGTTTCTATCCCTCCTGTCTTGATCACGGATGTAATTATGGATAGCACAACATGCAATTACAACACGTGCTTGCTTTCGAATTGCAAATGCAGGCATGTGTTTCAAAATAAAGAAGCGATTCTTTAATGCCCCAAATGATCTCTCAAGGACATTCCTTAGTGAAGAATGCCTATAGTTGAACAACTCTCTTGCTGTTCTTGGTCGTCTTGCTCTACCCCTATAATCATTTAGATGATACCGTTCACGTCTAAAAGGAGTTAAGAATCCTGGAATTGATGTATAACCAGAATCTACAACATAGTATTTGCCTATAACAAAGTATTCATATATTAGTAGTGAATTGTAAATATAATACAATCTTAAAGAAAATTGATAATTCTAGAACAAGTAAATACCTAGTGGTGGTCGAGGAAATTCCAAGCGAGGAGTCTCGAGTGCTGCTGATAGCACCCGGCAATCGTTGGCAGATCCTTCCCAACCAGCATAGACAAAGGTGAATTTCATATCAAACGAACATACACACATCACATTTTGAGTGGTAATTCCTTTTCGGCCTCTAAATGGAATTTGCTTCGACACAGGTATAGAAGCATGAACATGAGTACCATCAATAGCGCCTACACAATCCTGTCGTTTTATCAAAGACTAGTGTTATATAAGATTAGCAACAAAATGAAACCGATATTGTAAATGAATGTATGAAAATCTTACCTTGAAGTACAGTTTATGGTTGGGATCCATAAGAATCTCATTTGGGACCACATCAAAGGAAGGTGATACGATAATCTCTTTTGCAAGTTTGAGAACTGCTTTCAACACTATAGTGAAGTATTTGCTAATAGTTTGTCCCGAACGTTGGAATCTCTCGCATGAAGTTCTATTTGAGTTCTTGTGACAAATCATAAATAAAATTATCCCAATTTGTTCATCTACCTTTATATATCGACTATCTTCCAGCCAACCTCTTGCCTTCATCAAATCACAAAGGTTGAGAAAGACGTGTCTCTCCATTCTAAAAGATTCATATATTCTATCTGAATGTCCTTGAAGAACCTCCCTCATCCATTCGGGTCCTGACAATATGCTATCCCTAATAGGTTCTCTCGAGTGCATAGACATATCCACCACAACCGTGCTAAAAAATGCTATAAAAATATCGTCATCAAAATCATCAAAGTTTAGTTCAACCGATTCACCTGTTGCTACTTGATCACTACACATGCTACTTTCATCCCCCTTCATATTACCTATGCCATCACATGAAAAAAGAAGATAAACACAATATATAAGTAAGGAATACGATAATAATCAACAATAGCCACAAAGTTTTCATAATTGCATCATAAAAAGACCAAAGTATCTCAAATACATAAGTCATAGAGTGAAATTAAACAAAATATATAAATCCGTAGCGTCTTCAACACATCTGTTTAAATAGATTCAAGAAATCCACGTCTCCTTTCGGGTAGCATTGTGATGAAAGCCTCTCTCCAAGTGGCATTAAGACATGATTGGTTCAGTTTGTTGAAAATATTCTAAATCCGAACGCATGCCATTTAGAATCTTGATGGGGCATCGAGGTCATTGTTGATTGAGCAGTTCATTTCTTGGATGGCTTTGAAGGTGTCACTTGCATCATATCTGTTACTCTTCCTTCTCCTCTTAGAATTTGGAGTCCTATCCGCTTGTGTTTCTTATGATTTGAGGTAGTATCGTATCGGGTATGACGACTTCCTCATCAATATGCTCAATATGTTGTTCATCAAATTCCTCCACCTACGCATAACCACTACCACCATCACCATTGTCACCACCATTGTCATCTCTCTCGAGGACACTACCACTCTAATTCCCGATTGCATATGTATCCCCAAACACGATACACAAATCGGATACCGAGGAAACCCATCATTTCGAATTTAGCCCATTCGCTATTATTCTCGGAATTTATACAATAATAACTGTCGGCAACATAATCAAAGCTTGCAATACAATATGAACAAAATGACCCTGGTAAATTGATACCTTGATGTGAGACTCCCACACACTTTGATCCTCCACAACAACCTTATTGTTTATATTATCCCATCCAAATCCAGTTGTGATCGAGCAAAATGTGGAGTCCCGTCCCGTTGTTGAATTCGGCATGTATGTTATTCCATCTGTTTTGTTGTAGGTAGAAGTGGTGCGATTTCCCTTTGTTACCTCTTTGTTACCAACAAACTTACAAGCTCATTGGTCAAAGGCTCAGTCCACTTTGCCATACAAATCTCGTTTTGGGAAGCCATTTAACCTTAACTAGTTGAGCATCAAATGAGCCATATCAATTGGTGTACCAGTTCAAGCGCATAGAAAATTAAAAGAGAATCGTCCTCATATAAAATTTTACAAGCAACCATATATTGCAAGCAAAAAGAACATTCCCACCAACCAACCAATGCCCCATCTATTTGCCCATAATAACCAGCAATGAACATTCCCACTAAAAATTAATTCATTCGCCTATATCATCGGCATTCTAAAGAGCTAGAGATGTCAAATAATCCATCACACAAATATAACAAAATACAACCACACATAAGTTTCATTTAAAAAAATCCTACACGAAGTTTCAAATATACGTTCCTAGTTCAAAGATGTTGAGTTATGCATACACTCATATAAAATTGCAGCATTTAATCCAGTAGGGCCCTAGAATTCACAAATGAGGGAGAGATGAGGGAGAGGCAGAGCTAACCAGTGGAGGAGACGGAGCAGAGCAGGAGCGGCGTTGCTGAGGTCGCGGAGCGGCGTTGCTGAGGTCACGAGGCGGTGGTAGCTTCACGGGTGAGACAAAAAAGTGTTTGGGACTAATCACACCCGTTCACTTAAAAAAAAACAAAATGGGGGTTGAAATTTTGCTAGATGGGGCATCTCGAAAATCTTTCATAAATTCAATCTATTATGAAAAAAATAAAAAATATACTGATGTTAGTGCGTCTGGTCAATGGGGGTTGAAATGCGTGTCACCATCATGTTCCTAGACAAGCTACAAATCCGAAGTACAAACCACTTGGATTTGCAATCCCCTCTTCTTGAAGACAAATGAATGCCCTACGGAAAATCTTTCATAAATTCAATCTATTATGTTCTCATACAATATGAGCACGAGTGGTCAATAATGATATGCACCCAAAGATATACTGATGTTAGTGCGTCTGGTCAATAGTTAAACCTAACTAAAGATATCAAAGATACATATTAGGTATATACAAATGACATAATGTCCTACTAAAGTTTCCTGAACATTTTAGACGAGCATGTCCAATGTCGGTTTCATCATGTTCCTAGACAAGCTAAGCTATATACTTTACCGAATTATAAAAGCATGAAGACTTGGATTTGCAATCCCCTCTTCTTGAAGACAAATGAATGCCCTATCCCAAGAGTAAATTACTAAATTAAATTATGATATTAAGTAATATGCGGATGACGATGACCTGATTCAATTAATAATGCCTTTTTCGAATAAATATCTAGAAATCAGAACAAAATATTCGACAAGACGAGTCTGACACATCATCCATTACGGTTCATGCATCTACCTACCAACAAAGAACCGTGTTTACCATATTGAAGATGGATTCCGACCGAAAAAAAAAACATATTGAAGGTGGATGGAAATCTTAAAAAAAGATATCCTACTGACCAATTTGAAAATTCCAGAGATGCCAGGTGGATGGCAATTGAAAAAACGTGTTTATTGTCACGAAATGATTTCTCTGACAATTTTACAAAAAAGGCCAGAGTACGACAATGACAATGCGAGAGAGAGGAGGAGCTACAACTCCAGAATGAACAAAAAGAACCAAAGGGGACCCCATCTAGGGAAAGTGCTTGTTAGAATACAAGAGCAGAACATCCTCTTCCAGGTTCCTTAACACTTTTCGGAAACCTACCTCGATACTATTCTTTATTTTTTTGAAACTTAGGCCCTACTTTATTACATACTCCAGAATCAATCATGTTCTTTTTTTGACATCTTTAGTTAAGCAAAATAAAAATATACAAAATAAATGCAACGATAAAAATGAACAAGGATTTTATTATCGATTATGAATGAGTGTCCATATAAACTTGTCGAATAATATTAAAGAAATTCTTATGGTTTCTCTTGTATTAAACAAAATCACTATCTTGAAAAAGTAACTGGAGCTTCCACTAGTCTAATGTCTACGAAAACACAATAGGTACAAAGATATGGGCATATCACACTGCAGAATAAACCCTATCTTTATTTAATTCAAAAATGAGATCTCTCACCATTCTTCTCTTTCTTTAACAGCCACATAAATAAGATTATTAACGGTAATACCTAAAAATCGAAAGTAAATTGTTGGCACATAAATTTTGGTGAATCAGTCGTTTATTCATTGCATAGAAAATTATAGATTAATTTTCAACCCCTAAACAAAAATAGTTTTAAGAGCATTTATTTTTTTGTCACGTTTGCATTTGATCAGGGACGGATGAGCTTTAATTTTACGAGTTGGTGATTCGATATTTTTGAAAATGACTCATATTCTTCATATATTCACGCGATATATACATTGAGTGATGTATTTCGCAGAAGATTGGAAGTTTAATAGGGGTATATTGAGTGATATACTATTTGCCTCAAAATAAGAAAGATTTTATGGTCAAGGGAGATTTCGTGCAAGATGAAAAGGAAAGGACAAAATATTTTAAGAATTCAATAGATGAGATAAAATTTGCTAAATTCAAGCCCTTTCTCTCTAAAAAGACTCATTACACGACAAAGAAAAAGGGGCCATAAATTCGGAAAGAGCAAAATTCGATTATGAGAGCACAAGAGAGAAAGCACGTGAGGGGAGGGGCTGGCTTTCTCTTTGTGAATGTCTTTACATTTACATGACATATGCCGCATGTTGTGTTCCATGTGTTCAGTCAAGCTTTGACAATACTTGCGCCGTTCCTTTTTTGCTTTTGTCGTTGAGTATATCTCGGCGCAATTTCGAGCAATTCTCAGCAACAGCCACCGCGATCCAGGCGAGTCTTCGGTCCTCACAGCATTCTTGCTGCTGCACCTCGTAGCCTTTAGTGGACTTTGCTGTCTCAGAGCTTCATCATCGATCTAAACCAGCATCGGACGCCCACAGCAGCCCCACTTGCTCCGCTGCTCCAGCAGCGCCTACAGTCGTATTCCAGCTCCAAGCTTTTTCTTCTTTTTTTCTTTTTTTTTTTCTGCAGGTTTTCAACAAATTCCCGGCGACTTACCATCACGACCAGCAAAACCTCTTTCCCTGCCGGGCTTGGCTTTTCTCGGACGTCCTCCGGCAAGTTCTAGTTCACTGTCACCGGTCAGCATCACCACAAGCCGGCCAACCTGATAGTCAATCCAAGAGCTTCATCGAGTCATCCCATGAGCTGCACCTCCGTGAAGTAGCTGCTAGGGGATACTTGCTCAATCGTGACCCGCACCGTGACTGAGAGTAGCACCATTGTCCTTGACGGACCCCACCATCGATCCATCGCTCGCCAATCATGGTTTGGGAATTGCCAAATTTGGAAGCTAATATTTGGATTAAGTAAAAAATCTCATTTGGAATATTTTGCCTCCTCATTTGAAATAGCTTGGATATATTTGATGGAATGCCCGAATGATGTTATCTTATCGAAAGTTTCTCAAATGGTCTTTTAAATTAAGGATTATTCCCTAATTTCACAATATACATATAATTGACTGTTTGATTTCATACTTGAAATATCACTTACAATCGCATTAAAAAGTCGCTAATATGATCTTATGTCCAAGATATAATTTGCGATTTCATTAGCAAATTGGCCAATCTGATATTATACACAAGATACAATTCGTTAATTTTTTAAATGAGTATCGATTATATCTTACCTGATTTATTGCCGTGTCGTTTTTTTTATAAACCCAAAAAATAATAAATATATTTGAGTTGGATTAGGTTCATGCTAGAATATTGCCTATTTTAGGATAGTTTGCATGAGAAATTTATTTATTCAGAATTTTCAAAATAAAAAATACCAAAAACATTAATATGGGATGTTAAATTTTCTTTTCATTAATTTAAATTGCATGTTCAATTATTAGGATCATTTAAATGTATGATATATTAGGATAGTTTCATTTTATATTTACCCGTTATTATATTTGGTCAATTAATGTCATATGGCATATGGTTTGCATGTTAGATTGCACATTGCATGTCGTGTTAGTATAGACAAATCTTTGTACGCTATTGTATTGCATTGCATTGCACGTAAATTAGGTTTTATTTAAACAAGTGAAAATAAAAAGATTAAGTAATTGCGTGCTAATTAGATTGTTAATGTAAATTATGAGCTAATATTATAAATGCTTTCATTGCAAGTTCCGTAATTTATTTATTACTTTCTCAAGTGTTAAATTGGTGGATCATGCATCCGCATGATTACCTCACATGTTGGTGAGTAATAAAATGAATTCAAACGACTTGGTAAACAATTTTTCATGAAAAGAACAATACCAAAATGTCATTAGAGAAATTTAGTGTAACCAAATTCCCATACTCAAAATCTCTAATTCATTGCAGTAAAATAATTTTCTCGTTATTTTACTTAGGTGTTTAATTGACCTGTCATAAATTGATTAATGATGACTTTTAGATAAAATTCATTTACATGCTCAAAACTTGAACTTAAGTCGCAAATTGGTATGAGCTTAGGAGAGCCCAAGCTAAGCTTAAAATTAGTAGTCTATTAGCCAAACCCTAAGTGGTACATCGAGGCTAGGTCACAACACAAATTTTCTCATCTATAAGGTCATGTGATTCACATAGGCAAAGATATAAGTGGGGGGAACAAAAAGACCTATCAAGTTAAATGTCCAAGTCTTTAATGTCAAAGAAAGATGGATTAATACCTTGAAAAATCATAAATTGGTATACCTATGACAAATTTATTTAAAACTAATTTTTTTATCACAAAAAACCCAAAACTATTACATATTTGACAAATTTGTCATAAATATTTATCCAAAACTGGCATATTTATGACAAATTTACCTTATGTTAGTTTTCGTTAAATTTTACAATCAAAGTACTAAGTTGAATAACACGCGACAGTTGACTGGTGTACCAATTTGAGATTTTATTATCCGTTTGTTACAGTTATACAATTTATATTATTTTTTATGGTATTAATCTAATTTAACAAATTGTATATTTGTCACGAATGTACTAATTTGGGATTTTTGACGGTAAAATAAATTAGTCTTGGGTAAATTTATTACAAATGTACAAATTTAAGGTTTTTTATGATCAGTTAGGGTAAATTTATCATTAGTGTACCGGTTTGGAGTTTTTCATCGTCAAAAAATTAATTTGAGGTAAATTCATCACAGGTTTACTAGTTTTAGGTTTTTCATGTTGTTAACCTAAGAAAGATTGCTATAAAACAATTTTGGAAGTTCAATGCTAAATGCAGAGGATGGGTTCCCCTCTCACTGCATAAGCGAATAATTTACATATCGATGAACTCTCATCCAGAGTCAACACGTTTATGATCCATAATGACACACATTCGCCTTCTTAGCGAGTTTGGTTCTATAATGAAAAAAAGAAGAAGAAAAAAGAGACAACTATAAAGAGAAAACTACAACCATGTTTCATACCTGTTGCATGCATACTGGGAACAAAAAAAATAGAGGTAATGCAAAAGGTGGAGAGGAAAAATGAAGTCAAATTAGGGATTTGGCCATTTTAGGGTTTAGGTTCCCTCGTTTTCAGATTTCATTTCCGGTTCTCGATTGCATTTCGATTCTTATAGGAATCGGAACTGAACGGTTCTAAAAAGATGGAACTGAGAACTTACCCGTCCTTTCATATAATTGGAAAAAACAATTGAATCCCCTGGTCCGGTTCTTCATTTTCTAGAACCGTGTCCACCCTTACTTGTTTCTCACTAATGCCCAACCATAAATGGAAAGTACCTTCCACGCAACACTTTTTCACTAATGCCCAACCGTAAATGCCCCCCGGAATTTCTAGTATTTTTCACGACAGTCCTCACAAATTAAAAATAAAAAAAATGAAAACCCCACCCTCTCCATGTACTTTTTCTCGACAGAATCACCTGGCAAGGCACTGGGATTCATTGTGCAGGATTCTGATTCTCCAGTTCCCTTAACTCCCATCATTCAATCAAATCAAGTTCCACCCTCGCTTTTATCTTTCTTCCATTTTGAGTACATTTAAAAAAATAATATAAATCTACTTGATAGCCATTACCTAAATTATATCGGTATCGATACACGATACGACACGACACATCAACACGTTTCTTTTTAAAAAATAAAAATTTCAACACATTAGGACACGTCATATATTAAAAAAATATTTTTATATATACATAATAATTTATCATTATTTGATTTAAATTCATAAATAATAATAATAAAAGGCTAGAATCAATTTATACTAAAAATATTAATTCACTATTTATTAATATCATTTATTATTTTAATTTGATAAATTCAACTATATTCCAATAATTCATAAAACTTGAAGAGAGGAAAAAAGAAGCAATTCACATTCTGAGTTGCATGTCAGACACATCAAATGAGAAGGAAAAAAATTGGGAAGTGAATTGTTTATCACGGGAAGAAATAGTCAAAAAAGAATAGAATACTAGTTTTTTTCTTTCCCCATTTATTATCTTTATTGTATTTTATTTTTTTTTTTTTGCATATATACATTTTGATCTATTATTTATTGAAAAATTTTAAAATTGACCTCACGTGTTTGAATCATTTGTCGGAGACTCGTATGTTGGAATCCGACTCAAATGTCGGAGAGTGTCGGGAAAGTTAATTAGGTGTCGGATTTTCCGACATATATTGATCGAGTGTTGGACACATGTCGGAGTGTCCAACACGACACGAAGGCTCCCGAAGAATATCGGTTCTTCATAGGCTATTGCACAATGTATGCAAAATTGTTTGGAGAAATAAATTTGAAATAGAAATAATAATTTGTAGAATAAATCATTCTTTTCTTTTTCTTCCTCTTCTAATCGGTCACCATCACCACTAGTCATTATCGCCGTTGGTCGCTAGCCGCACTAATCACCACCAAAAGAAAAAAAAAAGAAGAAAAAATGTAAAATATAATTAAAAAATTAAAAGAAATTTTACTTAAAGTTTATGGGTCATATTAAACGTATTTCTATTTTTTTTATTTTAGGAATGAAAATTTTATGCAATTAATAAAAACAGTTCTTTTACTAAAAAATTGTTCTAAGGAATAAAAATAAAAAAAAAACTATTTTAGAAAAGAAATTATTCTAGAAAATATAAATGTCATCAAATGCATCATTGATCATATTTTGAATATATAATTGCAGATTATTTCTTTTAAGTTTCTTGGAGACTCGTTTTAAGTAGGTAAATCCCAAAATATTTGTGAGGATTGAATTAGGGGCGGGAGCATGCACCCCGTCCTCGAGAGAGACGTCGGGGCCACCCACGTCAGAGGAGGACCGAGTTGCTATGATGGCACTGACGAAGCTGCTGAAGATCGACATGAGATCCAATATGATATTTCATAGGTCACAAGCAGCGCTGTTACCAAAAAGAGAAGAAGAAAAGAAGGGTAGGAAAGTACAGCAAATTTATGAGAAGTTGATGAGTTGAACCACCCTCGGCAGGTCTCTGACATTGACCTTATCTCTTCAAGAAATAAATAAATAAAAATTATCAGCCGTGGTGCTATTTTTGGAAAATAAAAAAAATTGGGTGAAAATCTACCTAGTGAAGAAAAGAGTAGAAATTTAAGCACTGGGCACTATCTCTGCCAAACATTAGAGCAACTTTCATTTTCTAATTCAGTGAAAAACATTTAGAACCTTCCAAAATGCACCTATGTTTCTTTTATGACTAGGGTAAAATATTAGTCTAAATGCATGATTTTTTTTCCTTTTTTTTATTTTTTAATTTTCTCCACTTGAGGGGTCGCTTCATTTGGTTATAAAAGTGACCAAATGCCTTTACTTCTGGGGAGGGAGTGGAGGAGAGGGGGATTTTTCAGTTTCCTGTCACTTCTTCACTTTTCATTTATTTCTTATTATCTTTTTTATTTAATTTCCGGTGCTAAAATGTCATCGGTGATGTGATCGGTCGAAAGGTCATTCGCTCCAGTCCATTTTTTCATGTTGCAGCAGGGGGTGGTGGGAGAGCTTGGCCTGGTGGCTTGGGTGGTGGTCTTTTTTCTCTCTCGTTTTCTCTCCGGTCACCTTGAATTCTGCCGTTGATTGATTGTTGCTGGTTAAGGCCATCCGCTGTTCACGAGCTTACTCGTTGAAAGAGAGCAAAGGAAAGAGTTATTTCTTGTCTTTTTCTCCAACAGTCAAAGGCCAAGACATGAACAAGCTTGTTCTGGCTCTCGTCAAAAGCCCATGGCGGTTCATCCTACGAAGAAGGGCCTCGCCTTCAAAGGTACGACGAGGGTTCTTCTGGTCGAGGGTGAGAAGTATCCTGGCGTTGTTAAGGATTCTACTCGGCGCGTAGCGAACCCTCCACAACTCTCTTGCACGTCAACCCGTACTCACCAACAAGTTTCAGCTCAGCAGCCTGCCGTTCCTTCTCATATGGACGAGCTTATTCCGGCTCTTGTCCAAAAGCCTATGGCGGTTCATCCTACGAAGAAGGGCCTCGCGCCTTCAAGATACGACGAGGGTTCTGCTCGTCGAGGGTTAGAAGTATCCTGGCGTTGTTACGGATTCTACTCAGCGCGCAGTGAACCCTCCACAAGTCTCTTGCACCTCAGCCCATACACACCAAGAAGTTTCAGCTCAGCAGCCAGCCGTTCCTTCTGATATGGACGGTGAGGCTTTTTTAATGTCTTCCCATGTGCATCAAATCAAAATAGCAGCACGCACGAATCAAACATCAGCCCACACTTTAGTCGCCGGACTCTGTATTTAGTTGGTTATGTTAAGCTCTTGGATTACTGAGTCTGGATCGATGCTCCAACTGGAATGCGGTCGGATTGATCAAATTTCCTTATATTTTTTCCATACAAATTTCGTCTTGCTGTTTCTACGTTGGGAATAAAATTGGTTGAGTGTCTCACAGTGATGGGCTATCCAATAACCGGACTCTCTATTTTATATTGCTGTTTCTCAAATTTGAGTAATGGACTGTAGCTAGCGGAACTCATATCTTTACAGTTAATTGGTGTTTGCCTCGTTTGTTGGCAAGTGATCCACGGGATGGCGACGAGATAATAGTTTCGTGATTCTTGGTTTTCCTTAGTTTGCCCATGGCATGTGAACTTTGGAATACTATTGATGGTACTGCTTCCGAACGGCAGTGCTGGTTAGGGTGGCAGTGTTGTTATGAATGAGGAATTTGCAATCACGGACAAAATCTTCCATTGGGCTTTTGGTGGCGATTTTTTGGTTCTTGCAGCTTTGTGTATGTAGCAGTGGCTATGAGAGTGCGATCGTCTAATGGTTTTGCTAGTGTAGTAGAATATGTTCGTTGTCTATATTGTTAGCAGTAGGTGTTGATGGAAGATGATGTCCTTTCAACTTCCTAGCCTTCAGAATTGATCAAATTCGACCTGCTTTTACTGAAATATATGCACTCATCCGATAAACTCTGCATCTTAGTCAAGTCAAGTCATTAATTTTCTGTTCAACCATAGCCATGGAGATTCACTTTTGAGTTTGTTGGTCCTGATTTTGTGCTCATGGTTGCATATGGCTTTTTCTTAGGCGTATAATTTTATCTAGCGGTGTTGTGTTCTTGTGTATTTCCGATAACATATGCCTCCATCGATAACTTATCCGATATTGTTAAATGTGCTGGGTACTCCTAGGCCACATACACTCCTTAATGCCTGCAGCGCTAGCCACCAAACCGCGGTAGGATGTTGACTAGTGTTCATTTTGAAGGCTCCTTGTTATGTTTCCATTTTAAATTTGTTCATCAGCTCCGTTCACCAGCTTGGTATTTTGAGTTGGAACAGGTTTAAATGTCTGGCAAAAGAGATTTCATGGTTGCAATTTCTTCTCGCCAGGCTTATGCAATTATTTAGTTGAATGGAATAGGACTAGCAATATATAGATAATTTTGGTCGATCAACATGTGAAGAAGTTTAATCTCAGATTCTATGCATGTCCTTGAATGTTCCGATCTGATGTAGACAATATGACAACTTATTGATGGTTGATGCTGGTTAGAGTTTATATCTTTGGGTGAAGCAGATTAGTAATGGTAGAATATGATGTTTGGCTTATCTGAAGAAAAGAATTTGATTTTGAACTACCGATTAAAAGATTGGTATGTGTGGTGAGATAATGGGACCTAAGTGCACATGCCTGAATTGCTAATTAAAGATATCGCCAGAAAACAATCTGTGTTCTTCTTTAATGATATGCAAGAACGTTTTGTTTCTCTAATTGTATGCTTTAATTACAGGTAGCAACTTGGAGCACGCATACTGCTAACGCTCGATATCAACAACCGAAAGAAAAGTTGAAATTATCCACCATGAAAATAAGTAGATGTCTAATTATCCGTGCTAATTGGTCATAGTCTTGGTACGGTACAATCCTTTTATCATTTACTTTCTCTAAATTTATAAAAGCTGGACATATTGGTTACTTAAGAATGTGATACTATACTGTATTTAAAGATGATAGATCTGTGCATTTTAATTAGTTCTTGATAGCAAGATCCAGCCAAAGGTCACTAACTTTTGAATGTGTTATTCGAAAACATTAAACTGTTAAGGGGAAGAAGTATCCAGGGGTCTCATCCCTAAAGGGCTATGGACTATTCCGGTTAAAAATTTTTCACACATTTTACCCTTAGCTACATTGACTGAATTCTCTAATATAGATTGATAAGAGGAGTTTGTGATGTTGAAAGCAGCATGGTCCTCACATAAGCAGCTCCACTTTTTGAACATGACTAGTATGTCTAGATTTGGGAATGTGAAAATGACAAGAATAGTTTACTATTTCCATTCAACCTGAAAGCATGTTGATGTGGATTTCATACTGTTAAAATTGAGAATGAAGTTAAGTCTAGTCAGGAGATGAACTCATTGAGCGGAAGCTAGGTTTAGATTTTGAGCATTATTTCTTACTCTGAAATGTAATACAGGCAAAATGCATGTGCAACTTGTATTGTAAGTAGTGTTTATTACATGAGTTTGTCTTTGCTTGCTAAACTTGCTTTATTAACAGGTATTTCCTTTTGGGCCCTCGATTTTAACTTTATGATTTGATATTTCTACTTTACAGGATGATTCGGATTATCTAGACCATATTTTGGTGAGCGAGTTATGCTTTGGCAAGAAATGTTGTAGCTGATTACCCAAATTGAAAGCCTAAGCCTTATCAATATATATGGTTAGAGGAACTATGGTTATCGGACCAGTCAAGGTCTTGAGGTGCAACATCATCTACCCGTAGCCTTCCCTCCTCCAACTTTTGCTCAGCCCAATCTTTGGCAGCAAAAATTTCATTTTTATGCGACACATGTATGGTCCTGTTCTTCGAGGACCGCCTGATAATCTAAATAATGGTCCACTTGAAGCTCTCTTCCTATTGGTCCTTGTCCCGATTCTTGATGGAACCCATATTTATCCTTTGCATGTAAGGACCCAAAAGTCCCATCACTTTCCAACTCCCTCACTTCGTCCTCCCCCTTTTGGTCCATCTGAGCGAGAATTTTTTTAAGCAGCACCATTGCCTCCTGTTCAAGAGCACACTACATACCGGCAACTAGTTACTTCGCAGCCTCAGCAGCCTAGTTCTTTTGTACAATGTCCTCCAGTTTTCTACCCAAATTCAACCCTCATTACTTTGATTAACGCAGTAACTCCCATACCGTCATTTGCTCCCCCACCCCCACCACCTCCCCTCTCCTACCTCCACTTCCACTTGTAATGAGAAAGAAAAAGAACAGGAAAAGTGGAAGCCTGCATGGTAATGAGCAAGATGACATAACATTTTCTTTTGGTAATTCCTATCAAAGTTTGAAGCAGAAGAGAAAGGAGAAGAAAATGCAAAGGAAGAGGAAGAAAGCAGAGGCTAAAGCCGAGAGGACATACTGCCGAACTATGCAGCAAATGCAAAAGGCAATAAAGAAGCAAAGGAGGAAGAATAGGAAGAAGAGCTGCAGAAGCTGAGAAAGAATCTTACTCGACTTGTGGTAAGCAAACTGACGTCGAAAAGAATATTTGTCATGAGTACTCAAATAGAAACGGTGTCAAGGCAAAGTAGGCAGATCAATGAAGTAAGTCTTTTGTAACCCTTGCTGGCTTCCCCTCATTGCATGCTGACCTAAGTCATGCGATTAACATGGACAAGGACCATGACTTGCTAAACTTCAAAAACGCCAAGAGATATCTTTAGCGACCTTTCAGATTAACTGATGACAATACCTTTCCTACCATTTGCTAAATGACACTAAGTGGGAGAATTCGAGAAGATGTCAGGGAAATTGTAAAACCTTTTATAAAGCTGCTAAAGCACGAGTGCTGACTGTAGAAATCACATGTACCTGTCAAGGAATAGAAGCAGGGAAGCAAATAAGAAATACAAACAGACCATACCCATGTTAAAAAGGTTCCTTTAAAAGAAATTATAAAATTAATTCACCAACTCCATACAAAATTCAAAGTGCCGATACTATAAAACATGTCATTTAAGAACTTCACTGCACTTATGTGACAGGTCTCAGCCATTACTTATCAACTTCACCAACTGCTTTAGAAGATAACCTAGATGAATTTCTGCAGGTGACAGACACTTTTCTCCATGGAAAGGATCAGAGGTTGATACAGTTGTAGGAGTTTTTCTAACTCAAAATGCATCGGACCATCAGTCTAGGTAAATTGGCGTTTCTGATACATTATTCTGGAGATATTCCTATCTTTCACTGAAAAGGATCCTCTCTTCCCATTTTCTTGCTTTTGCAGTTTGGCATCATGTCACTGGCATCTTGATTTCCTCAAAATCCAATCCCTAAAATGTGCTCTGATGAGGGTTCTGCAATATTTATGAATGAACCAGACGCACATCTTGGAGATGGAGTACCCCCGTGTGAAAACAGTCCAAATGAAACAGTGTGCGGACAGAGCTCGATCACCAACAACAATATGAGAAGAATGAAACAGAAGAGGTTGCCAACAGCAATGATTCTGTAGGAAGTAAAGCTTGTTGCATTAGCTTAGTTAACAGATGAGCCAAAATGCGAGATGTCAAATCTAGGTGCAAGTTTATTAGAGAAGTTATCTCCTTTCATTGTAGACATTTCAACTGCTGCAAAAAACCCAAATAGATGAGGGTCGTATCAAGGGAGATGGAAAAGCAGAAAGTTCATCTCCAAATTCGGCAGTATCATGTCAGAGTTCTGTGGACTCGCCAGCAGCTTAGGACAAGATCAAGTTCAGATGTTTTGATTAACATTTTTTCTAAAAATGATAGCTTGGATGGTTTACTGTCATTTATGCAGCTATTGGATATGGTTGGCTCAGATGTTCCACCAGAGGTTTCTATTCGTGAAATTGAAGATGCATCCGTTAACGAGAATACGGAGAATGTAATATACAGACCCATTGAGATAAATGATGGTGAGGAAACACTATGGACAGACACTTCATGTACAAGATCTACCTCAGGTTTCACCTGCTGTCTGGGACTTCTAGAAGTTGAATGCCCAAAAAAGTTCTTACGAGAAAGCTACTTTTCTAAGAGTTCCTAGAATGAGAATGAGCAAATTATCAAGGATGAAGCAACAGAAAGGTTCTCTATAACAGGCAGTAAGATGACAGAGATTTGTGAAGAATTGCCTGAGCAGTCAATCAAGGATAATCAACCATGCAACAGTTGTATAGGAGGTGAAAACTCTGCAGACAGGCCTACTGTGGACTGTGAGATTGTATCTGAAGCAGAATGTCAAGGGGAAATCGGCAAAATACCGACAGCTGTGTACTTCTCAGAACTTTCAGGGAAAAAGAAAGCACAGGCACAAGGTACATTTCAAAAGGCGCTGATCAAGAATCTGTAGATATGCACCCTACTAAGCATGGTCTTTCGCCAACTGATGTCTCAAACAAGATGAATATAACAAATTTGAAACGAAAGAGTAGAGGTGCTGGCAAGGAGAAAAAAGAAGATTTTGACTGGGATAGCTTAAGAAGAAAGGCAGAATCCAATGGAAGGAAAAGAGTAAGAATGCCGAACACAATGGACTTTGTGGATTGGGAAGTTGTTAGATGTGTAGATGTCAATGAAATTGCCAATGCCACCAAGGAATGAGGATTGAATAACATACTTGCAAGAAGAATCAAGGTAATACACAACCCAGTAGTGAAATTACCATTAGTTCCTTAAAGAGGCTTCATATAATATCACGAGCCTTGTAATGTGCAGGATTTCCTCAATCAGCTTGCAGGAGAACGTGGAAGCGTTGATCTAGAATGGCTCAGGGATGTTCTGCCTGACAAAGCAAAGTATGGTCTAAAACACTTCTGATTTTAGTTGCATGTTATGGCCAAATATTGTTAATGAGTGTCATTCTATAGAAGTCAATTGCTTATATCTTTTTTTTTCTCTCAAAAGTAAGTTTTATGCGTTGTGCATAATAATTGCTGTTATAGAGTATTCTGAGATAAGGCAATGTCAGTTCTCCAGTCAGTATATAGATGGAACTGTCCTCGATTCTCACGTCTGACTCGGGTTTTGTAGAGAATATCTGCTCGAGTGTGTGCAGCTTTTGACACTCCACCACCTTGCTTTTCCAGTAAGTTGAAGGCATAGCTAGATACACCGTCATTGGTTTGACAGATAATGTCAGCTAGCTGCCATTGTGAACAGGTTGACACAAATGTCGGACGTATAGCTGTAAGGCTTGGATGAGTACCACTAGAACCATTGCCCGAGTCACTTCAGTTTCATCCAGCCACTTATTAACTGATTCAACAAACTAATCTTTGGGTTTGAGTAGCTATTCTGTCTTAGAATCTATTCCACAATATCTATGGCCAAGATTGTGCAAGTTCGATCTTTTGGAATTGGAAGTATCATCCAGCCACTTATTAACTGATTTGACAAACTGATCTTTGGGTTTGTACAGCTATCCTTTCTTAAATTCTATTCAATGATATCTATGGCCAAGATTGTGCGAGCTCGATCAGAGAACATTGTAAGGATGCTATTTTCTAAGTTGGTGCGCAGTACCTACTCTAGATGGAATTTATGACAATCAGTTAAGTAACGAAATCTCTACATGCAGGTATGAGCTGCATTACCAGAGGATAACATTTGGAAAGGTGTGATATTATTCAGTTCCAGATGTTCTTTATTCCCCCCTTTTTGGCCACTACAGATGAAGTCTTCACTTACAGTACTCACGGCAGTTGAGAGAGATAAATATTGTGAAATAAATGCGGATCTTCAGTATGAAAAACAAACCAAATTGCAATGCTTGTAAGTGAAGACCTGCATCCGCATTGCAATTTGGTATGTCTTTCGTACAGAAAACATGCATTTATTTCACGATGTTGATCACTCTCAACTGCCGTGAGTACTGTACCTGTGAGAGGAGAATTCAGACACTTTGCAAGTGCTTTTGCAAGTGCTTTTGCATATAGTGGTCTCCTACAATTATGTTCATGTCCTGTGTGAACACAACCACATTGAAGTTCCACCCAAGCAAGACCACTACTTCCAAAACAACTGTTTTAGAAAGCTGAAAAGTATGGCTAGGTAAACAATACCATTAATAGATGCACCTGCTTAGTTCCTCTGTAAGGAAGATACCAAATCTTGAAAATGCAACTTGGACTTTCTACATCCAATTCAATTCTAATAACTTGATGACCAATTATTGTTTTCTTTTCATTGTGATAGTGATACTTCAATAGCAATAGGTAGTATGAATATCATTATCGTGGTATTGCAAATATCACCAGGCAAGAACACATGTTTTTCCATATACTCAGCACTCATAATTTGTGCAGTGCAAGGCTTGTGCTACATTGGCGAGACATTGTCCGTGTCTTTACCACTGGCAAAGGAGAATTGAGAAGAACATCAACAAGAAGCAAGACCAGGAGCAAGACTACCCTCTGATATGAGAAATTGACATGGAGGATATGTTTTCAGATGATTTCAACGAAATTCCTACAATCAAACTTAACATGGAAGAGTTCACTCAGAACTTACAGAAGCAAATGCAGCAGAATATGGACCTTCAAGAAAATGACATGTCAAAAGCTCTGGTTGCTTTAACCCTAGAAGCTGCCTTCATTCCTGTGCCTGAGCTTAAAAATGTGAGTTGGCTATGTACGAAGCACCTAGCATTAGGTTGGGAAGGTTCGACCCTAGTCCTCTTTGATGATATGTCCGTAATTTGCATATGTAGGCTTCCTGTGCTATATTTAACATCACTTTCGACCACCAACAACTCTGACAAAGGATTTGCTTCATTGATATGCCTACTTGCCTTGACACCATTCTTGTTTGAGTGCTCATAACAAATATTCTTCTCGATGTCAATTTGCTTACCATAGGCTGAGGAAAATTTCTTCTCAGCTTCTATGGCTCTTCTATGGCTCTTTTCTTCCTATTCTTCCTCCTTTGCTTCTCTGTTGCCTTTTGCATTTGCTGCATAATCCGGCAGTATGTCCTCTCAGCTTTAACCTCTACTTTCTTCCTCTTCCTCTACATTTTCTTCTCCATTCTCTTCTGTTCCAAACTTTGATAGGAATTGCCAAAAGAAAATGTTATCTTGCTCATTACTATGCAAACGTTCACTTTTCATTTTCTTTTTCTTTCTCATTGCAAGTGAAAGTGGAGGTAGGAGGAAGAGATGGTGGGGGTGGGGGAGCTGATGACGGTTTGTGAGTTATTGTGTTAATCAAAGTAATAAGGCTTGAATTTGGGTAGAAAACTAGAGGACGTTGTACAGAAGAACTAGGTTGCTGAGGCTGCAAATTGATCGGGTGCCAGTATGTAGTGTGCTCTTGAATAGGAGGAGGCAATGGTGCTGCTTGAAAAAATTCTTGCTCAGATGGACCAAAAGGGGGAGGACAAAGTGAGGGAGTTGGAAAGTAGTGGGACTTTTGGGTTCTTACATATAAAGGATAATATAATGTGAGTTCCATTGAGAATTGGGACAAGGACCAATTGGAGGAGCTTCAGGTGAATCATTATTTAGAATGAGGCGGTCCTTGAAGAACATGACCATATACGCGACACATACAAATAAAATTTTGCTGCCAAAAGTTGGAGGAAGGAAGGATGCGGGCAAATGATATTGCGCCTTGAGACCTTGATTGGTCTGATGACCATAGTTCCTCTGACCATACAAATTGATAAGGCTTGGGCTTTCAATTTGGGTAATTAGTTACAACATTTCTTGCCAAAGCATAACTAGCTCACCAAAATATGGTCCAGATAATCTGAACCATCCTGTAAAGTAGAAAGAGCAAATCATGAAGTTAAAATCGAGGGCTCAAAAGGAAATGCCTAATTGTGTTAATGGAGCAAGTTCGGAAGGCAAAGGTAAACTCATGTATTAAACACTGCTTGTAGAACAAGTTGTACATGTGTTTTGCTTGTATTACATTTCAAAGTAAGAAATAAAGTTCCATGAAAATTTGGATTGCTTTTGAGATTTTCACAATAAAGTTTGATTGCTTGTTGAGATTTCCACAAGCATAATCTATATGTCCCATGATGGTTTTCTTTTCTTCTTATGATGAATAAGTTCTGTGAAATGTTGGAGAAATGATTATGGAAGATGGAGAGAGCCGTGTATGGATGTAGTATGATTTTGCAAATTATGTTAGGATTCATGTAAGTTAAAAGTTTGGTCTTTTGTATTCTGATTTTAGGTTACCATAAAATTTCTTTTACGAGAATCAAGCATGTTAGATGTTTAAATTTGGGTTGTACTCTTTTCTCTCTTTTAGTTACATAAGTTTCAAGCTGCGGTTTCATTTTTCTCCATTGGCTAGTTAGAGGTTTTTTTTTTGTTTTTTTTCATCTTCCTGATTTGATTAAGCACTAATGAATTATTAAGAAATCTGATAGATAAAAAGGCTCATGACCATTGCATATACAATTACAATGGGCTTTTAGCTATTGGGTTCCAACTTTTGATTTTATTTTTTCCTTTTTGATTTTAATTTCCTATTATATTGATAAGCTGGGATTTATATATATGTTATTTGGTTGAAGACTAATTTATTAGCCAAAGAAATGTTGATAAATTAATCTTTAACAAGAAGAAGGTGATCGACAATAGCATAAACGGCATTTTTTTTTCACAACAAAAAAGTAATTTGAGAGGTTCTTTATACTTCTATAATTATCAGAAGATAATATTCTAACACAACCGTGGTCTTCCCAATAATATCTCACTATCACGGTGTATATACTTGAATTGCAAGAAACTTGACTTTAATTCCAATTAATTCGTACCGTTAAGCTTTTTGTACTTTATGTATGAAAATTTGAAGGTGAAAGGATATGTTTCCTGAATATTCAATTTACATATTTTACACACCATACAACTTAAAACGATGAGGAATATACATGAATCTATTCCCCCGCTATGTAATTCTAGTTATTAGATTTAGGACGACAGAGAAGGCCACTCGTCTATCTCGCAACAGCAGGCGAGCTACAAGACGCAGGGCTCATTGCTGCACAAGGTCGATGTCCCAAGCTCATGTGCCTTAAGCGAGCTCAAGCGAAATTTCAAGCGACGTCTATCCAACAAGTGGCGCCACAATCGAGCTGCTTGGATTCAAGTGAGCGTGTATTTGCTGATAGTTTCGTAACCTAGGAAGACAGCGCAAGCACATTGCGTGCATCCGAGTGTAAAGTGAGATGGTCGAAAGGAGATAACAGCAGGAGACATGAGGACATACACACGCCTCTCTTCAACCAAACTTTTCAATCGTGCACCGCAGATCGGGGCATATGATCAGTGGAGCGATGTCCCGTCGACGATGTTACGTCCACATACGACTTGGTGAAAGATTTCCTCTGAATACACACGCCTCTCTCTCTCTCTCTCTCTGTGTTCTTCCTGGCGTTGTCAGCTGCAACAAGTTAAAAAACCAACCCAAGAATGGAAAGAGGAGGCAAATGAACGCGTGCCAAATCGTTTTGAGTTTTTTGCTGCGATCTGCTCATCATGTCGGGATGGGCAAATTCTACGGATCACCATTTACATGGTTGCACGATCTCCCCCTCCCTCCTGATTTATTATTTTACCCGGTTTTTGGCAACCGTAGCTTTCAGCCATTCTTTTTTCGGTTTTTCCAATTTGGAGGGTTTTTGGTTTTTCTCTGGTGGGACCGGAGGGGAATCGGGCGAACCCCCACCAGTGACCCAACTAAGCCACAACGACCGACCCGTGTGCTGTCCCACTCCTTTGAAAACGAAACGAAAGTGTCCTCAAAATACATGTCATACGCTATGAATCCATTGTTGACTCGTTTCATAACAAACAAACTTTTTAGACGAACCGGTATAGGAGCACAAACCAAATTCAAATTTTGGTATTACCTATAATGATATGATTTGATCCTATTTGTTATTCTGTTTATTTATTTTTTTGACACCCGTCATTATCCCATTAATATTTTTTAGTCTCAAGACGGTCTTGCGGATGTAAAGACCAGCATGCACGAGGGGAATGGTAAATCATGTACTATATATATATTGTTAGCCCGTTTTTTTAACGGTTTCATTTTTATTTTTTTTTGGAACAAAGGTTTGTCTAACCTATACAAATGTTAAAGGTGATCCTCAAGCAGAACGAAAGTAAGACGAGTTAGACTTAGTCTTATAAAGTGACCATAAGTTTCAAAGAATAGAAAATCCCAAGCATCGGATAAATGTGAACAAATTAAAGCTTTATTCATTTTGAAGTTATTTAGAAGAGAATGCTCTTATATATAGAGTGGTCGAACTTGAACGAGCAAAAAGATTTATAACCTAGAGATATCCCATTCTTTAATCATATCTAATTTTTTGAATGGAAATAAGATGACAGTTGTATCTTCCTTAATTTGGCAAGATTAATCTTCACTGAATCTTTTGTTGCTTGTCCAACATCAGTCCCACAAGGAGATTTCAATCTTGAGTTTGATTCTCATTCCGTGCATTCTTTGGCAGTGAAGTTATAAGAAAGTTATTCCACACAAAACTTACAAATGCTGACACACTGATTGAGACGACCATTTAACTCATGATACACCACCACCCGACACAGTAATGGAAAATGCTAAAAAAGACTGCATTTCCCCGCCTTGGCCTACGCCAAGATGGATGGGGAGTGCGTCTTTATGGCCTGTCTCTTTCTTCTCTCTTCTTGAATAATGCTCCTCTCCCATTTGTTCGTGATGTTGTCTCCAAACGCTCAAGTACACTTTTTCCAAAGTTTACCCCAGAAGTGATGAACCTGAAGTAAAAGCTAAAATTCACGATCGCTCCGAACAACCATCCAAAAAAGATTGTTCATAATCTTTGGATGTGGATCCAACAAACTTGTCGCTTAATTGGTGTGGAATTGTTCTTTCCCTAGCTTGAAAAGCTTGCTTGTTCTTAGAAAAAAAGAAGAAGGCAAAAGGCTCTTTATTTAGGTATACTTAGAAAGCGATTCCCGTTTTCATGTCCCTGCCGCTCAGTTATGCAGCTTTTAGTAGTTAGTTATATTAGAAATGAATTTCTTATGCAAATGGAGATCATTAGAATTTTCAGTTTTGCACCTGCAGACTTCACCATTCATTTATTCCGAGTCACGGTCGTTTCTAGCTGAAGCTGGTTGAGCTTACTAGTTTACCATAATTTTGAATGTTTCAACACTGCCCATGCTAGTTTATTGTTTCTCTGTGTACTGACTTCATGGTAAAGCAAGCTTTACTACAAAGCTACAAGCGAAAATAATAATAATAATAATAATAATAATAATAATAATAATAATAATAAATCTATTGCAATAAGGACAAATCTCTGGTCATTTTAAACTGTTTGTCACATTAACCTTTGTGATAATGCTGCATTTAATCAGCAATCGGACGTGGAACACTGGGATGACTTCATACAACTCCATAAAAAAATTAAAAAAAAAAAAAAAAAAAAGGGTTTTTGGATCCTTTTTTCCTGGATATAGCAGTTAAGCAAAAGTAGTTCATCATGTTCGATCGCACTCAGTCAGAAGTTGTCAATTGATGATTTGGCCTAGTCATGGGTATATCTTGTCCCTGTTTCTAACTAATTATCTGCATTTTATTTTAGTAATTACCAAAAGCAAAATATGATGTCACCCTATGCGCTGTGTATATGATTATGGGATGAATTATGCTTAAATATCATGCTGATTAAATTTTTTATGGAAGCAAGGATATCGGCAAGGCATGCTAAACCCTTGAGAAGTTGGACAAAATGTTTCCCCAACAGGTCTTCTTGATAGTGTTTTACCCTCACGTGTTGTATAGTTAGCATCTGTTTATGCACAAGTATCTATCATTTTAAGTTTATCCTGAGAATGATCAACAAACCTTATTTCCACTCTTTTAAATCAAATCTTACGGTTTCCATGATGAGTGCTTTTATGTATCCCTAATTTGATTCATGGGTGCCCTATCATTGTCAAGGAGTCATCCTTCCTTACTCTAAAACTCATGACATGAATACCCTCTTCCCTCGAACGGTAATAACAGATACGTCAGTCAAATGGACCAAAAAACCTGAGAATTCAAAGATTCTAAAAAGATTTTGTTCCTCAAATTTTCCTAGCATCATAGTGTAACCGGCATGCACTTGACTTGGGCCTCCCCATATCGGAGGAACAACTCACGACAGCATCTCATATTGCAAATATCAACCATCGGATGTTATGAAGGTTTTTTAAATTTCATATGTTCGGACGAGTCCCGTTTGATATTGTTGACACCTAAATTTTGCATTAAAAAAAAAGGGTTAATTTTTACTCAAAAAAAAAAATTAAAATTGCAACATATAGTTTTAGGAGCATCTATTTTATTTTATTCCACTTTTGCATTGGACTAACGGTGAGTATTGATACGACGTGAGATTTTTCACATATTCACGTAATATACACCGATTGACATATTTTTGGGCAGAAAGGAAGGTTTCAGATGGAATATTTGAAAAATGCAAAAGAAAATATTACATAGGGTGCATATATTTCAATGATATATTCAGGGGGATTATGCACAAGCAAAATTGGAAATAAAATATTCCACCAAGATCTAATTCCCTCTCCTATATAAGGTGTTGTGCGCGTACAGAAGGGACAAGAGCAGAAGGAATCGCAGGCGTGAGGGAGATGTGAGGCTAGCAGGAGAGAGGGAAAAAAAAGGAAGAAAAAAATAGCACTGTTAATCTTCTTCGTTGCCCTCCGCCCCGCAGCCGCTCGTCCGTGAGCACCGTGCCACCACCATCGCTATTGGTTCGCTGCTTCCCTCTGCTGGACCACCGCCGTAGCAGCACCTCCGCATGAGCACCCTCTCGCAATGCCAGAATCGGTCGCCGAGTCACCGCGCGCCTTCGACGCCCAATAGCTCAACCAAATCGCCTCCATCACCGCTACTGAAGCCCGAGCTCTCCTCTGTCAGTCACCGCAGAGCCTCCGCCTGTCCCTTCCACCCGGAGATCGACGCCATCGCCTTTGCTCACCCGTCACTGGCGCCACTACTGTTGACCGCGCCTAACGATCGAGCGCTTGTGCCACCGTCCTCGAGTTTCAGACGCTGCAATCCACCCAACGCTGGCACCCGCGTTGGCCATCGCCGCTATCGCTCGAGCACACCGCCCGACCCCGCTGCCCTCCACCCGCAGCAACCCACCTGCTGCCACTGCTTCCGTTCTCTATCCCCCTTACTGGTCGTTGCACCAGCACTTGACACCGCGCCACCTGCTGTCGCCGCGTACCCACTACCCTGCTCCGCTCGACGTCCGACGACTGTGCTCCTGCCTCTGCCGACGCCACGCCACCGCCCCTGCCCTCCGCCGTGCTCCGCCCTTCACTGACGTCGCAATTGGTGCCGCTGCTGCCCTTCCCAAGTCCCCCTTAGGTAGTTTATTTTGATTTTGATTTTTATTCTTCATTTATTTTATGTTATTTTATTTTATTTATTTTTTTAAGTTTCGTTATTATTGTACAAATTTGAACATTGGAAGGTGATTTTCATTTTATGAATATTCTAGACATTATTCGCAAGGTGTTGCTCAAAATTACTGTAATTATTAATTTGATCCATAAGATGTCGGATCATTTTTTTAATTAAATTAATTTTTTGGGCATTTTGATAGTATTTTAACTTATTAAATCATTATAATTATTAATTTCATCTGTAAGATTTCGGATCAAATTTTTAATTATTTTAAACTTTCTCATATGTTGTGATATTTAGGGTTAAAATAATCGTTAATTTAACTCGTGAGATAACAGATTATTTTTTCGATTATTTTAATCATTTTATTTGATGAATATCTTGATTAGTTTAGATATAATGTTTATCTGATAATTATTTGTCTCAAAAAACACTAAAAAAATAAAATCAAAAATCAAAAAATCAAATTTTGCATCGAGTGTGTCTTTGGTTTAGTTAATTAGGATTGCATTTTCTAGGATTGCACTTTTAGATAATTTTTGGAATAGATTAGGATTGAATTTTTTTTATATATAGATGGACTCTTAAATAATGTTTGTACATTCTGATAATCTCATTTTTCTTAAAAAAAATAGTTTTCTAAGATAAGATATGATTTAAGTCAATTAATCCCTAAAATAAATTAGAAAATTATTCATTTTAGATGGTTTAATTAAGTTTCCTTTTTATTACGATTTTTAATAAAAAATAAAAATAAAAATATTAGGTGCATGTCAATTAGTTTGCATGTTAGGTTCATTTAATTAGAAATAGCTTGTTAGTAAAATTAGGTAATGTAGTTAAAGTGCATGTTTTAATTTCGAGATAAAAAAAAACCCAAAAAAATTATTTTCTTTGTGTGTTTATTTCTTTTAATGCAATTTGTTTGATTCATTGAGTGTTTAATAATGATTGAGCACCCATATGATCACCCTATTGTATGATAATAATTTAAGTTAAATTTAATATAAACTGCCTGCAAAGACATTTTTGAAAAAATAAAAAGAAATGGTACCAAAAGGGCATTAGAGAAGTTTAGTATAACCAAGTCCCCATACCCAAAGCCTCTAGTTCGTAGGGGTAAATTAATTCTCTCATTATTTTACTTAGGTGTCTGATCGACCTATCAAAAACTTATTAGTGACGATTCCTAGCATGCTAAAAACTTGAACCTAAGTCGCGAATTGGTATGAGCTTGGGAGAGCCCAAGTTAAGTCTAGACTTAGCAGTCCATTAGCCTAAACCCTAGAGCTGTCGCGACCTAAATTTCGGGTGCGTCACCTAGGGTTTAGGTTAATGGATTGCTAAGCCTAGACTTAGCTCGGGCTCTTCCAAGCCTATACCAATTTGTGACTTAGGTTCAAGTTTTTAGCATACAAATGAATTTTATCTAGGAGTCGTCACTAATTAGTTTTTGATAGGTCGATTCGACACCTAACTAAAATAATGAGAGAATTATTTTACTCATACAAACCAAAGACTTTGGCTACGAAGATTTGGTTATACTAGACTAGCCTTAATGTCATTTCAATACCATTTCTTTTTATTTTTTCAAAAATGTCTTTGCAGGCAGTTTGGTTTAACTTTAAACTAAATTATTATCATGCAAGAGAGTGATCACATGGGTACTCAATCATTATTAAACACTCAATAAATCAAACAAATTGCATCAAAAGAAATAAACACACAAAGCAAACAATTTTTTTTTTGGTTTCTTTTATCTCAAAATTAAAACATGCACTTTAACTACATGACCTAATTTTACTAACAAACTATTTTTAATTAAATGAACCTACATGCAAACTAATTCGCACGCACATAATATTTTTGTTTTTTTTTATTAAAAGTCGTAATAAAAAGGAAACCTAATTAAACCATTTAAAATGAATAATTTTCTAATTTATTTTAGGGATTAATTTGACTTAAATCCTATCTTATCTTAGAAAACTATTTTTTTAAAAAAATGAGATTATCGAATGTGCAAACATTATTTAAGAATCTATCTATATAAAAAAAATAAATTCAATCATAATCTATTCCAAAAATTGTCTAAAAGTACAATCCTAAAAATGCAATCTTAATTTACTAAACCTAAGCACACTCGATGCAAGATTTGATTTTTTGATTTTTGATTTTTACTTTTTTAGTGTTTTTTGAGACAAGCAATTATTAGATAAACAAATTTGTTCAAAAAATTAAAATAATCGATAAACATTATATCTAAACTAATTAAGATATTCATTAAATAAATGATTAAAATAATCCGTTATCTCACGAGTTAAATTAACGATTATTTTAATGTAATTAAAAAAATGATCAAACATCTTACGAATCAAATAAATAATTACAGTAATTTTGAGCAACACTCGATAGATAATGTCTAGAATATTCATAAAATGAAAATCACCTTCCAATGTTTATATTTGTACAATAATAACGAAACTTAAAAAAATAAAAATAAAATAACATAAAATAAAAATAAAAATAAAGTACCTAAGGGGAAGGGCAGCAGCGGCGCCGGTTGCTGCAGCTTGCAGCGTCAGCGAAGGGCGGAGCACGGCGGAGGGCAGGGGCGGTGGCGCGGCGTCGGCGGAGGCAGGAGCGCGGTCGTCGGACGCCGGGCGGAGCAGGGCAGTGGACGCGCGGCGACGGCAGGTGGCGCGGCGTCAGGTGTTGGTGCAGCGACCAGCAAGGGGAACAGAGAACAGAAGCAGCGACGGCGGGTTGGTTGCTGCGGGCGGAGGCAGCGGCGCTGGGCGGTGTGCCCGAACGACAACGGCGGTGGCCGGCGCGGGTGCCGGCGTTGGGCGGACGGCGGCGTCTGGAACTCGAGGACGGTGGCGCGGGCGCTCGATCGTTGGGCGCGATCAGCAGCAGTGGCGCCGGTGACAGGTGAGGAGAGGCGGTGGCGTCGGTCTCCGGGCGGAAGGGACAGGCGGAGGCTCGGCAGTGACTGACGGAGGAGAGCTCAGGCTGCAGCAGCGGCGACGGAGGCGGGTCTAGCTGGGCTACTGGGCGTCGGAGCAGAGGCGGAGGCGCGCGGTGACTCGGCGACCGGTTCTGGCGTCGCGGGAGGGTGCTCGTGCGGAGGTGCCGCTGCGGCGGCAGTCCGGCAGAGGGAAGCGGCGAACCAGCAGCGGCGGTGGTGGCGCGGTGCTCGCGGACGAGCGGCGACGCCGCGAGCGGCTACGGGGCGGAGGGCAACGAAGAAGATGAACAGTGCTATTTTTTCCTCTCTGCTGGCCTCACGTCTCGCTCACGCCTGCTGTTCCTCCTGCTCTTTGTCCCTTCTGCTGACTTTGCTTTTCCTCAAAAGAGTTTTTCTTTTCTTTTTGTGTGTTATTCTTCCTTGACCCCAAAAGAAATGAAGAAAATGCCCCAAAAACCCTAAAAAAAACCGAAGAAAGAAACCTCTCTCTTTTGTCTTGAATTTTTTTACCGAGAAACCGAGAGAAAAGCCCCCCTCACGCTTTTTGCTCTGAAATTTTTTTTTTCTCCCCCATTGCGGTACGCACACAACACCTTATATAGGAGAGGGAATTAGATCTTGGTGGAATGTTTAATTTCCAATTTTGATTGTGCATAATCTTCTGAATATATCGTCAATATATATGCATCCCGCGCAATATTCTCTTTTGCATTTTTCAAATATTCCACCTAAAACCTTCCTTTCTGCCCAAAAATATGTCTATCGATGTATATTAGCTGAATATGTGAAAAATCTCATATGAATATTTGAAAAATCTCACGTTGTATCAACGCTCACCGTCAGTCCAATGCAAAAATGGAATAAAATAAAATAGATGCTCTTAAAACTATATGTTGCAATTTTAATTCTTTTCTTTTGTAAAATTTAACTTATTTTTTATGCAAAATTTAGATGTTAACAGCTATATCTTAGTTAATGAATGGTGATGGCTTCCGAATTGCTTTTGTCAGGGCCTTGTAGGCCTTGTCAATAGGGGTGAGCGGTTCCAGGTTCCGGTTCGGTTCCGTCCGGAACCTGGAACCTACCCTCGGGACAAGTGTTCCTCATTTTTTGGAACCCTGGAACCTACCCGTCAAAACGAAACACGGAACCTACCCCGTCACAGTTCCGGGGTCGGTTCCAGGTTCCAACAGTTCTTTTTTTCTTTTTTCTTTTTTGATTATTTTCATATTTGAACTATGACGTACGTGAAAAAAAAAAATTACAAAAAAAAAAAAAAATATAACGTACGCGCATAAAGGCTCCTAAATTCTTTGACAACATAGTTCAAAAATTCAATGTACATAAGAGGAGTCTGCATTAAGATTACAACAAACAAAGTTGCTCATCAATCAACTTCTGCACAATTAAAGCAGCACAAAGCCAACAAAAAACCTTGCTTGACTTCTCAACCGTTGGACCCATTGCAGATGCGACACCACCAACTCTATTTATCGACGATAATCTCCGCATTAAGGCCAACCATATCTGAAAAAAAGAGGAAGAGATTAAATAAAATATTCACTTCTCAAATATACAAAAAGAATTACAATATATAAAAATATAAACATTACATACCCAACTCAAATTGTTCTGCATTCGCAATACACTCTTCAACATCAAGCGGTACACGAACGGCTTTCAACCAATCTTGAGTGCAAATCAAAGCTTCCACTACTTTTGGAGTTAAAGAACTCCGAAAGCCATCAAGCACACGACCCGATGTACTAAAAGTTGATTCGAAGCAACGGTAGTTACAGGAATTGACAAAATATCTCGAGCCATCAAGGAAAGGATCTTATATTTTGAGCTATTAGTCTTCCACCAAATCAAAATGTCAAGACCAAGATCCTTTTCATTTTTTTCTTGAAGATACTCATCAAGCTCAGACTTGTTGTCATCACGCCCTTGTTCATTCGAGTATAAAAACATTTTCTTCCAATCTTGGGCGTTATGCTTATCTATTCCTCCACTAATACCACCCGTATCGGTATTGGAATTGGAACTACCACTACTTGCACCCAAATTATGGCCACCGAGATCTTGATCACTTGAAATAAGAGAATATTGCTCATAAAATTCATACAAACGCTCCAATGTATCCTTCATCTTGTAATGCATCTCTTTAATTTTCGATTCATCATCATAAATTTTTCCATACAAGAAACTCACATAATTTAACTTGGCTCTAGGATCTAACACAACCGCAATCAACACCATCATATTCACTTTATCCAAGCCTCCATAATATTTGTCAAATTTTTCTTTCATTTTCACACCCATATCTTGAAGCTTAGGATCCGAAGCATTGATCGCATCTTTCAAATTTCTATACAAAAGAGCTATCCCTTCAAAATAATCATTTGAAGTAACATATGAAGTCCCGAGACATCCGATTGGTGGCCTTATAGAATACTTTGAGAAAATCCGAAAGAATAATAGCATTGTCCCAATCATCTTCACTAGGAGTTTCATGATTAAGCTCACTTACAAAAGATGGATCGTGATCTTCCATCCTTTCGAAAGCTTTTCTGAACTTTATGGCGGTGTCTAACATGAGGTAAGTGGAGTTCCATCTAGTGGCGACGTCAAGAACCACCGAACCCTTATAAGTGATATTTTCTTTCTTAATGCAAGATTGAAATCCTTGGGCTCTTGTGGGAGAACTCCTTACATACCTAACCACATTTCGGATACGTGCAATGGAGTCACATACCATAGTCAAGCCATCTCTCACAATCAAATTTAATATATGAGCTGCACACCTCATGTGCAAAACACTACCATCTAATATCAACGACTTTTGTTTCGAAAGTTTTTCCCTCAAATAGCCAACTGCAACATCATTCGAGCTAGCATTATCCACGGTAATTGTGGACACCTTTTTTTCTATTCCCCACTCCTCAATGCATTCCTCCACCATTTTCCCAATCTCCCTACCCCCGTGACTATGCATCACCACAAAGTTGATGATTCTTTTATGCAACTTCCAATTTTCATCAATAAAATGTGCAGTGAGACACAAATAATTCAGATTTTGATTGGAAGTCCATGTATCCGTCGTGAGTGCGATCTTAGAATTAATCTTTCCAAAATAATTCTTCAAAGAACTTTTTTCACATAAAAACAACTTCATGCAATCTTTTGCCACCGTGAAACGTGATACATGTTTGAAGAGAGGTTGTAACTCAAGTAACATATTCACGAAATCGAACACGCTCAACCAAGGAAAAAGGTTGCTCATCAAGGATGATGAATCGAGCAAGCATGAGCCTACAACGTTCTTGATTAAATGCCCATGTCGATAAGACGCTACTAGTACTAGAATCTCCTCCTGCCTTGCCAGCCATGTTGACATTACGTGGTACAAAGAATTTCTGCCTCTTATCTAGATTACGGGAAACCTCTTGCATGTGGTCAAGTGCTTCCTCATTGCGAAGTACCGTTAGCAACACGATACTTAAGCATTGACCCACAATGAATACACTTCACTTGATATATTTTTCCATCCTTATCACTAATTTTGGAATAATGATTCCAGCATTCGGATGTGTATTTCTTATCATGGGGAGGATGAAAATCGGGTACCTTATTTGTGGCACTCGAGGTAGGGGGTGCCTCTTCTTCAATTTCATCGCCGGAAAACTCCGTTCCGTAATCGGAGTGATCTCCTCACATCCCTCCACCTCCATTGATGTGTTATCTTGATACATTAACTCGTACTACACAACAATAATAGAATATTAATTTAGGCGCACATTTTGACCACTCATAAACAATAATAGCATGCACCTTGTCGGCACAAGTGGTAGACATGATAAACAAATCAAACTAAGAGCCAAGTAAAGTAAATGCAACCGCCAATACTCCATAGGTCCAAAGCATCAACAGTTGTCTTTGGTATTGAACTTTCATATTGCGGTGCTAATAGGAAAGCACACTCTAGACCTTATTCACTCCAATCGGGCTCACTCATGAAAGATTAAGAAAGTGCCGAGCAATAACCAAAATGTTTCTAGAAAAGGTCACACCACCAAGAGAACATGCAATATGGAATGCGTAGCATAGAGCAAATGAAATCTACCGCGTAACATATGACATCATGAGAACCAAAATAAAACTTGAATTGCTATAGAGATATGAGTTAGGTGACATCCTAAGTATACTTAGACCGTTTACAAAATTTGATTTGCTTAAGTGATGCAATAGATAGTTTTTTTGCATAGGCTCATAAGCTTGTTTAAGTACACATTTGTAGTTTGCAACATTATAGATGTGCCAATATCGTACAGCAATCTTAATGTGTCTATGTTCAAAAAGAAAAAACATTGCTAGAAAAAAAAAAAAAAAGAAGCTAATCGACACACTCGATCCAGCACACGCACGAGCACACATCCAAAGCGTCTAGAGAATCAGCAAAATGAGACGTTCCAAATCGTGGGGTCTCGATGGGTTCGGCACCACAGGATGGACCAAGACCTGACGAGCAACGAGGACTCAGTTTCGTGCAAATTATGCCTAAACGAGACTCGGAACCGCTTCAAACAATAAACTCCCGTCGAAAGAAGAAGGTGGGGGGAGAAGGCGGACTCGGTTTGTGTTCATACGCGACTTCGTATGAACACAAACCGCGAGCTCCGACAATCGCGCCGGATTCCGCACGGAAAATCCGCGACGCGACGGAGAAGGCGGTGCGCGGGATCGGAGATCGAGAAGGAGAGATTATGAACCCGACCGGGGTGGGGAGCGGCTCGTCGGGGAGCGCAGCGAAACCCTAGAGCGTTGCTGCTGCCGCTGCGGATTCGGCACGCGAAGCGAGGAGGAGGAGCAGCGGCGGTGGGTCGCGAGCAGTGGCGGTGGGTCGGCGAGTAGCGGCGGTGGGTCGCGAGCAGCGGCGGTGGGTCCGCGAGCAGCGGCGGGGACAGCACAATCGGCGTCGTCCGGGCTTCTAGCGCAAGCAGCGGCGGTGGCCTTGAGGGTGAGCGGCGTCCGGCGACGGTGGCCTTGAGGGTGAGCGGCGTCCGGCGATTTCGTGCGTCTGAAAGTGAAACGGAGGACTGGAGAGCAGAGAGACACCGAGCGGGGAGGGGTTCCTTTTGGAACCCTAACCGGTTCCGAAACCGGTTCCGCGACGGTTCCGGTTCCGGTTCCGGAAAAATGGAACAGGAACCGCCGGTTCGATTCTCCGCCTCCCGGTTCTACCCGGGAACCGCGCTCACCCCTACTTGTCAAACCCAAAAATAACAAAAGCCTACAGCGTAACCATGTCGAACCGGGTTCGAAGGAAACACGCTACTGAACCGGGTCTTATCCGTTAGCAAAAACACGTTCTGATAGCGAAGCATCGGCACTCCATCTTCAACTCGCTCGTCCATGGCGTCGCTTCTCTCTCTCTCTTCGGCTCCCTTAACGAGGCTCGCCGTCGTCTCCAATCATCCCTCTTCCTCGTTCAAGGTACTCTCTTTCTCTCGGGCGCGATGACCCTTCTCGCCGTCGGCAGCAAATTCTCAATCTTTCGCCTCGCAGGGCGGCTCCGGCAGCTTGAGAGCGAGACCGTGTTTGTTCCCTCCCCCGAAGCTGACTCAGCTGAAGAGCAGACAGCGGCAGAAGCCCACGCTTGTCGTCAGCGGCAAGGCGTCTTCGTCGCCGGCCGTCGAGCAGCCGTCGTCGTCCTCCCCCGCCCGTTTCAGGCTGGACAACCTGGGACCCCAGCCCGGGTCGAGGAAGAAGGCCAAGAGAAAGGGTAGGGGTCATTCGGCGGGCCAAGGGGGGAGCTGTGGGTTCGGGATGAGGGGCCAGAAGTCCCGGTCTGGACCGGGCGTCATGAGGGGCTTCGAGGGTGGTCAAATGCCGCTCTACCGGCGTATTCCTAAATTGCGTGGCATTGCGGGAGGTAATGAATTGTGTCTGTTTCGTGTTGCTTTGTCGGGTTGCGGTTAAGATGTCTTGGTGTGTTTGTTTGATTTTGGGATGAAATGAGGTTTCTTGTGGGATGGGCATTTGTTGAGGTTTGTGGATATGACGTTTTTGTTGGGTGGTGGATGCTATGATCAAGGATCGTGCAAAGACTGGGGATCTTGAGTGTCTGGAAGTTGTTTGAAGAAATGTTTCTCCGAGGAAGGAACAAGCAGAGTCGGGGGGTTTAATCTTTGGATGCGGATTCAAAAAATTTGTCGCTTAATGGTGTGAAATTGTTAAAAAAGTACTTGTCTTAAGCATTATCTCTTAAGAATTGTTCTTTCTTTAGCTTGAAAAGCTTGCTTGTTCTTAAAAAAAGGAAAAGGCTCTTTTCATGTATACATACTTAGAAAGCGATAACTGTTTTCATGTCCATGCCTCTCAGTCATGCAATTATTAGCAGTTATATCAGAAACTAATTACTTGGGTGATGGAGATCACTAGGATTTTCAGTTTTGCACCTGCAGTTTAGGCTTCGCCATCCATAAATTCCAAGTCACAGTCATTTCTAGCTGAAGCTGGTTGAGCTGACTAGTTTACTGTGATATTGAACGTTTCAACACTCCCCAAGCTAGTGTATAGTTTCTCTATGTACTGACTTCATGGTAAAGCAAATACAAAGCTGCAAGCGGCAAAAAATATATATCTATTGCAACAAGGACAAGTCACTGGTGATTTTAATCTGTCACATTAAGGTTTGTGATCAAGTTGCATTTTAATCAGCAATCAGACATGGAACATTGGGATGACTTCACACAACTTTTTAAAAAAAGTTTTCCAATCCTTTTTTCCTGGATATTGCAGTCTAGCCAATGTAGTTCATCATGTTTGATCGCACTCATTCAGAAGTTCTCAATTGATGGCTTGGCCTAGTCATTGGTTTATATTGTCCCTGTTTCTAACCAAGTATCTGAATTTTATTTCAACTGTACTTGGTAGTAACCAAAAGCAAAATATGATGCCACCCTATGTGCTGTGCATATAATTTTGGGATGAATTTGCTTAAATAGCATGTTGGTTAAATTTCTGATGGAAGCAAGGATTTGGCAAGGCATGCTAAATTCTTGAGAAGTTGGATAAAATGTTTCTCCAACAGGTCTTCTTGATAGTGTTTTATGCTCGCATGTTATATAGTTAGCATCGTTTATGAACAAGTATCTATCCTTTTAAGTATATCTTGAGAATGTTCGATGAAACTTGTTTCCACCCTTACGGGTACATTGTTCACTTCTTCTTTTTTTCCTTAAATCCAAATCATGTGTTTTCTGTAATGAGTCCTTTTATGTATCACTAATCTGATTCGTGGGTGCCCTATCATTGTCGAGGAGTCATACCTCCTTATTCTCTTTCGTCTTGCGCCACTAGTATTACATGGAGAGGCCTAATAGATATAGTTAAGTCCCAGTCATCCAGAGCTAGGGCAATCCAGAATATAAGACTTCTCACCAGAATTAACTTATTCATACAAGATGCCATTATATCTATATTAACTGTGAAGGATCGTTGATTGTCGGACATCATTTGGGAGAATCCTTGATATGCAATAACTCCAGCTTTAAGGATGGCCTGAACTAATGACCAATAAACAAAAGATGGTGGCAAATGTCAAGGGGCCAGCAGTCATATCCTTGACGAAATTCTTAGTTTACCTACAAATTGGAATGGGTGGTGTACATATAGATATAGGCACGTGGTGGTATCACTTCTCTTGTTTAGCTGTTCAGCCTTATGTTTGTTGCTTCAGTTGAAAATTCTAGCGGCACAGGTTTGTAGTAGAGAAAATATCTGCTTTGTGTGGGCAAAAATGTCTCTTATGTTCCATGTGCCTACTTATACTTTATACAATGTAATTGCTGAGACCTTTTGTTTCATTGTTTTACTGGTAAGGCATGCATGCGGGATTACCTAAGTATGTTCCTGTCAATCTAAAGGACATCGAAGCGGCTGGATTTCAAGAAGGGGATGAGGTGTCTCTAGAGACTTTAAAGAGTAAGGGTCTGATTAACCCATCTGGAAGAGAAAGGAAACTCCCTCTGAAGGTATGAGTATGGTTGGGTATGGCCAAAGTGTTGCCACAGGAACATAGAGGCTGTCCCTGCTCTTCTTTGGCGCATTGCCTTTTTCTCTTTCCCCTTTTGAGCAGCACTTCTACACATAGTGGAGGCTTTTTAAGGGTCATCTGTAGTACTTAGGCCTCAAAATTTTGTCAATGATATCTCCTTCTTATAAGGTTCATTCAGAAGCACATGCTTGCTCCCTATATCTGCTTAATGGAACTTGTATTCCCCGTTTTTCCATCATAAGCATAAGTGGACTTATCATTGTCTTCAGTGCTTGCGAGTTGAATCAATCTAATATTCCCTTCTCTAATCATTAGATACGCGTATCCCATAATGCTTGTGTTTTTCTGGCTTTGTAGAAGAATGGTAAGAAAATATTTTATTTCTTGATTTTGAAGGCAGCAACAAGTAGAGCTTGTCTTGTGAGTTTTCTTGAACTGTTGTGAACTGTTCGGTTGTTACCATGAATGCAGATTTTAGGAAACGGGGAACTAAGTGTCAAGTTAAATGTAAAGGCCCGTGCCTTTTCAGCAGCAGCGAAAGAGAAGCTCGAAGCTGCTGGCTGTTCCCTCACTGTCTTGCCTGGGCGAAAGAAATGGGTTAAGCCTTCTGTTGCCAAGAACTTGGCACGTGCCGAAGAGTACTTTGCCAGGAAAAGGGCTGCATCTGCTGCTGCATCGGAATCCTCTACGTGAGCTATTTCAAACTTTCAAGGTGTTCCCTTTTTGGCGCCTCTCTCTCCTGTGTCTAGTTGCCCTTCTAGCTCTCATGTTGAAGTTGCATCTCTTACTGTATCCCTGATTCATTACCATTAGTTTAGTTAAGCACTAGAAAGGTGCGAATCAAGCTTTGTCTCCAGTAGATTCATTCGAAATTTACTATAAAACTCTAGCAAGTCTAAATGCAGTCTGAATGCAGATGTTTGCTGATTCTTTCTGTAGTTGATGATGCCTGATGAAACTCCCAGCTCCTTTCCTCTGTTTAGTTCCGTGTACATCGAGAACGTGACCCTAGATCCGGGACTCTACCTTCTTGGATCATTCTTGCTCTGGAAATAACTTGGAGAGAGGGAGATCTATCGCAAATATGCAGGTGCTAGACTTGGAAAAATGACTAGTACTTGCAAGTGCATCGAGTGGTATACATGCAAGGCCGGCCTCGTGACAGTACCAAATGTCTATTGTCGAATCATCTTCATTGGCATCAAACCGACCAGGTTCCGGACCACATGCATCGTTTTTATGCCCCCCTCGTGATGGGAGTTCAATCTCACGTTCCAATCACCTTTCGACACTTGAAATATATTACCTCTCTTTGACTCATTTCATCGGTCGCCATCATGTGGTGCAATTGATGAGCAAAACTATCTTTCATCTTAAGCATCGTCCGTCCAAATCGATAGTCTCATGCTAAATGATAAGAGGATTCTGCTCGGTTCTAGACAGCAAGTGAGCGTCAATCCTAGAGACAATGGCCATACATACAACGCGACGGCTCTCGACTTCCCAAGCTCTTCGAGGGGGTCCAGTGAGTCGCATGTCATTACGATCGTTCGATCAATTGCGATCGATGCGGTCCACGTTCGAACCGGATCCGAAAAACTCTCTTTCGGGAGTATTATCCGAACCGGGACTGGGGCAACAACGACAGGAGAATGGGATCGTGGGGACAATCACAAACGGGACCAGATTTGACAAAGAACTGCTGCCGGATCTTCCCCACTCTTTTTTAAAAAAAATACCCAGATCCCCTTTCTTTCCTCCTTTTTCTCTGTTTTTTTTTTCCCATTTTCCTATTCCTTAAAATAGTTTTTTATAAAAAAAAATGAGAAAAAGCATATTTTCTTTTTAATTTAGGTGGGGTGCCACGTGTCGAGCAAGTTGAGGGGGAGAGAGGAGACGACGTACCACGATTCCCCAGAACGGGACTGACTGACTGACTGACAGCGGAAGACGTGGCTTCACTGTTCCCCGGGGGCTCCTCCTCCGGCCCACGTGATGATTCAATGTCGCCCACAATTAATATGACTTATTATTTTTAAATCGCGGATAAATAAAATAGAATAAATAAATAAAATTCGGAAAAAAATAGAAAAGAAAAATAATAAGAGAAGATCGAATGTGATGGCTGAAAAAGTAATGGAGATAATAAAGCTAGAGAAGGAGAAAAAGAAATGGATGGCTGAAAATATCGGAGAGGCGAGGCATCCTAGTCACCTCCACCGTCACGCATCTTATCACGTTCTCTCTCTTTCATTTATTTATTTTTTTTCAATTTTCTCCTTCGAGTTTTCTTTCCTTTACATTTAAGCAAAAATCACGTCCCGCATTAATGTCAACCTTTTGCGAATTTCGCGATTGCGTTGGTGCTTTCCCATGCGGCGGGGAGAGATATGACCGTTCGATATCTTCGCGATATTGGCCATGAATATCTTTGAGAATGTATTATTTTATTGCGATGTGCTGGAAATAGATATGCTCGAGAGACAAAAAGGGAAAAAGAAGAAAGAAGATGTTCCGTCTAGACAATTTTGGTCAATTTCCCGTTCGGCTGGAATTTGAAGTTTCCCTAAATTTGGTTATCTATGGTCGTCCGGATGACATGTCAAAGACCAGATCGTGCACATGGACCGTCCATGTGGCTAGCCAGGTAGTCCGAAGGTCGGTTATGCAGATGACTACAAACTCGATTCCCAAGTCTATCCTCGATTTCATGAAATCCTGGTTAGTGTTCAAAAGACAATCCCGAGCTTAGGTATATTGTCGATCTTAAATTCCGCACTCGTGCCTAGCGACATTATAGTGTCAGGCTCTCCCGATGAGTTGTCGATACTTCATCAACATCTTAAATTGACTATTCTATTGACGGGTTATGTATATTCGACCCCATTCAAATTATTTTTTGAGCAAAGAAAAAGTTACGGTTATGACTTATCATTATTGTAGATTATATCTAGATATAACGTTGAATCAATGTTTTTCTTCATTTTTTTTATCATCGAGGACTTTGTATTATTGGATGCCAACTATCGATTTATTCACATGTAAACTTAACTAAAACACAAGTGCATGCACAAAAATCAAATATAAACACTAGTCTTACCCTCCCTTCATTGCTCATGCACTTGTAATGATTGCCATCTCGTGCCAGCCCTATGATTGTGACGACATAGCCATATACCCATCATTTTCACTAGCTTTTAGGACCAATACCATACGTTTTTAAGTTGTTAACTGAAAACATTATTTCATATTTAATCACTTTAACACTCTCATTTATGTGTGGGCACAAGCTTTCTCTTATTCGGATATCATGTAAGATTGAGTAAGATTACTGTTAATTATTCAATAAGCTTAGATCGTTAAATAAAAGTATGATTTAATATTTAATTATTTTAATGGTGTCGTGAGGAGAAAAAGAAAGAGATTTTCAATGGATTGATCGTGAATGATGCCTGCTTGAGTGTACAATTTGGAGAAAAAGAAGAAGTGTGCAGTTTGTAAAGTAACCCCTAGATGATATTGCCTGAATTTCCTCTAACAACAAATAAAGGAAAACACACCACTTCATCATTACTACCAACCACTTTCAGTACATCAGCTGGGAATCTTGTCTTGCCAGATATCTAGACTTTAACCTTCCGTTTGAAGAGAAACAAGGCGACCTTGCTGTCTTTATGTTCACCTCCACTTTCTTCACTTTCATTTTCTTTTACCTTTACTTTCCCTGCCCATTTAGAAACCATTCCAAGCATGGCCCAAGTCTAGTCAATCGACAATCAGGATAGAAAATCAATGGAGCTTGTTTCGACCTTTGTAGCAATACTCAACTCAACATGCATGGCGAAACTCTCACTTATCAATTACATAAGGACAAGTTTATCGCGTCAGGATGTGTCATCGCTTTAAATCACAATAGTTTAGACCGCATTTCCTTCCATAGTTTGACTCACTATCAATGTCCTTTTTCCATTAAGATGATTGTTTTATACGCGTGCAAATTCCTTTTAAGAGGGTATGGGTATAGGTAATCAATGGAAAAGCCGAGCTGGATTAGAGCTTCCTATCGTGCTTAATATGTTAATCAGACCCGTTGTCAACTAGAAATATGTATCATTTTAAAGTTGGTAGGCCTAGCTTGGATTTACTTGGGGGATATCGAGTCTTATAACTAATTGTTGTTGCCAAAACTATGCAGATTTGTGCTTCGAACGCCCGAGGAGATTGGGGGCTTTGGTAGCTAGGACCATGATTAAGTCTATTTCGATGCCACGAGCAATTCCATGATAAGATATTGGTTTTAATTTTTACTTGAGCCCTATGGCCACACTTTATTAGTACACAACTTGACATCAATTCCAATCGCCAATCCCTTGGTAAAGTAATCAACCATTCAACAATTTAAAAGCACGTGGCATAAATTTATTCATAGGTAAACGTAATTAATGGAGGAGCCTCAGCAGCCATGCTTAGTATTTAACCTCAAAATCGTTATCCAATCATGCTACTGACTTAAAGAAATGTATATAAAATCGATAGAGCTTAGGTAGGTTCAAGTAAACCAAAGATGGTTAATAGGGTCAAAGAAAAGATTAACTGGACCAAACTCTTCCATATGATCATTTAAGTCTGGGTTTGCTCATTGAATCACTTGCTCCAATTATAAAATCTATTCATGAGCGAGAAAGTGACATGCTCATCTTATTTAAATGCATCGGTCATGCGTTATAAGTCAATTCGATGTAGACATCGAAATATATTTACTGGGAAGTAAACGAGCAAATATTATGCTAATGTTTTCTTAATTTGGAACAGACGGGTCAATCAAATCAGAAACCCCGCTATGATCTGATCTGATCATGTACCCTCGAGTTACAAGCCAACCGAGCCAGGGCGCTTAGGTCGGATGGGGACCGGGTTTAACGAAAACACCGAACTGATTCGGATCCGGATCAGGATCAAGACCCAGCGCCCCGGTTTCAAACCGCCCCCGCGCGCGGGGTTGAAACGGAGGATTTTAACCATTTTTACTCATCATGGATCCGTTCTCTCTTTTTCCCTCATTCCTTTCTACCCCCCCTTCTTTTACTTTTTTCGGGGCACAAAGTCCAAACGGTTCCCCCAATCCGGCTTTGCCAGAACGCACTTCCAATTTCAAACCTAAAACCTAACCCCCATTTTTGAAAACGCGAACTCTCCTCCTAGCGGGGGCCGCTCCGGCGGGCCCCACCGGGGCCACGAGATATTTTCTCTGTCTAACGATTCTTTCGGTCCCTGTCCTAACGGAAGTTAAAATAATGATTTCCGAGAGATGGGGTGGGTGCTAAAATCGATGGGATTTCTCGCGGGAGGCAGGCACCGCCTGCGTGAAACGAGAAAATATTGGGTGGTCCGGGACTGCCACGTCAGCGTGGTCCCGGACCACTCACGCGGTGCCATGTGTGCGGGGAGGGGGACAAAGGACAGGAACCGGGCCCACCTCTCTGACGCTCTCTCTCCTCTTTCTCTCTTTTATCCCTCTCCCCTCACACGTGGCACCGCGTGAGTGGTCCGGGACCACGCTGACGTGGCGGTCCCGGACCACCCAATATCTTCTCGCGTGAAACGATCGATCAAAAGGAGGGAGACCAAGAAAAAGAGAAAAATGGGAAAAATCTCGTCTTCTGACATTAACCTCGGTTAGGTTCGGAGGAGGAGGAGACGATGGATGAAAGAAAAATTAAAAATGCGATTTTTCTTCCTTCATTTAGTTGCGGAGAGAGAGAGAGAGACAGAGACGTTGCAGCCTTGCATTTGCAGGCCTTTGCCTTCTCTCTCTCTCTCCTCTGTCATCGCTGTTGCCCAATAACACGAGAACGCTTTTGCTTCTCTCTCCCCCCCCCAACCTTTTTCTCTCTCTCTGTTTTTCTTTTCCGCAGCAGATTCTCTTCCCCCATTGCTCCTCCTCCTCCTCCCTCCGCGTCTATAAGTTGAACTGTACCTCTCCTACATGACCCTTCTTTGTACCTCTCGCCTAACCTCGTCCCCTGTTGCTTGTCAATACTCCTTCCCCTCCCTTCTTTTCCCTTTTTTTTCTTCCTCCTAAAAAGATTAGTCCTCCTTTGGGAGGGGCCCTTGTACAGTTTTTAGCTCAGGTATCCCTCTCTCTCTCTCTCTCTCGTGGGTTTGTGTTCGAAAGGAAGGAGCTTTGGCCTCTCGGGTGTTCGGGGCTTTGACGGGGTCGTCTCGCGCGTTTCTTCGTGGTAATTAGTGCGTTTTTTTATTCTTCAATTTGCAGATCTTGATGACCATGTGGGTTTCCGTTTTAATCCGAGCTGAGATTTGGGGGATCTGCAAAGCTTCCTTAATTTCTTCGCCTGCCTGAAATTCGTCTTTTCAAAGCAAGCAAGTTTTTTCCTTTTTTCTTTTTTAAAAATTTGTTTTAGGTCCGTTTCCGGACCCTATGTTGCTAGATCCATGTTGGCAGAGCACAAATCCTGCAGATTCGCTCTCGCCCCAATCTGGTCGTGACCTTCCCTCCATGGAATCGGGCTAATTTCGCCGGTTCTGTCGTTTTCTTGGAGAATTTCTTGGGGAAAAATTCGAGCCTGTCGATTAATCCGACGTTTGTGGTTGTTATTTTTTTCGTTTGTCTTTTCTGGGTCGGAGTCAAGATGCTATCTTGAGTTCTTTGTTGCGAAATCGAGTAATTAATTGGACATAATTCACTGGCCAGATCTTCATCTTGAAACTGCTCGGCATCTATAGGACGCCGTCCAAATTAACTGATGTAATTTACAGAGGTCCTGTTTTGTCTTGCCCCTTCCCCATCAACGGTTCTTGCCTTAACTCCGATCTGTTTCTGTGGACAGGAACTTGTATACATAAATATCAACTCGGAAAGAGCGTATATTTATCTTTCAAGAACAGCGAAAAATGAATCCCTGTTCGATCCAGCAAAGTTCGTTCGTGTCCCGCGAAGAAATGAGGAGAGAGGCGGTGGTTTGTCCGAAGCCTCGCCGTCTTAATTTGTTCAGCGCCCCCATCCAGGAGCACCACCCAATCAGGCCCTTCAGATGGCACTTGGGGTACCTCTCTCTCTCTCTCTCTCTCTCGCTCTACGTTTGCTTGAGTTCTTATGTAAGTGGTCGATGTCTTTTAAGGTACTTATGGTCTGTTGCTCGCTTGATCTGCAGGAGCCAAGCTGAACTGAGCGATCTGAAAGCAGGGACTGAGGTTTTGGATATCATCCTGACCAAGGTATTCTTTTGGAACCTGCTCTTAAAGCTTATTAAGTTCATCTTTTTTTAGTGCAGTCTCGTCGCATTGAATGGATCTAAGATCTGAAACTGCGGATCTGGAAAATGAGATGCTCGTAGTGGTGTACTTGGCCTTCGGTATTTGTTATTTTAAGATGTCATGGAATACCAGCAAGATGTGCCAATTCAAGCTTTAGATCAAGTAATTAGACCGCGCATTAGGATTTTGTGAACCCAGCAACCTGCTCATTGCCTGAATAGACTCACATTAGTGCTTGGGATCTCGATTTCTAAGCTCATTTGCTTTTTGGGATGACATTGCAGGGTGGCAATGGTATGGAAGAATTTAGTGCACAGATGGCCTCGTCGCCCCCATTTTTTTGCGGGTCACCGCCGAGTAGAGTAGCTAACCCATTAATTAAAGATGATCGGTTCGGGGACGATAGCTTTGCCCCATTCTCGCCTCTGTCGCCAATCCCTACCCCTTCGGGACTGTCCTCGTCTCCATCATCGTCTTCGAGGAAAGGAGGCTGTGTTCGCGCAAGTTTTGGGAACAAACCTGCGGTGAGAGTCGAAGGGTTCGATTGCCTCAACAGGGACCGCAGGAACTGCGGGATCCCGGCGCTGGCATAGAGAGACAGCAGAGGCCCCATGAACCGAACCACACGCCGACCACTAAAGTCATCCGTTTTTTACTGCTAAACTTGATGAGCTCGGGAGATTTTTGAAATCGCGAGGGAGCACAAGGAGCATGTCCTCTTTTTTGCTAGTGTATATATATGTTAAAAAGGGTCCTATGTAAATTGAATGGGAAGTGTCTTGTAAGTAAAATGAGTTGTTGACCAAAATAATTGAGAGAGGGAGTGTCCTTTAGGTGTCTATTGGATGGAAAGTTTACTGAGAAACTTGGCTTGAGCTGAGATGGGAGATCAACCTTTTAAATTTTTCTAACCCCCTTTGTTTGTCTATCGTCTTTGGTTTATTTTGTATGTAAAGAGAGTCGAAAGAGGATGTGGGGGAGTTTTCTAGAGTCTTTTGAAAGTTTCATGGAGCCGGCTTAAAGAGGGTGAAGTTGTACAAATCAGGTCGAAGTTGAGTAATCAAAGTTAGTAATTTATGTGTAAATAGAAACCCTTTTACTTATATCTGAACTTTCTGTGGGGAGTCTCTATTTCTCTTCCCCATTGTTGTCTTCTTGTCAACTGGAGGATGGAATCTGCTTTCTTTCGAGGCTTTCGCTGCACTCTTTTTCCCCCGGCTTTTGAATGTGAATCTGGAAAAGTTACGTGATGTGATGATGTTTGCTTAGGATCCACGCACGGCATGGGGGCATCCTCTGCTCGACTGCCGAAACTTTCTAATTCTAGAGCGTGGCGCATCTTGCCGGTTGACTGATGTTTCATGTGCCCTATTTGATCGCCAGATATGGGAATCGATTGCGCGCATCCGAGGCAAAGATATGGGCAGTCCTTCCTTTTTGTTGGGTTCTTGTTTTTTTTTTTTTTTTTTTTGGACCCCGCTTTTGCTGAGGCATGGGGAAATGGTCCTCCGAATATTCTTAAATCAATTTGAAGCCTCGAGGCATGCCCCCCTCCACTTGCGTCGATTTAGTGTTGCGTTGCGCGACGAGACATTATGCTTGTCGCAGCAACGCTTTCGAAGGTGGGGGAAGTTCGGTTGTTGATGGGGTGTAATGTTTGTGTGGGGTTGGGTTTGGGTGGCGATGTCGATCGAGCAATCGATCCATTATTGCCCGCAAGACTCCATCTAACCTGTGGGACGTGCCGTCCGCTGCCCATATCTCCATAGCATTATATGGTTGGTTGGGCCAAGGACAAGATGATACAAAACGAAAGGTTGTTGACACAAAACATGAAGTGATGTGACAAAGATGACGATGATGATGATGGTGATGATGGTGAGTTGCTTTAAAGCGTTTTTCTTTTAACGATTCCATGGAGGCGGTATTTGCCCCAAAGGCATAAGGTTTTCACCCCAGGTGATAGGTTATTCCATACAAATCTGAGTGGCAAAACTGTTGCTGAGGTGCGAATTGGATCGCTGACCTTAGAATTTTGATCTCCGAATCTACGCACAAGGATCAGCAAGTTGAGGGGCGTGCAAGTTGGAGACTTTGGATTGGCCTTCCAATGCTTAAGTTAGCAAGAGCTCGACGAACTTAGAAGAGGAACCGTTAAGAACTTAGTGGGTGGGACTTAGTATCTGCAAAGTTGGTTAAATATTTACAATTGTTAGTAGGGTCCTACAACCACTGCTTCGACAATCATCGCTTTACAGGTTTGCCAAACAACACCGTCTGAGTTTTACATCTCGAGCGAAAGACATAACACATGCCAATTGTCTCCATTGCTCTCGATTTCAATAGAAGGATACCTTTTCATGCTGAAAGAAATAACGACTCCGACTTGGCAAATTCTCTCAAGAAAAGATCATCTTACAAATATGGTGAGAAAGAAATATTGCAAAAATCTGCTCGTGGGAAATTATGTTCGTTTAATTCTACTTCGTTTACTACGTCGACCTAAATGACGAGTAAAAAGCCTCGGCTACCAATAGCCTCACCCAAGAGCGGCGCATCTGTTAGAGAAGTGATACGTGCATGGAGAAGATCTGCAAGCCGCTCTAACCACATTCTGTTTACTCCCCAAGAGACCTAGCTGGTTTTCACGTACTCTTCTTCGCACAACAAATCGATTTGAGTTTTACCTTGCTAAAAAATGGACAAAACAACACAGCGGACATGCTTTTCATAGGAAGGCTGTTCAACGTACGCAAGCTCATCCTAGTCTGCACAAACAAACGGAAATGAGATTTCTCGTCTTCTGTTTTTCTGTGGACGTTGATCGGCTTTTCTAGCGGTCTTGCGCTCTGATGCAACGAGCTGCACTACGGCCTTTGGGTCGAGCGAAACGGGAAAACTACATAAAAGGAGAAGCCCAAGGCAAGAAATGAAAACGTTAGAGAGGAGGTTTACGAGGCGGCGCCTCTTTGACCGGCCAATCTGATCACGAGTACTGGCCTTTCGAGCCCCCCACCTTCGCTTCTTTAGTCCTTTGTGCCTGCGACGTTGCGGCTCCAAGCCTCTGTGAAGACAGGGTCCTGAAATTGTAGGCGAGTCATAGCAGCGCAATGCATATCGACTTGTTACATGAACAATATAAGTGAATTGGACTCGCATGCATCGAGCATACATAACATCTGCTAACCTGCTCCTTTGTATAAGGCCTGCTAATTTTTTTTTACTCATAGACGGGGCATGCTGCCGTTATCATCCACTAGTAGGAGCGGAGTGTGTTTATTGATGCTTACTTCTTTTATTGATTAAAGCCTTAGAGATAGTGAGAAGAGTATAAGTTCACTTTTTGATCCCTCCCTGTTATGCAACATGTGTGATTTGGTCTTCTAACAGTTCTTTCTTCAACCCATCTCTAGGGAGTTACATGCTGTAGCCATCGCCCACATAAAGAATTTAGCTAGATATAAATTCGAGCTATATTAATAATTGTAACCCATCACTTAAGAGGGTGATTGGACAAAATTTCCCCCATTTCTTCTTTGCAATATTTGTCATCAAACCTAGTAGTATGCGTAATTGGACGTGTAATTGGACCATTCAATCATCTTCTGCCATTTTGCTGACATGGCATAATCGGTAAGATGAAACATCACCATTTGAGGAGGATGTGGCACATTACATTAGTCCAATACAAAAAATTGATAACAGAGAGAGAGAGGGCTGCGATGCCATGGTTGAGCATGAGGCCAACGAGCCCTCAACCCCAAATTCTGGACAACTATAAAAAATGTTCTAAACATATTATACTTTTATTAATTCATTTATAAACTATTCAATTATACCAATTTAGTTGTAAATCTTTTCACATTTGCCAATTAAATTCATCCGGCCAATTTTAACCAGAAATTAGTGATGTGGATATTAGCAACCTTATATGTATTTTGAATTATTTATTTATTATTATTATTTTTGGACCAAGAGCTAGCAACCCAAGGCCCTTGTGGCCGGTAAGGGCTTGGGCAAAGGCCACGCACCCTCGTCATAGTGAGGGCCGTGATGCCCTCCCTTGATCTTGGCCTAGGTAAGGGTCTCATGGTTCTCGCTAGGCCAACAAGGGTCGGTCTACGACCTTTGCCGGCCCTCTTTCCAAAAAAAAAAAAAAAAAAAAAAAAAAAAAGAAAGGAAAGAAGAGTAAATCAAAGAAAAGAAAAAAAATGATAAAAAATTCAAAGTATTATTAAAAAATATTCATTTAAGCACTAACCATGCCACGTAGGATGACCTACGTCTATATCAATGATTTTTGGCTAAAATTAGCCGGATAGACTCGATTGATAAAAGATGAAAATATTTAGGATTAAATTAGGATAATTAAAAGATTTATGATGACTAAATTAGTACAAATACAATAAATATAACTTCTTTTTTTTTTTTTATAAAATTGATGAATATCCGTAGTATAAATCGTTTCAGACCCTTCTACCTTCAGTTGGCTTTTTCTTGAAGTGCGCACACTATAATAATTCAAGTAGTTAAATAGTTATAACAATAAAAACAGCATAATAATGAGCGCTGTAATTGCCAAGAGAAATTCAAGTCGAACATATTGTCTACATTATAAGTGATTTTATACCTCGCGTCATGTAATATAGTGTTAGAAAAAAAAATTTCCCAAAGAAAAATTGGAGTTGTTAGGAAGTTATGATGTGGAACTCATAATACGCACAACGACACAAAGGCAGGAGAAATTTATTTATAAAAAAAAAGTACTCTTAAGAAAGGTTCCAAAATTTATTTCTAGCATATTTTGTAACATATAATATGAGCCTATTCATCATTATTGTTTCCATGATTTTGATTCGAGAAAAGAGGAGATAACAACACAAGAGGTGTCGTGTGCAAACAAGACCGTTAGTTTTGACTTTTCCAATCTTCAAGGTACACTTATGTGCAACTCACCGAAATAACAAAGAGAAATGAAACTTAGAAGGAGGGTAAATGAGCCAAAGAAAATTTATTTGAAATTACAAGAGTGCTAATAACTTATACAGATTAAATAAAAGACGAGGACGGCACTAGTGTTTAATCGATTAATTTAATAGTAAAATTAACATAGAGGAACGTGATGACATGATGCATGTCATATGAGATTCGAGATGGAAACACAAACATCATCGTTACCATCTTTTCAGGTTCGATTGTCACCTTTTGTTTAAGATGACCATCTCTTATCTCGAACCCAGTTAGATTTACTCTCAATCAAATCCTAACTCAAAACTACCATTTAGACATCTCTTTCCGACCTCAGACAATAGGCAAATCTAGCCTTTACAAGATCTCTGCGTGTACTTGCCCGCTCTAAGTTTGTCTGTTCCATCTGGAAAAATGAAAAAGCAAAGGTTTGTCTTGCGAGCACTTGTCGCTTTCAAAGGTAACAGCAGAAACGACGTCCGGAAAAGCAAGTCTTATCTCCTCTAAATCTCTAGGGATCGGTCTGACCGACGACGCCTAATGCGCCAAACGATGCTCGCGCATCCCCAGTCGACGGCCCTCGCACGTTGCTCCCCGACCCTTTGTGAATCCCAACGGGTTTGCCTCCCTCGCAATCAAACAAATCTACAAACTGACTCATCTTCGTTCCAATAACGTGCCCAACGCTTCGCCGAGATGCCAGTCATGTGACTGAGTTTAGGATTTCGAGATCGATTAGCAAAATCCAGGAATCTCGCACGTCCCGGTCCGGTAAGCCGTGTCAAATAACATACGAGAAAACCTAGTGATTTTCACGTCAGGCGGGAAAAAGCACGAGGCCTTATCTTAATAGGCTAGCAAGTAACCTCATTCGCCAATCACATGAAATTCTTCCGGAATGCTCAATGGCTTGTCCCTGGGATCTCCCCCCACGTTCGTTGAATGTAGCCTCGTGCACGAATCCTGGCCGTGGAGACAAAACAGCCTTCGCGATTTTGACTAGAAGACAGAGAACCACGAATCCCACTTACAACGAGCACTTCATCTCGATGAAAGGGCAAGAAGAAAAGTACTTTAGACCTCCGACGCGCTCGTCACTCGAAATTCGGAGCGGTAGACATTCCCCCTTTTGCCGACCATTTCGATTCTACTGAGGCCGCTCATTCAGTTGATCATATACGTACTTAATCAATTAAAGTGATTATTATTTCGACCAAAAAAATAAAAAAATTAAAGTGATTATTTCAACAAGGGCGGTCCCAATCTGATGGTCCCCATCCGAACATGGTTAGTAAATATTGTATGGACCGCCTGATCAGGCGAGGTCGGCACGAGCCGACGCCTCTACTCTGAAGTTAATTGGGTACCTCTGATATCATAGGGGGAGCATATGCACAGCCAAACAATGGGATATTTGAGTTGATTTGACATCAAAGAAAGGTATTGAGGTCTCGATCTCTGCAGTCGTCATCTCCGCACCCGCAGCCTCAAGTTCCAAAACACTGGTCTGCTCGCTATAAATATGAGTGGCCGCCATCGTTGTTATCATTCACCGTAACGTACCGTTCACGAAAGAAATCTTTCTTCTTGCTTCTCCCTTCGTTTAAGTCGGTAAAAAAAAACTTGCTTCGGTCGAAAACCGGCTGTGATATCATCATCAAGAACTATGAAGAAGCGAAGAGTGAAGGGCGTGGAAGCTCCCAGCAAGCCCGCTAGATCATCATCAACATCGGATAAAGAAGACGCCCAAGCTCAGGGAACTTTCGTGGCAGCTGCGGAAGCTAGGGAGGATGCCAAGAAGGCGAGAGTGAGAGGAGAAGGGTTGGCGGGAGGAGACTGTGCGGCGGCGGCGGCGGCGGCTGCGGAGGAGAAGATGGAGGGGTGGGAGGAGTGGCCGTGGTGGACGCGGGAGGTGGCCGACGAAGAAGCGATGTCGTTCGGGTCCGTCTGGTCGCCATTCTGGGACGGGGAGTTCATGGGCGACGAAGCTTACAATGCCCTCTTCGGCGACGTTGCGTGGGACGATGGCGACCTCTGGAACTTGAAGGATTTGGAGAAACCGAAGGCTTGAGAGAGAAAGAGAGAGTCGGTTTCCCTGTTCAGTTGCGAGAAACCAAAGCGTGAATCTCCAGTTGTTTCTCTTCCGGAGAAACGCCCGCTTCGTCTTCTCCTTTTCCTTTCCCTAAACTTTCTCGACTGATAACAATGGAAAAGGTTACAAACTATCCGTGCCATTAGTTCCTCGTTACGTGTGTATATTTGGTTCTATTTGATCGTACAGATACTAACGGCTCAAGCAGTAGACATGGACTTAAAAATAATTCTGTGAATTGAAGGTGGGGTTATAAATAAAACACGAAGGATTGCGATCCTCTATAGAGGCGGCGGATCTACTCTTTTGGGTTAAAACGACGGTCCGCTTTGATGATATATAAGCAAAATACGACCGTATCCCCTAAATAACCTCCCTCCCCGGTCCTCTATTAATATTATAGATTCAATGCACAACTTGATCTTCCATGGAGTCTTCCATACCTTTCAATTCAGACTAAGTTTTTATCCCAGTCTTCTTCTTCACAAAGGTTTTCCCATATGGGAACCGCATCCCCTCAAAGCGACATCGGCAAGAATCTGGGATCATCCCCAATTTAGCTCCCCTCGACCAGTACTGGCGTTGATTCCCATCTTTGAATGCAAGACCATCCATCCAAACAACCCAGACTCATAAAATCTAAAAACCTACCTCAGTACAAGCTGATTGCGACAGTCCGAGTTCATTTGGGGCTTCCTTCACTCTAGAAACACCCAGAAGACTGCCAAGTTCGATTCGGCACAATTACTACCCTAGAAGTTTACATATGCTCAGCTATCTCATAAAACATAGAAGGCATACATTAAAATTATCTTAAAATGATGGCGTTGTGCAAAAGCATGGGCGATTATGGTCAGAAGATGACATCACAAAACTGGTCGATGAAGTGCTTAACAAAGAAAAATAAGAAAGTTAACTTATTCTCCATGAGAAACTTTTTTCTAAATCAAATGTTAATTTTCAAGCCTTTTTAAGTACGATGAAGAAATCATGGAAGTTAGAATCGATGAAATGTAAGATCATTGAACCTGTATACTTTCTATTTACATTTTACTCGATTGAGGAGAAGAACCGAGTGTTGGATTTTGGTCCTTGGTCTTTTGCCATCAATCTTCTTGTGTTGCAACAATGAGACCCTAAAGTCCCTAAACACTGCTATGAGTTTAAACATTACACCTTCTGGGTGCATATTCTAGGTCTCCCTCGAGCTAAGATGTCGGAAAATGCTGTGCGTAATATAGCATCAAAATTGGGCAAAGTAGAGAAAGTCATAATTGAAGGAAAAAATAACAGCTCGCCCAAGATTGGTAAAGTCAAAATTAAACTAAACTTGGAGATTCCCTCGAAGATAGGATCCATAGTTGAGTTAGGAGGTCGAAAATGGTAAATTGTTTCAAATATGAGAGGCTGCCTCATTTTTATTACTCTTGTGGTTGTATTAGACACTATGCTAACTTTTTGCCATAAATTCCCATATGAGGAGACGGGATTGGCTCAAGAAAAACCTAATAGATGTGTATCATGGTTGAAGGCTGAAGTGAAAAATTACAGCCCCTGTTGGAAGGCCTTCTACAGCAAATTAGAACCCAATCTTGAAGAAGAGGAGAGTGTACTAGAAACACTAAGTCCTGCTGAAGATTTGAACTTGCAAAAGGATTACACGGGGTTGATTAAGGCTTTGGTTATCTATAAATTAGTGAAAAATGAGCTAATACATGATGAAAAATGTTGGAATATATGGTCATTAATAAGGGGAAAAGAGTACAACAAACATGTACTTTCTCTACCTTCAACTAAACATTATAGCATTATAGGGTCAGCAAAGAAAGGCAAAATAGGATAGAAAACACTAGCGGCCAAAAAACAGAAATGTTTCCTCCATATGAGAAGCGAGGACAATCAAGGACCTTGTTGGAAGAGGAGAATCCATTGGATAACCCTGTTCAAATGTGGGAAGGGGTCATCGAACGGGCTTTGGTGACTAGCTCTAATAAGCCACTAGGGCATATATGAAGTTATTGAGCTGGAATTGTCAAGAGTTGGGCAGTCCCTTGATAGTCCAGCATCTTCGAGCCTTATTGGCTTGAGAGAGGCCCAACTTGATCTTCCTCATGGAAATCAAGAATAAAGAAACTGTTGTAAATAGAGTTAAAAAGCACATTCAGTTTAACAATGTAGCAATCATTAACCCGATTGGAATTGGGGGGTGGATTGGTACTTACGTGGGATGAGGAAGTTCATATGGAAGTGGCATTCAGCATAGAGGAGCTTTTAGAAGTTATATGTAAAGACCTAATCAGTTTGATCATGCGGATATCATTCATTCATGCGCTTACAAATTATCAAGAGAGATTACAACTATGGCAAGCATTGTGGTCTACCATATCTAAAATGGTCTCCTATGATTGTGTATTGAAAATTTTAATGAAGTCTTATACCAGTGGAAAAAGGTTGGAAAATGTGAAGTAGATCGGTATCGAACGATGACATTTAGGGATTTTGTGAATTCGTGCTCATTGATGGACATAGAAAGTAAGGGATGTGCGTATATATGGTCTAACAAGCGGAATATGACAGAACTTGTGAAAAAAGGACTTGATAGGGCGCTTTGTAATCTAGAGTGGAGAGTCTTATTCCTAAATGTAGAGGTGTTTGCACTTTCTACAATTGGATCGGACCAAAGTCGGATTCTCTTAATTTTAGACTTAGTTGGGGTAAAAAAAAAAACAAAGATTTTTAGATTTGAGGCATTTTGGACAGAAAATGTAAAATTCAAAGGAGTGATTCAAAAAGCTTGAAGGGCTGAAGAGCATAGCTCTCTGAATATAGTAAGCAAAACAAGGAAAGTAGTTGATGAATTGAGGAGGTGGAGTAGTAAAAAATTTAAAAATGCATCTCGTCAAATTCAATCACTTGGGGGAATACTTACTGAGATAACAAATAGAACCGCAGGGAATCCGAACCAAAAAGAATATTGCCGAATTGTTAAGCAAATTGAAGGCCTATAGAGACGAGAAGAAATGTACTAAGGCATGAGATCCATAAATAATTGGATAAAATGGGGGGACAAAAATACAAAATACTTCGATGCGACCACAATTTAAAGAAGACAACACAATGAGATTTCTATGCTCTAAATTGATTATCAAAATTGGAGTAGAGACCCTTCCATCCTGAAGCAACATATAATGGGTTTCTATTTATTACCATGTTGGGGAGTAGAGAATATCAGCCTGTTTTAGACCCATGCTCATAAGTGATTATGAATGCGATGAATAAAGCATCAATAGGGAATGTTACAAGAGAAGAAGTGAAATAAGCAGTTTTCCAAATGGGCGCTGCAAAGGCTCGGTGACCGGACGAGTTTAATGGTTTATTTTATCTAAGTAACTAGTCGAAAATTCAAGAAGACATATTTAGAATGGTTGACAACTTCTTCAACCAAGGTACCATTGACCCTGAAATCAATAGAACTCATATCACTCTCATCTCTAAAGTCTTAAATCCATGAAATATTTCTCAGTATAGGCCCATTAACTTGTGCAATTTTAGTAATAAAATTATTGCAAAGGTCTTGGCCAAAAGACTGAAACCTTGGCTCCTAGAAATTATATCTCAAGAACAAAGTGCTTTTGTTGGGGGGAGACAAATACAAGATAACATTTTCATTATTCATGAAGTCCTACATCAGCTTAACGTGCGAAAATGAAAGGCGGTCCTAAAACTTGATATGCAAAAAGCCTATGACAGGGTAGAATGGGACTTCCTAGGTGATTGCTTATTAAAAATAGGCTTCAAAGATAAATGGGTCTTATTGATTAAACAATGGATCTCCTCGGTGTCTTTTAGTGTTAGAGTTAATGGAAAGTCCAGTGATTATTTCACACCAACTAGAGGAATCAGTTAAGGAAATCCATTCTCCCTATATCTTCATTATTATGGCCAACGTTCTATCCTCATTGATGTTAAAAGCTATAACAGATGGTAGCTTAAAAGGCATCCAATTGAATCCACATTGTCCCACATTACCACATCTTCTATTCACGAATGATGCTATATTCTTCCTAGATAGTACCATAATTGAGGCTCAAAACCTAGCAAATATCCTATATCAATATTGTTCATGTCAGGATAGGCCATTAACCTCAACAAGTCATGAATAATCTTTAGGAAAAACTATCCCTAAAGGGTAAAATAGAATCTAGCAGTCGAATCGAGAGTACCACTTATTGAGAAAATAGGGAAAAATCTAAGTGTACATTCAAACTGGGAACAAACTAAAAAGCAAATGTTCTCTTGGTTCTTGTAAAAGTTGATAGTAAGTTGGATTGATGGAAAGAGAAGCTAATGTCAATGGCAGGTAAAGAGATCTTGATCAAAACGATAGTCCAAGCATTAGCTTAGTTTGTCATGTCCATCTTTAAAGTTCCCATATCAATTCGTAGAGCTATTTAAAAAAAGTATCTTCTTTTTGGTGGAAACAAAATGCTACTAGAAAGCGTATACATTGTAAAAGATGGGATATCTTGAAGACTATGAAAGATTGTCGGGGGCTAAATTTTAGAGACCTAGGTAGCGCATGAGAACATTTCTGTTTCTCATGGTTTTTGTTCTTTTGTTCTCCGGAACAAAAAAAAGAACAGAAACCTGTTTGATAACGCCAAGTTGTTTTTCTATTCCCGGGAATAGAAAGTTAGCCCGGGAATAGATTTGGAGCATGTTGACACCTAATATTTTAGGAAATAATAAATAAAATAAAAAATTCGGTTTTTGGAAAATCTTTGTTGTTGAAAATATATTCTCATTTTAAAATTCAAAATTCAGTTTTTATTTGATTTCGGAGCCACTTTTTTGTTGAGAAGTTGAGCGAATATTGGAAAATCTTCACTTGTTTGTTGAGTTTTCCCTCTATAAATAGAGAGTACGAAGACTTGAACCAGGGGGAGAGGCTTTTCACTCGGTTTTGGAAGATTCACAAAGGGAAATGGAGTCAAAAGGCTGAAAAAGTTCTGCATAAATAAGAGCAGAAACTTTTTCCCTTCTTGACGGCAAAGCAGAAGTAGACGTGTGAGAAGTGAGAGTGACTGTCAAAAAAAAAAAAAAAAAAAAAAAAAAAAAAAGAAAAAGGGTCTGTTCGTCTCCTTCGCTGGTTGTCACCGGAGCTTCGGCGACGACTCCCCGCCCACCGGTTCCTCGCGCACCCCGGTTGCCGCGCCCACGAAGCTCATCCGCGAACACTGCGCCACCCAACTCCGCCTTTGCTTTTACTCGTCTCGCCGGAGTCGGGCCCGAGTTAGATCTCGCCGCCGTCTCCGCCCGTAGCATCGACGACCCCGACGCCTTTGCTGCTGCCGACAGCCCAGCTCCGTCGCTGTCTCTGTTCTCACCCCGCGACGACCCGACGTTTGCCCCTGCTTCCGGTTCGCTGCCGAAGCTCTGCCGAGACTGGACCCGAGCCAGATCTGCCCAACGTCTGCACTACGCCGGCTCAGAGCTTCCCCCCGACGACTGCTCGCTACTGCTCTTGCTCTGGCCGAGATCTGCTCAACCCGACGCCTCCGCTGCTGCGCGTCTCTGCCACCGCTGCTCTGCTACGCCCGACGCCTGAAGTCGCCGCCCCTGCCCGTGACTGCATGCCGCTCTGAGTTCCGAGCGATCGTCATTTCCACCTCGCTGGTCGCACCCGCACCCCTCGACCGACGCTCCCTTGGCCCAATCGACGCCGTCGTCTCGCTTCCAACACTTCAGCCTCCGCTAGACGACCGTGCCGCTCTGCCGCCGACGCTACTGCGCCTCTGCACCGTGAACTCATCCCGACATCCTGCGTGGGCCGCGAAGATTCGACGCCTCCGCTCGCCCGTGAGCTCGCCCCTCGTCGTGACCCAGCTGCAGATCGCCGGTCACTGACGCCGCGCCTCCCTTGCTGCTGCCGCCCCCCAGCCTCGCCGGAGATCCGACGCCGGCTGCCAACCTCTCTCCGGTTCCCCCATCCACGTTGCTGTCCTCTCCCCTTAGGTAGTTTTTATTTTTACTTTTTACTTTTCTATTTTACTTTCTTTACAAGTGTAGTTTATTTTACCTTTTTTCTATCTTTATGTTATTTTTCTGTTTATTCCATTTGATAGCATTTTTAGGTTTAGTTATTTAATTTGTAATATTGGATGTTAATATTTGTAAATTTAGTAGGCATTATCCGTAGGGATTTTGTCTGAAATTATTGTAATTATTAATTTGATCCAAGAGACATTGGATCATTTTTTTAATTATTTTAATTGTTGGGCTCTTTAGTAGAATTTCAATTGTTAGATCATTATAATTATTTAATTTGGCCCGTAAGACTTCGGATCAGATTTTTAATTATTTTGATTTCCTTATTGTGATAATTAGGGCTAGGATAATCGTTAATTTGACCTGTGAGACAACAGATTATTTTTTCGATTATTTTAATCCTTTGTTGGTTGATTATGTTGATTATTTAGATTTAATATTTCATAATTATGCATTTTTTGTAAAAAAAATCAAAAAGTTTAAAAAAAAATCTAAATCTTGCATTAGGTTTCTTTAGGCTTAGTAAATTAGGATCGCATCATGTTGTTATGTTTTAGAAATCCCATCGTGTAGTTTTTTTTAATTACATCATTATGTTTTTTTTTTAATAAGAATTATTAAGTAATTTAAAAAAAAAAAGAAAAAAAAAAAAACACAAAAGGTCATTTATTTGGTTAGTTAATAGGTTAGCTCATAATTAATCCCATTTTATGTCATCATTGTTTAGTGTAGGTTGCATACATTAAAAAAGAATCATTAAAAAAAAATCATAAAGAGAACATGCATATAGAATTGTTACGTCATTCGTCCAATATCATGAAACACGTGCATATTTAGGATTTTATAAATTATAGCATTTCTTTAATTTCGAATTTCATGGAAAATACAAAAAAATTTAGAATAAATTCATTTCATGCTTTAGGATAGATTGCATGCTTATTCATGTTATATAATTTAGGTCATATTGCCATGTTATATCATTTCATGTTAAATTAGTAGCATGCATTGCATGATTCTCGTTAAATAAAGTGAAAACCAAAATTGAGTTTGCATGTTAGGTTTATTTAATTAGAATTTGCTTGTTAATAAAGTTAGATCATGTAGTTAAAACGCATGTTTTTATGAAAGAATTCTAATTTCAAGAAAACCCAAAAAAATGATTGCTTGCTTTGTGTAATGCAATTTATTTATTTATCTTTTTATTCAATGTTTAATTATGATTGAACATATGTATGATCATCCCATTGCATGATAGTAATTTAGCTTAAAATAAATATAAGCTGCCTGCAAAATACTATTAAAATAAAATGGTACCGAAAGGGCATTAGAAAATTCTAGTGTAACCAAGTCCCCGTACCCTTAGTCTCAGTGCGTAGGAGTAAAATAATTTTCCCATTATTTTACTTAGGTGTCTAATCGACCTACCGAAAATTGATTAGTGGCGACTCCTAGAAAATAATCCTTTGCATATTTGAACCTTAAGTCGCGAATTGGTATGGGCTTGGGAGAGCCCGAGTTAAGTTTAAAAAAAAAAACTCGACAGTCCATTAACCTAGTTTTAGGTGATGTACCGAAAAATTGGTCGCGACAACCTGGCGACTCCACTGGGGACTTGTGTTGTAGCACTTAGTGGACTTAGGCCAATTTTTCTTCCTCTTTTAAAAATATTTTGTTTGGCAGCGAGGACACTAGGTATGTACCTAACCCTTCTAAGGTGTTAAATGTTCTTGCGAGATGGGAGGTATAAGGGGAGTAGTCTTTGCTAACCCTTGTCTTGCGGGTTGGAGTTAAAGATGAATGTTTGAATTTAAATTATAGAAGTGTTGTTTGCATTTAAACCGTTGTGCATGTTTTATTATTTTAGCACTACACTATTGCACACACAACCTGTGGCCGGACCTGGGCTGCGATAGGATTCCTAGGATGGTGTTGAGAAGGATACTTCCTCAAAAGCGAGACTGCTATGTAGAGGTTGACCTTCTCTTCCCCGAAAGTTTTTCATGGTGTCGAGTGTGTTTGTCCATATCCGCGAGACTGCGTGACCATTGGACATTCCATTCGACGAGCCGGAGTTAGGGGGACCTCGGCACGTTAATGCGAGACCGCAACGGTCGATCATCCTCTTAGCTCCACTTTGTTAAGCCATCTAGATAGAAATCGAGCCTCACATTTCATGTGTGTGTCTATGTGATTGTCATCCCTTTCCGGTAAAAGTAAGTTATCTAAATTCTTCGCAATTTACTTACCTTATTTTGTCGGTCCATGACATTAGGTTTCGTCGTCAATCTTATTTTATATGCAATGGGGAAAACCGACGTACAATTCATTTCCACTCCCAAAAAAGAGCTCAAAATGTGGCTGGACCAGTTAGATCAAGACGGCCTGAGATATGTGAAAGCCAGGATCGCCCGACTTCTCCCATTGTTAGATATCAGCATCCACTCCGGTGTTATACAAGCGCTGCCCCATTTCTGGTGTCCACAAACCTCAACCTTCATGTTTGGCGAGTATGAGCTTACCCCAACACTAGAGGAATATAGTGTTGCCATTGGAATGCCCCGGAGAAAGAACTTATTAGGCCACCTATCGGTATTGATTCCATTTCTGAATTATCACAATTTTTAAAAATCGAAGCCGAAGCGGTAAGGAAGGTTGTTAAGGCCAATTGCTATGCATGCCCATTTTCATTTTTGAAAGAGTGTTTTGCAAACCAACCAATGATTTCGAAGGCTAGGATTTTCATGCTAGCATTTTTTGGATTGATCATTTTTCCTTATCGAAAAAATGCCATTAATCCTTCAATTTCATGGGTGGTTAATCGTGTTTGCGATGGGTTAAATTATGTCAATATGGTTTTAGCTGAAACATTTTTGTCATCAACCCGTTTCAAACAAAATGAGGAAAAGACCATGCGTGCCCTCCCCGAATTTTTGCAAATATGGTTTTTCTCACACATAAGAGGTTTTGGGCATCTTATGAAACAATTTAAGATTGATGATTTAAGGCACCCCATACAAAAATTTGCGGTCTTGGAACGTTTTTCCCCAAATAAACAAAAGTATGCCCGTTGGATTAATTTTTTGAAAAAACCTGATCCTAAAGCATTCCTATGGCATACTAAATGGCTCCATGTTGAGGAGGCTCGTTTCTCTCACAAGCATGATGAGCCAATCCCGTTGCTAGGCCTTTCTGGTGTTACTTCCTATTACCCATATAGAGTAGCCCGTCAGTACAGGGCCCTTCAAGAAGTTCCTCCGCCCCTCAAGACGGAATTGTTCCAAGTTCGTTTCATTCGCAAAGATTATGACTACTTCGACGAGATCCCGATGGTCATTGCGCGTGGAGTGAATGTCGCCCGAGAAGATTTTGGTGCCCAAGAGACGAAAGGCGAAGAGGAGATTCACCATGCATCGACGTTCTACATCCAAAGCAACACCGGATTCCCGTCACCTTGCGTCCCAAAGTGGCCCCGATGTGACCGAGAAGCCTACTCAAAGAGCACAAATTGAGCATCTTAAGCGGAAAGTGGAAATGATCGAAGCTGAAAATAAGAAGCTTCGCAAGGCGTTGGGTTCCCGAAAGCATATAAAATGAGATGTTTTGGTTCAATGTTTAGGGACCTTGTTTTCAATTCAGTGTTTTCAATTTTTAGTTCAATGTTTAGGGATTTGAATTTCAATTCTTAGTTCATCGTCAGGGAGTTTGGTTCAAATTTCAAATAAAATGAAGCGACTAGACCTTTGTCATGGGCCATTTTCCTATATTGTCATCGTTTCTTACATTATCTCTTTTACTATCTTAGGTAACAACACGGCTCACCTAAGATCGCCAATCCGTACTCGTTCTAGAGCAACAATGGCCGATAACACCGAACAAGTGCGTGTTGCTGAACAAGCTCGCGTCACCGCCCTCGAAACGGAAATGAAGCAAGTCCCGAATGTTCTTGAGCAGCTCTCTAAACAAATCGATTCTCTCCAAGCAAACACCGCCCCACCAAGCACCGCAAGTTGAAGTGGTGTTACCACAACATGCTCCCTTAGCCGATTCGAGAGATAAAGGCAAGAATGTCTCGTAAGTGGGCCATCAACCTCGATGATCCCTCCAAAGGTGTCAAAATTATTGACTCGCCTCAAATCATTGTTGATGATGAGGTGCATGTGATACATCCGGCCGTATCGAAAACCGAGCAAGAAAAAACGCTTGGCGAAAATCGAAGAGAAACTTAAGCAAACAAGGGTGCGTTTAGCCAAGACCCAACTCTGTCCCATTATGCAAAGATCAAGATACCAAAGAAGTTCAAAATGCCGGACTTTGAAAAGTATGATGGCACCTCTTGCCCGAAGATCCATTTGCGACTTATGTGGTTAGGATGACCCCATATGTTGATAACATTCCCTTGATGATTCAACAATTTCAAGCAAGCCCGACAGACCGGCGCTTCAATGGTACATTATGAAGAAAATTAATCTGCTAGAGACTTGGGAGGATTTGACGACGCTTTTTCAAGCAATATAAGTATAATATTGATGTCACTCCATCTCGAGAGGATTTACTTCGCACCGAGAAGAAGAGGACTGAATCTTTCAAGGCATATGTCACGAGATGGAGGACCGTAGCTGCTCGTTACTCCGAGCCGACGTAAAAGGAGCTGATGGATTTGTTCATGAAGACACTCCCGCCTTTGAATATCGAAATCGGATGTTAGGATCGATCGCGAGTCGTTCAATCGCCTAATCCCCGTTGGCGAGCGAATTGAAGTAGCATTGCGTGATGGATGGGCGTCTGATCAAACCAGCTCATATAGGAGAATCTCAACTAAGAAGGATAAGGAGCCTATAGCGGAAGTTAATGCAGCTTATGTTCAACCACCCCGCCCAACTCCGAACACTCGACAGGGAGGAGCACGACCATTCTTTGGCCAACAGAGAGGAACTCTTCCAGGGCGTCAATTTACGCCACTTCCTAAGCCCTTGTCCAAGATCTTGCCAACCCTTCAGAAGAAAGGATTACTCGCTAAGGAGCCTAAGCGATCTAATCCCGAGCGTTTCCCCAACTATGATCCGTCCAAGACATGTGCTTATCATATGGGGGAGGTAGGGCATTCTGTTGATGATTGTTATACGCCGAGAAACAAAATCCAAAATCTTTTGGATGCCAAGGTGGTCTCATTCCGCGATGCACAAACGCCGAACATCCGAATAACCCACTTCCCCGACCACCCGTAGCCGTGAATGCCATTTTCAGTTTTGATGCCGGTAGAAAGAAGAGCTTGAAAGTGCGTGTAGACGATGTTTACAATGGTTTAGTTCGAGCTGGATACTATTCAAACGTAGAAGAGCCTACCATGTCTCGAAGGTGCAAAGAGTTAAGGCAATGTCCAAGAAGGGGATGATTGTTTACGCAAATCATGCCGACACAGTTTCAACTATCACTCCAATCATTATTGATCTGGAGGAGGAGTTTTCTGATTTGGAGGATGAGTTTACTGGCTTAAACATTGGAGCTAACGATCCCCTATCTTTTGACATGCCACCGTTGGAAGATGCGTCGGATGAAGATGGATTAATCATCCACGATGTGCCACCATCAGATGATGAGGAATTAATTCTCGATGTTACGCAACCCTATGCATATACGAATGATAAGGCGGTACCATGGTGTTATGATACGGAGATAGATGTGGTCACTCGGTCCGGACGCACTTACACTCGAGCCAACTCACGACTGTCAAGCCGATCACGATGATGAGGCTAAAGAATTCTTGGTTGTGATTAAGGCAAGTGAGTATAGCGTGGTGGACCAACTTCGTAAAATGCCGGCACAAGTCTCCATATTAGAGTTGCTTTTGACATCAGAGAAACATCAAAAGGCCTTGATGAAAGTCCTTAACGAAGTACATGTCCCAGAGTCCATTGAACCTGAGAAGTTGGGGGAATTCGTGGGGACCATTTTGTTAAATGACCAGATTGCTTTCTCAGATGATGAAATCCCGATGAAGGAAGAGGACATGGCAAAGCCCTTTATATTTCAGCCAAGTGTCGAAATACCTTGGTGTCTCGTGTACTCATTGATAATGGATCGGCCTTAAACATATGCCCTCTAGCAACTTTAAAGCGTCTCGGGTATGATTTGGAAAAAATTCGCGCAGCTAAAACTTCCGTTCGAGCATTTGACGGAACCAAAAAAGAAGCAGTTGGGGAAGTTGATTTAGACTTGCAAATAGGGCCAGTACTATTTAATGGAGTTTTCCAGGTCCTAGACATACCTACAAGATTCAACTTTTTGTTAGGTCGTCCATGGATTCATGCAAAAGGGCGGTTCCTTCAAGTCTTCACCAAAAAGTGAAATTCGTGACAAAAGGGAAGCTTATTACGATCCGAGGAGAGGATGAGTTCAAGATTTATCACGAGACGGCTATCCCTTATGTTGAACCATATTGTAAAGAAGAATCCGGTTTTGAAGCATTTGAGTTGGTTTCAACCATTCACATTTCTCAAGGCACTACCCTACCCACTCCAAAATTATCAAAATCGGCGATCATGGTAGGCAAGGTTATGGTGGGGAGTGGCTTTGTCCCAGAAATGGTTTAGGTCGACATGGTCGGGGCACTCGCCAACCGATTGAGGCCGGGCAAAATTCATATACGGCTGGATTGGGCTATCATGGTAGAGGTGGACGATCTTGTAGAGGAAGAGGACGAGGACGAACTGGCTTCATTGTACCCCATATTAGGTCCACATTCCCTAGGCCTGCAAAGATGATGCATGAGGAAGAAGGGGCAATCGATACATGTGTTCGATACTCAAAGCCTCCAAGTGCTGATATCGATGTCGGGTGGGTAGAGGTAGACAAGCCGGTTGCAGACACCGTCCGATCCACTGGAAATGATGAAGCACTCGAAGGAATGACTGAATTGTTCGAAGAAAATTTAGTGTTTGTCATCGACGAAGATCGAGAGTAGGAGAATTTTAATTATTCGCACATTCCCCTACGGGGAATTTTGATTGCTTTCTAGGAATTGTTTTCGATTTGTTTTCTTTTTCGCTTTCTTCTTAGGACTTGAATCGCATTTTCCATTCAATAAATTGTAATTGATTGATGAATTTCAATAAAATTACAAGTCTTATTTTGAGGGCATGATGAGGTACACCAAACCAGCCCGGTGATGATATCCAGCCGATAAAAGAAAAGAAATCCAAGGAGAATTCTGAGGCCTGGGCTTCATCATGCTTCCTCGTGTCAAAATGTCTCAAAAGTGTTTTTGCCAAAGAGTTTTGAAAAAAAAAGGAAGACAAAAACAAAATACTCTGTTTGCCTTTCTGATTTATCTACTTCGTGTTTCAGGAACAATCTTGTGGCCTGCAAAGGTGTGGAGATGGTCCAAGCCAATGCAACAAGAATGTTGATAATGACAATCCCGAAGACTCGATCAAAGATCCCATTGAGGTGCAGCGAAGCCGGGAACAACATGAAAAAGCCAAGGCTCTCACATCCGAGCAAACCGTCACTATTAATTTAAGTGACACTGAAGAAGCCAAAGAGGTGAAAATTGGGGCAAGTCTCCCCAAAGATGAGGCTGAGCGCTTAATTCAGCTACTGAAAGAATATCAAGACATCTTTGCATGGTCCTATGCCGACATGCCTGGGTTAGACCCGTCAATTGTGGAGCATTGCCTACCTACTAATCCGGACGTGCCACCTAAGAAGCGAGGGCTGCGGAGAACTAAGCCCGAACTCTCAAAGAAGATAGAGGAGGAAGTGATGAAGCTCTTAAAGGTGGGATTCATTGAAGTTTCACAATACCCCGAATGGGTGGCCAATATTGTACCAGTAATGAAGAAGGACGGTCGAGTTCGTGTTTGTGTTGATTATCGGGATCTGAACAAAGCTAGTCCGAAAGATGATTTTCCGTTACCACACATAGATGTCCTTGTGGATAGTACCGCTGGCTTTGAACTATTCTCATTTATGGATGGTTTTTCCGGATATAATCAAATAAGGATGAAGGAAGAAGATAAGGAGAAGACTGCATTTATCACCCCTTGGGGAACCTTTCATTATAAGGTTATGCCATTCGGACTAAAAATGCGGGGCAACTTACCAGCGAGCCATGATAGCACTTGTTTCATGACATGATGCATCAAGAGATTGAGGTCTATGTTGATGATATGATTGCAAAAACTCGACCTGGAAAAAGCCATGTCGAGACCTTGAAGAAGCCGTTTGATCGACTCCGTGAGTTCAAGCTTCGGCTAAATCCCGCTAAGTGCGTATTTGGAGCAACATCCGGTAAATTACTTGGCTTCATGGTGAGCAAGAAAGGGATTGAAATCGATCCGGCTAAAGTTAAGGCCATATGTGAGCTGCAACCTCCGTCAACGGTGAAAGAAGTCCGAAGCCTTTTGGGAAGGTTGAACTACATTGCTCGATTCATTTCCCAACTTTCTGAAACCGCCAAACCGTTCTTCAAGCTCCTAAAGAAGAATGCACGAGTCAACTGGGATGATGAGTGTCGTGAAGCGTTCGATAAGTTGAAGCAAGACTTGATGAATCCACCAAGGTACTTGTCCCGCCCTTGCCGGGGCATCCTTTGATTCTCTACCTCACCATTCATAGTGAATCATTGGGTGCAATGTTGGTTCGAAAGTCCTATCGATAGAAAGGAACGAGCCATTTATTATCTCGAGTAAAAAGTTCACTGTCGTCGAGATGAAGTATCCCGATGTTGAAAAGACTTGTCTTTGCTGCAAAGGGTGTGGGTATTGCATAGACTGCGACAGTATACGCTGCATTACCAGACGTTCCTTGTAACTGAGAACGATCCCATCAAGTACTTACTTGATCGGCCAGCTTTGGTTGGAAAGTTGGCTAAATGGCAAATTTTGATCTCTGAATTTGATGTACAATTCATGCCACAAAAATCGTTAAAGGTCGAGTGATTGCTGATCTATTGGCCGAGAATTCGAGAGTTTCAAATGACAATGACTACTCCTTAGATGACCGTGTTTTGAGTGTGCATGAAGACTCATGGACAATGTTCTTTGATGGAGCTGTGAATTTGTCTGGTTCTAGCACATGGGCAATTTTGATATCCCCAAACGGACAACACTATCCAAAGAGCTGCAAAATTGATCTTCCCATGCACCAACAATATAGCCGAGTATGAAGCTTGCATCCTCGGGCTTCAAACCGCAATTAAGATGGACGTGGTTAAGTTAAAAGTGTTCGGAGATTCCGCATTAATCATACTCGCAAACCGTTGGTGAATGGAAGACTAAAGATGCCAAGTTGCTCCCATATCACAAGTATTTAGAGAAGCTGGTTAAGAAATTCGATGAAATTTCATTTGAATACTTATCGAGGTCTCACAATCAATTCGCGAGATGCACTCGCAACTTTATCATCTATGTTGCAAGTCACTGACGGATTAGAAGTCGAGCCATTGAAGATAGAGGTTTTGCCAAGACCAACTTATTGCATGGTAGTGATAGAAGAACCAGACGGAAAACCATGGTACCATGACATCATGACCTACATTCAAAGGCGAGAGTTCCCGAGAAGGTAGCAATACAAATTGACCGGAAACATCTTATGAAACTTGCCTCCAAGTTCTTTATTAGTAGGGATACACTATACAAACGGTCCTTCGACTCCGTCCTGCTTAGATGCGTCAATGCTAAGGAAGCCAATCAATTGATGGAGGAAATGCACGAAGGAGTGTGTGGTCCTCACATGAGCGGCCACATGTTAGCAAAGAAAATTATGAGGTTGGGTTACTTTTGGCTGACCTTGGAAAGTGATTGCATTCAACATGTCCGGAGTTGCCACCGTTGTCGATTTATGGAGACAAGATAAATGTTCCTCCAAATGAGCTGCATCAACTGTCAGAATCATGGCCTTTTTCAATGTGGGGCATCGATGTAATCGGCCCAATTAATCCAAAAGCCTCGAATGGTCATCGTTTCATCCTTGTCGCTATCGATTATTTCACAAAATGGATAGAGGCAGCGTCCTATGCGATTGTTACCGCAAGGAATGTCGTGAAGTTCGTGCGACGGGATATTATTGCCCGTTATGGCGTGCCTGAAGCCATCATCACAGATAACGGGACAAACTTAAACAACAAGCTTGTTAATGATTTGTTCAAGGAGTTCAAAATTCGTCATTTGAATTCATCACCTTATCGCCCTCAGATGAACGGTGCGGTTGAAGCAGCGAATAAGAACATTAAGAAAATTCTGGCAAAGACAGCTGATAATTATCGCGACTGGCATGAAAGGCTTCCTTACGCTCTGATGGCGTATAGAACTTCAGTTCGCACCTCTACTGGGGCAACTCCTTTTTCTCTAGTGTATGGCATGGAAGCGGTCCCGCGGTTGAAGTAGAAATCCCTTCTCTAAGAGTATTGTCTCGCCTAAGTTGACGGAAGCCGAATGGGCACAACAGAGGTATGACCAACTCAATTTGATTGATGAAAAAGACCGAAGGCCATATGTCATGGTCAATGTTATCAACAGCGGGTGGCCAAGTCTTTCAATCGAAGGTTCGCCCAAGGCATTTCAAAGTCCATGATTTGGTGCTACGCAAGATGCTGCCAATTAACTTTGATCCTCGTGGCAAGTTCACTCCAAATTACAAGTGGGCCATACATAGTGAAGAAAGTACTTCCCGGAGGTGCTTTAATCTTAGCGAAAATGGATGGGCGGGAATTCATGAATCCCGTAAACTCGATGCTGTAAAGAAATATTATCCATGAATAAAAAAGGCTCGTAAAAGCCTTTCCCTCGCTCAAAGTTGATCAAATCTCAAGTGTATAATGATGTATGTTTTATTTTTGCAAGGGCAAAGGACAGGTGTGAACGACAGTGTCTTATTTTTGTAAGGAACTTCTACGAGCTCCCTTACAAAGAGAGGGCAAGATGTGGACATATAATAGTTTTGACTTTATGAGCATGGCCTATTTATCATTATAGAATGCTTTCACATGATATTGTGCAATTCGTCAATTCCACTTGAAATTTATCAAAATGGATAATTCAGTGAAGTATGTTGACTTACTTGAACATGCTAAATGATGCTAAATGGGGCGTGAAAGGCAAGCCTTATCCCATACACAGTCCTTTGTCTATACATTGTGAGGTGAGTGTAGAAACATTTTGCATTTCAAGGTGAAGAATTTTCTTGCAAAAAGTACGACAACTAAAATGACGAGGGGCAATTCATTTCTTTACTAATGAACCCTTGTTTAACCATTCTTTGAGCCAAAATACTTGAAGAATTTCTTTCATACTACCCCTGTCAAGAACCACCCCACATCGGGGCAAATGGAGGTAAGATGACATTGAAGGAGAGTGAAATGGATATAAATTTTCTTGCTCTCACTTGCATCAATCTTCAAGTCGTGCTATTACATTGAATTCATGTGGTAATTTAAGTGCCTTAGGATGACGAAGAGCGTTTCTTTCACTATCCTACACACTTATATCCTTTGCATAGCCCACTTGAGCCTGCAATTTCATTTCTTTAAACCCAGTTGGTGATCATCCCCCACACTGGGGCAAGGCAAGAGACAGATGAAGACCCTTGAGGGTTCGAGTGTCATTTAGAGTATACTTGACACACGCATTGTGCGCGAGAACTGAAATCAAAATAGAACTAAGGGGCATGAAAAAACAGTGTGTCTGGTAAAAGCAAAGCCAATGCCCATGAAAAGAAGAGAGAAATGATTGATGAATTGGGGGGCATATAAAAAAAGCGGTGTGCCTGATCGATGCCCATCATCAAAGAAAATGATCTTAAAAGAAAAAATGTTGAGAAAAGATCTCCAGTTGAATAATCATTGGCATTGGTGATAAACTCTTGAGCCAATAAAGAAATCAAGATCAAGAAGACAATCCGTGGCGAAGAAAATTGGTGGTAATGTCAAGATGATCACCAACTCTTACCCATTACACACATCTTTGAGCCTAACAATCCTTTCGTTTCTCAACCCATGAACCCAGCCTATGTTACGTCCCTTACAAAGTCTCTTCAGATTAGGGCATTTGAATTAACATAGGAATTCATATGTTTTGAGCATTGCTCGAAGAAGTGCGAGCAATATTATTTCTTTCTCATTTTGCAGGGTTCTTGACTTGTAAACCCGGAGATGATTACAGAATTGTTCTTTCAATTGCTTTGACTCAAAGAATCCCTTTGTTAAGTCATTGACCAAGCCCACATTACGATCCTGTAAAGACCTTTCAGATTGGTAAGGTCGTACTGATTGCAAGAAAATTCGAACTCTTGTCGACAAGATGATGATAAGATTGAGTGATATATCCCCGCATCAATGGTCGGGACAAATAACCCCTCCTAAATGAGAGCGAGTGAAAAAGCCTTTTCACACCAAAAGTGTCTCATTTAGCATGTTCAAGAGATTCACACTATAACTGAAAATTGTCCTTGTGATAATTTTTCCAGTGGAAGCTTGATAAAGCCATCATGCATGGACCTTCATTGAATTTTTCCTCAAAGACCAAAAGATTTGTCTTTGAAGCCCCGAGTTTGTTCAATCATCTTGGTGCTTGATGAGAATTCCAAGTACTCATTTATAAAATCTTTTCAAATGTCTAGTTTGAGTTCCAGATATTTGAACCCTTAAACGCTTGATGTGATTTCCAAGTGTTTGTCTTTTCAAACATCTGATGTGATTTCCAGATGTTTAGTAAAATATTTTCAAATGACTAATGTGAGTTACAGGTATTTGAACCTTTAAACGCTTGATGTGACTTCCAAGTGTTTGTCTTTCCAAACATCTGATGTGATTTCCGGATGTTTAATAAATGTTTTCAAATGTCTGACATAAGAATCAGATTTTTGAAATTTCAAGTACTTGATGCAATTTCCAAGCGCTTAAAATCTGATGAGAATTCCATATCCCTAAAGACTTTGAGCCTTTCAATTATCTGAAGTGAGTTCCAGATGATTGTCAAGTCTCATAGGAATCATTTCATACCTAAATCCCCAGACAGGTATGACAGGTATGTGTTCTTCTTTGCATTTGCATTTCATTGGACATAGACACAGTGAGATCTATGGTCCTGACCAAATCATTGCATTGCATCATTTATTTTCATTTAAAAAAAAAAAAAAAAGGGTCATTAACATTTGCATATTCATTTTGCATGATTTAAATTTAGGTGTCATTTATCTTTGAAGGAAACCTCTACGAGCTTCCCTTCAAAGAGGGGCAGCTGTTGACACCTAATATTTTAGGAAATAATAAATAAAATAAAAAATTCGGTTTTGGAAAATCTTTGTTGTTGAAAATATATTCTCATTTTAAAATTCAAAATTCAGTTTTTATTTGATTTTGGAGCCACTTTTTTGTTGAGAAGTTGAGCGAATATTGGGAAAATCTTCACTTGTTTGTTGAGTTTTCCCTCTATAAATAGAGAGTACGAAGCCTTGAACCAGGGGGGAGAGGCTTTTCACTCGGTTTTGGAAGATTCACAAAGGGAAATGGAGTCAAAAGGCTGAAAAAGTTCTGCATAAATAAGAGCAGAAACTTTTTCCCTTCTGTTGACGGCAAAGAGAAGTAGACATGTGAGAAGTGAGAGTGACTGTCAAAAAAAAAAAAAAAAAAAAAAAAAAAAAAAGAGGGTCTGTTCGTCTCCTTCGCCGGTTGTCACCGGAGCTTCGCCGACGACTCCCCACCACCGGTTCCTCGCAGCCGCCGGTTGCCGCGCCCACGAAGCTCATCCGCGAACACTGCGCCACCCAACTCCGCCGCTTTTACTTTGTCTCGCCGGAGTCGGGCCCGAGTTAGATCTCGCCCCGTCTCCGCCCGTAGCATCGACGACCCCGACGCTTTGCTGCCGCGACAGCCCCGGCTCCGTCGCTGTCTCTGTTCTCACCCCGCGACGACCCGACGTTTGCCCCCGCTTCCGGTTCGCGCCGAAGCTCGCGAGACCGGACCCGAGCGATCGCCTAACGTCCGCACTACGCCGGCTCGAGCTTCCCCGACGACGCGCTCGCTCGCTCTTGCTTTGGCCGAGATCTCGCTCAACCCGACGCCTCCGGCTGCTGCGTCTCGCCACCGCGCTTCGCTACGCCCGACGCCCGGGTCGCGCCCGCCCGTGATCGCATGCGCTCGAGTTCCGAGCGATCGTCATTTCCACCTCGCTGGTCGCACCCGCACCCCTCGACCGACGCTCCTTGGCCCACCGACGCCGTCGTCTCGCTCCAACACTTCGGCCTCCGCTAGACGACCGTGCCGCTCGCCGCCGACGCTATCGCGCCTCGCACCCGTGAACTCATCCCGACATCCCGCGTGGCCGCGAAGATTCGACGCCTCCGCTCGCCCGTGAGCTCGCCCGCGCGTGACCCGGCTGCAGATCGCCGGTCCACCGACGCCGCGCCTCCTTTGCTTGCCCGCCTCCCGGCCTCGCCGGAGATCCGACGCCGGCTGCCAACCTCTCTCCGGTTCCCCCATCCACGTTGCTGTCCTCTCCCCTTAGGTAGTTTTTATTTTTACTTTTTACTTTTCTATTTTACTTTCTTTACAGTGTAGTTTATTTTACCTTTTTTCTATCTTTATGTTATTTTTCTGTTTATTCCATTTGATAGCATTTTTAGGTTTAGTTATTTAATTTGTAATATTGGATGTTAATATTTGTAAATTTAGTAGGCATTATCCGTAGGGATTTTGTCTGAAATTATTGTAATTATTAATTTGATCCAAGAGACATTGGATCATTTTTTTAATTATTTTAATTGTTGGGCTCTTTAGTAGAATTTCAATTGTTAGATCATTATAATTATTTAATTTGGCCCGTAAGACTTCGGATCAGATTTTTAATTATTTTGATTTCCTTATTGTGATAATTAGGGCTAGGATAATCGTTAATTTGACCTGTGAGACAACATATTATTTTTTCGATTATTTTAATCCTTTGTTGGTTGATTATGTTGATTATTTAGATTTAATATTTCATAATTATGCATTTTTTGTAAAAAAAATCAAAAAGTTTTAAAAAAAAATCTAAATCTTGCATTAGGTTTCTTTAGGCTTAGTAAATTAGGATCGCATCATGTTGTTATGTTTTAGAAATCCCATCGTGTAGTTTTTTTTAATTACATCATTATGTTTTTTTTTAATAAGAATTATTAAGTAATTTTAAAAAAAAAAAGAGAAAAAGAAAAAAAACACAAAAGGTCATTTATTTGGTTAGTTAATAGGTTAGCTCATAATTAATCCCATTTTATGTCATCATTGTTTAGTGTAGGTTGCATACATTAAAAAAGAATCATTAAAAAAAAATCATAAAGAGAACATGCATATAGAATTGTTACGTCATTCGTCCAATATCATGAAACACGTGCATATTTAGGATTTTATAAATTATAGCATTTCTTTAATTTCGAATTTCATGGAAAATACAAAAAAAATTTAGAATAAATTCATTTCATGCTTTAGGATAGATTGCATGCTTATTCATGTTATATAATTTAGGTCATATTGCCATGTTATATCATTTCATGTTAAATTAGTAGCATGCATTGCATGATTCTCGTTAAATAAAGTGAAAACCAAAATTGAGTTTGCATGTTAGGTTTATTTAATTAGAATTTGCTTGTTAATAAAGTTAGATCATGTAGTTAAAACGCATGTTTTTATGAAAGAATTCTAATTTCAAGAAAACCCAAAAAAATGATTGCTTGCTTTGTGTAATGCAATTTATTTATTTATCTTTTTATTCAATGTTTAATTATGATTGAACATATGTATGATCATCCCATTGCATGATAGTAATTTAGCTTAAAATAAATATAAGCTGCCTGCAAAATACTATTAAAATAAAATGGTACCGAAAGGGCATTAGAAAATTCTAGTGTAACCAAGTCCCCGTACCCTTAGTCTCTGGTGCGTAGGAGTAAAATAATTTTCCCATTATTTTACTTAGGTGTCTAATCGACCTACCGAAAATTGATTAGTGGCGACTCCTAGAAAATAATCCTTTGCATATTTGAACCTTAAGTCGCGAATTGGTATGGGCTTGGGAGAGCCTGAGTTAAGTTTAAAAACTCGACAGTCCATTAACCTAGTTTTAGGTGGTGTACCGAAAAATTAGGTCGCGACAGAGCAGAATTGAGAAGCAAAAAAAAAGTTGCTTCTTGTTCCCGAGAACAATTTCTAGAAATAAGCTAATTTTCTTTTTTATTTTTCTTTTATTTCTTTTTCTTGCGAGGGCCACCGTCAACCGCCCGGAGCCACCGCCCACCGCTGGCGACCGCCGCCGCCACCGCCGCCGTAGCCGCCGCCACCGACGGGCGGCGGGCGGCGGCGGAATCCGTGAGCAAGAATAAAAAATGAGTAAATACAAAAAAGAAATTGTTGCGTTACCAAACGCATTTCTATTCTTTTTCTATTCTAGGAGTAAAAATTTTGTGTAGTTACCAAACGTGTTCTTTTACTCAGAAATTGTTCCTCGGAACAGAAATAGAAAAGAACTATTTCTGAAAAAAAAAAACTCTTCCCCGGAACAGAAGCGTTGTCATGCGCAGCCCTAGTTGATTTCAACAAAGCGATGCTAGCGAAACAGGCTTGGAGATTTACTCAAGACCTGAATGCCATATGGATTAGACTGCTAAAAGGAATCTATTTTCCAAGAGGAGACTTCTAGACAGCAAATAAAGGCCCCCGACCACCTTGGGGATAGCAAAGCTTACTAATAGGGAGAGACACGATCGAGCCAGAGATTAAATGGAAAGAGGGTGATGGTAAGAAGATCAGAATCATAGAGGATAGATGGCAGCTTTCAAGCAAGATATGAGATCTAGTAAACCGAAATGACCCTTACTTAGTAGCTACATTAATGAATCTAAATGAGGGAGGGTGGAATTTCCCATTACTACAAGAGACTTTTGAGAAAAGAATTATCAAAGAGATATCATCCACGCCTTTTAGCCTTATACCCAGACCAGATAAGATGATATGGAGAGTAAACAACTTAGGTTCTTACATAGTAAAAAGTGGATATAACAAGTTACAAGGCTTCGACAAACTTCAAACAACAAATCAAGCTTCTACATCTTACCAACCACCCAAGAAACTATGGATCGAAATTTGGAAGCTAGAAACCTACCCCAAAGTTAGATTTCTATTATTAAGTACGAATAGCAACGCTTTGTCGACAAGGGAAAACTTATACAAGAGAAAGATGCTACTGAACTAGAGTGTCCCTTTTGTAGCCAAGCTCCCGAAACTACCGAGCACATCATTTATGCCCCTGGACAAAACAAATTTGGTCTGATAAGCAAATTAGAGCCAATTTATCCCTAGAAATTTGCAATAAGATGGATAAATGGATTTGGGAGAATATGACCGTGAGATCTACCCAATAGAACAAAGCTGTCTTCACTGAGTTGATTTGGCGGAATTTGAAGGCAAAGAACGATATGATCTTTCAAGCATAGAAACTAGATTCGAGCTCAATAATGAGCTATCTTTACAATACAACTAGTTGTGAAGCAGGTTGGTGGGAAACTCACTTGAGAACAAGGTGACCCATTTGCAGCAAAGGAGCTACTCTTGCCGACCTAGATCTGTTGCAAAATCAATGTGGATTGCTCCTGGAGCAGCTCGATCATGGAGAGATTGGCCACAGTACTAAGTAGGAACGCCGATGGAGTGCTCACGAATGAGTTCGCGAGGCCAATCGTCACCCCCGTTGCCTTCGTTGTTGAAGCCCTAGCAATTAGGGAAGCTTTGAAGTGGCTGAAAGAGAAGCCAAACACACGAAATAAAGATGTACTTCCCACTAATCTGCACTCGCTCTTATCAACAGATAGCTTATCAGCAGTTAATTGTATTATGGGGCAATTTAAAACACCATGGGCTTCTTAGTCGATTATTCAAGATTACATCAACTGGTTGGGCTAGCTAGAACGAGTTGCTATTCAGTTTGAACGGAGGAATTATAATAAAGTGGCCGACTAGGTTGCTAAGGCTCACGGAACCAGTTTTTTTCTAACAAACTGGATTATTAATCCCCCTTATTCCCTTTGGTTGATCTTATGTTCAGATCTTGAATCCTTTTGTAATCCTTTATTTTCGGTTTAGTAATGAATATTAGTATTTCCGATCGAAAAAAACAAAAAAAAAGAACTCTAGAATCTAAGCTTGGAGAGCAAGGGTGGCACTGCAATTGAAATGGAAGAAGGTTGTTTGTGGAAATAGAGAGGAAAGGAACAAATAAGAATAAAAACATAAGGAGAGTTGGTCAAGGCCGTCCAATAAAATAGTGTTGGAGTTTTGTTTGTTAAAACAAAAAAGAAAGTGCTTTTTACCTTGTCCCATATGGGAAATGTAGGAAAAAGGTAAACCAATTTATAAATGTGGGATTTCCTTTGTATATTTAAAGGAATGATTGGGTGAGGCTAGACCCCACCATACCCGCGTGCGGGTGCGCGATTATTTGGCGCACTTAGCACGCCTGTGCACCCGCAGTTTAATTAGCACTAATCCCTTTATTTTTTTTTATGTTATTAATTTTTAATCAATTCAAAGGTTGCCTTTTATTTTGAGAATTTTTGGAAATGAAAATTCGAAATTTTATTTATTAAAAAAATTAAAATTATTATTCCGAATTTTGTTTGTGTCTTTTCAAGACAACCTTTGGAAAATTACTTATTCGGTTTGCAACTTTTCCCGAAGGATTACAATTGTTCGGTTTTCGACTTTTTCCAAAGAGTCGCATTTGTTTATCCGAACAATTTTCTAAAGGACGTGTTTGTTCATTCTTTGGCAATTTTCACGAAGAGTTGCAAGACTGTTTTCATATATATACTTGTCAATTTTCGAAAGGAAAAGTGTGGTCATTTTTCGAGTCTTCTTTCTAAAAACCTACCAATTTTTCGATTGTTTCTTAGAGAGATCCCTATAGAAATGATAGAATTTTTATCTAAAGATTCTCAATTGAGACTTTGTTGTATCCTGGAGGGTTTTTTGCGGTGACCATTAGCAACTTTGTGGGGCAAATAAATCCTTAAAGAAAGTGATATCACGCTTCAAAGTCCGATTTATTTACTCAATCCGATTCCATTGTTCTACCCTATTCGAAGCCAAATTTTCCAACAAATACTATGTTGATATGTCGATCTCCTGAGTGTTAACATTAAGATATAAAGTTAGCCTGTAAATTTGGAATATTTCACTCTAAATATAAATAGCTTTGATCAAGGAATTGGTGGCCAACATGCTTGTCGAAAGTTGAGTGGGCCTTATGGGCCCACAGTTTTAGTACCCATTATTAAATATTTAGGGAACCTCCACATTTTTGGCTATGCCAATAACGTGGAATTGAATCTCCCCAATTTTACTACTTATTTAAATACCTCCAAAATACATTGCCCCATTACTCGGTAAGGAATGTTTGGAGATTTAATAATATCAGCACTACTCTAAAAGAAAACTATTTCTTTGTGCAATGTCGAGAAATTTTTAGACACTGACCAAGAGTTATGAATTGTGAATTTATTCTAAATTCGTTAGGGATATCTCTTTATTGAAATATACGAACATCATAGTAAGTTTTCTCTGAAAAGAAATTGCAACATGCTCTTATAATTCACCGTAGATTCGATTTCTAAAATCAATGTTGATATTTTTTGTCATTTAATTTTGAATGGGATATATAAATGAATGATTGGTCTCATTTTCTTTTTCCTTAGGGCCGAAGATGCAATGATAAATAACGATTATAAAAATGATTTTGTTTTGAAGATTTCATTTCTTTTGTGGAAAACAAATGATTTAAAATATATTTTTCTAAAATTGGTTGATTGTATTGCTTAAAATAATTTATTGATGAAAAATATTTTCATTATCAATAATGATCTATGTCTAAATATTTTTGTGAACGATAAAAATATTTTTTATTAATTTATTCTTATAAGTGATACTTGCGATTGTACTTAGAAAAATATTTCTAAAATTATTCATTTCTTGCTAAACGAATGCACCGAGAGAGCCACAAATGATCGTCATTAAATTAATTCTCCACTTTAAAAATAATCATGTCCGCAATTATTATAGGTCCTCCGACTTTCTGCAAAATTCGAATTTATGTCGGCCATTATTAAATTTATTATAGACATTGGGTGATCGTAGGCTTGTAGCGAGCGGGCAGCCTCATGCTCTTACTGTGCCCTTCCACTCCCCACGCAAGATCAAAGGCCCCGCGTCGGGACGCATCCGACCGTCCATCCTATCCAATCACGACCGCACCTCGTGATGGGCAACCCGATGTGGAGCCCGCGCTCCGTATCCGGGCCCCCCCACCTGTCCCCAATTTTTCCCCTCGAGGAAAAGCTCTCCCTCCACGCCAGGCGAGAGCGAGTGGGGAGCACGCTCCTCATCGAAGCGACCGCGTGCCCGTTCGGTGCCCGGGGATCTCCGCGTGACGGAGACGCGCCCCTCGGATCGCGTGGTCCGTAGTCTCTTTTCGATACTGGTGCTGTCTTTTACTTTTTTTTGCCACTTCTGCATACGTAGCAAGTCCAATTAATTCCACTTTTCTTTCGGGCCTTTTTCGAGACACGCTCCCTTCTGAAGCTCCGCAGTTCACACTTTCCGCACTTCACTTCTCAGCATCTGATCTTCAGCTTCGGCTCCAGGCCAGATCTTCTCTCACTTCTAGAGAGAGAGAGAGAGAGGGAGAGATGGGGGAAGCGAGGGGGAACTCTCTGGTGTACCTTCTGCTGATAGTTCTTGGCCTGGTTGCCTTCGGGTTCGCCATTGCTGCCGAGAGAAGGAGAAGCACTGTAAGCCACACCTTTTCCGCTGAGCTTTTTGGCTTCCCCAGCTTTCTCTGCGCTAGTTGATTCGTGGGTTTGTAGCAGTTTGCGCTGAATGCTTGCCTCTTAGTGTCTCTTGGATGATCTGTGGCCTTGCATTGTCTGTGGGGGAAAAAGCAGGGGTTTTTATCTTCGAGTTGTGGAGCTTGTTAGTGGTGGTGTGTAGGGAGTAGATTGTAAGCCTCGGTAATGGTTAAGATCTGTGCGTCTACGTGCTGCTTGGAATGGGTTTCCATCGGTGCTTCTTGTTAACGTTGCCGTGGGATTTTAGAACATCCGTGCAAGGAATTCGGTTTTCTCGAGTAGGAGTGATGGGCTGTGCGTCCGCACTTTGTGCCATTGAGCGAGAAGTGGCTAGCGGTCTGGGTAGGCTTTGGCTGCTTTCCTGATTGTTGAATAGATGGGACATCCCCATTTGAACATTTTACTGCTTGACGTTAAGCTCCATGTTGTTAGGCTTGTGTTCAACTGAACATCGCTAAATTTGAAGTTTTGGATGTTCGGAATTTTGGGGAAGTGTTTGTCGTGCAATTTTTAGTACGAGACAGAAGAGTGTGGTGGAACCGAGTGATGTGGTAGTTGAAAACAGTTTCTTTCAGTTGACATATCACTTTCGGTGCAGACAACGCTTGACCTTTAATTAGAAGTTGGAAATTGTGTGAAGCCATCCTTATATTTTGCTTGCATCTCTAGGATTTAGCTATTTACTTATGCAGTGTACTCTGGAGTTTTTGAGCTCTTTCTGTCATCCGTGTATTCTGCCTGTAGCTTTTGAGCTATGTACCTATATCATGATCTGTGTGCCTTTATGGCCTAGCAAAGTGCTAATGAACGAAACAGTCGTCAAATTGGAGAAATAGTCAGCACACATGATATCATTTTTGTCCTACAAAAGGCGATATGCTTAGCAAACATGAACTTCTAGTGCTAGGGCAATGTTCATAAAGTAATGGCATATACACCATGACTGCCAGTCAATCTCCACTTTAACAGTAGCGACACTTCAATATTTTGATTCTCATAAATTTATGTGAGTAGAAATGTACTAGCAAAACTCTCCTTCAAAGGGACATTGAACCCCACATTGGTTGTGGTGACAGTAGTTGCCAAACTTTTGATTTGTCTGTGTGCTCTTGATGCTTCAACATTGGTAACTTAGCAGCTTCATAACCACACAATAGCCATAACTAACGCACGGACAGATGCTTTAGAGCTGCCACATTAGAGATGCTTAGGATTTCATTATTTTTAATAGTCTCAATGTCTGATTTTTGCCCGTTACAGTGTGCTGGAGTGGTGCTGCGAGAAAATATTGTTGTTTGTTGCTAACAAATCAAATATTGATTTGGTTACAGTTCTGGGGTTTTCAGTGTCATTTATAGGCCCCGGAGGATGCTAATTTGCATGATACTGGGTTTGATAGACGGTGTCATGAGAAGGAACAGCAGTTCAGTCGAATTTCAAATCCACTAGGTAGAACTTTTATTTGGGTAACCAGTGCTCTGCTACCCATAGGATCGTAATGGCTTATTAGTCGCTTTGCTTCTATGATAATTTTGAAGCTTCAAAGCCTGTCTTTACTGTTGCATACAACCTTTTGGGTGATCAAATTGTTAGATGGCTTGGTTCTTTTTAACAAGATGATGTTTTTGTCAATCTTTGTTCTGAGTTTGGCTTTATAGGATTTCCCGAATCCGTTTCAGTGTTCATAACAAATTTCTATTGCCATTGGGTTCAAGCAAGTGTTTTTCCCATTTTGGTTTTCCTGGAATGAAATTAAGGCAGGCAGTTGTCATCGTCCTCTTATGCATGACAGGGAAAGATATTTGAGGATGAGCGAATGAATGCCACATATTGTGTGTACAACTCTGATGTTGCTACTGGCTATGGGGTTGGCGGTTTCTTGTTTCTTTTAACAAGCGAATCTCTGCTGATGGGCGTGACAAAGTGCATGTGTTTTGGAAGACCCTTAAACCCAGGAGAGCATCGTGCGTGGTCCATCATATATTTTGTTTCTTCATGGTGAGAATTCTGAAGCATATCTCATGATTTGCTGATGCCTTTTCGCTGAAGTGAGCCATATGATTGGATGGTAGTGTTGTGATAAGTACATGCCTCCTGGCCAAATGGGCAGTAGGAACCATCCTATTTGCTTTATTGGCGACTCTATACTGGATGCTTTACCATCTTTTGGAAACCAATGTTTTCTAGATCGTGAGAGTGGGATGATGTCAAGTAGTTGTTCTAAGGTGCTGCCAAAATTACTTTTGGGAACTGTTTTTTTTGTGTTTTAATTAGAAATCATATTTTGAAATAGCTTGCTAAGCCTGTTTGAATTAGGATCAGGATCCAGAACAGTATTGCAGTTGCATATGTTTGCTGATAATTGGAATAAGACTGGTATAGGCGCCAGAAACTTTGCAGGATTCTCTTAATACGTGGACAACACTTCTTTGGGAAATCAACACTATGGAAAACATAGACTCGGATTTTGTAATTTCTGACTTGATGATGTACCTTATGGCTGGTTACGTGGCAACTGATGATCAACAACTAAAACAAATCTGCCTAGCAGCTCAGATATTGCTTCTCTGCTTTAAGTCTGGAGAACTTGGACAGGAAATGTGGCTTCGGGAGTTGAACACTTTGAAGATGTCCACTCTTTATGCTTATGCAGGGTAACATTTCTCGTAGCGGAAGCATGCTTGATTGCAGGGGCGACTAAAAATGCCTATCACACCAAGTACCGGGGGATGATATATGCCCAGAATGTCTCCTGCGAGGCGTTGAGGAAAGGCGTCTTCATTGCCGGAGCTGTGTTTGTAGTAGTGTCGATGATTCTCAATATTTATTACTACATGTACTTCACCAAGGCCGTTACGACTCCGCCAAGCCACAAAGCGAAGCGCACAAGCTCTAATATAGGAATGGCTGGCTACGCATGACTCAAAAGGAATTATCTAGTTTTGAGATTTTGCTTCCTTGATGTGAGTAATGCCTCTGGGATTGTTCCATCTCAAATGTATTGACCGATATTGCTTCTCTATTATACTGGTATGTCCAAAAGAGCCTGCTCTTTGCAATCGTACTCATGAAATTCTGTTAACTTGCTTTGTTTATTAAAAAAGAGAACACTAGTGAGCAAAAATGCCGATACTGGTGTTAAGGTTTCAGGTTGCAGAAGTTGAACATTTTCATGAAATAAGGTTAAGACCTCATCATAATTTTTATGGGAGTGTTGATTAATACTCTTTGCAAATTGCAAATCTAGAAGAGAGACTTGGTTTGGATGATGGGTCGATATACTCTTGGGTTGAAGAGATGCAGATGTTAAAGACATGAGCTGGGACACTGGAAGTAGGAATTTTCCTGTGGCGTTACGGTTAGTAAAATACCTTGCTATAAATTGAAGAGCTTTCTGCATGGCAAGCCATATCTATTTTATAATGGAATCGATTTCAATTTACAATGTGCTTCTAGTGAAATTTTGCATGGCGGTTACGGTAAAACCTCGAGACTTGTCATTGTTTCAAATGTGAAAGTATAAGCTGAAGAGTGGAATTTGAAACTCACTTGGGAATAAGGCCTGTGATGTTGGGTGGCAGTGGGCTGAACGTGAAGATGAATGGCCTGGAAGGAATGAATTACGTCGTTCCAGTGGGGGCAATCCTCGATCATCCCCGTAGCTTGAGACTGTCCTTTACTGCAGCTGTAGAAGCCTAGATGAAAACAATTGTCGTTCGTCGGAGTTGGCATACAAGACCGAAAATTCCGCAGCAAATCGTCTTCCCAATGGGAATTTGGACCCTGGGATCAAATCGGAATAGACATAACTTGGACCCTGGGATCAAATTGGAATAGACATGGCTTTCAAAAACGCCAAACTATTCCTAACTTAGTTGCTTTTTTGTCTTTGATAAAGCGGGGGAGTTGTATGCTAGCCTGAGAAAGAAGGAAGCTAAAAGAACTGCTACTGGAAGAAACCATGTGCGGAAGCCACCGGGAGAAGGAAGGATAAAAACTCGACACCGACGGTGCTGTTGACAACCAAACTGGTGTCGCGAGGGGAAGAGGGTTAGCACGAGATCATAGGGGAGACTGGATTGTGGGATTTGCGTGGAAGATCGTAAGAACCGGTGCCTTCTGGCGCGAGTTTTTGTTGGTTAAACACGGAGGCGTGACTAGATTAAATGTTGAACTAGATGCTCTATCCGTCATTCAAACTGTTAATAAAGCGAACAGCGACAATTACTCACTGCAGCCAATTTTGAATGGGGGGAAGCTTCTGGCACGATTCGAGGGCGGTGAAGATCGAGAGCACGTGTTTAGAGAAGCCAAATCGATGCGCAGACCTCCTTGGGACCATGGGTAAAAAGCTAAGATCAGTGTGCTTGACGTTGTGCCCTAACACTTTTGACTGGACTTTTTCGCCTTCTGATTTTGCGGGGAATGCCCCTGGAACTACGGTCATGTAACTTCTACTCTTGTTTATTACATGTTTTTTTTTTTAGGTCTAATTTGTTTATTAGAGTTAGTAATCTCCTTTTTCCACCGGAAAAGGGTGATATTTATAGACCATAATACTTCCACAAGCAATTATAGAAAGAGAAAGCAAACATATTTGTATTTGAATGTACACATATATATACAGATTTAGCGTAGAGATCAAATTAGCTCCGACAATATAACCCGGAATAAAGGGAGAGAAGACGGAACCATCCGTGACATAAGTCAAACGCTAAATAGTCAAAAAGAGCCGAGTTAAAAAGTCAAGTCTCCGCAAAGAAACCGGAATATTCAACTCCCAAATTAGACAGAGAGAGAGAGAGAGAGAGAGAGAGAGTCTCCACAACTTTCTTATGTTGAGAGCTCTTTTTGACATTTTCAGCTATGCCTTTAGCCGGCTCCTGGAGACTCATGCACACTTCTCTGCTTCTGTTCGTGCTCTTCTCGGCGTTTCATCTCTGGGCTTGCCGTGAATATTGCAGCGCCACAGCGACACGGATGTTGTCGTCATCAGAGTCGAGCTTAGACGACCATGTAGAAGTGAAGCAAGTGTACTCAACCGACACCACCATCACCACCAGCAGCAAAGAAGAGATCACGTTGCGCTCGAACACCAGCTTCAATGGGAGACCTTCCGCTTCGAGTCATGCTGTTGACAATAGCACCGAACAAGCATTCGAAGATAGCAACCGAGCCGTGCCGAGCGGCCCCGACCCTCTCCACAATTGATTGATCACTCAGACGAAGTCTTTCTCTTTCTATTTATTTCTCCCTGCGGTTCCTTGTTTTCTCGTTATTAATCTGAAGCTTTTGCAACCTTTTCCTTGTATCCGAAATACCCGCGATTTTCTCGTCAATACGGCGGACAACTCCTTGCGGATTCTTGAGGGGAAAACCGGGGGTATTTCGGCATGTCATTCGGGTTTTTATCATTTGGATGGAAATCCATGTATATGTAAAGGAGCAAAGGGCTTCTTTGTTTTCCCTTCATTCTTTTTCCATAGTGATGTAACACTTGAAATGCTCGATTCTCTCTCTTCGCGTGAATTACTGTACATTTCCCTTCTCTTGCTGGTTACTTCAGTTCATCCTGAACTCATCAGTTCACTGCAGTATTAGCTTCATATCTGAAGAAGATGATTTAGCAGGGGTACGTTAAGCGTTGAAACTTGTGTTGAAACAACCAGTGGCAAAAAATGGGGTTTATTTTTCTCTTGTCCTGTCTGTTTTTCTAAACCCTAAATCTTCTGCACTGATTCCCTGTGGAAGAAGACTGAAACCTCATGTGCCTCTCTCTGGCTTTAAGTTCCTGTGAGATGCGGAACACATGCTCGCTGCTCAAACCTACAAAATATGGACCAGCCTGTTTCGCGTACGCACGTTTGCTTCTAGAGCAACAAGCAAACGGAACGCCGTGCGAACGAGGGTAGTGGGGTAGCATGGCAATTTGAGGAAGATCTCCTCAAGCTTTTTCTAGAGAAACAAGTTGGAAGATACACGTAAAGGTGAGATTCGTCCTACTGTTGTTTTGAACAGTAACAGAGATTCCACAGGACAGCACAAGCGTACAGTGGTTAGAAAACTGGGGCAATGGCATCTTTTGCTCGCTTCTTCAAGCTTGACTTACGTGTTGTCCTCTTCGCGGTACGGGTGGAAGATGAAGCACGATTAAATTAGTGAAATGCCGGTTCATAACATTAAAAAAAGAGAAAAATTTGAAGAGTGTGTGAATATTTAAGCATTTTCCTTTCCAGGAATCTCAACTTTTGAAATCCATATGTAACTTCCTACAAGTGAGTTCGTACGAGGGGCTATAAAGATATCTCGATTTAGTATTTTCGAACAAGATATGCTTCATTTTTCGTAATTATCGAGCATATGATAATTACGATATCAATAATATCTAGAACCTAATTCAACTTCAAAATGCGTTTTGTCAGTCTTGAAGACAGCGACACTATTTAAAAGTAATGACTACTAAACTAAGCCTAACTCGGTTTTGATTGGCCCGTTTCGACAAAAATATTTCATTTTTATTTTTATTTTCTTTTTGCTGTTAATTCCTCGTATTCACCATTGAAGACTCGTTTCATGGGGTCATAATCTAAAGCTCCAAGTGCGTTTACCTTATTAATGTCTTTTACTAGAGCCCTAGGTTGGGATTACGCCTAGGATAGGCAGGACGAGGGCCAGGGGCCTTCCCCTGTTTTTCCATTCATCATCGTATTCATGGGAAAGTTTGTCGTGCTGTAACCCTTGATGAAAACGAGTCTCGTACTCGTTGGAATTTGACGTTTTTATTAATGGGGGAGGGGGGAAATCGATGCGAGATGAGTCCGCGGATTATGCGGCGGAGGGCGGAAACAGTCCTGTCGAGTAGCGATTTGGAGGTGGAATCGGATTTGGACTGTATCTGCGCTGGCTCCTGGCGTGTAAGACAAGGGAGCGAGCTCGTCGATGCGATGGCCCCGGTTTCGCTGCACTCCCGGTTTGATTAGTATCGGGTCGCGCGGCACTCGAACTGGAGAATGGTCCGTACCTCACTGAACCAGAGAATGCCCGCTCTGGTGTTCCGTGCTATAAAAAAACTCTTGTTTTTGAACGTCACGAAGAGCCCTGTTTTCCAATTCACGAGTTATGTAGAGAGCTCAAATTGCTCATTCGTGGCCACATTATGACAAAAAGTAATGGCCGTATCGTGTGTATATATAGTCATGCAATGTCTTATTGGGACCGACCGTATCCCGTATGCACGACCGTATCGTCGTTATAGTAGTGCCTAGCAATGGCCCAAGTTGTGCCGTGCTCACTCGCAATCCACATCCCTCAATTGCCATCTTCTAATCCCTCTTAGGCTAAGGTTGATGAGTGATTAATTAACCTGAAACCTAATCCTAAAATCTTCGACTATGCATTTCGAAACTACCATCCTTTTTTTCTCTAGAAGGCCGCATTATTAATAAAAATCGTATGTGCTGGGTGTCACGTGCCATCTTGTATTACCCGTGCATGGATTTTTGTGCTGGTAGATAAGTTGGGTGGAAGCTACCTACGGTAGTATTAAAGCGAGGGTGCAGATGTTCAGAATCAGAGATGCCTCTTATCCTTCACGGTCCATGTAAGCCTTTTGGGTTCGTGTGAGGCACGGCCAGAGTGAATGGCATCGTGTTAGTGATTGGTGGGGGGAAGTACGAAAAAAGTCATAGACTTATTGCATTATACTAATTAAGTTATAAACATTTCAATTGAATCAATTTAGTTCTTAATCTTTTGTATTTATACCAATTGTGTCAATTCAATCAATTTTGACTAGAAATGGTTAACATGAATGCTAATTATTTTACGTAGCACGATAGTCGCTAGCATAAACAAATTTTATAATTTTTTAGTGATTCTCTCTTCTTCTTCTTTTTTTTTTTTTTTTATAATTGAAAGGCCTGTGAACCCTCGTTGGGCGCTGGCGAGTGTCGTAGCCATCACCTATGCCATCGTTGCCCGCAAGCGGCCCTCGTCTAAGTAGCAAGGACTCGACCCTCATAGGGTCTCGCCACAATGAAATTTGTCCACGTTAACGTCATTTATGTTACATAGGACGACTGACGTTCATGTCAGTAATTTCCAGTCAATTGAATGGATGGACTCAATTGATACAAACACAAAAGGTATATACCAAATTGATTCAATTGAAAGATTTATGATTAAATTTGTATCAATTCAATAGATTTATAGCTTTTTAGATAATTTCCCACGGCGGGTATTCCTGCACAGGTGCTTCGGAGGAGCCGCAGAAGAGACGTTGAATTTGAGGCAGGATGCACTCTGGGACAGAAGTGCCGTGGGCTAGTTGATGAAAGTCCTAGGCCTGGTAACGCCCCTAGAAAGGTCCAGGAAGTGGAAAGTGGGAAAGCCCGACATCTTCCGAGTTACGAGCTTTTCCCAACACGAGTTTCGTAACTATTCTTCGTAGGCCACATGGCCCTTACTTATGTTAGCTTTCATTCGAGTACACTTGTAATTTTTAATTGCCCGGAGAAATTAGAAACTCGACATTATTCCCTATTTTTACTACTGTGCATACTCTTTTTTGAAAAGAAAATGTCAGACGAGTATGTTGTTATTTATTTTTATTTTTTCAAAAAGTGACGATAAATGTGTATCTGCAATTTCAAAAGATAAAAGTAGATGAGGAGAAGCAGTCGCTATTGTTCGCATAGAGGGTAAGGATGGGGTGACTGCACTTTAAGGAAAATTAAGTAAACATGGGTGGTTAATTTCATTGTTTTACTTTTTTGGTTCTTAATCTTTTGTCCATTTCAGCGTTTCCCCTCTTTGATTTACATTTAGAACAATAGTTCATAAGGCTTTTAATAGGAAACAGAAAAGTAATACAATCGGGTACTTTTTCTTATATAAAATATATAGACATGAAAAGTTGGGAAAATACCACAGACCATCCTCTCATTTCATCTCATTACCACTTATTTTCTTCAACATTTAGAGAATCCAATTAATATCTCGAGTTTTGTCTTTGGACTTTATTTTGCATATTCACATCTTACCTAGTTTAGAAAAAGCCAATTGCTTTCAGAAAATGCCCTGCCCAAGTCCTAAATTTCTTATCACATCCCAACCCCCAAAATCAAACCCAAAACGCAAGCATCCGAACTCTAAGCTTAGGGTGTCTTTGTTTCGAGAAAAAACTTCACTATAAAGGAAAATGGTTTCTTTTCCTTGAAAATATTTTCCTTTATTAGGTTAGTAAATTCATTTTACTAACTTTAAGCATGCATATTTATGATAATTATTCTCTACTGTTTACATATAAGTGAAATCTATATTCTGGGATGTGCACTTCCGGTCACCATATGATATGTTAGTGAAAAAAATCCCGTGGGATCCCTTTTCGGTTTAAGCAGCATGGAGCATCCCTAACTTTATAGTAGAACCTGTAAATTAAATTGTCTTTTATATGGATTTTGGCTGGGAGTTTGTTGTCCACTAGCAAAATGTATAGAAATAAGCTTAGACATTTAATTGCACCCAACCTTATCACGCTTTACTAGATAATTTTGGCAATCTTTTGTCTGCTTACTTTTGGGGAAGTTTAAATTCATGCGGGACTAAAGCCATGTTCGATCAGGTTTCAGGAAAACTAAGTTCTTGATGGGAACTGTTGATCAGTAAGGCGGAGACCACTATAGGATTTCCATCGTGTTTTGTGATCTCCCCTTTTTGACTATTTGCATAAGTTAACAGATTTTATTCCCGTTGGTTTTCTTGGCCGAAATAAGCTGTTGATTCATCAATTTATGGTGACCAAAAATGGAAGGTTTACGACCTTATTGATTTTGGTAGGTCGAAGTTAATTCGATTTGATTATCACATCTTTTGGTGCTAGATGCTAGGATTAGATAAAATGCAAGTGCGACTTGAACCTTGAGAATTTATATCACCGTGTAAAACAAGATCTACTTATTGAAGGAAGTATTCAGTGCTTGCCATGTCTACGATCTTTTTTTTTTTTTTTTTTTTTTTAAAGAGAATTATGAAAATAAATTTAAATCTATTATATAAATACCAATTTATTTATCAACTTTATAATTTGGCCAATTTAATCATAAACTTTTTAACAATTTACCAATATAGTCATTTTTAATCAATTATGGCTGAAAATTGCTGATATGAATACCAATCGTTTTACACAAGACAACTAGTATTGACATAAATAATATTTGCAATTTTTAAAATATTTTTTTGAGTTCTCTTTTAATTTTTTTTTTCTTTCTTTTTCTCATTGAAGGCCGCTGGCTAACCCTTCCCATCATTGGGCAAGGGCATCATGGCCATTGTCCACCATAGCTAGGGTCATGCCGCCCTCGCCGGCCACAAGGAGGGACCATGAGTCTTTGCCCAAATTTGGTGAGGGCTGCGATGCCATCGCCCTATCTAGCTAGGCGAGTGCCGTGAGGGCATCTCAGTCCTTGCCTATGCCCAGTGACCTCAATCCAGAAGATATTTCAAGACAAGAGAAAACCTTTTTCATGGATACTTTTCTCGATTTTTTTGGTTTTGCTAATTGTCATTATGAACAGCAAGAGTGAAATACTGAAGGCCACTCAGTCCAGAAGACATTTCGGGACGATCTCCTTGGGATGACTTCACCAATGACAGGAAAAGGACGAGCTGAGTTGTACTAAGCATCAGAAAACGCAATTGCCCTGCGTTTGACCCCCTTCCCTATCTTGGTATGATGCAGTTGGCTAAAAGAACCGAGTAACAAAAGTGGGGGGACAAACGATTAATGAAGTATATACTATATACTATATGGTACATAGTCTAAGAACATAGTCTAAGAATCCTATGCGATGTAATGCCAATATCGAACAAGCACGGCGTATTCACTTGTTGTTACCCATTTGTCGAAGGATGTTTCCTGATCTTACATTAAGGCAGTAGTGGTCGATGAACTGGGAAGAGCGTACATCATCGCGCAGCTCATCTGCAATGAATGCAGTAAGAAGGATGTTCGTCCCCTTCCTCGTTCTTTTTCCAATCCAGCCGCGCTCACAGGCTACAGAAGAAAGGGGGGAACATCGCTCCAAATGGAAAACTTCCATATCTTCCCATAAAAAAAATGAAGTTAAAGGAAGAAAGTGCGCATTGTTGCCGAGACTCGTACTGCTCCACGCTAGTTGGGTAAAAGAAGTGATACTACTAGGGCAGAGAGAGAGAGAGAAAACCGCAGGCGCTTAGCGTCCCGAATAGCGCCCATAGTAGAAGAAGGGACAGAAAAGAAGAAGGGACAGAAAAGGAGAAAGACCAAAAGCGGTTTTGAGATTAAGATAGTGGGGAAGAAGACTTTCCTGAAAACCAGGAGAGGCGACCGTGTGCGGTGTTGTGGTTTCAGGTTCTTGTCTTACCGCGATATGTGGCGCAACTTTGGCTGTTTCCTGCGGATTCCAGCTTGTGCTGGCTACGCTCTCTCTCTCTCTCTCTCTCTCTCTCTCTCGCGTAGTCTCTTTTCCTTTTGCATTTCCTTGCCATCTTCATGTATGGCGTTCCAACTGACCAAGATTTATCCTCGACGCTAAGAAATATTTTGGAGCTCTCTCTCGGGATGGGAAGGTTTCCAGGAGGTAACAACGGCGCATTGATCGGGACTTTACCCTGAAGGATTTGAGTGAAATCACCACTCGCCACTAATCCATGACGAATCAAATGCGCAAACAAGTGAGCTATACTAGGACAAAAGAATTAATGGTAACCTATCATGTTACTTTGTGCTGAATTTTTGATACCTCTGGCAAATGTGTTTTTAATAGTGTTGTAGATCCATGAACAGGGTCATCAGGAAATAATACTGAAAATAAATGAGGATCTCATTTCTTTGGTACGATTGTCTATTATTTCTCAGAGGAACGCAATTTTTCTTAAGAGGAATGCCTACTAGGACTTAATTCAAAGTGGTACCAAGGAGATGAGATCCTCATTTATTTTCAGTATTATATTATTAGGACACCTTTCAATATAATAAATAGCTATGTATTATTAAGGTAACATATTTTATTTCTCAAATATTTAGTAATTATTCAATATATTGTGTACAAATGTGATAAATTGTAATAATAATCGTATAATACATGCTCGTATGAAGATAGTGAAAATTGATATTATCATAATATAAATGACCCCAACAATTTCATTTGTAATTAACGTAGATTTTGATTATAAATTAACATTGGTAGGGTGAGGGAGAGAAAAAAGACGGGTATTTTAGGAATAATTGTTACAACACGGTTGTAATACCTATTATAGAGGGACCATGGAATAGAAATTACGCGTCTACTTATAAAAGGGATCACCACTCTATAGTAAGTATTATTGCAAGTAAATTTGGCAATAATCAGCCAACTTCTAATTGACGCATAATAAACCCTTATTGCTACGAAATATGTTGTGACTTTACTAAGACCAGCTCACAAATTTGGTTCATTAGGTGATGCGGCATATCTTTATGCCGTGTTGAAAGTGGTCCACTCTTTTACATTTTCACTTGTGCAATCCATCACATCACTCATTAAATCAGTTTTTAAGATCAATCTTAGTAAATCTCACATTACTCTTTTTATTTTATATGGTCGACTAAAACAATGCAAAATTAAATAGCGTGGTGTTCTTCTAATTTGCAAGAAAGGTTCACACGCCTGGTGCACTGTAGCCTACATATGAAAGAGACAACTCTGATTCCACCAAGTGCATACACACGATTAAATCCACAGGTCATAAAAGACTTCGGTTTAAGGTTCACCAGATTCAAAGATTAAGAAGCAACTGGATGTCTGCATTGAGTGCAAAAAACCATTTTTGATATAAAACAAAATAGTTGAGCGGTCCTGAGAACAATAAGATATACATACATACAAACTTCACTGAAATTGATTATGTATGTGCATCTAAGTTAGAATTCATCGTTACAAAACAAAACCCTAACCCTCAACCATTCCCATCACTACTACTAATTTGTTCGTAGCCCCCCATTGTCTAGTCATTGGCTGTCATTGCAGCCGGCAGTTGCCAAGACTATCACTATCACCGCCTTCTTGATTCTACTACTGCAGCTGAAAGCCCCTCTTTCTTTCTTTAAACTTTTAGATCTAATCTGTCTTCAACCTTTTTTGCACGTTTTGTTAACCATTGAATTACCGAAAGGTTGACAATAATTAGTATTCTCTCTTCTTTTTCATGACAGTGATGAACTAAAAGAGATTGAAAGTTGAATATAAGAGACTACGATTGAAGGATTGACGCCCATCCTCAATGATTCAACATAGCTCTTCCTTGGCTGGATCGATGTAGCTCATCGAGCTCGGGCAACATCAACTACGAGAGAGAGAATCTCGTGGTGGTGGCCGATCTAAGGTGGCGTCCACCTCCATGGGATTGAGTACATTGAGTAAGCAAGCATGGGGTTTTTATTGAAACCTTCTAATATACTATAAATGCATACATGATATTATATTTTCGGAGAACCCATAGAAAATTATGTAATCTCGATAGAGATTATTGCTATAGATAGGGTTCGAGAAATTTCATATGATACAAAGGTGGTTATGCATATGTATCCGCACATGTACGAGGCCCATCCAACAATCTCTCTTCCACACGAGTGCGTGCCAAGCCAAAGCTTTCTTCCAGAAAGGGGCATGTTGTCCGATTTGGATCGTTTCCTCGAGAGGGGAACTCCCGCATTTTACCCAAACACGAAACAAACTTTTGTGGGGCGAAAAATAAAACTCCCGGATTTAAGGCTTTTTCCAAGTCCCTTTTGATTCCATCCATCCAACACTTAAATTCATATGCTAAACCAAAGCTAAACCAAGCTAAACCGCCAGGGTCCACCCACCCCCTCTCTCTTAAACCCTCCATTCGTTTCTCACATAAATACCCCCTTCGCTCTCTCTCTCTCTCCCCCTCCTCAGCTCAGCTCCGTACCTGCACTCTCTCTCTCTCTCTCTCTCTCTCTCTCTCTGAACGTCAGCTATGAGAATGAGCTGCAACGGATGCAGAGTCCTCCGCAAGGGCTGCAGCGACGACTGCGTCATAAGGCCCTGCCTACAATGGATCAAGTCCGCCGATTCCCAGGCCAACGCCACCGTCTTCCTCGCCAAGTTCTACGGCCGCGCCGGCCTCATCAACCTCATCAATGCCGGCCCTCCCCACCTCCGTCCGGGTACTGCCCCTCTCTCTTGCCTCTGCGTCGCATGTAAATTTTCAGCACTCAGCTAGTAATGTTTCTTGACTCTCTTTTCTTCTTCCTTTTTCTTTGGTGAGCGAGCAGCCATTTTTAGGTCGCTGCTCTACGAGGCCTGCGGTCGGATCATCAACCCCATATACGGGTCGGTCGGGCTTCTCTGGTCCGGCAACTGGGGCCACTGCCAAGCCGCCGTCGACGACGTCCTCAGGGGCTCCTCCCACATCATGCGGCACCCTTCGCTGGATTCAGGTTCGACCCCGGCCGCGTCTCAGCCCCTCCCAGCCCTTAAGGCCTACGACATCCGCCACTTCCCCAAGGCCGGGGGCTCACAAGGCCTCCACAGGGCCCGGTTCAAGCGCCCCAGGCTCGGCGACGACCTGAAGCCGTACGGCTGGCCTCACCCGGAGGCGAGCTACTCGACATCGCCAGAGGATGACAGCGTGTTCTCCGTGGAGACCGTGGAGGCTGAACCTGAGGGCCCGTCTCAGCCGAGCCAGATTTTGGCTTTCGACGGCCAAGGTGGTGAGAGTGACGTGGATCGGGTCGGGTTGGAGCTCACTCTTGGCGTGGCTCAGAGTCAACAACAGAGCGGCTCATGCAAATCTGAGTCTGATCATGGTCAACACTCGTGAATGAGAGTCGCAAGGAAAAGAGACCGAGAGAGAGAGAGAAAGAGAGAGAGAAGGAGAGGGGTTTTTTGAGGGTTGGAATTGACATGATCATCACCTGACATGAATCAGCGTAGTTGAGGTTTTAATGACGATTCATTTCCTTTTCGTTTTTCTTTCCATTTTCGCATTCTTTAAAAGTGGAGTGTGATTTTGACGTTTTGTTTTGGGGGGGGTGGGCAGGGGTTGGGCTTAAGTGTAAAATATAGCGCGCGCACAGAGACAAAGACCTATACATAGAGAGGAGAGACAAGTATATGTACTCATGCTTATGCTGGTCATTTACAGTGGTTGATGAACGGTACATGGAGACTATAGTCTTTCTCACATACTGTTTCCGCTCTCATCTTCTCGACCTAGCGCTCTCTCTCTCTCTCTCTCTCTCTCTCTCTCTCTCAAGTTTGTCCTGAGACGGCGCTCTTCAACGGCGGATCTTAGCGCCAGCGACCGCGAATCTCAGTACAGTGGCGGAGTTAAAATTGGATCGAGGGTCAATGGCGAATTATTGGTAGGTGGGTGTCTCCCTGCGGCAGTGAAGATTCTCCACGTAGAGGGGCTTGGCCTTGGGCCATGCATGTGGGCGGACACCTGCTTTCCATGCACGGCCATCGGGGCTCGAGATATTCCAAGTACTTTTTCCCCCGCTCCCCTACTTCGCAGATATAAATTAATTTCCCTCTTTCCCCGTGTATCTTGATTTTTGCTGAAAGAAAGTTGGGAAAAGTTAATGTGGAGAAGACAAATGTTGACGAGGCCTAGTTGAGAGGCTGCGAAGTTGTTTGATAGTTGAGTTGAGGATTAATCAAAATGGCAACTAAAGAGGCGAGGGGCACTTAAGAAAGCCAAGTTGACAAGCGCCTAGAAGGGTTCTCTTTAAACATGTTCCATTTTGGGTATGGTGTGTGCGCTGGCGTATTGCTTTTATTTCTAGGCAGGAAGTTTAAATCAAGCTTTAGTCTAGTTGTACCAAGTGTAGATGCGTCGATCATTTATGTTGTATTGAGAAAATGTTGCAAATGAGTGGATGAGTAGGTGGATCCACTTAAATTTTTCATCAGGATATCACCCAACCCTAGGCCTTAGTTTAGTAAGAAAAGCTGCATACCAAATTAAGGGCTTGACGAAGAGAAAAAAACCGGGAGGAGTTTCCTAATTAGAAAAAGGATTGAGAGTCTCTTTTCTTTGCTAAAAGTTCCTTCATTTACGTGGTATGCTCATCGTTTTCAATTTATTACCTTAAATTGGAGATCTATCAGCAATTCCAATGAATAATTTATAGATGTGTCATTTTCGTTTTTTTTTTCTATGGGATAGACTTGGAGTTCCGATCATCGAGAGGCTCGTGAAATATTTAGCAAGCCCCACGAATCGGTTAAGTTCATAAAATGTTCTATAAGTTCAAATACCTCTCATATATCAAGAAAGTCAATAATAAAAAAATTTCTATGGATCTCATAATTGTTCAGTTTTTAACAACGTCCGGCTTGCATAGGAATATAAATGATTATACATAGCAATTAGTGTGACCAAATGCGAAGATCATAGTCATTTCAATTGGTACACAGAGGACTTACTTTTTTGTATCTCTACTCTAACTATCATCTTTATTTGGTTAAGTCTAAAATATAAAGATCAATAGCAAATTAGAGAGGAAATGAAATGGCTAACACCATATCCGTGTTTCTTCAGCTGAATGTAATTTTTTTTTATTGTCATGGTACGACAATTGACATTACCATTTAATAAGTTAATAGATGTACGGCCTTTTGGCCAACCACACACCTTAAAATCGAGGTTAGAGCGCGAGGTATTTTTGTCATATAAATATCAGATATATTTTCTTTATGGAAAATCTTTTTCCATGTAATATTACAATTTTTTGAACCTAGGGGAGCGGGGGCTACTATTGGCATCGCTAAGTCCACCATTATCTCTTGCCCCCAAATAATGAAAATTTGTCAATTTAAATTTAACCCACTAATTTTCTTGCATTATACACTTTTCATGCACTGACAGTGTAAATCTCACTTTATTGCAAACGGTTCAATCTTAGTCATTGTTTTGGACCGGATGCTAACTAGTTCTAAAACTTTTACTTTTAATCAAAATCTAAAAATTATAAACAAAGTGCAATCAAGTACTTCCATTGGTTCTTTAGTTTCATTACTTTTTTGACTAACTAAGCAATCTAACATAATTTTTTCTAATAGGTTGCACTGATGTGATGCTAATTGAAGGGAAACTGCATTAGCAAAATAGCCCAAAGCAATTTTTCTTTTTTGGGGGGAGGGGGGAGTTAGGGCGGTCACCGACCTTATCTCGTCTGTACACCTCGGCGGGGTCGGGATGAGGGTGGCGAGCCCTCTTTTAGCCACTAGAGAAGGCCACGACCCTCTCCCTGAGCAGGCCAGGACGACTTTTATTCCCTAGCCAAATGCGAGTATTTAATTCAAAGTGTTCTATTTTTGGTTATATAAGGATAAATTTTTTAATGATGAGAATCGAGAATTTTTTTAGGCATATACATAAATTAGTCTAGTGAACACATAACCCTAATGGCCCGGTGCTGAGGAGTGGGCTTGTGACGAGCGTCGCGATGCATCAAATCCGAAGATACTTTTATTTCATAGCTGAGTTATTTTCTGGCCCAATAAATTGTCACCTCGGGAAATATTTTGAATCTTTAGGCCGGTTGCGACTCAGTATGCCGTTGCTCATCAACCCTTTGTTTTCCTTCTTTTCCCCTTGAAAAGCCAGATATAAGGGGAAATTCTTTCATATGGACTCGGTCTCCCTTTAAGTACACCATCATAGATATTTACAAAAAGCGATGGATACTTTTTGCTCAAAAGATTTAATAAAGGGGAGGGATATGTACTTGATTGACCGGGCATGTGCTAATTTGCGAACTGACAACGTTGCACCTCGTCGTGGAGAGCCTTTTCCTCGACCCCCAGGTTCAAATGGATTGCGATGGTGTTTAGAGTTAAGTAAAATACAGCAAGTTCGATAAACGGTACTAAAGTATTTTTGTATTGTATGTCTTGTACCTTTCCGAGTTGATTAGCATAATGATATATTATGGAGGGAAGAAAGGGTATGTGTCTGATCTAGGATGACAGCATATCTTGGGTTCAAGCCTACTATCTAGTGGGTCAAGACCCAACTCATGATTCCACCAAACAAGACAGACCCATCTGAGGACAATTTTAAGAAGTCATGGGAATAGTGCATAGTAGAGAGGTTTGGATTGAGTATTGCATCAACTAAATCTACTAATATGTCAATTGCATCCTAAGATAACGTGGAATTCATTGCTGTATTCAGTAAAAAATAAATAAATAAGCGTTTGGGGGCTAGGTTTTGTTGCAATTTCAGATTGAGGATGAAATTGCAACAAAACCTAGCCCCCAACTGATTCTATTTTTTTTTTCTGTTCTTTGGAACAACAAGAGAATATAAATTCTTTTGATAATTTTTTTGTTCATGTGAACAAATTTGTTCTCAAAAATAGATTTAGAATAGAATCAACAAGTTAAAAAAAATTATTTCTTTATTCCTAGGAATAACTCCATAATCAAGTCCATTTTTTTTTCTCTTTTCTTTTCCTTTTTCCTTTTCTTCTTTTCATTTAGATGCCGAGCCTCCCTAGCAACATGACGTGGCTTGGTCGAGCTCGGTGTCACCTAGATTTGGCAAGGCCGAGCTTGCCCAACTATCGACGAGGCTTGACCTCGCCGAGCTGTCGCCAGGTCAGCCTCACCATGGTCGACCGACACCGCACTCGTGATGGCTCGCGAGGCCGAGCTCACCTAGCCATCGGTGAGGCTCACCCTCACCGAGCCATTGTGAGGCAGTATCGCCTAGCCACCGGAGGTTGTCGGACAAAGGATGAAGGAGAAAAAGAAAAAGAAAAAAGAAAAAAGAAAAGAAAAGTGTGAAAAATGTAATAAAATTATTTAAAAAAATTCTAAATCACAAAAAGAATTTGAGATTTTATCAAACGCATTTCTATCTCGAGAATATAAATTTTGGATAGTTGTCAAATACTTTCAAACGTTTGAAAAATCGTTTAGGGAATAAAATAAAAAATATTATTTATAGTCAGAAATTATTCTCGAAAAGAGAATAATTATCAAATAGGCCCTTAAAGGGAAGGTGACTTGGTATTGAATGTCATTGCAGAAAACAAACAATGCAAAGCGATAATGGAGTGAAAAGGGAAGAGGGTGGCCGATATTTTCCCCATTTTTCAATATCCAAAAGTGCGACCTTGACGCTTTTGGGGACCATTCCCACATGTCAATCTCGAGCAATTAGAGGAAAGGCCAAGCTTTCATTTAGCCCATGGACCACGCCATACGCTCCCTATCAATCATCAGTGTCGACCCCATTGAGATTTTGTCTTCTGAGAAAACTACTTTCTCCCATTCGTTGCAGAATTTCATCTTCTTCCATGGAATTCTTTCATGAAAAATGTGCTCGAGGTTTCGCATCATCCACTTTGTCGCGTGACTTGTCCGTTGAGTCGGGATGGTGTTATTCTTCTACCATTAGGGTTTTCTCTCATGATATCGGCGGAGAAGATCACAACAAGAGGACTAGCGTGAGATGCTGACATATGATTCCCAGATAACCTTAGTAGTTAATTATAGAGTTTGTTGTTAATCTTGTCATTACTATAGCCATCCACGCAGCAAATCTTGTGCGCGTTGTACTTTTCTTACACTAAATGCATACTTTGGGTATCCAGATATTCTACTTTTCCCGGGAACTTCAATTGGACGATTTTAACTCTCATCGTCAAGTTCTTATAACACCAATTCAATTAGGAACTTGATCGGTCACTGTTGAATATATCATCAGTTTTGGCCAAATTGGAGTCCAACAAAAAGGCCTGAGTTAACTTCTTGCGAACTGTTTGAGGTTGGACCTGCCTGGCCACGGTTGGTGATCCCAGTCATAGAGTGTCGGGCACCTGCGCGGAGCAGAGTCTAGTGCTCTTGGTGACTCGTGCATCGAACCTCAGGACTTGGTTTAAATCTCTGTTCTTTTGCCTATTTTCTTAGATTACACGTTTGAGCCTTCTGGAGAGTGCTTCCAGGGTTCGTTCTAGGATAGCACTGAACTATATTAAACGGTGTCAATATACCTGAAAGTATGCTTAGTTTTTTAGCAGATGCAGTGTGACCACTTTAAAAATCTCATTATCTTGTAATTATACTCCTTGTTTGATCGGCTTATATGAGATTTTTTTAATGACTACTATCAACAAATTAAAACTGTCTGCATAGACAAAACAACGTAATATTCTCAGTCCGATACTACGGCAGCAAACTTAATATTCCTGGATATTGGCGATTCAGTTTAGTTTGTATATTGCACTCATGCAATATTCTACAGTTTTCACTCATCTTTTGCATCCATTTAATTGGACCGTTGGATCTGTATCGTGTGCACATCCACCTGCTAATCGAAAAAAAATAAAATTAACCTTTTACATTTCTTTTGCCAGCTTTCCCTCCATAATTATCCAAGCCATTCAATGCTGCCAACCCTAAAACAATGGGAGCATTTTGACCTTTAGCCTTTCTTTCAATTGTATGTACAAAAAGAGCAAAAAGAACGGAAGCTACACGTCTTTCCAGAGACAAAACTGAGGCCAGACCAAAAAGAGAGAGCTTCTTAGCTTCAGGTTTTTATTGGATTAACACAGAACTCTAGCTACCCCCAGGTCTCCACGAAGTGGGCGTGTATATAGATAAGCAAACTTGGCTGGACCCAGAAGCTAGCTTTTAACGGGGCGTCACTTTGCTGTTAGGTCATTGGCCATTCCATGACCAGGTACCTTCACTGATGATCGATGGAGAGAGTTTCATTTATTGAGCAGAGGAAAAGCAGGCGCTGATGACGATGCAGACGAAGACCTCTTCACGAACCTCCCTTTCATTCGAGGCCTCTTCTCGGCGTTCAGCTTGCGCACCTCGTACCGGATCTTCTTGGAGAACAGCCTCGTCCTTCGCTTCTCCCTGTACCTCGACACCTTCGCCTCCCGCCCCGCGTCACCCATGCCCATGTGTCCCCCGTGCACTCCAGCTTCGCCGTAGAGGTTTTGAAATTCCAAGCCGGACATTCCCTGAACATCAAAGAGGAATTTCGAAACACGTCAATATGGTAGAGAGGAAAAATGAAGGAAATCAATTTAATTTTATGACCAAATCTAGTGGATGTTCCCAGGTATCCAAGCAATGAATTCTGTACGAACGACTGACAGATTTCGAGATGGGTTGCTCTCATAAATACTTTCATCCCTAAATGCAACATAGTTCAATAACTAAGGTCCTATAAAGGTAGATGATGTTTATACTATATGCAAGTTAATAGATGCAAAGTTTCTTATTAACTGCATCAAAACATCAAGAAGGGAGAAGGTATATTTCGTCTCCGACTCCGTGCTTTTGTTTGTGCCCTGTGCACTACTTGAATTATTCAGCAGAAAATGGTTATAGTTGGCTTGTCTTTACTGGGCGTCTTACCTGCTCTCCACTTTCTCAAGTTTGCATGTATAGTGTTCACTGTTTTATTTACAGCTAACAATATTTTAACAGTATTTAGGTAAGGGTTGTACCATGAAGTCGGGCCAGCAGTTGTCGGGACTGAAGTCCGGCCGTTCTCCGGTGGTCCACGGCGAACCCTGGCCAGCCCATGCCGATATCACTGCCTCGTAATCGAGCCTCAAGAAAATCTCCCTCTTCTTCTTCTTCTTCCTCTCTTCGCTATTAATGTTAGTCCCCTCATCTGCGCCGCAATTCTCCACATTCTTTTCCCCTTCCAGTTCGACGATCACCTTCGCTTCTTCTTCTTCATCGCCGCAAGTTGTTGGAGAATCGTAGTCGAAATTCAGCTCGAATGTCTCCTTGCTCACATCCATCTCCATGTCGTCGTGGCCCACTTCCACGACGACCTCCGCGACACCCTCCTTCTCTTCGACTTTAATCACTCCGCCGCTACCTAAGGAACAGTCCATCGAGTTATCGTCTCGCTCCTTACAATCTACAAAACCGAGTCCTTCTATCCCGAAGGACTCGGTATCGAGCGCTCGACCGAGAAGGCTCTCGACATCGGCCGCAAATTCCGCGAGGTCCGCGTCCGACGGGAGAAACTCTTGCAAATTCTCCACTTCGTCGGTCAACCCCTTGCTTCCGTTGTCGCCGTCGCCTGATCCGTCGAAGGCCGCGACAGTTTCTGGCTCAGCGGAAAACGCAGTCGCCTCAGCTCCTTTCGACGTGCACATTTCCGCGACGAAAGGATCATAAGCCGGAACCCTATAGAGAAGATGCTCCTCGGTCTCCTCGTTCGACGTCTCATCTCCACCGACTTCGGGAACCACGGGGAACGGGTTCCGGGCCGCGTTCTCCGGCTTGTTCGCCCGGTGGAGCGCGCACTTCCCGCCGCGGGGCGTCCGCGGCTTCTTGGTGAAGCCGCGGTGCCACGACGACGGCTTCTTCCTGTGGTGCGCCGAGAACTCGCCGAGGTGCTTCTGCGAGGTGACGGCCGTCTTCAGGCGGACCCTCTCGTGGCGGCGGGCCAGGGGGTTGGCCGAGTGGACGGAGCGGTCGCAGGACTGGCAGAGGAAGGCGTCGTCGGCGGCGCAGTACCATCGAGCCCGCCGCTGGATGCAGTTGTCGCAGGCCCGCGCGGTCTTGCCGCTGAAGGCATTCGCCGCGTTCTTGTGGGGGATCATCACGGCCGGGCTCATGCAATAATCAACAGGCCCCCGCCGCTCGCGCAGGTGCTCCGGATATCAACGGTAAAAAAAAGGGGGGATCTAACGGGCGGCGAAAGGAGGAGCGTGGTGGCGGTGTTCTGAAGGGGGAGTAGAGGAGCGATTATAAGAAAGAAATTTTGCCGGGGACCCGCAGGGGTTGCGCTTTTCGGACAGGGGAGGGGACGCGTCCTTGATATTGGGGGCGCACTTTTTGGCGAGGAAAGATGGGAGAGAAAAGGTCGCACTTTTCGGGGGCCCCACGTCGATGCCTTATCTGGAACCCCATTGGCCGCTCCAGCGAGGGTCATCCGGAGACGAGCGCTGCGATTGGGCGACGGTCAAATTAGGGGGATTTCCGGCGGGGCCCACGAGGCTCGGGTGGGGGCATGGCCACGGGATTAGATCGTATCGGAGGGGGGGGGGAGAGAGTCAATTCAGGATCATCTCCATCGCGTCTGAGAAATATTTTTGAAAGGGGACGGGGATCGTTGTTTGCTTTCGGGGGAGGGGGTGGGACCCGCTCCCCTGTCCCGGTGGCAGAGATGGACTCCCGTCTGCGGTCCCCCTCTCCTCCCACCCTTCCATCACATCAGCGTCTCCTCAATGGCATCTAGACCTTTTGCAAAAATACCTTTCCATGGCAGAGCCAGGTGAATGTGAAATTTTACAACTTCAGGTCGAAACTGTTAGTCAAGGAATCGAGATAAATGTATCGAAAGTCTTACAATTTACAATGAAAATTTCATTATATCTTAAAATTTTTCAAATGTGCAGTAGAGTTTCAAAGCTTGAAAGTGCGAATTTTCAAAAAATTGGAATCGATGAGAGGATTTGATTGAATCGTTAAAACAAGTTTAAGACGATTACACTTTTTGAAAGTTATAGACTCAATCGCACTTTCCCGACAAGTTTTAAGATTTTATCATACTTTTTAACTATGACTTCCAGTACATTTATCCCTTGAAAATTTTTATAGAGTTTTAACTTGGAGGCCTAGATAGTGAACGATTGATAGAAATTCCTATGCTGAAATTGGATCATCGATAGAGTATCTTTCGACAAAATTCTTTTTTTATTTTATTTTATTAAGAGGATGCGTATTCTGTGGCGATTTCGGTCGGTACTTATATTAATGAAACACAAGGAATAAATACGCTTCAACGATGTTTGATTAACGATAAAACCCAATGACATTCAAAACTTTGTCGGAATTTAATCAATGATAGAGACTTAATAACTACAATTAAGATACATATTGGAATTTAATCAACGTTAAGATATTTGAAACTATGACTAACGTATAGAATTTGAAAGATATTTAAATTGTGGAAAAGTAAAGATGAAGATAAATTTGTGAGAACGTTGAGTAATGTGATTAATTGAAAGAGGTTTACAAAGAGTACGATACAGCTATTTATAACCCATAATCGATAGTTACATGGTTACAACATTGGAATTCAAATAACAAATAACTTTCTAACAACAGTCACTGAAAGTTGCGCTACTAACTCCTATTATCTATAATAAATATTCGCAACAAAACATAATTACCTAGTAGTTATATCTTCGTATTGATTGCGTGCTACCAATGACATTGTGGATCAACTTTTCAAGTTTTGTTAAAGGCTTGCATCAGATTGTTGACAACTTATCGAGTTGTTGGTTCCCTTCAAGTTGTTGATTGTTTTTGTTCATTGTTGACCAAAATTTGCTCTTATCGACTAAGTTTGATACTTATTGTTAATAAGAAAAAGATTCCTTACCAAAAAAAAAAAACAAAAAAATTAGTCATTTTTTGGTGCAAACATATGTCTCTTTTAAAATAATTGAATGATTTATCAATCATTTGATTATTTTAAATCAGACAATCAATAGTCATTAAAGGCCCCCTTGTCATTGGCAAATTTGATTTTTCCCTATCGAATCTTATCTTGGTCAGATTCATCATTTGATACAAGTTTCCATGAAAGTCACGTTTTGTGTAAGTCTTCATGGGGCCATCTATATTCGTCCTCTCATTCCTAGACACCCTGTTGCCAATTAACGTAAATCGGCAAACATTTTTCTTTTTATTTTTCTGATCGACTGATTGGTTATTGTATTGATAGAGTGTCACCAAATCAACAATCGACACCTTAGATATCGTTTTGTAATATTGAGAATGAAATCATCTCTCCATCTATGTTGAATCACCTATCGAATTAGGTGGTAAATTAGTGTACCGGATAAAAGTAGTTTTTGACAAAGACAAAGGTAAAAACCTTAGAAATTCATTTGTCCCTACTTTTCTACACTGGGTTATAAGTTGACCATTGTGTTCAATAGTCGATTATTCATCTTTACCAATAGAAATGACAAACTTTGGGATTTGGAAGCCTCTTGGAAAATGCTGGTTATCGATCTATTCAGTATATGATTTTCTCCAAACAAGTAAGATAACACTTTTGTCTAACCCAATCACTATCGAACTTCTTCGACAAATTGTTCGGGGTTTGGTTGTGGATTTGGTTAGTCATTTTGCCCTCGAGGCGATAACGTTGGTCTTTCTAGATTTTCAAAGTTACTTGACATGTAAGGCCTAATAGGAATATTCAATTAGGTGGAATTGGCCTTATATTTTTAACATTTGGCAATTGGGTAGCCTGTTGATTGGTTTGATTTGCCAAATTTTTGTCACCAATTTGGTTATTTTGATCAGCATCAGCTTGATTATTCTCATCATTGTGACATTGTTAGAAGATTCAGGTCTTTGCATAATTCTTATAGGATTTGATTACTCTAACCAACATTATTGGTAGCAACAAATAAAGATAAGCTAGGGATGTACCCTATTACCATTGGATTAGACAGTGGTAGATGACTAGACGATCCTAGCCTCAAGACAACATCATTCATGGCATTGACAATGATAAGCTTGATCACGTCTAACATGTGACTCACAATATATTTGGCTATATTGTTCTCTGCTCTTTGAATAATCTCTTTATAGTGCCTAACATATGAGGATTTGGTGCAACTTCTCTTGACTAATCTTCAGTGAGAAGTCTGGAGAGGTCTGCCCCCTTGCGTTGACCTTCTTCTGCCGTTCGGTTTATGGCTAAAGATCCGGAGTGCATAGCCCTATCACCACCATTAGGATTGTTACCCGTGGTATTGTCAGGCTCTAGATGATTATTTGTTCTCAACATTAAATTTCCTCAAATCGAACCACAAGTCGCCTCACTAGGCGTGCCAAAAAGATGTTTCACCAAAATTGGAATGCCCACAAAATATCTTTCACTGAAATTGTTTCTTCGGCTATTACTAAGAGGAGACAAGTTCAGTGGTGATTCCGGACAATAGTTTTATCAATGGAACACAAGAAACAGATTCATTTCAATGAGATATTTGAAATTACGACTAAAGTATGGGAATTCAAAGATATTTAAATTGAATTGAATTCTATGACTGGATTGAAAGGGGCTTACAGAGAGTATGATGTGGCAATGATTACAATTTTGGAATTGAAATAAGAAATAATTTCTTGATGGTGGTTACAAGAAGTTAAAACTTCCTAAATTAGCGATAACGAAACATAATTATCCCGCAGTTACGTCTTCGTGTTGATTACCCATTGTCAACGACTTTGTCAATCATCTTCTCGTGTCTTGATAAAGGCTCTCGTCAATAACCGAGGTTGTTGATGACCTTCTTAACGAATTGTCGATTTCTTTCAAGTTATTAATTAGTCCGTTCATCATCGACTAAACTCTGCTTTTATTGATTAAGTTCAATATTTGTTGATAATAACTAAAAAGTTGGTCATTTTTTGTTTAAACGATTCCACACATCCTCTAGTGAAAAGGCCACAAGACCTTAGATTTTCATCTGTCTGAGTAGGCTGATGCAGCACGTCCACCACGTGTTATTAAAATGTGAGCGACCTGCGGCGATCGGAATGAATCTAAAAATACCGTAAATCGAGATTGGTTCGGTGGCAGCAGTAAAATGTGGATTGCTTTCCCACGAGGAATGTCACAGAATGAGATTAATTGAGAAACATGAAGTTTGTAACATTAGGGAACATAAGGGAAAGTATTATATCAAACAGGAAAACATTTATTGTAGTCGATTTGCAGTGTTCAGCATTGTTTTCCCCAACCTTAGTCTTTCTTTTCCTCCTCGCCTCTCTTCCTTTCTCTCTCCACGAAGCCCACGTCCGTCCATGAAGGAGCCAGATGTGGCTCGACCGGGGGCATTTAAGCTATATTTGACAGTAAAATTGTCTCAGCAGTTCTAACCGTTATTATTGGCTGTACAATAAATTTAGGATTGATAGGGTAATTTTCTCTAGATTTAGCCTCATGCACAAAGGACAGACTCAGACCTCTGATAGTATCGAGTACATTGTACGATGTTCAAGTACTTCCTTGCTCATTCAATGTCACATGGCATCAATAAAATAAAGATGGAATGTATGAATGCACGATATAATTTATTTTATTGGAGATGAATGATTTGAAAAATATTTTCTTAAAAGTGATTGTTTATATCGCTTATCAAAATGAATGAACAAAAAATATTTTCATAGTCCACAAAAATATTTAGATGAAAATTATTATTGGCAAGGAAAACATTATCCATGATCTAATTATCTCAAGCGATACAAACAATGATTTTAAAAAAAAAAAAAAATTTTCAAATCATTTATTGTTTATAAAACAAATGGAGCATAAATGAGAAAAATCATAAATTTGGACATGGAATCATTTTGCGCGTCTTTTCAAAAGACCTAACGGGCTTTCTAGATAGAAGATGGGTCCTTTTGTCCACCTACTGACAAGTCGTGGCTCCCTTCGCTGTCTGTTGCTCGATTGAAACGCGCGTGAGACAGCAGTAACTTTCTCCCAACTCTTCCCAAAGAAACAGTACAGAAAGAGACTTCTTGAATCCAGGCATGGAATGGCGAAGAAGAACAGGCAAAGAGAGCTTGACCAGCACGAGATGGACAGGCAGAACAGCAGTCACTTGGCTGTGGTTTTACATGTCTGAAAAGATAAAAGGCCTGTAAAAAGCTTTAGGATAAAGCTGATGTGGAGAGCTCATCGACAGCGGAGAATCTCATAGTATGTGTACAAAGTCAATAATAATTATCCGCAATAATGGTGGTTATTGGAGTTTCTCTCGACTTATTCTCTGCCCCGAAAGAGACTGCGTGTGGCTATCTGCCTATCTGTCAAAGTTTCAATCCGAGGAAGAGTTTTCGGACGATACTTTTACTAGATATTTGAATGATATTTCGTGGTTACCAAACAAGTTATCGGTGTGGTTTAAAGTTTAGATTGTGCTTATGACTTTTTTTACCTTTTTCTGGGGTAAAAAACTACTGTTGTTAAGCTAATCATTCTTATGCTTGGTCAATGAGCCGCTTAGAACCGACTTGCCCAAAAGGGTAGGCTTGAACGTTGAGCCTGAGAACTCTTATCTATACTCGTTTGATGATTAGAAAAATCACATTTGAAAAAAAAAAAAAAAAATCAAATTACGCCTACAAGCAAATTGGGCCCTAGAAAGGTATTGTTTGCTCATATTCATATAGGTAAAAAGAGGATGAGCTAAATATTCTAAGAATTATTATTAGTGGTACATGTCCACGCTAAATTAAGATTCTCTCAATTTATTAGGGTCAATGTACCCACAAGAAAATGACCCTTTACTCGGAAAGGCCTAGGTAATCACCGAAATTTGCTACCGAGAACTTAACCTTGGATCTTCTTCCCAAAGATGCGTGATCATGTTTTTAAAATTAAAAACAAGTCCTTTTGTTTTGCTACGAAACCGATCTAGATCGCCTCAAGTATAGAATTCAGAACTTGCTCAGGATTCCTCATCTCGCAAAAGTATAAGAGTAATCAGGCTGTCAAAATGGGCTTTTTAACCAGCTGTTAACATGTTGTCATCGAATGCGCTTTACCCATTTCCTTTTGTGGGCCTTGCTCATGTTATGTTACTGCCTTTTGTCTGTACATCTCAGGAGCATCAACCGTCCTGGGAATGATGCTGTTTGGGTCTTTCTCTGGTTTGATTGATTGGTACTTGCTGGTTCCCACGACAGAAGTCGACAGCCATTTGTGCTGTATCACTTTCGCATTTCACAACCTGTGATGCTCCGTCCCGGCCGGGGGATTTAGCCTCTATTATCGAAAGGGCCTCGCTTGTGACCCACCGAAGCTAAGAGCTCCTAGACATTAAGTTCACAGGCACACGCACAAAGGATTTTTTCGCTCACATCAGTAACATTAGCTGGAGACTATTCTCTTTGGTAGACATACATTGAGGACTGTCCTATAGGACTTGCATCTGAACTCTCGGCCTGAAATGCTAATAACAAAGATAGAAATTTTTTTTTTTAACTTGCTATATCTAGGAGCTGAATAAATATTCCAGAGCCGCCGATCTAGATGGCAGCCAAAACTTAGGGGGTGGGAGGTGCCTTCTTTAAAGTTGGTAAGAGTCTAGACTAGCTTCCGTTAATCCACTCAATGCATTTGAAATAGCCCGAACTGTCGAAGGCGTTGTTCGACAACATCCGCCAATGAGCTGGGCTCCTGCATCACGCCATCTTGCAGCAAACAGCTCGAATTTGTCGTCGCCAAAGCACTTAGATGGCTGTAGCAGATTAGAAAGACGTTTGTGATCATAATTGGGAACAAACTCAAAAGGGGAGAAATTGAATATGTTCAATATAGAGGGAGAGAAATAGAGAATGCAACTTACCAGCCATCTTTTAGCTCTGCCATCCCATACCTCGCCACTGTTTGGATACACAACTATTGCCTTGCTCGTCAACTGAATTAGAGGAAATTAGCACATCAGCGATGCAGAACTACGCGAAGTGCCACGTTGAGAATAATTGACATAATGAGTTCATCAATTCTTCACTAGCCAAGTAGATTGATTTACCCCTTTAAATTTGCCAATTAGACTTTCGATGAAATGGGGCGGCGCGCAGTTTATCCCAATTGCATTGACTTTATTGCTCTTGTTCAATATATCCAGACAATCCTGAAAACTCTCTCCAGATGGTGCATTTTTGCCATCCACCGAGCTGAAGCAAATCCAGGATGGAATTTCGATATTCTCCTCTTTGAGCAACTCAACACAAGCCTATACAATGATTCCAAAACCCAACATTGTTGAGCACAAAGAATAGTGCAGAGCAAAAGCCATGTACATCTTATGGAAAGTGAAAATCAGCTTTTATATGATAAGTAGACATCATTTTCCAGGTTCCGTCCTCATCAACATGAGACAGGAGCTCCTAAATATTAATATACAGATAATTGGTTGAAGCACTAGTCTTCCATGACTGGTAGTCCTTCAAATGTGGCTATATGCAAAGCAAAGTTTGCCACTTAGGGTCATGAACATTGGCCCGGGATGATGATTTGGTTATGGGTACCAAAGATCACAAACATCTTAGATGATCATCACCGGAGTACCATATATGAGACAATACAGAATGTCTTTTGCTAAACAAGATGATGCAGAATCACTGATAGATGATCGAAAATAAAGCTTCCCCTTTTCAAGAAATAGCTTCAAGAAAGCTCATGCCAAAACCACACTTTTTCTTTATTTGGTTGAGTCGATCATCCCCAATGCTACTCACAGATGCATAATATACACCGAAACTTGAGTCAAGTCCTTCAAATGCCAGAATAATATTGTTTTTAACACAATGTTAGAGAAGGTACTGATTTCAAAAGACCAAGTAGCATCATAAAAACATTCTCGCGGTCACATTTCAATTAGGACATAGTGTAAGGTTGGCCAATCACATGCCACTGATGCTAAGCTTTGAGAAAATACAGACTCTTATGAAAAGAAAAGAACATACCTGAGCTTCCAATTTGTTAGGAATAGTCTCAAAGGCCAGCAAATCTGCACCAGCATTAACAAGGATCTGCAATCTACGCCGGTGAAAGTCCTTGAGTTTTTCCAAGTTAGTGTCCGGTCCATAATAACCGCTGGCAACAGAAATGCAGATTTTGAGTACAGATACAAGTGAATATGACTACTCAGACTGAGACAAGCAAAATTATCTGGACGACTCTCAACCAGCTTCGTGCGTGGTGTGTTGGTCTCATCAGAATAGTTGACCCTCACCTATACTCTGAGCCATCTGCAAGATAAGCTCCATAGCTACCAATCGACGCAGCCACCAAGGCTCGATTGTAGCTATGTCCAGGAACATCCTTAAAGGAATCCCAGAACTTGTCGCGGGCTTCAATGGCCAACTTGACACTCTTTTCTAGTAATGACTCTGCTTCTTCCATGGACAGTCCCTTGGACAGAAACCCTGGAAGAGTGGCCTGGCACGAAGAGCAAAGCATTAGCCAAAGTGGTGATGGAATTTCCAACTTTGTCATTTCCACTTTACAGTAAGAGGATAGCAGAACATTATGTAAGTTATGAGCTTAAGTAAACTAAATATTGATCAAATGTCTTCCAAGTATCAAAAGACTTACCAGAAGACAATCACAGAACCAAAAATGGCTATTAGCATAGTATTGCTAGTGGAACATTTTCTATGATATCCATACCTACAGTAATGCCTCACGGGCCAATTAGTCCAAGCCTAATATGAAGAAGCAAGCTTTAAGTGTTCGAGGAATAAACAGATCCGTTTTTTAATTACTAGACCATGAAATCCAAGAAACAAGCAAAAGTCATTCTCAGTAATTAAACAGACAAAAATTTCATTTCCGTAAACTTAAATAGTCCAATCCAAAAATGATAATAATATTAATAATAATAATAGAGTTCTTCTCATCTGGATGTTGGAATTCGCATTTTAAAGTGGCAAGACCAATGAAATGGCTAGAATTGGAGATTTGCAGGGACGGTGTCTGGACAAATACTGGAATAAGCACATTTATTTTGAGCTAGATAATATGCAAAACACTAATCTGTGCCTTTCAGTTGAAGGAAAGACAAAACTCTCCACCAAAAGGCCTGAATCTACTCTGTGTTCTGCATTTGCACTTACGAGATGAACCTAAACGAAGAGAGAAGCAAATTTCCACAACATGCATTGCACTTAACCCTCTTTTAGATAAGCTGCACAGCTTCCTTATAGTAGTCAGAGAGTTATCTACATTGATCTATGAATGTAGATAACTCTGCTGGCTAACAATGCACCAGTTGTTTCCTACATCCGCCATAAAACATGGGACTCGCATTTATCATTGGAATTACAAGCAAAAATGCAAACTTTGAAGAGACTCAATGCAGTGTTATGATCAAAGAAAAGGGCAGAACATTGCTTTTTTTTTTTCCCTGGAAAATGGACTCTGCCACTCAAATGAAATGGAACAGTGTTTGATATTTTTCTTTTAGTCCCTCATGCCAAACAAAAATTGAATGATAATACAACTTAAGAAGGATCGACCCCTTCTAGGAATTGAGTAGAAGATCATATGTACCTGATAGGAAGAGGTGATCAGGACATCAGCACCAGCCTCCAAGTACTCCATGTGGACCTGCATTACACCACAAATTCTGTATCACTCCTCCTCCGGGACAAAAAAGAAAACATCTTCTTCCACCACCAGTATCAAACAATCCGATCCAACAATCCCACCGATGCGCACAAAAGCGATATGTGTCATCACGCATCGAGAGAGCAACGAGGACTCGGACTTGGACTCACTCGCTTGATGAGATGAGGGTCTTTGATCAGGCAGAGGGCGCTCCAGAGGGGGTCGTTGATGGAGGCACCGTGCTTCTCGAGCTGCGTCGCGAACCCGCCGTCGATCACGGCACACCCGCCCGCCCTCTCTATCAGATCCTCCAACACCGATCCCTTCCTCTCTCCCACACCCATCTCTCTCCTTCTCTCTTCTCTCTCGACGTTGCAAAGGAAAAGTTAGGAGGAAGATCGTTAGTCGTTCCGTCCTGTTCTGGTTTGGTTTGGCGACAGAGTCATGCTCTGCCTCCACCTCTTTTATGCCGAGGCGTTGGCGTGTTCCCAGGTGAACGCGGACTGTTATGCCGTTCAGATTCATTATTTTATACAGAGGGCTTGGTCTTATCTTTGCATACGACTTTCCTTTTCTTGTTTTTGTGTTTGGGATCTTGAAATTCCAATCTTCACCTACTTCAATTGGTCCAAAAATCTATGCTCTACCCACTTTATAGTTCAGACCTTCCACCGTATTTATGTGATCCGGCAGACCTAAGCATATTACGGGTGGCCGCAAGAGATCTCACGAGATTCTTCAATTAGATCCTTCCACGAAAAAATTCAAGGATATCTTTCTATTTATCTATCTATCCATATCTATGTTATCAAGGAAAAGATGATGTCGTCCATATCATTTTTCATTTTCTAGGTTGTCCCTTCAGTGAAAACGTTTCGTGCTTTATCTGCCATCGCATACACATAATACAAGCATGGCGTGAGAGCTTAGATTATTTGTATTTAAATGTGCATATGTATGCCTATATGATTCGGCTAAACCTGGTATTTAATAACACCTTAACTAATGTGTTTCTAAAAACTGTTTCGAAACGGATATTTCCATTAAGTTTGGATTGAGTATTGTTAATTAACAGTCCAATCACCGTCTATTTGTCGTTCAGTTCCTGATTCTAGAAAATCGGCCATAACATAACTAACACCGCCTGCACATCTTTTTCCCAATCTCAAACCCAAAGTAGTATCGTAGCCACCTGGGATTGATTCCCGGTGTAGGTGCCACAAGAAGCTAAGAACGCCTCTCTCGATTTTTTGATAAGTTCCATCACTTTTTCCATGGACCTTGTTATATGTATCTTACGTTGTTAATGGTGTTCTCTTGTTCCAATAAACTATGTCAATAGTACATTGAGATCATATATTTCGGATCAAGTTATAGATGCTTCAAGGGTGTTCAAATGTGGTTGAGCCCCATGGTTGAAAAATTTGGGAACATGCTAGTCTGAAATGGAATGAGGAGAAAATTTTGAGGAGTTGGTAGTTGGCGATCTGAAAGAGTCGCCAAGACTTGCGATTGAGACATTGCACACGACTTTGCTTGCAGTTCATTTAGCCTTGGTTTTCCACTTTGAAAGCTGCTTTGAGTTTGGTGGATTGGTAGGTGGTCGAGTCTTGGATTATTGATTGTTTTTAATATTGAAAACCACACGCTAAAGCATTTCTTTTTGTGCTAAAATGAAAGGCAGAATACTGCTTGTTCTGCAATTCAGGTGCTGACTGGCACCAGGAGATCCATAAGTTTAAAAATAATAAAAGTACGGTCGCTCTTTTAATTTAAATAGTGAAGGATACGAAAAATTCGATCTAAGGAGGCATTTATAGATAGGTGGTTTTAAATTTAATGCTGGCCGCGTGGGGAAGCATTCTCCAGCTAGCATAGTGCCTTTTGCTTACCTTGGTGCCAGCTTTGGATTGAAGATTTTGTGGTTTTCAAATGATATTTTATTCGTCTGGTCTTGCGGATTTGTACAGTTGGTCAAAGGTTTCTTCTGGTGCAGATTTCCAGAGGCTGAGCAACTTTTTCCGGTCGTTCGTACGTTCAATTCTTTCAGAGTAATTAACTAGAGCATGTATAATTTTTATTGAGAAATTAGTACACTCTTTTTTTGGTCGGAAGAAATTAGCATACTTGACATGAGTTATTTTTCCAAAGTTATTGAAATCATATAAACATTCACAACTTGCAATTTGTTGGAAAGCCTTTATAAAAACATCAATTTTTATTTGGGTATAGATGGTATCTCTTTATTCTTTATGGAACCACAACAATTTTACACTCTATATGATGCATTGTGTTGCAAATTATAAAGTCATCCAGATCAATTTGTGTGAGCATATATAGATATGATTTTTTTCATTCTCATGGATGTAAGTTTGGTAGTTATTACTTTAAATATTACTAAGAAGATGAAAGATTTATAACTATATTATCATCATAAAAAAGATATTTTCCTTTTTGTAAAGTCAAGTATACTGCTTAAAATGGACAGATTTCTCTCCGTACTTTACTTTTTCTTGGTGAAATTCTTTTATTTTTATTTGAAAAGATATATTTCTTTTATCATACGATGAACATATTAGATAAGTTAGATATTGTTATTCGTAGAATGGACTTAATGTGCCAAAGTCAATTTCACTATTGTATATTAAATGTTTTATGGCACTTTAAAGTTTTAAAACCCCAGTTCTTTCTTGTAGCTCACTCTTTTAATCTGGCAAATTATGTACCACTAACTTAGCTTATGGCTTTGGTAACAATTAGGTGAAGTCTTCAAGGGGCAAGAAAGACTTTAGCTTTAATTTAAAGAATAAAACAAAGTGATGTGGGGTTTGGTAAAGTAAAAGGAATTAAAATAAAGTGTTTGACTTTGACATTATTCGTGTAACTCCCCACTAGACGTAGCTCCCTATTTATGCATAAATCAATAGTACGTGTTGATTTTTCCGTCAAAGTTCAAAATATCGAAAGGTAGAGAAAACTTAAATGTCTATTTACGCGATGAATTTGGACATTCTGAAAATTTCGGGAGTCTCCAATTTTATAAAAAAAAAAATCGAAATGCACAAGTAACGAGATTCTGATCTAGTGAAAATCAAACAAATAAAAGTAAACTAGAAAGGCGTTTTCTCCGCCTAGAGTGGAAGAGAGTAAATGGATGCGGCGCAAAGATCCATCAGATTTAACGATAAATGTTTGTGCATTGGATTCCTACTCATAACTCTTTTGGCAAAAGAAAGAAATTACTCTCGAGTCGATATCTTTGCGGGTCCTTGAGTTGTCTTGAAGCTGGATTGGTCTAACTCAAAGCATGCAAAGGGAATACAAGAGCTGGCATGGTGGACTCGTTCAATTACATGTACCACCCCCTATCGGATCGATCGAGATGAGTTGTCGGGCGGTGCTGAAACATCGGATATCGCCGACAGCCCCCACTGTTTATCTTTCCTTTGAAGTAAATCTCAAGTAATGCGGGACACGCGGTAAAAATTGTCCAAAAATTACAAATGTCTCAATAGTGCAAGCACTGTTCACGAGGATAATTTTGGTCATAAAGCACATAAGGTAAAATGCTGCTATTCTCCAGGATTTAAATGCATAATGCACTATTTTAGTGCAGAGAGAGAGAGAGAGAGAGAGAGAGTAAATATGTTATTCTAAGGTGCAGAATGATGAAAAGCAGGTCGAGATTTACAAGAGAAATAAGCTAATCGAAAGTTGAAAAATATCATTCGGAGAGTTAATGTGGAAATTGCTAACAATATTAATTAAGAAACTATCGGAAAATTAAATATCACAATAGATAGTTTAATTAAGGATGAAAACAGAAAATCAAAGATTCAAAGTAAAAGAAAGGCCTCGAGACAAAATAATAATAAAATTTGATGAGAATGAATGACAGACTAAGTTCGACATATGTTTCACACCTCAATAGGGGCAAAAGGCAAGATCCAACTTTATACTTGATTTAGTCCAAATTCATGCACATGAGTTCAAAATTTTTTGTATTTTTGCTGTCGAGTTAATAAAGTAAATTGGGGAGAACTTATCAAATAATATGGGATAATAAAAAACTATGGAAGTAAAAATTTTTCAAATTATTATTTATAAATCCACAAATTTATATCAAGGAAACACTGAAAAGGTACAAGTCATCGAAAAATTAAAAATGAGGATGGAACCAAAATGCAATCTCGATGCAGATGTGAAGTAGATCACAAATCGGACGTACAATTAGCTTTGACTTGGGCCCAAAACAATAATAATGATATGAACTCGGGTTGTCTACAATTTGTCTAGTGGGCTTTTTACTTGTTAGGCCTCAATTTGAACTTTTGGGCCTTTTGGACCTAATCAATACTAACGATCCTTTCCCGAGTATTTTGTCTTAAATGTTGACTCTTTAGCTCCATCTAAGCGCTTATTTATTGTCCTCAGGGCCTCCTTATTCTTTTTTTTTTTTTCGAAGAATAGAATTAAACAAAAAACTACAACTGAAGCTTATGTTAGGTTACAAATTTCACGTTAAAGTAAGCATAATGATAACTCAACGAGCACATAACGTGTGATATAGTATTATAGCACAAGGTTCTAGATTCAAAACTAAGATTCTAGACAAGCGCCTTCTCTTAATGATTGATTTCACGCTTCATTTTTGGTAAAGAAAACACACCAGCTTGTGAGTGAGGAGCAGCGTGCTAGTGTTACAACATTCTTAACATTAAATTTGTCTCTTCATAGATCAGTTTAAACTCCTTAAATGTTTAGAATGTGTAAATTAAGTTTCTCGTCTATCTTTTTCCCTTTATACCATGGGCTATCCATTTTTTACTCGTCCTATATTATAAATGTGAGTAAATCGCCTTGTTCATACACCAGCATCCACTATGGCTTTGTTGACATAATGGCATGCGCGCCCAATGATGCTTACGAGATATGCCGCATCTATAGATCAAATGTTGGAGCACTCGTTTACTAAATAATATGGCAAGTTTCAATTGTACATCGAAATTGTTAGGATCCATTCATCAAATGAAACTACCCATTAGTGAAATTCCACATTAAAGTTTTTGACGACATTGCTTAATACATTCAGTACTTGTTATTCTTGCTAGTCATGAAAAATTTCCCAAAGTAAATATTTTTTGTAACTCCAGGTGTCACATAAACCATTTATTTTGATGTAAACTATCGATTTCTAATGTGCTTACTATATTCGTGATATGCAAAACCAATATTTCAAAATAGCGAATATTTCCTCATTAATTTTTTTTCTTAATTAATGCCCCGAGAGCACTCGCTACAATTTATTTTATTTTTTTCAAAAGTGGTTCTTTCTCAATTTTTAAACGGACATACATTCTTACTGTTTTTGTTGATCTTGACCAATGCTTGGTTTTACAACATATGACAGTCATGGGAAAGCGATGTCACTGGAAACTTCTTGTTCATCCATATTCATTCATCGACTCAGAATTAAATACGAGGACAGACAGTCCACCTGGCACCCCAGTGGCAAAAACTGAAAGATTGCAGAGAGGGCTTTGATGAGTCCCATGGGAATCACTGCAAAGGCAATAAATAATCATTACCTCCAATCACCGCGAATCATTGACTAGTATGTTTGCGGCCATGTTCGTTCCAGACGAAGCACCAGCTAAGCTCGAAGAGGCAAATGGCCCCCCATGCCTGATCCCTCTTCCCGCTCTCCGTGCCTGCAAAATGCAGTCAACTTTGGGGCCAACCATCCTTAATAAGCAGAAAACCCGAACATTCTTGACGTGGGGGGTCTTGGAGGTTTGGTATCATCTTTCATGTCGTCATCCACTACTAGTAAAAGACACGTACATACTCCATTTGAAATCACGAAGGATCCATTACTCGAACACATGCTGACTAACAGCAGCTAGTTGCTTCCTAATGTGATGAAAAGTCAACGCCAAATGCAGCTAAAAAGCGAGAATTGTTTTCCCGCAGGGCTGGGGTTTTGACCAGCTCACTGGTTGGAAGTTGCGGTAGATGATTAAACTTTAACTGTCGTTCCAACCAACTAACAACTACTAAACGAGAATATGTTCCAGGCAAAACTGCTCAAGTTTCTATTCGCGGAACATGGTATCTTTTGGGGATAAGTATACCGTTTAGTTCTCTTAAGCTATACTGAGTACAGCGGTCGTGTCTTAATTTGAAGTCTTAAATAGTTCATTGGGGTCCTCAACCTTTGTAAATGGATGCATTAAGTCTTCAGTCGATAGATTTGTATCCGCCGACTGGAAACCCTACTGTCAAAATTACCGAGCCGCTCTCACACTAAATTAATATGCTTAGAGCAGGTCTTATTTAAAGTGCTCCTTGGGCATTTGCTAGGTGTACTCACAAAAAAAGAGGGTTCGATTTTCAATGCATTATTTGCATAAAATAAGAGGAAAATAATAATAATAATGCATCGCAACTTACAATTCTTTTCACATGGGTACTTGACGAATGCCTTGAAAGGCAATCATTATATTAAAAAAAGAAAAAAAAAAACCACTTAGAATAAAGTTATACACTAGAAAAGCACCTGAACATAAAAGCAAATGCATAACCTTCAAACATACCACGTATTTACTAAGATATTTAGAATTTTTTATAAAAAGATTATAAGATATTTATCTTGATTTTCCATATCTTTTGTGATGATGCATATTGTGCATATGCTTTGTTGATATGTTACCTACATCGTCATCCAATAAAGTTTATAGACTCATGTCCCTTTATCAATATAGATCATCGAAGTATACAAAAATTTCTCAATTATCTCTTCTGCGTATATTTATTATCTTGATCATATTTCTTATTGTGGCCGATGCATACCTTACCCAGGTGTACATCCGTTCTTTAAATAAGTCTTAATACCCTTCATTCAATTCTTGAGAGAAACAACATCAATTTGTTTCGTTTCACATAGTCTACATAGCCTTGTTACCTGAGGAAGCATTATCTAAGGAAGCGCCATTGACTCTGTTTCATAACAACGCCAGCCACATAAGCCACATTTCTCTACAGTGGTTGTCGCGCCAGCCATATAGGCCCATTGCTCCCGTTTCTCCGCCAAGTCTACAACTTCAAATGCTTTTTAAGCACGTTAGTTTCGGAAAACAGACACTATCACTGGACTTAACGCCCTTATATGAGTTGGATCCTGAAATTTTGTCGACGGCAACCTCTTGTCGTATAGCCTGCACAAGATACGTCACCCAACTGTTATGGTGATCTACCCGGGCATTTTTTAGGATTTTTATCCAATCACCTTGAGTTGAGGGGTGTTTTAGAGATATTCAGGATTTCCTAGGAATATTTAAGATTTTTATTTTGATTTTCCATACCTTTTCGTGATGATGTGTATATCTAAGAGAATTCTTCATTTCTCCCTTTGATTATGTATATCTTTAATTGATATGTTACTTAGTCATCTAATGAAGTCTCTAAATGGGCTCGTGGATATTCTAACACATCAAGATACATAAATAGGTTACGTCAGTAGTTCATGCAATTAAAACTAGAGCCTTCCTCAATTTGATTGAACCCATAAAGATGGAAAAGGTCGTTGCAAGTTATTGAAAATATGCTTAACTATTTCTTCAATTACTGTTCCTACTATTTTGGTCAGCATAAATGATTGTCCATTATGAGTATGACTTCTAATTTTGAACATCATAGTATTAGTTGGCATCTATAGATACCTCGGCTGCGATTTTCTGAAACTAGAGACCAAGAGACTTAAATGAAAAATTTCCACAGATTGAAAAACTCGATCGCGGAAGTTATAAATTAAAGGACCGTATTGGCAAAGGATTGCAAGGTCAGGCACAGAAAATGCCACTTCCCACTTTAGATGGTCCTTTAATAATTACTTTTCAATGGCGGACGGTTCTAGTCTTTCCACCTAATGTGCTCAGACAGTCCATTTTCATGAAAGTGTAGCTGCAATGAATGGCACAACCATGGGGTGTTTCATATTAATCCGCACCCCATCTGGTTATAAGACGATACCAAATTCAAGAAGACGATCCTCAAAAGGAGGGGGAAGAAGAGAGAGAAGCAGTGTGTGAATAGCAAGCCAGCATTAAATGGTCAACCAGAAAAGTGAGCACATACCGTCTCACAGCCAACTGGAGGAGCTTGGCCATTAAATGGATCAGCTACATTTTGGACAACTGGGAATGGACCATTTACGCCTACGGGTGTATACGAAGGTGCCACATTTCTTGGGCAATGGTTGGGGTAGTGGATCTGAGAAAATGATAACTCGAGGCAATAAATGCAATTGCACCCCATCCCTACTGCACCCCCATCATGAAAATTTATACAAGAGACAGTAATATGAATAGTATAGGTTGAGTTCATTGTATTTGAAAACTTGAAGTCAAAAATCATTTGAAAAGTCCTAAATGTATTGCACTTTGGCCAATACGATCTTGAACTTTTCAATTTGGTAAATGTAGTATTAAATCCTTTGACAATTTTCTAATATAATCAATCCGGCTAATTTAAGTCGGAAATCGTTAACGTGAAGGTCCAATTAGCGTCGATCATCTTCCGCGACATGGTCAGCGGTTTGACATGTCCAATTCCACTCAAAATGACATCATTTCAAGAATTTTTACTATATTTTTTCTTTTCTCTTATTTTCCCTTCACTTTTCATATTCCCTAGAAAGGGTTAGTGGAATCGCTAGGGCCTTGATGATGGCTGACAGCCACAAGCAAGGAACACCCTTGCCGACGCCTTGTATTGGAGGAGAGATCCAAGCATCGAGCCTGAGTTTGCTGGACTTCATGACATCGATCATCTCCTGTATCTTGACGTCGGCATAATTGCTCACCGGTGCAGAGACTGATTCATTGTTTTCAAGAGAATCGCAATTGTTCTCTATTGAAGTTGAATGAGCTCTCACAGCCGCGAAAAGTTGGAGCGAGCTCGAAAATTAGGGTCTCGATCGAAGGAAAAGGAGGTGATGGTGGAGTGAGTCACTGGAGATGCAGGGAAGAGAGAAGAGGGCCACAATGCCCGCGCTTGGGTAGGGATGCCCTCGCCAGCCTTTTTTGAGAAAAATGAATAGTAAGGAAAAAGAAAAAAACAAAAAGAAAATAGAAATTCACAAAATATTTTAAAAAATTGCAACACGACATTGTTTCACTGAAAATCATCCGTGTCAACTACCAGCCATCGCATGGAATACATCGGAAGAGTGTCAAATTGGAAAGTTTAAGACTAAATTGGCGATAATATAAAAAAATTATGACTTATTGAATAATTTTCCCAACTTTAACTGAATAGGTAACTAAGACTTTGAAAGAAGGGTAATGGTTCGAATTAGGTTGGTGTAGTAAGTCGAGTTCTGATCAGGAAAAACACAATTCAAGTACCAAATATAGACATAATGACTTAAATGTTAGTTGGATACAATATGAGAGTGGCACAATAAAAAAGGCGAACAGAGCAAAATGATGAGGGTAATTTGTAGAATTTTGCCCTTCAAACAATCAAGGATAAGGTAAGTCGATTTCGAGAATGAAATCTGACATATAACCTCCGGATTCTTGTTACAATATTTTAATCGCTAAACGGCCTAAGCATTTCGAACTCGAATCTGTAGTGAACATGCACTTGTCTCATTTTACAATCACTTTCTTTATGAACATCCTCGGCCAAAATCATTGTCTCCTTATTAGGAGAATACTAAACTATTTAAATATTAAGACAGGCGTGAATCTAGAAACCATGCTCACAACTTTTGAAGTGCCCCAGAGCAAGCGTATTCGATCAATGTGATCCGCATGGTCTAGCATAGAATGACGAATGACCTATCCAAGAAGTTTGTGCGAATGAATGGATTACCCGTATTACATTTTTCCCTTATCGAAGTTGATTCATCGGAACTTCGAGGGTGTCTTGCTTGTCGACTTCATTGTTTGCCCATCGCAGTGTTGTCTGTTCATTGAAATGTCGTAAGTACATTACTGCAATCGGGGCATGTGTTGTCTAATCGATGCCCCCAAAATGAGGACTTTTAATTGGTCCGTCAGCCACTTGCAATTAATGAACTGTTAAATAGATAAATTTTTCCTTTATATAACTACTTCTCTTAGCAGGCAAATCACAGTCCTCAGCTCGGAGACAAAAACCATGTAACTCCTGGCTGAGAGTCAGATAATTTCAGTAAAAAAAAAACAAAACAAATAATTTGCACTAAAATATAAAAAAAAAAAAAATTGCCGCTAACTATTTCTACTGATAACCAAGTTTACTACCATAGCAACAGGTTGGTATTACCAAGATGATATTCAAAGGATGGATAAAAAATAACCATTGAAAACACAACATAGCATTACAAGAGGCAACATTCAAATACCAAAAGAAAATTCCATGAACAATATAGTCTCCTTTTCTCATAGTAGGTAATAATACACTTGTTTCCTGTGTCTAATTTTCATATATGCACTGGGCGCTACAATGGGCAGTGAAAATTTAATACACAGTAAAGAAAAGGAGGACATTTGGAGAGAGTATCTATGCAAATTTATAGCTTCAGAGAGAATACACTGTCGACGACCCACGAAGACAAACTCTTTAGCAGAGAGAGAGAGAGAGAGAGAGAGAGAGAGAGGGTGGGATGGGAGTACAAAGATGATGTTGATGATGCACGTAAAAAAGAGGAGGAGGGGGGGGGGGGGGCGGGGGGTATTGGAGATTGAGACTGATGACTGATGGCTGATGACTGAGAGATGAAGGGAGGAAGGAGTAAATGCAAATCCACTCTGATTTAGCAAATAACTGAAATCAAAGACAGGAAAGGCCGAAAGAAAAGAAAAAAGCAACCGAGAGAGAGAGAGAGAGAGCTATTTCCATTAAGTCGCAATCCACCTATCAAACCCTTTATGCTTGATGGCTCAATGATATAATTCTTCTAGTCCTTCTTCTTTCATCACTCTCGGCCACTCAGAGCTTGACCACTTCGGGGATATGGACGGGGTATCGGTCGATGCAATCGGCCCACGGCCCGTCGATGGGTGTCTTGATGGTCCGGTTGCACTTCCACACTGCGCTGTTGCACTTGAAGCCGCTCCCGAACGCGATCTGCCAAACTCTGTCCCCCTTCCTCATCCGCCCCTTGGCCTCGATGTACCCCAGCTCGTACCATAGCGAGGACGACGACGTGTTGCCGAAACGGTGCAGTGTCATCCGCGAGGCCTCCACGTGCTCGGCCGACAGCTGCAGGTTCTTCTGGAGCTCGTCGATGACCGCCCGTCCGCCCGCGTGGATGCAGAAGTGCTCGAACGCCTGCTTGAAGTCCGGGATGTAGGGCTTCCACTTGGGGTTGAAGATCTTGCGGCCGATGAGGGTCAGCAGGAAGAGCAGTTGCTCCGACGCCGGCAGCACCAGCGGGCCGATCGTCGTGATGTTGGACTTGAGCGCCTCCCCGGCGATTGCCATCAGGTCCTTGGAAAGAGATATTCCCGCCTTGCCCTCCTTGTCCTCCTCCTCGTACACGCACCGGTACGCCTTGTCGTCGGCACCCTTGTGCGTCCTCACCACGTGCACCAGCCGGTACTTGGCCCGCCGCCGGTCGGACCGCCGGTTCGACAGCAGGATGGCGGCACCGCCCATGCGGAACAGGCAGTTGGGCAGCAGCATGGCCCGCTCGTTGCCCTGGTAGTAGTTCGGGGTGATGATCTCGGTGCTAACGATGACGGCGTTGGAGTTGGGGTGGACCTGGAGGATGTCGCGGGCGAGGTCGAGGGAAATCAGGCCGGCGCTGCAACCCATGCCGGACAGGTTGAAGCTCTTGATGTTGCTGCGGAGCTTGTATTTGTTGATGACCATGGCGGAGAGGGAGGGCGTGGGGGAGAAGAGGCTGCAGTTGACGATGAGGATGTCGATGTCCTTGGGCTTAAGGCCGGTCCTCTGGAAGAGGGAGTCCATGGCGGAGAAGATAACGAGCTCGGCCTCGCCGCGGGCGGACTCCATGGTGGGGGTGGGGGGGATATAGTGGATGGCAGGTGGCAGGCAGGTCTCCTCGCCCAGGCCGGAGCGCTCGAGGATGCGCATCTGGAACTCGACGCTCTTGGGCTTGTCCTTGAGGTTGAGGCGGGAGTGCTCCATGAAGGTGGAGAAGGGGACGCGGCAGGTGACGGGGGGCTTGTAGCAGGCGTAGTCGACGAGGAAGATGGTGCGGGGCTTGGACATGAAGTAGACGGTGGCGACGAAGATGATGAGGAAGGCGGAGCAGAGGATCTGGACGAGGTCGAAGTGGAGGGAGCGCCAGAGGCCGAGGATCTCGTCGGGGCCGAGGCGGAGGACCTCCATCAGGACGCCCGCCATGACGGGGACGAGGGTGAGGGGGATAATGTGATTCACCAGGTACTGGTAGCCCAGCTTCACGTACTTGAGCTTCACCGAGTTGGAGAAGTCCGGCAGGTTCCGAGCCATGGCGCGTCCGACCGAAATAAAAGAGTGCTGGAGAGAGGCTTGGCTGACTGCTTTGGAGGGGGAGGAGGGGGCGGAGTTGAGTTTTGGAGGGAGTTATTTAGGGGGAGAGGAGAGAGATATAAAGGCGGAGGCGAGGGGGTGGTGAGCAAATTGAATTGGAGGGGGAGGCAGATGAGGGGATTAAATGCGGAGGGCTTGCTCTCCCCGTCCCCCTTCACTCAACGCCCCACTTAAATAATTTAATAATGACTTTGGGTGCGAGCCATTCATCGTTTCATAACTCTCTCTCTTTCTCTCTCTCTCTCTGCGCTCCATTCCACCGCACGGATGCATCTTCTAAACTCCCAACTAATTCAGCTATTTGTGGGTGTATCCGTCACAGTAACTTGTGCTCCTTAGCATCGTCTCCCGCCTCCTTCCGTAGCTTTGTTGGTTCACCCAATCATGGAAGGGCCCCTCTCCCTATCCCTCTCTCTCTCTCCCTCTCTCTCTCTCTCTCTCTCTCTCTCTCTCTCTCCCCCCCCAAGCCGACTTCTCTTTTTGTTATAGGTAATCCGATCTATCCTTAACGATCTCACGTCAGTCTTCCGTTCAGAGTGATGAGCCGCTGGCCTTTCGAAGAGGAATTCCATTAATGAAGCGAATTTCGCGAGAAAGAACGGTCGATTTCAGGATTTCAGGCGACCGACCGGTCGAATTGTCTTCGCATCGCCTCATTGGGGGTGGAAAGACGGGATTGACTACTTCCCATCATGCGGGAGCACATGCTAAGAAAAAAGAGCAAAAGGACAGCGGAAACCCGACTCGAGGGGGGCTTCTGGGTTACATGTATTGACCCTCCTAGGTTTCCCGAACAGATTATTCAACCCGCGTGGGCATTGTATCTCACGGCACGAAACCTAAAGAGGGGCGGGGGAGTTGGCCGAAGTGAGGGACAGAGAAGTTCGTGATCGCTTAAGCAAGAGGCGATGCCAAGTTAGGTCAAAAGCAAACCCCAATGGAGAAACCTCGGAACAACATATAAAATGCAAGAGGAAGTCACCGCGCAATCCCATCGTATGCTCCCGTTACGACGATCTCGTATGCGACGTAGGCCCTCTTCACATGCGACTCGTGCTTATACGAAACGAAGGCGTATGCGATCGGTAAGATGCAAAAGTCCCCACTGGCGAGTGCGAAAGTCCTGCCTCGTTTCGGTCTCTACTAACGTGCGTACACAACCGAAACATGAACAAAATGGGACCGTCTCGTAATCAGAGCAGACAAAATCGAGACGAACTCCTCCCTTGTACTTTCCATCCAGTAGGCGGCTGATTAATCGAAACATGTCACACGGGGTGCCCGCATCATCTGACGTAGTATTTTCAGCATGAAACCGTTACACCTATATGCCATTGCTAAAATAGCCTTATACTCCGATCCCTTGGTTGGAGTGATGGTGGATTTCTGGCTTAGGAAATAGAGATCGCTTGTTCAAATCCTACCAACTGTGTGCAAACTACTTGGAGTCATGACAACCTGCACAAGTTAGAGGTCTAGAATTATTCGGGTCATAAGGCTTGCGGGATGTTCTATGGTCCTCTAGATAGTTAAATCTCTATGCCCGTACATATGGATTATATATATGATGATATTTGTGAATTTGATGTTTTGTAATGTGAGGAGCAGCTTCAACTCTAGTCCCGCTCCCTATATGGGAAATTTACTGGCTAAAAAAAATTAAACGTCGGGTAACTTGGGTTTTGAAGGTGTTCTTGCATTATGTCCGTGTCATCAAACTCTAAACAAGGGATGGTAGTGTTTCAGTAGAATCCTAAGGTCACCGGCTTCAAAACAATGAAAGTGGACCGTCTCTCTTCTTTCATGGGTTAGGTCGAAACAAATTCAGAACAGGAAAAATAAAGAATTCTGGATAAATATAGGGGAAAATGTCATGGAAAATGACATATTTATCCTAATTTTTTTATGACACAAAAATCCTAAATAATACATACCGTGCTACATTTATTCCAAACTTTTTTTTTTATGATAAGAAAAACCCTAACTTGTATTTATGTGATATATTTACTTTCTATCAAAGTTCCACTAGATAATTTTTTTAGCTAAAATAACATCGTTTATATTTCACTTAAGCCACATGGGTGCAATGTTAAAACTGTTTGCTTTTTGGCATTTAGGGATTCTTATTGATGAAATTTTGATTGAAGGTAAATGTGTCACATAAATACAAGTTTGGAATTTTTAGTGATAGATTAAAAAGTTTGTAGTAAATATATTACAATGAGTATAATTTAGGACTTTTACTGACTTTTGTCCTAAAATATAATAAGTTAGATTGATAGTCGTGTTCCTGGAAACTATATCTCTTTGTCTGCCTCGTATATATATTATTTAGGGCAAAGAAGGTTAGATTGATGGTTTGGGGGTTGAGACTCTGGGATCAACCCTTGAGTATTCTTGTATTTCTAGTGGTATTTATGTAATTCCCATTGATGACCGAACAAGACGAAACTTACGTTCGCAGTTCGCACTCGCGGGGTCCAGGAGAGAAACTCTACATCAGTAGGACATCTGTTTTGACCATTCGACTGGTAATGATTGCTTTCGCATGTTAAAAAATTAGAAAAGGAAACAGCCCACGTACAGGTAGATTTCGTTACGTCTATTTTCACTTGAACTATGCGGAGACTTGGAATATCAATATACATACCGTGGATGAGTCTTGATATAGCTAGTCTCAACTGTCACATGCATCAACAATACGACGGGCTAACAAATAAGCGGATAGTAAAGTTTTATAAATTATTGTGAAATTATAATGAAATCCTAAAATTTTAAGAAAGTGTAAAAACAAAAAAAGACCTATTAGGGCCTATTCGATTCCTGCAATTGAGTATTACCGTTTGCACTATCTAATTCGAATGACAAAATATTAGCTTGTTTTATTCAGTGTTCTTCGAGGTCACGTGGCACCGAGAAAGGCCCTTAGTTATATTCTTTTTGATGAATTTATTATAAACTATTCAATGAACCTTAAAAACTCCTAAACTAATATTTGAAACAAAACTACTCCATCGCAACCGTGAAGCTCAGGAATATTCCGTCAAGACCTTCAGTTTTGTCCTACAAAATTCTCTTTTATCATTTTATCCCCTACAAGAATGAGAATGTCTATACTTTCCCTAACTTTCTCAAAATCTTTTCCCTAGTTCCTGAGGAACATTCTTTCTATTCATTGTATTTAAAGGATGATACCATCCTTTCTACGATGATCAACGTTATGGTAATATTGAGAGAAAACAATAAAATCTTCAAGAAAGTACGTAGCAAGAAGATTCACAAAATGATGTTAAGACTTTTCAAATAATTGCTATCCGCAACATTAAAACCCATTGAAACTACTTTTTTTTTTTTCTAGCATGAAATTCATGGCATTTAATGAGGCACGTACAAATCCAAGTTGGAGACAAAATGTATGCGGAGTCCAAGAAAGGCGCCCGTTGCATGGAAAATGACCAGCTCCTCGTAAATTAGAATCCTACGCACCACTTTTTAAGGCAACAATTAAAAAACTATTATGAAATACATGAATGAATGAGATACATGAATAAATATTCATTATATTCATCTTATCTAATGTACTTATTATGGTACATTTGTATCATACTTTCTAAGTACATCTCCCTATCAAATGAACGTTCATCTCCCTTATCCAGTACATGTATCATTCGATATATTGATATTAATGATAATTACATTCTTATTCTCCTATAAATAGGAGTTTAGTTTTGATGTACAATAAATAACTATCAGAACAACAATTACAATACAGTGAAATATCTGGCTTTTTCTACTATCTCTAGTGTTCACTTGCTTTCTCTTCTCAATTTCTTCTCTATTATATATTCGCAATGCAATATTTTACAACACGTTATCAGTACGAAGATCTACCAACTGTGTAAGTAATTTTTGCAAGGTGTGTATTTTTTTTATTAATCAACTTATACTTCATTCTATCAATTTTTCATTTTTATTTTTCTTGACCCGAAGCCAAATTTCAAATCTAAAAGTATCATTCTGCTCCTGAAGTAGCGGTGGATATTTGGAAATCCTTTTAATTAATTTAAGGATTTATTTTTGCAAGGATTATGACAAATATTGAAAAGCCCAAAATCCACATCCTGGAAGTGAGTGGAAAGAATTATCTATCCTGGTGTCTTGACATGGAAATGCACCTCCAAGGGCAAGGTCTCGCTAATACAATCACGGAGGATGGAACCTCAAATGAAAAGAATAAAGCAAATGCGCTGATTTTTATTCGCCGTCATTTGCATGAGAGCCTGCAGACTCAATATTTATCCGTTCAAGACCCTCATATCTTGTGGAGGAGGTTGAAGGATAGGTATGATCATACCAAGACTGTTATCCTCCCTCAAGCACAATATGACCGGCAAAATCTCGGATCGCAAGATTTTAAATCGAGTGTCTGACTATAATTCCGCTTTATTTGATATCGTTTCTCGACTTGAGTTATGCGGTATCAGACTCGCTGATGCGGAATTGTTAGAGAAAACTTTCTCCACCTTCCATGTTTCAAATATTGTATTACAACAGCAATATCGGTAGCGTCAGTTTGCCACATACTCTGAATTAATTTATGTGCTTCTTATTGCCAAGCAAACTAATGAATTGCTGCTAAAAAATCATGATCTTAAACCTACTGGCTCAAAAGTATTGCATGAAGCACATGCTAACTTTGAGAAAAATACTGGCCATTTTAAGGGCTATAAGCGCAGGCAAAAATATAACCCTAGAAGGGATGGCAGGAAATTTAACCGCCCTATGAAATCAAACTTTGGCCTAAATCATGGCAAAGAAAAGAAGCCAAAGAATGTGATTAATGAAAGTATTTGTCATCGCTGTGGCATGACAGGGCATTGGTCACGTACTTGTCGTACGCCAAAGCACTTTGTTGACCTATACTAGGCATCTTTAAAAAATATGGGCAAGCATGGTGAATCTCATACCATTGAAATTAATCTTACTGCCATAACCACTGTTGAGACCAACAATATTTCCATTGGTGAGACTCCTCTTGCTCCTGAAGTAGCAAATGTGAGGATCTCTAATTACTTTGATGAGGCATCAGATTGGTGGATGATGATTTGAACTTCGAATTTTATGATACTTGACACCTGAAGTTGTCAATATAAATGTAAATGGAAAATACCGAGAAAAAGGAAGATGTTTGTTTGCTTGATAGTGCAATAACACATACTATATTTCGTAGTAGACACTTTTTCTCGAGTATGATATTGCGGAAGACACAAATCCATACAATATCAGGTCCCGTTCCGATTATTGATGGCTTTGGGAATGCCACAATTGTTTTGCCAAATGGCACCATCCTACATATTGAGGATGCGTTTCAAAGCATTAGATCAAAAATGAATCTGTTTAGTTTCAAAGATGTATGCCGTAACGAGTACCATATTGAGACTATTTATGAGCAAGATAATGAATACATTAGCATTTCCTCTTATAAGATGGGCCTAAAGACCAACCATGAGAAGTTAGAAGCTTCTTCTATGGATTGTATTGTGTCATGATTAAGACTATTGAAACCTACGCCACCACATCCTGGAGATTGGTAAAGATCAGTTTGGACTGTGGCATGATCACCTTGGTCACCCTAGCACTTCAATGATGCGTAGGATAATTCAAAATACAAAAGGGCACCCTTTAAAGGATATAAATGTATTGTTGTCTAAAGATTATAATTGTGAGGCTTGCTCACAAGGAAAGTTCATTATCAAACCTTCTATAACAAAGGTTAATCTTGAATCTCCTTTATTCTTGTAAAGAATTCAGGGTGATATTTGTGGACCAATACAACCACTAAGTGGACCATTTTGATATTTTATGGTATTAGTGGACGCATCCTGTAGATAGTCCCATGTTTGCCTATTATTTACCCGCAATGACACATTTGCATGTTTATTTGCACTATTATCATATTCCAGCTGCAAATGCTCCAGCTAGAATAGCTGTTCCCGAAGGACAGGCTATGGATCAAAATCCCCTGCACTCAAAGTGTGGTAGATCGATAGGATCAAAAGATACTGCTCCTCGAAAACGAGGGGGAAAGAATCAGGAATCCGCTCCAGAAGAGCCTGGCATTGTGCTTGCTCCCAAAGAGCTTATTGTCCCTGAAGAGGCGCAAACCCATGAAAGGAACACTAGCCCCGGGAATATCGAGAATTCCATTACATATTGTAATGAAATTTGGGATCGAAATGAAATCATCATTGATGATGCTTTTGCATTCTCAGTTGCTCATAAAATTATGGATGATGATTGTGAGCCGCAATCTATTATTGAATGTCGTCAAAGACAAGATTGGTCTAAGTGGGAGGAAGCAATTAAAGCTGAATTAGCTTCCCTAACTAAACGAGAGGTTTTTGGACCTGTAACTCGTATCTCCGATAATGTAAAGCCCGTTGGATATAAATGGGTATTTATCCGAAAACGAAATGAGAAAAACAAGGTTGTCAGGTATAAAGCCCGACTCGTTGCCCAAGAATTCTCCCAAAGACCTGGGATTGATTATAATGAGACATATTCACATGTGATGGATATGATTACATTTCGTTTTCTCATTAGCCTAGCAATCTTTGAAAGATTGGAAATGCGTCTTATGGACGTTGTGACGGCATATTTATATGGCTCATTAGACTCTGATATTTATATGAAAATTCCTGAGGGATTCAAAATGCCTGAAGCATGCACTCCCCGCAATTTATTCTCAATAAAATTGCAAAGATCCTTGTACGGGTTAAAGCAATCCGGTCGCATGTGGTATCAACGCCTAAGTGAGTACCTAATTAAGGAAAGGTATAAGAATGATCATATCTGCCCATGCGTGTTTATTAAGAAATCAGAAACCGGATTTGATATTATAGCAATTTATGTCGACGATATAAATTTAATTGGAACTCCAGAAGAGTTAGCTAAAACTACTGAGTATTTGAAAATAGAGTTTGAAGTTAAAGATTTGGGTAAAACCAAACTTTGTCTTGGTCTAGAGCTTGAGCATAAAGCAAATGGAATAATCGTCCATCAATCAGCATACGTTGAAAGATTGCTTGAACGTTTCAACATGGACAAAGCTCACCCATTGAGTACCCCTATGGTTGTAAGGTCTCTAGATCCCCAAAAGGACCCATTTCGTCCTAGAGAATCTGATGAAGAGATACTTGGTCCTGCAGTACCATATCTCCATGCAATTGGGGCTTTGATGTACTTGACACAATGTACGAGACCAGATATCGCTTTTGCGGTAAATTTATTGGCACGTTTTAGTTCTGAGCCAACTCAGAGACACTGGAATGGAGTTAAACATATTTTCCGTTATCTCCGAGGAACCATAGATTTGGGATTATATTATTCCAAGGATTCCACTAACTCGGTTTAGTTGGATATGCTTGATCTTGGATATAGATCCAATCCACATAAGGCTCGCTCTCAAACCGGGTATTTATTTTGTTATAACGGCACCGCTATTTCTTAGCGTTCTACGAAGCAATCGCTAGTAGCTACATCTTCTAACCACTCTGAGATTATTGCTTTATATAAAGGTGGAAGAGAGTGTGTTTGGTTAAGATCCGTTATAACGCATATTCATAATTCTTGTTGCTTAATACCGGTTACAAATTCTCCCACTATAATTTATGAAGATAATGATGCTTGTGTTGCACAAGTTAGGGGAGGATATATCAAAGGTGATAAGACCAAACATATCTCGCCGAAATTTTTCTATACTCATGAACTCCAAGAAAGTCAACAAATTGATGATAAACAGATTCGATCCATAAATAATCTTGCAGATCTTTTTACCAAATCATTGCCAACATCAACTTTTGAGAAATTAATATATGACATTGGTATGCGGTGAGTTCACAAGATGCTAGCCCCAACAGTGGCTACATGGCTCAATTGAGGGGGAGATGTTATGAACTATGCATTGCAGCATTGATATGTGGCGAGTTCACAAGATGCAAGAATGATTAGCCCCAGCAGTAGCTATATATGCATTGCATTCTTTTTTTCTTTTTGTCCGGTTTTTTTCCCACAGGGTTTTTCTGGCTTAAAGTTTTTAACGAGGCAATTAATGCATCCATAAAAGGGAGAGATCATAACATTTGTGCTCTGCACTCTTTTTCCCTTTTGTCTGGTTTTATCCCACTGGGTTTTTCCGGCTTAAGGTTTTTAATGAGGCAGTATCATTCGATGCACAATTCATAATGAATACAATGAATATTCAAGGGGGAGTGTTATGAAATACATAAATGAATATTCATTATATTCATCTTATCTAATGTACTTATTATGGTACATTTGTATCATACTTTCTAAGTATATCTCCCTATACAATGAACGTTCATCTCCCTTATCCAGTACATGTATCATTCGATACATTGATATTAATGATAAGTACATTCTTATTCTCCTATAAATAGGAGTTTAGTTTTGATGTACAATAACTATCAGAACAACAATTACAATACAGTGAAATATCTGGCTTTCTCTACTATCTCTAGTGTTCACTTGCTTTCTCTTCTCAATCTCTTTTCTATTATATATTCGCAACGCAATATTTTACAACAAAAACTTCGTCATTATATATTTACATAGATACCAGAACTGTGACAAGGGGATCGCGTCAAACTTACCTATAAATCTTCCAGGTTACATTTAAAAGAGTCGTGTCATTATATGTCTACGAGAGCTTCACTTTCTCCATGTTTTCACTTCCAAATCACGTTTAAGATATAATATCTTCTTATCAATGAAGTTTAAGACGCAAATGACTCAAGATCAGACCGTCTTCCTCTGTTTCTGATTTTGCTTGATCTTTCGAAATGCAAAGACGGATTCAAAGGCGTGACCTTTCTCGATATTCGCACAGTCCGCGGCGAAAGCGAGATGAAAAGGACCATGGAAGAAGACCGACGCCAACTCCCCCCGAAATGATGGTGCGACGCAGGCTTTTCAGTTGGGGAGGTCGCAAAGTCGCCAGTCGAATTCACTTCAGTGGCGGCTCGAGTTCAAGGGACGAAATGCCACGAGCACATTTATGGGTGCGGTTGCTAGCGCCAGAAAACAGCCAAAAGCATGGAGATTTGCTTATGTTTGCATTGTCCAGCTTAGCCCTTCTTGCCAGCAGTGAAAGCTCCGGATAATAGGGACAAAGGACATGCGGAGTTTAAACGCCGTGTACAGGTCATCCCGGCTTGATTAATTATCGGACTGTCTGTCTGTCTGTAGGTTATGCGGTCAAAAGAGCATGATTAAGTATCGATTTTCAGTATTGTTTCTATGTATAAGTAAGATTTTATTTGTGATGAATCATTATTAGAAGAAAATAGGGGTCGTATTATCTTGTGCCCTCGAAAGTCAGAACTCTCTCTCTATCTCTCATGTTGGAGTTGGGAGGATTCTCTTAAAGTTAGCATCTTTAAGGAAAAGTTCTACTTTTCTACTATATATTTTATCGCTTTTTCTTTAAATCAAGTTCATGTAATTTAAAGTTGCCTGATGAAGACCGTCTACTTCCATAGATTATATAATCAAGTTCATTTTATACCAATTCCAAACAAGTTTAGCTGATGTGGCCATCAGATGACACCAAAGCATGACACTATGAGAACGTTTGGGCATAGATAGAGAAATTTAACGGATGTTCAAAGTTTTGCGGTGTATAAAAATATAGGCAATACAGATGTCCATGTTGAAAAAAGTTATACCTGTGTCGCACCATGGTGTCATCCGACCACCCATAGCAACTGGACATATTAATCAAAGGACCTTGTTAGAAAACTTGCAAATTAGAGGACTAAGTTAGATAAATTAAAATTACGGGGATTTGATTAGGAAAGGCGTGAAAATACGCGTACAAAAAGTAGATTGTTCATGACTGGGAAGCATTTAGCTGAAACTGCTCTATTTATTAGACTTTTAAGGCAAGTTTGATAGGGTGGTTCGTTTTGAACTTTTCCTCATTATATTCTTGCTCAACTTAATTCTAGTTTTCACAAACAAACGTAACCGATTGAGATGCTCCTATGGTGATTCTCCTTTCGATAATTTAAGTTTAGAGATAATATTGAAAAATTAAACATGTATTAAAAGTTCATGAACTATATTGAATAAATTAAAGATTCAAAGGCGACATTACACATTTAAAGTTCAAAGATGATATTGAACAAATTTAAAGTTCAATGACTTGTGACCACATTGCACGGAATGATCCACTTTTGAATAAAATAGGCATGGAATTCTTGTTCAGATAATATAAGAATATAAAATATAAATATATATATATATATATATATATAATTGAATGACATAAGTGCGAATATATTTTATATGGTTGTCACATCAGTGATTTTCGACTGATAATTGATCGAAAGGACTATATTGGAATTTTACGTAAAGGTTTAGAACTATTTTGACAAAATTAAAAAAATCATCATTGAATTAGTATTCGTACAATAACCTTAAAACTAAGTAGATAATTTTCTCCTCTGTTCGTGTTACCACTTTCAACGAACTTTACACGTTGACTGTCGACGTCTAAGATATAATTTCTTTTTTATTAGTGACGTTAAAGATATAATCGACTCAAGGTCAAACCCGTCTCTCCCACACAAAATGATGACCACGTAAGTCTTCAGTTGGGAGGTCCATCGAATTCACTCTTGTGGGGGCTCGAATTTAAAGGACGAATGTCGCTAATCTATTTAATAGGTGCGGTTGCGTTGGTGTCCCGTGGGGATGAGCAATTAAAGAGTTCTTGGCTCTGGTGATGTGGCCATCGGATGACCCCAAGATATAGCACGATGAATACAAGCAAGCCATTGGTGGAGAAATTTGAACGATGTTCGAAGTGCGACGGTGGATAAGAACATAGCCAATGCGGATGTCCACGTTGAAAATTTTTTATTCACGTCGCATTATGGTGTCATCCGACAGTTCATAACAGCTGTATTTGGCGGGATTTGATATCCAAGAAGGACTTAATTAAAAAAAAAAATTGAGAAAAATCCACCAAGGACATCAATGTCCAACATGACACATTTACTTTGAACCTTTTTTTTTATGGCATCAAAACCTTCAAACTATGCCAACCATGACATATTTATCCTAAACCTTTTCTTGTGACATAAAACCCCCCCTAAACTTTTACCTGTATAATACATTCATCCTATGCCTAGGGATGAACATGATCTAAGTGGGTGATTCTCACCTTGGAATCAGGAACCGCCTACTAAGGACCGGTACCGAGATCGGCAGTCCGGTTCCCGGATAGGTGTATGGAACTGGTCTCCAATCCGTACAAAGCTTGTTCGGGCTTATATTTGGGTTGGATTGCAAGCCATTTGATTTTGATTAAGGATTGAAAATTATAAGGCAAAACAAATAGATAATACTTGTTAGCTAACAATTTAATTTCTTTGAAGGTTATGGTGTGGTCCCCTTGAGGCTTCCTAACGTTAGAAACATGTGGAGAATTAGACTCCATGTTAAAAGTCCTAACCTCCAAAAAAATTAAAACATTAATCGCTTTATTCATCTTTTTTCAATGTCAACCTAATTTAATCATGGGAGTGGCCAAGAAAAGACCAAACTATACTCTTAAAACGAGCCGTTGGCTCTTATGGACATCTCCAACCAGTTCTCTCCTTCCTCTCTCGTTTGTTTACTTTGTTTTGGTTGAGAAAGCAATTAAATGGATTATTAGAATGGGAAAAAAAAAAGTAGGGTGTTAATCTTATTACACACCCAAGAGAAAAAAATTAGTCAATAATTTTCATTAACTACAAATATACATATTTGGTTGAAAAACTACAACATAATTAAGTAATTGAGATGGAATTTCTTATTCTAATTATATATATACCAATTTGGTCTAGGTGAATAGGCCGGCAATTCCATGCCTAGAATCGAAAATCAAACCGGCCCCCATGGACACAGCCGGTTTCGGTCCAATTTCGGGCAGTCCAAGCGATTCTCAGTTCTTTTGCACATCCTCACCAATGCCCAGGTCTCGTCACATGATTTTTCGGCCTAAACAAGACACATGAGTGTCATATTAACACCGTTTGCTTTCTAGTGTCCATGTAGACATGTTTTTAACGGTTCTCATTTCTAAAATCTTGACAAAATGTAAAGGTGTCACACATATATAAGTTTGAGATTTTTGACATTACTAAAAAAAAGTTTAGGGTAAATATATCACGGTGCAGATAATTTGAGATTTTTTATGACTTTTTTCTTAAAAAAATTGTAGAGGTAGAGGACTTAGTTAGACAAATTTAAATTATAAAGTTACATGTACAAATGAGTAGAATTATTCTCTCTTTTGTACATTTGGCTAGTAAGGGCCTAATTGGTAACCATCAAAACAGTGCCTAATTTTGATTTTTTTGTTTTCGGGAGCAGTTTAGGAACTGAATCGCGTTTCGTAAAATTTTTGTTCCCAGGAACAGATTTGGAGTAGAATCAAGAATTAAAAAAAAAAAACGTGATTCTTGTTCTAGGAACAAAAAAAAGAATAAAAAAAAGTGAAACTCTTCTTCCTTTGCTCAGACATGTTCTCTCCCATACGTTCTCTCCCCTCCTCTGTTGCCATCCGCCGCCGTCCGCCGGTCCGGCGAGCTTGTCGGAGGCAAGCCCAGCCACCGGCGAGGCCCGATGGGGCTAGGCAAGCCTCACCGATGGCCAGGCGGGCCTCACCTAGCCCCGGCGAGGCTCGCCCAGCCCTGGCGAGGCCGGCCTGTCCACCGACGAGGCTCGGCCGACAAGGGCCGGCCTCACCGAGGGCCAGCGACCGGCCACTTGAAGAAGAAGAAGAAGAAGAATAGGAGAAAAAGGAAAAAAAAAAAAGAAAAGAAAGTAAAATATTAAAAGAAATTGATTTGGAACAGAATCAATGAGCACGGTACCAAACGCAATTCTATTCCAGAATTAGAAATTTTAAACAGTTACCAAACGGCTTAAAATGCTTAGAAATTGTTCCAGGGAACGAATAAAAAAGAATCATTTCGATCAAAATCTGTTCCCGGGAACAAAATCGTTACCAAACGCGCCCTAAGCAATTAGCTTAACTTTTTCTCAAAATTAGCTGAACTTTTTCTCATTCTTGCTCAACTCATTCTCGTTTTTGCAAACAAACGTAACCAATCAAGATGCTCCCATGTTATGCCGATTCTAGGGGTGATCGATTCTCATTATAGTCTAGTCTCACCCTTGAACTAGGAACCAAATCGAAGGTCCTTGAAACTGGACTGGACTGGACCAAACTAACTAGTCCAATCCGATTCCCAGGCAGTCCAATGGAATCAATCAAGTTTAAAAGAAAAAATGCCTTAAATTCCATGAGAGGTGAAGGAGACTCAGAGAAAGGGAAGGACCAAAAGAAGAGAGTAGGTGTGAGACCGAAAGAGGAGAGAAGGCATTCATAAGATATTAAAAAAAAAAAAAAAAATTCAATTCAGTTCCTCTCTTGGAATTGGGAACCGAATTGTTGGACATCGGTTCCACTTTTACGTCCAGGAATTGGACCGGTACTCTCGAGAACTGGACTTGACTGACTGATTCAATCCGGTGAGGGCAATTATCCGTCTTGTTCACCCTTAGCTGATTCTCCAAATTAAATGACTAGCAAAATTTTTAGAAATAACATTTATTGAAATTAGGCACAAATTGATATACTTAAAATGTTCTTTATGCGTTGGAGCTTATATATTTATAATAATGGAAAACAAAATTATAGAAATAATTTTGATTCATGTACAACAAGACAGATGCCAAATGAGTTCTAAATCGATTATATAGATTCCAATTCAATCTTAAATTTTGAATTTTGTCGATACAATCCTAAATATTTGTACAAAATTTCAATATAGTGATTTCAGGTAATTGCCATCAGGAATCAAGCTGAGTCTCTTGTCGTTCTTTGTGCCATAAAGATGTAGACAACTTTACTTGAACCAACATTCTACGTGGACCATCAATTTAGTGTTTTTCCCAATATCAAATAGCTGGAAAGACTACGTTAAATTTCACGTAATAAGTTTAGTATTATATTAACAAAATTAAAAAAAAAATGAAGATTAAATTGATTAAAAAAAATTTGGTCGAAATTTGATTAAGATTGAATCGACGATTTTCTCCATGTACAATTATACTAAAAAAAAAAAGTTTCTCTCTGTCTTTTGAAGTGCTTAATCAAAGCTGGGTTGCTGTCAGAGTAAAATTAATGAGCACCAGATTATTGTGAGAGGAAAGCCAACAAGTGTAGGTGTCGTCCTGATGAGATACGCTATATTGTCCATGCAACCTAAAATACACATTTTTTTCGTGATCTCAGGTAAGGTACCTATCTTTGTAATAGTTCGTGATTTTCAATTAATGCTTAATAAAAAAATTAGCTTTTTCCCACACTAAATATTGCCAAAAATATGAAAGAGAAAAATAAATGTTTCCATTTGAATTGTCCCGGCAAATTGGTAAAAACTTAATAAACCATTTTAGGGATATGGAAAACGTAGTTGTCAAAGGGGGAAAAACCTACAAAAAAGTGAAGCTTTTTCCATATGTTTTATGCTTATAAGAAGTATAGCTATTCACTCCCATCCCCTGCATTCTCTCGTAAGCATGCCGACCAAGTCTCGGTCAACCCCTATCATGCAGAACAACAGCATTTAACCTGAAAAACTAAACAATCTTTGCATCAAGTTATCGTCATCATTGGCCTTTCGAATTTTCAGGTCAAGACGGTGGATGGAAAACAAGAGGACTAACTAACTTGCGCTGATCGACTTTCGGACCATGATCCCGTGCTGAGTTGGGAGGGTCCCCCCGACGAACGATTGACTACGCAAATCCGCGTTCCATTATAAAAGCTTCAGAGGGCTGATGAATGCATGATAAGTTGAGTCGTCAGGGGATGAAAGTGAAATTTACCAAAACATGTCCTTCTTCACTACATAAATATAGAGGAGGTACCGGGAAAACGTGGTCATTGATGGCAGGAGATTATGTTTAATCTGGGACAGACACGAAATGAGTTGTATATTTCTGACAAAGGAGAAGTTAGGTAAATAGTTCCTGTCCGGGAAAAGCGTGCAAGCCAACATGCTTTTTCCCCTTTGATTGATTGCAGTTCATCTTGGGTAGGATTTGGCCGGCGTTGAGGTTTAGTGTACACAAATGCACGTGGGAGCATGTCAAAGGGCCCCGGGCACGTTCTTAATAAGATTTACACCATACGTCAAGTCAAAAAATGGCTTATTTTATCACGAACAGAAAGGGATTTCGGATGCCTTGAACGAGATGGACATCGAGAGGTTTTAAGTGCAAAAAGAACCGCTGTTTTGATCAAAACCTAATTGCGTAGCCAAAGCTTAGCCTCTTTCTCTATAATAATAAAACCACCGGCGCAATTGAAGACAGTGGGTTTACTCACTATAATATAAGAAAGCGATATTCGAAACTTTGTGTTTATATAGTGGGTTTACTAAAGTCAAACAAGGGATAAATTAGGGATGATGCTAAGATGCCCCTTAATAACAATTGTCATTATTTTAGTCACACCTAATTTTTTAATAGTTATAAAAACACGCCATCCGGCACTTCACTTCACGAGTCGTATTAGAGATTCCTTATGCATTCGTTATGAATTGAAATGATGACATCAACTGAGCATTAGTTATGATTGAATTATCAATTTTACTTCAATTTATATTATAAAATTATACTTGTAATTTTAAATTAATTATTTTCATATGAGCTAATCTAGCTAACCTCGGTAATCCCATCAGTAAACTTATTGGTGAGTGGATATTTATACTTTATTGGAAGCGGTGATTAGGAAGGAAAAGAATGAAATTGAATGACTACAAGGAGTAGCCCAAAATAAGAACTATTACAAGGGGAAAAAAAGGGGATTATAACAATGTTTGGATGCTAACGAGGGGGAAAAACGAAGAAAAAGGGTTATGAAATATATATTATTTTGTGTACTTAGAAATAGATATAAAATAAATGTCTAAATGAGATTTAAAATGAACATAAAATCGACATTACTATCTCTCCTAATCTTCCTGTCTCTTCCCTTCCATCCATACTAACTAGATTGTGCTCTTAAAGCCCCTTCGCTTCCCTCCCACTTATTCGGACCAAACCACATATTAGTTGCATTTGCACCAAGTCAATGACATGATTAGAACAGAGGGTTTGCGGATAATCATTTACTCTCATGCTTTAGCAATTCTTCCTTCGATCGGCTAATAATTATTGCTACCCTCAAATTCCATCTAATCATCGAGGTTACCGATCTTGAAATATTCAATTCTTCAAAACCGGCCTGACGTAATGGCAAAGGACCGAATTTGATCGACATAAAGGAAGAGGGGTTGGAGCAACTACCATCTTCCCAACTACTTCCTACTCCTCGAAGTGGCGATATCCACAATTAATTTGAGAACGCTCCGATTGATGCTGCATGTTATCCCCACAAGGGAGTGTTCCACGCATGTGCTTAAAACGATGATAATGATCATGTTCTCTCATTAACTACTGAACAGCTGCCACCTCAGACCTGATCGAGTGATAACTATCGGCCTGTCCCTGCGGTGCAGTATGAAAGAAAACGCATCAGCTTTTTGTTCAAGCACTTCTCAAGTCTAATTCAAATGTATTTTGTGGAATAATAGAATTTGTCATTTGAAGTTGTTGATTTTGTTCGAGAGTGTATTTCTTCTATTGTCGAAGCATTTTGAGTAGTGTTTGTCCTCAATTTCGATTTGACTTAAATAGCGCTATGGGGACATTTGTTAATCAAAACCCATAACTTCTGAAATTGAAATTAATTATCAAAAGATATAATATTTTAAATTTATGACTTTCTTGTGATTAGAATAAATCAAACGTGTACTTGAGCATACACCTGTAAAGGTTGGAGTCGAATGAGTTTTTGTAGTATAAAAAAAGAAGCACCTTTCAACTATGTGGAATTGCGCTTATTACCTACCATTTATACTTGCTTAAGTTATAGACCATACGAGATTGCGATAAAAAGCAAGGTTCTTGTATTAAATGACTTGAAGTCAACTTCACCATGCATGCAACGGCCCACATTATTACATTAGGTGGAAAGACGATGATGGGACTGGCGACTTGAATGTCGATAATTATTGTTATTATATTTCCCATTCATATTTAATAACATCGTAACTTGGTTGCCATTCTTGTACATGTGCTTTGCATGGATAAGCGGAATAATCGAGAATAAAGCCTCTAGAGAAAAGCCATTTCTACTTTCAAACTTTCGACTTTGTTTCGTCAAATCTTGTATTTTTCATAGTCTAATTTCATTTAACCAAACACCCAAGATCCTTGAAGACATAAAGATATTAACATGCAAATTTAAATAATTGATTTATTATATATTTGTAAGCTTAAAATTTTGTTTGTTTCCAAAAGTTGAGAGGAAAGCAAGAAGTAAAAGGCAGAAGTTCTTAGAAGGTGCCCCAAACATCCAATCTGAAAAGGCAATATAACGAAAAAAAAAAGCCATGTTCGAATTTTATTTGCTCTAAAGAATATGAAATATCACTAAATACATCTCATTTATTTTAAGATAAAATTGTCGTTCCAAGCGATCTGAATCCGGCCTGGCTAGCTGCTCCTTCCTTCGTTCTTTTTTCGCCTCGACCTCTTTTCGATCACCTTAGCACATCAGCGCCGAGCCCGAGTTTTGTATTTACTGTAAGTCAAAGAAAATGGTGAGAGAAAGAGATCGCCCAGGACCAGCCCAAGTTTCAGGACTGTCAGGGATGGGCCCAAGTTTATATAAGGCAAGAAAATGGTGAGGGAGAGAGCTCATCCATGATGACTTCAGGCAGCCCGAGTTTCAGGGGCTGCCAGGGACGAGCCCAATCCAAGCTTTTCACGAAAAGGAGGAGGAGGAGCCACTTATTGCGTCTCTTAACACCTTAATCTTACCGGTGGGGATCCCTAATCTTAGTAAACCTTTCACATTACGGTTAAGAATGGAACTGAGAGAATGTTCGCTCAAGTACTTGCCACTTGACACTTCATTTTGCCTCTATGTTTGTCTCATAGTATGACATAATGTTGCAATTGTTTTGTGACGATTGATAGAACTAAACTCATCAGGAACCAATTAGGCGGGGGAAGAATGCCAATAAAAAAACAAAAAGGCCATGGAAGGAATTTGATGACCTTCATAAGGATCCTAAGGTTGGTTTGACCGGTGGACCGGCTAGATAAGACTTATCCGATGTGTTGGAAGGCAGCTTATTTTCTTTGTTGGAAAAATGGGTGGTGTTGGAAGTTAGTACAATATGAATCTATCCAAGATAAGTGATTTGCCTATGGAAAATCTAGCATGATACAAGTTTGATTTTCGATTTACTTGAAATTTATCTGATTTTCGATTTACTTGAAATTTATCTCACATGCTTATATTGTGGAGTTATTTACGACATTAGTTGCTTGTTCTGGGGCTTGGAGTTCGTCGGCATATAGGGGCCTATATTACTACAATTTATTCCATTTTTCTTGAAAATAAATTAATTCACTGATTTCCTTTGTTGGGGGGGGGGGGGGGGGGGGGGCTGCTTGTATGGGACGACTGAAGCCGACTGAACTTCACTGGACTTCACCAACTTGAGAATATTTCAGTTTTTCGAGGATTCGAAAAGGTTATACAAGGGTTTTATCGAGCCTCCTCGTTTGGTAGCTACTCGTATGTTATTTGAATTAAGTACTTCCGTGGCACCCTGCTATTTCCGCTGTTGCTTTAAATACTTCCGCAGCTATTACCAAAAAATTATTTCTTTTACTGAAAAATGTGGTGAGATCAGCAAGAAGATTGAATTTACTGGTCATGATTAACCAGCACTCACCAAAAATTAAAAATAAAAAAGACTCGGGTTCATGTTGGACCAAGCGATCTTGAGTGATCAAATATGCTAAGCTCACGTGTCATCCACCAACATGGAAGGATTCAGATCAATCAATCCATGCGAGAATGCGGCGTGAAATGTGGAGACGACGCTTTAATTACCTTATCATGTAGGGGTGATCGGTTTTCAAGGTGGAATCAATTCTTTCTTTTTTTTCGAAATTAAAGAATCGTCAAAAGCAATATAATTACTCTCGTTATTTGTAAGTTCCAGGACATTCGAAGATGAAAAACCTAAATATATGAGAACATCGCAATATCGCATGATTGAAGGGCGTAATAATTAAACTCCAAATTATGACTATGAACAAATTTAGAGCTTGAGATAAATTCTATGTTTTCATCCAAATATCTTACTATCCAATTACAAACTTCTATTTCCTAGAAAACAATAAACTAAACTCACTAATTTTTTGAAAAAAAAATAAAAGAAAATATATATAATTTGTCAAGTCCAATTCAATTCTCATTTTGGAACAGTAACTGGACCATCTAGATACCGGTTTTATTTTTAGAAATTACGAACCAAATCAATATTCCCGAAAACCGAACCAAGGTGGCCAATTCAAACGGTCCGTTTTATACATTCCTATGATCGATGATTTCATATCTATCTCAAATAGTCGTATCGTTTATTTAGGGTTATTATTAGATGGAATGACATCGATTCCCTTTTTCCCGACTTTATTTTTGTTCTTTTTCCAGGCATAAGTGGAATTTGGTTGAGTACTCCACTTTTCCCAACCTATGCTCCCCCCACTAAGTCCAACCCCCATCTATTCCTATTAATGTCATGATCCATTTTCTTGAAAAAGCCTATACTCCATGTAGTGTCTACGAGTGAAGTCTTCCACACCGTGAGACCCCCTAATTTCCTGTCTATATATGTCTTCTCGACAGAGAGGAAATATGAGGACAGCGCGGGGTCTTTCACTCCAGGGCAATTCTCCTGTCTGTTTCCTCCGTGAGCCTTTTAAAGATATGCTCGGGTCCAAACAAAGCATACTCTCTAACATAAAGCAAAATACTTACATTTCCTCTGCAGGACATGTGACTCTGACGCCCTTTTCTTGGGAATTTAGCCAATAAAAAAAAATGAGTATTTTCCATCAAACCGATGCAACTTTCGAAGGGTTTGAAGAGGACCCGCGTTTGGTATATCCTCGAAACATGGCAGTCTTGCCGACACTTTAGCGATTGAAATATTGATAGTCGCAAGAATAAAAATATTGATCGTTGCAGAGTGAAGAGATGGGAGAAGTGCGTTCCTCGTGACGCCTCGACCTCGGGGCAACCTACTTCCATACATAAACCAGTAGCTAAAGGGACAGTTGAGTCACGCGTTCCCCTGCTTTTTGCTCTGTTTGCTTGTCTCTGCGTGCGCGCGTCTCTGAGGGAGGGAGGGAGGGAGGGAGGGAGGGAGAGGATGCCGGAGTACTGCGTGACTGGAGGAAAGGGGTTCATCGCGGCGTACCTGGTGAAGTCCCTCCTCGAGAATGGACATGCCGTTCGGACTACGGTCAGAGACCCTGGTAAGGGAAAGGAACGAATAGTAGTCTAGCCGGTCCTTTTCGCTGTTTACTCGCAAGAGAAAAGAGGCGAAATCTTTTCACTGTCTTTTGAAAATTGTCTTTTCCTGGGGGCGAACAGGGGATGATGGCAAGGTCGGGTTTCTGAAGGAGCTGAAGGGAGCCAAAGAGAGGCTGAGGATAATGAAAGCGGATCTGATGGTGGAAGGAAGCTTCGATGCGGCCGTCGATGGCGTCGATGGCGTCTTCCACACCGCCTCCCCTGTTCTCGTCCCTTACGATGACAACGTCCAGGTGAAATCTCTGTGTAGCACTGGTCAGTTTCCGTTCGCCTTAGCAATAACCTAACTGCGTCTGATTCTGACTCCGCCGGGTGATTCTTGATGTGCGATTTCAGGCAAATTTAATTGATCCGAGCATAAACGGCACCTTGAACGTGCTCAAATCCTGTTCGAAAGCGAGTAGCGTGAAGAGGGTCGTCCTCACTTCTTCCTGCTCTGCGATAAGATACCGAGACGACGTTCAGCAGGTTTCGCCCCTCAATGAATCGCACTGGAGCGATCCCGAGTACTGTAAACGCTACAATGTGAGATATATTGGAGTGTGTTACTCTAACTAGAAACTCTACAATACTGAGTACTGCGAAAATTATTGTTGCTTCACTTGGTGCAGCTGTGGTATGCCTATGCGAAAACCATTGCCGAGAAGGAAGCGTGGAAAGCGGCGGAACAGTATGGGATCGATCTAGTGGTGGTTAACCCGTCTTTAGTGATCGGACCATTGCTCACTCCGCAGCCGACAAGTACACTGCTTTTGACACTTGCCATCGTGAAAGGTTAGTTGTACCATCACCAGCATCACACCCACTGCGGACTTCCCTTGTCCGATTCACGAATTGTCCTCCATCAGTTAAGCAATTCATATCAACATTAATTCGCCATCAAGTCACCGCATCCACTAGTTCTGCACCGCAAAAAGTTGTGCTGAAGTACCTCAATTCCGAGCACTGCTTGTTAACTAGTACACACCGTTTGAATAACTTTGAAACCTGATAAAATTGGCTGGTGATGTCGGCTCTGCTCGAGCCAAGGAGGAGAATCTATTTCTCCTTGAATTGGCTTGATTCAGCGATGTGCATATTGTTAGAAGTATATTTGTTGCTTTCATCAGCGAGGAAAAATTTAAAATCTGTAGGCACTATCTCCAGGTTTACAAGGCGAGTTCCCCAACATGACAGTGGGGTTCGTGCACATCAACGACGTGGTAGCCGCACACATCTTGGCCATGGAGGAAAAGAGAGCCTCAGGCAGGCTCATCTGTTCAAGCTCGGTGGCTCACTGGTCTCAAATCATTGAGATGCTCAAAGCCAAGTATCCACAATACCCCTTTGAGAACAAGTGAGTATATAACAACAAAGGCTCTACTTCGCTGCTATCATCACAGTCTCTTTCAAGAAACCATTGTCCATACTCGTGCCAGCACGTTCAAGCGCAGCATCTTCTACTGTGTTTAGTTGTATCTTCTACACGAATCCATAACATTGACCTGCAGACTTTCTCTCTTATTCGAACGTTGTAGGTGCAGCAGCCAGAGCGGAGATGATAATCCACACAGCATGGACGGCGGCAAGATAATGGAGCTGGGGCTTCCTCCATTGAAATCTCTCGAGCAGATGTTTGATGACTGCATCAAGAGCTTCCAAGACAGAGGCTTTCTGTGAAGGCAGTCCTGTTTCTGAGAGCAGAGATAAAATAAACTGAAACTCGGCTAAATAATGGAAGCCATTTGCAATCCCGGTTTCTTATCTTATGGTTCATGTATGTGTCTTCTCCCCTGCTGATGAAATCAAGCACACGCTTGGGGAGCCTCTTTACTTATTGTATGTAGGTCTGTTTGTTCACCCTCCTCCCTCCCTCCATATCCTGCATGCGCCGCTGCACCGACCGCCCCTTGATGCCAAGCTCGGACATGAATGCCAACATGAAACTTGGCCGCCCACCGCCCCTATTTGCTGCGATCGAACAGCAAAACAACCACGAAAATCAGATGCCCGAAAAAACCTTTAGATTTGGTATGCACGACCTCAGTTCTGATGCACGCGCGTGGCCTTTGATCAGAGGTTGAGGTCGCAAGGACAAGAGGTTCAAGTTAGCGCACCTCACTGTAGCGCGGCCCAAGATCAGAGAGAATGATACGCCACGATGAGGTGGGAGAGAGAGAGAGAGAGAGGGAGAGGGAGAGGGAGAGAGATGCGGCACTGCGGTACAAGTCGCTTGCCGGTGGTTGTGGTACTGCGGGAGGATGATGGCGATGTTTATTGTGTTAGACATGAAAATCAAATCGCGAAAGCCAGGATCGATTATAGACAAACCTCCAGCCATTGTTCTTGTTCACGTTCATCAGAAAAAACTTGAAAATCAAAGAAATATTGGGCATATGCTACTAACCCAATTTCCTCAATATACTGATAGTGTATTCCAAATAGAGGGTTTGAGTTAGACCTTGTAATTGCCTGCTAGAAATGAACAATCGTTCCTTTATATACTGTCTTCCATCAAGGCGGTTACCAAATGGGCGGTTGTCATGAAAATGTATAAAATGTGGAAAAACTACATGTGAAATAACCGCCACTTTTAAGAGAAAATGTGGGTCCGAAAATGTGGGATCACAAAAATAAATAACATTCTCCCACTTGATCCCATCATTTTCATCATACAGATTATCCAACTAATTCCACGAAAAACTTTATGCTTCAAGAAAAGAAACAAAACACATGGATCATGGCGACATGTCCTCTAAGAGTGAGTAATATTTTCCATGTATCACAATGCATCTTATTTCTTTAATGTCAGCCTATATGTGACAACACATCTTAATGAATAAACCCTATGTTTATTCCAAAACCAAGGATAAATGCTATTCTCATAAACAACAAAATGTGTACACCAAAATTGAGAATCAACATTACAACAGAATAAGAGTTTCATACAACAAAAATCGTCTATATGACGACAAATCACATAATGGGACCTACTCCCATATTAGTCACATGATCCTTATACTTCATCGGTGGTATGCCTTTAGTTAAAGGATCAGCTATCATCAATTCAGTGCTAACGTGTTCAATGACCACTTTATTCTCCTTAACACGTTCCTTTATGGCTAAATACTTGATGTCGATATGCTTACTTCGACTGCCACTTTTGGCATTTTTAGCCATAAAAATCGCAGCTGAATTGTCACAATATATTCTTAATGGCCTAGAAATAGAATTAACAATTCTAAGCCTAGTAATGAAACTCTTCAACCATACACCATGTGAAGTAGCCTCAAAATAAGAAACGAACTCAGCTTCCATAGTGGAAGTAGCAGTCAAAGTCTGCTTGGCACTTCTCCATGACACGGCTCGGCCAGCTAACATAAAAATGTATCCAGATGTTGATTTTTGTGATTCAACGCAGCCCGCGAAGTCCGCATCTGAATAATCGACTACTTCCAAGTTGTCAGTTCATCTATACATAAACATGTAGTCTTTGGAACCTTTAAGGTATCTCATCACTTTTTTTGCAGCTCTCCGGTGGTCTAAACCTAGATTACTCTGATATCTTCCAAACATTCCCACAACAAAAGTGATGCCAGGTCAAGTGCAAACCTAAGCATACATCAAGCTTCCGACAGCAGAAGCATATGGAATGTTGTACATTTGTTCCCTTTCTAGATCGTTCTTCGGGCATTGGTTCAAATTAAACCTGTCACCCTTCACAATGGGTGCTATACTTGGTGAACAATCTTTCATTTGAAATCTCTCTAGGACCTTATTGATATAAGTTTCTTGAGATAGTCCTAAAATTCCTCGAGCTTTATCTCTATGGATCTTAATGCCAATGACATAAGATGTCTCACCTATATCCTTCATATCAAAACTCTTAGAGAGAAATTGTTTCACCTCATGTAGCAACCCATTATCATTGGTTACAAGTAAAATGTCATCCACATATAGCACAAGGAAACAAATTTTGCTCCCACTGACCTTCTAGTATATACATTGATCCATGACATTCTCTACAAAACCGAATGAAGAGATGACATCACTAAACCTTAAGTACCATTGGCGGGATGCTTGTTTCAGGCCATATATAGATTTCTTAAGCTTGCACACCAAATGCTCACCTTTACTAAAGGGGAATCCTTCAAGTTGTTTCATGTAAACCTCCTCCTCTAGTTCTCCATTGAGAAACGTCGTTTTCACATCCATCTGATGTAATTCTATATCAAAATGGGCAATCAATGCCAAAACAATACGCAGAGAATCTTTCTTAGATACAGGAGAAAAAGCCTCCGTGTAATCAATTCATTCCTTTTGAGTGAATCATTTGGCAACGAGTCTAGCTTTATATCTTTCAATGTTACCCAATGAATACTTCTTAGTTTTGAAGACCTATTTACAACCAACGGCCTTCACACCATCAGGTAACTCAATCAAATCCCAGACTTCGTTAGATGCCATAGAACTCATCTCTTCCTTCATGGCATTGTATCACAAATTGGATTTATCACTATCCATGGCTTGTGAAAACGTTTCGGGATCATTCTCAGCTCCAATATTGTAGTCAGACTCTTGTAAATACACAATATAATCACTAGGATTTGCCGATTTCCATATTCTAGTAGATCTTCTTAATGTTGCATCAATACTCTCTTGAGGAGCGTCTTGTTCAACTAGTTGTTCAACAATTTCTGGTAATTGCTGAACAACTGAATCAACTTGATCAATATCAGCAGATTGTGGAACATCATCGATTGGTTATTCAATAGTCGGTTGAACTGAAGGGGCATTATGAACAACAACCAACCTTAAACTTGAGGTGGAAGGTTGAGTATATGAAAGAATCTTTCTTAGGAACAATGTCCTTTGATTGATCGCTCCCACTAATCAAGTCATTTTCAAGAAATTTAGCATTTCTTGATTCCACAATCCTAGTAGTGTGAGATGAACAATAAAATCTATATCCCTTGGACCTTTCGGCATATCCAATGAAATACTCACTTATGGTCCTTGGGTCTAACTTCTTTTCTTATGGATTGTAAACTCTCACTTCAGACGGGCATCCCCAAACGCGTACATGTTGCAAACTCGGTTTCCGAATCCACATGTCATTCACCAATTTTAACAATTCAGATCGCTTAATTCAACACGAAACGCGAGAGACGACGCTTATACCTTAGGGAGGATCTATCTCACAGAGAGTCTTGGCATTGTTTAGAGTGATTATCATGGAACTAATTACTCATTCCCCGCTTCAAAATATTTCGTTGAACGCATCACGTGAAATCCGTGGAGCCCGTTCCTCCCTTCGCAATATTCCTTTCGCCAAACGTATCTAGACTTGACATCATTTCCCTGGAATTTAGCCAACAAACACTATACATCTTCGATGAAAAAATGCATCTTTTGAAGGCACGAAGCCGACCGCTTATGGCAGATCCATGAGACCTGTAGCCTTTCCGAAACTATAACAATTTGAATAGTGATCAATGATCGAAGCTGAGTAAAAGACAGAGAAATGCGTCCTTGGCGACGCCTTAACCGCAGAGCAACCCCATTTTCCATACGTAAAGGGTAGCTTCAGGGACAGTTGACTAGCGCGTTTCCCTGCTTTTATTGGGTTTCTCTGTCTTTTTCTTGGCGGAAAACAGGGATGAGGGCAAGGTTGGGCATCTGAAGGAGTTCAAGGGAGCGAAAGAGAGGCTGAGGATAATGAAAGCTGCTCTGATGGTGGAAGGAAGCTTCAACGAGGCCGTTCATGGCGTCGAAGGCGTCTTCCACACCGCCTCCCCTGTTATTGTCCCTTATGATGACAATGTCCGGGTAAAATCTTTGTGTCGCTGGTCGCCTTCTGTTTGCTTTAGTAATAAGTAAACTGTGTCTGATTCTGACGCGATGCAAGATACTGATCACTGTGAGGATGTTCTTGTCGTGAGCACATACAGAAGATTGAAATTCATTCAGTGTCAGATTGCGAAAGAAGAGTTCATTGCATAAATCATCCTTGAGGGTGGTGTTGTAGCCATGTCTGTTGCAACGATCAAGTTGAATATAGACCTAGTAATGGCGGACCTACTCTAGTTAAGATTTTTATTGAATTGTGCAGTGCAGCGGAACGAAGTGATGTGTTTTTCTATAACAGATCGGGCATATGAATATTTAAGCTACACTTGAAGATTGCGGTTGTGTTGTCGGATGTTGGAACTCTCTGGTCGAACTTAAGGATGACTACTTTGCATTAGGATCGAAATGCACATTGTAATACTGGCTGCCGAGCTTAAACATGTCTTTCCTGACTCCTGTGGATGATTCTTTTCTTGGCATGCGATTTCAGGCAAATTAAATTGATCCATGTATTAATAAAGGGCACGGTGAATGTGCTCAGATCCCATTCGAGAGCGAGTAGTGTAAAGAGGGTCGTTCATACCTCCTTCCTGCTCCACAATAAAATACCGAGACGAAGGTCAGAAGGTTTTACCCCTCAAAGAATAGCACTGGAGTGATACTGAGTACTATACACGCTACAACGTGATATCGATCACATTGGGTTCTCTAATCAGAAACTCTAACACCAGCGAGTACTGACGGCCTGTTGTTGCTTGTTCTCCTGGTGCAGCTTTGGTATATGCATACTCAAAAACCATTGCAGAGACAGAAGCGAGGAAATTGGCAGAACAGAATGGGATCGAACTTGTGGTGGTGAATCTGGCTTTTGTGGTCCGTTCCTTACTTACTGGGCAACCGACAAATACACTGCTCTTGTCCTCCGTCTGTTGAGCAATTCATATTGGCATTGATATGTCATCAAGTCGTCGCATCCATTAGTTGAGTGCCACAAAATGTTGTGCTGAAGTACATCATTTCTGATGCGCTACCTGTTAATTAGTACACACCTGTTTGAATTACTTTAAAACCTGATCAAATTGGATGATGATGGCGGTTCTACTCTAACCAACGAGGAAAATCTATTTCTCCTCGAAACAAGGATTCTGTGACCGTGCTATTGTGAGTAGTACATTTCTTTCTTGAGGTAAAACTAAGTCTCTTGGGCGCTCTCGCCAGGTTCATGAGGCGAGTACCCCAACACGACGGTCAGGTTCATGCACGTCCACGATGTGGTCACCGCACAAGTCCTGGCTATGGGGGATAAGAGAGCCTCGGGCAGGCTCACATGCTCAAGCTTGGTGGCTCACTGGTCTCAAATCATCGAGATGCTCAGGGCCAAGTATCCACAATACCCCTTCGAGAACAAGTGAGTATCAAAACACAAGATTTCCCTAACCATCACCATGTCTCCCTCGAGAAATCGCCAGTTAGACTCGTGCTATCAAATCGAATCAGTCACATGTCGAGCACGCTCGGGCATCTCGTCTTTCACTGCATTCGGTTGTTATCTTACTACATGCATCCATAACCATTAATCTACAGAGAGTTTTTTTTTCTTTTCCCCGAAATTTGCAGGTGCAGCAACCAGAGAGGAGATGATAACCCACATAGCATGGACTGCGGCAAGATAACGCAGCTGGGGTTTCCTCCAAGACAGAGGATATCTGTAAAGGCAACCCCGTTTTTTCAGAGCAGAGATCGTATTTCCTTCTGAAAACTAGACTTGTCTTGATCAGCATGAATGATTTTGAAGTCTAAATAATGGAAGCCATTTGCAATCCTTTCATCTTTTTTCATGGTTAATTAAGCGAGATTCCTCGGATATGGAGAAAGAATAAACGGCGTATGGATACAGATAATTCTAAAGCCAATTACATATGGAAAATATAGAAAGAAACATTCTCTTTAGCACAAAAGATGTCCTCAATGACGTTAGAAAGATCAATTAAATTTTCAATGACATACTAGATACACACTTTACTCTTCATAAATCATTTGATATTAAAGTATCATTCCGATCCATCATCCTACAAAATGAGAGTAATCAATTCTAATTTCATCAAGGGAACCAGTTAAATAGATCGGGCAGCTTTCTAGGGAAATTGGAGGTGGAGAATTGATACGAAGTCACAGCTCCGTCGTCTCATCGTTTTTCCGTTTGACCAATGTTCATTTCTCCCCATGCTAAGGGTAGCCAAGCACATGTTTGGGGAGCTCACTTCCTTGACGGTTTCGTAGGGGACACTCACTAAGTTAGGGTGCATTTGAATGCGGTCTCTACCTTAATTTTCCATGTTGACTCTTTTGTACCGCTGAGGGTTGAAATTCAACAAGTGTTGAGTAATGAATACATCAGGTTTTTAAACCCCTGTTAGCATCACCTGTACCATCATATTCTGAAGTCATCTAATTTTTAAAAAAAAAGGGCTAATATGATCTCTTGACTTGTTCTAACGAGGAAGTCAAAATTGATTTGCGGGCGCTTTTGACGTGGTTCGCCTAGCTGCTTTTTTCAAGCAATTCCTCAACCGGCTGCTTAGCTAAGCACGCACCCACGATGAGCAACCTTTAGGAGGTGGCGTATGGAGATGATATGCAGAGGAAGCTTTTATAAACCCTTTCCTCTTTTCCTGTCCATTGAGCAGGAACATCATTGGAATTCCGACGATGAGATGTTAGAATGATGGGGCCGCCATGAACGCGATCGAGAGCGACTCTTCGAGGTTCTGCGGCATAGGCTTTTTTAGGTTTTTGGGGATGGAGAGGGGAGAGGAACTCCATTAGCTATTGCATGTTTGGAAAGCATTCAGGCAGTCCCGCAATTAGCGGAAAAGGTACTTTGGCAAGTAATGTTTTGTCTGGATTTGGAAGAGAATTTGGCCACGGAGCTTCTTCAGGTATCTCACGCGAAGAGAGAATTTTTCTTGTCTCCTAGATAAATACATTCTTAGGCGTAAAATTATTATATATATGATCAAGCGTGGGATTTTTTATCTCATCTAAAAAAAATTCTTTCTCGCACATACATGGAGTCGACACCACATCCAATCACAGAGTCCAGTACCTCTGGCCTTCCCACGCCACCAACTACGCCACTCGTCACGGCTGTGTCACGTCCGCCCCCCACCATCATTTATGATAGGACTTCACTAATTCAATTCTCTTTCAAGAACTGGTGAGTTCCTGTTCTTCCCCTTGCGGCAGTACATGGGCTCTTTCGCTTATTAAAATGAAAGAAACCCGGAAACGTCACGACAAAAGCTCCCGTCAACCGATCCAACATCGAAGGGCGTTTGAGCTTTCGAACAAGATACTTTCTATCTTTTATGAGGTATTTTAAAGAAAAATCTCATGACAATGACATCACCTATACCTATAACACCTAACAATCTTTTCTAGGGAATTGTCTAACTGGGTCATCTTCATTTGAAAATATGTTGTCAAATAAACTAGTGAAATTACATATTGAACGACTAGATGCCTATGGTGTAGGGACTCAAGAGAATAGATATAGGTCATAAACAACCATTTTGACCAAAGATAAAATTATCTGGAGATTCATTCTTAAAATCAATGTTGGGTAAGTGCGAGGTAGTACTCGGCAAGGAGTTTGTTTAATAGTAGGACTACAAATAACCATGGCCAATCGACCGAAAAGGTAGAATTTCAAGTCGTCACTCAAGATTCAAGAGCATAATTAAGTATGGTAAAAGCCAAATTAGTGATGACTTTTGATGTGTGCAACGAGAACTTTTTAACTTTTTCACGACCAAATAGGCAAGTTGGACCAATTCGCAAAATGACTAGATCTCAACTAGTCACATGACGTTGATATTTCCCACATTTGCATCTAGAAAAAAATCTTAAATCTCCCTCCGCCAAATATCAATCAATCAATCAAACGGACACCACAAAAGGAAGGTGGCAACTAAGATAGTCTTAATCCTAACACCTTCAATTAGTGGGGCAGAATGACTTCAATGACGAAGCAAAAACCTCTCTCTCTCTCTCTCTATCTCCACCTTTCCATCTGGTTGACCCTGTCTCTAATCCCCATATCCCTTCGCCCACACTCAAGGGAGACCCCGCCCCGCCGTAGCACGAGAGGCACGTGCAGGGTTCGCAGCCACGACCTGCTGAGTCATCCGACACTCGTCCCTTTGTAGCCTTCGGTCGCAAGATTTCCGTCCCTGATAACAACTTGGCGGAATTCCCGGCGCGCGGGCGGGGCCCTCCTTTCGGACACTTTGATGATAGGCCGTCGGTTGTTCTCTCCTCTCGGCTTGAAATTGGAAGACAGCTAAGCTCGGAAAGGTACCCCGCTCCTTTAGCCACCCCCGCCCCTCCCTTCTATTTGTTATCGGATAGTGACATGAAAAATCGAAAAAAATTGAAGAGAAATTCTCGTGAAGAATCGACGAAAGAGATTCTGGCATGGCCCCACGGCCCGGAACAGGAACATCCGTACCTCCTCGAGGAGGGAAGAGGGCGGAAGAAACCCAGCTGTCCGTGGTTTCTGCTACTCCCGCCATGCTTTCACTGCCCACTGGCCACACAACAACAGCGCACGGGGATAAGCAAGTTGCTCGATGGATATTGCCAAGCGGAGCTCTCTGTCCTTTTGTTAATTCCTCTTTGATAGCTCGTTCTCGTGAAACCAATTAATTTCCCAGTAACCCACGCCCAACTTTCGTAATTCTTGAATGAACTAACATCGAGGGAAAAGCTAAAAGCAAAGCCACCATTTCAGTTTAAGACAAAAATCAATCTCTCTCACCAGTTTTCATGCGACGTCATTGTCATCAGCAAGTCGCCACATCTCTCGCCTGTCTATATTAATGATCTAACCAGCTGGCGAGCTAAATGGTGAGACCCTAAATTATTGAATGCGAGTACAAATTGTACAATCTTTTCTCAGATTTTGTTGTGTACGAGCGACGGACTAGTAGCTGATCTTCACTATAACACGTGGTTAGCCCTTTCTTCTTTTTGTCGATTAGAAAAACCCATGAGTCAGCAGGCACCGACTCCGGAAACGTGCTTTGTCCTCTCCCCCTCCTCACATGATAGTTCAAATCCAAGGAAGCACCACTCTCACGTGAGCAAGGACCAGCCCAGAAAACACCAAGGGGCTCACAATAAATTAAATACCTAACTTTTCAGAACAAGAAGAAACTGAATAAACCCTTAAAAAATGAAAGGAATCATCAACCGCTTTGACATAATTAGGCACGCGACCTACAAAGATGAATTTACATCAGCCGATCGAGATTCAGACGACTCCTCAAATATTCTCAATCTCTACCAAGAATCATTTGATATTTAGATCCCCACATGTCATCCGCTTTCCCGAAAAATTTGAAACCACAAGCACAAACCGAGAACATGAAACATTGAACACCAAATCACATCACGCAAGACCAAACTAATAATGCCACAACCGATGGAAGATCGAACACTTTAAACTGATCATCAGCCAAACAAAAGTTTTTTTCCATTTCGAATTTACCATATGATCAAACAATAAATACAGAGAGCAACGCAGGACATGTGTGAGTGGGAGATTGAGTCTTCTCCTTCTCAGATCTCAGGACATTGCAAGAACACTCTCTCAAGGGAAGAAAATGAAAAAACCCCTTTATGGGACGGCTCAAATAGCACAAGAAAACCCAAAAGGGATTTCTCCCCCAGCTCCACTCAATCCCTACTCACACACGAATCTCTCTAGTTACAAACGAATTAATTGAACACAAGGACAAAACCAGTCTCTCAGGAACTCGATTACCAGTTAGTTGTCTCGAGTGTATTCGCTAAATAAATAGATAATATGCTTCATCATCGATACTACTACTAATGTACCTATAGCTGCAAAACTTATGGGCATGCGATATTAAGGGGTGGTGGCTCATCAATCCAATTGCCAAACTCGTCGTTCTCGAGCTCGAAATCGTAATCCGGGAGCTCGATCAGCTTGTTCTTGTCGAATCCGCATAAGGGTATATCACCAAAGCCCCAGATATCATCATCCATTAAATCCCCGAAGTCGTCCTTGAACAGCGAATCAAAATCCTTACCGAGGTAACAATCCTGGATAGCCACATCATCCAGCAAAAGAAGTGGCTCCTCCTCAATGAGTTCTAGGCAGGGTTTCTCCAAGTTCTCCTCATTGGCATCAGCAGTGACTTCTTTAGTCGAGTTAGACGCAGTGGTATCCAGATCGAGGACCGAAGCTGGAGAAGTGTGCGACAGGACGCTCTCCGTGTCTTCAGAAGTGGATGACCTGTTGTGCGAGTGCGAGAAGGACGCGTCTTCCGCCTTAGCAGCCAAACCAGAGGCTTTACGAGCCTCGAATTCAAGCCTCTTGTTCTCGTACGCCTTCGCAGCTTCCTGCGGCGTGTCGAACGTCCCGAGCCAAATCCGAGAGCCCTTGCGAGACGGGTCTCGAATCTCAGCAGCCCATTTACCCCATTTCCTCTGCCGGACGCCCTTGTAAGGCGAATTAGATGCCCTCCTCTTCGTGCCCGCTGCGGCTTTCGGCAAGACCTTCCTCTTCTTTTCGAGGCTTTTGAAGCCGTTGTTGCTGTCTTGGCAAGAGCTCTCGCTTGGAAGGTCACTGGCGCGGAGGGTTGAGACGAGGGGGAGATTGATCTCTCGGACGAAAAGCTTGGCATCGCCTTTCCGGTGGTGGTCCGATTCGTCTTCGCTCGAGGAATCGTCGGTCGCTTCAGGATCTCGACAGAAAACACGGATCTTCCTCACCCTTCTCGATTCTACAGTGAACCTCGGCATCTTCCTCGGTTTCTTGAAGAGATTGGTGTGGTCTAGAGGCTGAATCACAGGCTCTGGCATTTCTGTGACCGCAAAACCCTCACCAAAAACCCCCCTCAACGACGCCCTCGAAATTTTTCTTCAACGCAAATAGATATCAAAAAAATAAAGAACTGAAAGAGGCCAAAAAGGAGCAAAATCGGTGCGAGACCGGAGCTATATCAAGTGAAACCCCCTCTCAGGAACAAGAAGAGATTGGAAAATCGCTTTATGTGAAAACCCCCAAAGCACTCGAAGCCAGAACAAGTCCTGCAAAACCCCACAAAAAAACACAGAACCCAACACACAAATTTCAGATTCGATGTGATTGAAGAGGAAATCCACAGAAAACCCCACAACAGAGCGATGGAAAATAAACGAACCCATGTACACGAAAAGAAAGGGAAAAGGGCAAAAACCCACTGACCTTCTTGGCCTCAAACGCATCGAGCCGGACGAGGAACCCAGTTTCGACCTCGGCCTGAAACAGCGCAAAAGCATGAAGCGGGGAGCACCCAACCCACCAGAGCGAAAATCAGATGCCCAAGAAAAAGACGACGATTGCGAAGAAGGAGAAGAAGAGGAAACAGACACGACCCAGAGCCGTAACAGAGCCCCAATCACTGCCAATCCAAAACCCACCAACATAAATCCTCTCCCTCAACCTCAGCCTCAGCCTCACCACCACTCCTCTCCCACTTTCTCTCAGTAGCTCACTGTTCGGCAAGAACAGAGAGACGGCAAAAACCCGAAAATCGTACGAGATTCAACCAAAGATAGAGCCAAAAGGGAGAGGTAGAGAGAGAGGAAAGAGAGGAAGAAAAAAAAAAGGGGAAAGCCCAGCAGATGAGGAATCTGTGGCCGAGATTTTCTCTTTCGAATTCGACCGAAAAATCAAGATGGGTTCAAGAGTGAAAACCAGCTCCGCCGTCCCGGATATATAGGCCGTGCCCCCCCCGGAACAGAGTAAAAGTCGCCTTTGATTTTTTTTTCTTTTTTTTTTTTTCTTCCCTCTTTCCTGCTTTTCTTTAGAATGTCGCAACGAAATTCAGAAAAGCGCAAATCTCCATAACAAACAACAACCTCAGCAGAGGAAATATATTTCGAAAAGAAATAAAATTCACCCAACAAAACCCTCGAAATCGTCGCCGAAAAAAGTAAAAAAAAAAAATATTAAAAAATTAATACCTCCCCCTGTAGGTCTCCTCCTCTCTCTCTTCCCGCAACCCTTCTTCCTCCATTCACCATCCAGCCGAGGCGGTCAAAACGCCCGTATTAAATAAGGCCCTCGAATAATAACATTTTTCAGAATAGAAATAAATCGCCGGGCCATTTAATTAATTTGACATTCTCGGAATTTCCTTCTTATGTTTGGTAAGAAAACTCCCACCACTAGCTGTCGAAATTTCATTTGCCTTATGCGCATGACTCATCCAACATCATGCGCATGCCGATGCCGGAATTGGCGTCGGGCTAAACCAATCCCCACCTCCCCCGCCCGGGGAGACGCGCCCCCGCCACGCGCGTGCCGGCCAGACGCGCGGCGGGACGCGCTCCACCGAGGGTCCGGTCAAGCCCGTCCGGCGCTGGGCGGGGTGGGGGGCACGCGCCCGCGAGGAGCTTGGGCGTGACTCGTGAGCCCCCGACCTGCTGCGGGCCCCGTCACGGTTTCGAGACGCATAGCCGCGGGGGCAATTTACAGCTGCCCCGCATTGTGAAAGTGGGGCTCGTCTTGCGTGTTATTTACGGTCGTGCCACTGAAGCTCGTACTCTCTCGTAGGGGAGTGTGGCTAGTGACGTACGCAGATACGTCTTCCTAACTTTTTTTCCAGCTAAATAGATATTATTTAGAATCTTCACAACCGAATATATGGGATAAAAAGGGAAAGATAATATTTTCCATATATTCCCTAATTCGAAAAAATGGCGATGGCGATAGCCAGTGGGGCATCACAAGTTTAATTCTGAAGCTACCATATGCAGTTTCGATTAATTTCTTTATTTTTTCCTATATACTATAATAATGCGTGTACCTATTAAGGAAAGTCGATAATGTCATGACCCCTTGACTTGGAAACAGTAGCCGTAATTAGCAAATTTTCAGGGTTTTTCTTTTTAATTAAATTGGATTGACAACCACGAATCAAGTTGGGAAATTATGCTTTTGTCGTGAAAAAGTCAATCGTCGCCTGTAAACTACTTACTTCATTTTAAAATATTTAAGGCCGTCCTTTCAATGTTAGAAGTTCGATTTATTTTTATATGACGATTTTATATCTTCAACATAACTTCACGATATATAGTCCATGAAGCTCGTTGTGAAATTGATTCGAAAAAATTCAAATTGACAAAGTATCTCTTTTGTTTAGTTTATTAGCTGCAAATTTTAGCTTGGGTCTTACATTATATTCAAAGTTCGCCTCATAGACTAGGCTTACTTATCATTAAAAAAAAAAAAATCAAGGGTAGAGATATCTCAATGAAACACATGCACTATGTTTAAACGACTCGCTTGGTTAATGATATATCTCATTTGGAAATTAAGTAAAATTTCAATTTGATCTAATGCAAAAGACTGGCCGGCAAGTTAAGCTCGTCCGCATGCGCTTATCAGTAACTTTTGACTTTTTCTTGCAAATTTTGACCTTTTCTTCTACATGTGAAATTTTGAAAAAGATGTGGATAGTTATCATAGAAAAGATGGACAATTATAACAAAAACACATAAAATCTTAAACTATATTTTGAGCATGCTTGGCCATTAAGGCATTCCCCTTCTCCTAACGCGAGAATTCAAGACCTAATCGTTTGAGCTCGCCACTCTTGCTTGGGAAAAAATGGCATGATTGTAATTGCGTCAAATACGTACCCAATAAAAAAATTACCTACTTTACTACCCAAAAAAAAAAAAACATACCTACTTTACGATTATAATAATAGAAAAAGTACCTAGTCGTTTCTAGCCATAGTCAAACATGAATTAAATTTGACAGCATTTACAAAGATGCTCGGTTTGACCAAAAGGCACGTGGATGGATTTTAATCGGTCGGAATCGACAAAGTACAAAAGCCTAATAGAAAGTCTTTTGCCAATTATTCATCGTTTTCTTCATTTTTTTTTTTATTGAAACGATTATTTGAACTTCTTCTATAATAGAAGGAAAAATTGTGAAAGGCCCTTCTATAGAATTTCCTTTTCCAAAAGACCCGTGGAAGTGGAAATTTACTCCAAACACCTGATAAGCAAATCACCATGTTCAACTTAATCCCCGGCTCATTACCGACAGCGAGAACCCAAGTCCGGGGTGGCGCCTGGGACTGCCACGCGCCAATTTCCGACCGTTGGCTAAGGGCAATCTTGTCCAGAGGACCCAATTTTCGCGTGAAAGTTGCCCCTGACCAAACCCAAAGGGCTGGAGTTGATCACGTGACCGTCGCGTGCTCGCCTGCGGAAGCATCGGTTCGAGATCTGGTAACCCTATTTGGTTTCAGAAATTGTAAAGAAAATCACCACTGATAGGGTATAATTTTCCTTTCGGTAGACGTCCATCCGCACTCCCTTCGTGCCAAAGATACCGCCGCCTTATCACATACAATACTCATTGCTGGCCACATATAATAATTACTTTCGACCAAAAAAATTAATAAAATCACTTCACATTTTTCCTAATACTTTTCTAATTATCAATTCATTCAATATAATATACAAGGAAAAAAGGGCTCTTTTTTCTTTTTTCTCTTCCCATCTCAGGACAAAAAGCCTGCGTCACGTGACTCTGTCCGCATGGAGATGGGGCGAATCCCAGAGATCCGACGGCCAGCAACACCCGATCCCCCCCTGCCACCTCGTCCGACCGTACCAACTAGCTCGCGACCGGGGAAAAGGCCCGCCGTGTCGAGCCACGCCTCTCCGCGGATTCTGTCCTATTAATTAACATATTTCGTCCCCACAGAGTATTTAAAAAAACCCCTCACGTGATACGTGGCATTGCTCCCTCCGTCCGTACATCCACATCCCGCCATGCATCCATGCATGGCATGCATCATTAGCATCATGATGCCCTGCATGTCACGTGGGCCGTTTCGGGTCACGTCGGTACTTTATTATTTATTGCCGCCCCCCTTTGACTAACGAATTTTGAATCGTGTTTGATAATGGCGAGGTATCAGAGCCTAGGCCCTCGAGCTAGTAGCTCGCGCGCCCGATTAACTAGGATTTCCTAAGCATTTGTTAACTAGCGAAACACATCAGGATCGTCTGTTTTCTAACGAAGCGCGTCCACTAGTAATTTTGAAAAGCACTCGCCAATAGGACTCCATTGACCATAAGCTTGGGTTAAGAAGTGACTCGATTTGACAAATCGAAGAAGTAGCCTTCTCAAATTCAAACCATATTCAGTTCACTTGGTCAGCTTTAATTAGATCTTCCAAAATAGATTATAAATAAATTTCTTAAACCTTGTTAGTAGATGGGTTTAGAATGATAAGACTTAAAATAATGTGAATGCTAATAGATTCATAACTTACTTTTATAACTTTCTTTCGCTCTTACTTGATCTCACGCTCACCTTAATTTCGATATAAGTTTTCCCAAATTGGGTTAGACATATAAGTGCTTTAACAATATGATTCAGGGTATGAGTTAATTTAGACATGAGTTAATAGATTCGTACTGCATGGAAATTGTTTAAAACTAGTTAAACGAGTCGATTTGGGTTAGATCATTTTTCGACTTTACCCAAACCTAACCCAATTCATCGACACGTCGATACAAACAATTAAAAGCAAACGTGAATTTCAATCTGACTTTAGGGAAAATATGCATTTGTGGAGGGAATTAGACAAGTCTCTCTTTTTTTGGAGAGGGGCCAAAGAAACACTTGCAATCCCCAGAGACGGGAGAAAGGTCACAGTCCCCGCTCCGAGATAAGATAAGGGGGAGGAGGAGGAGGAGGAGGAGGAGAAGTGCGTTACGCGATCTCGTGATTATCTCTCCGCGGAGCGCCAAAAGATCGCTTCCGTTTCCCGCCAATGACGCCGGCCTGGAGCCCACCCGCACCACAGCGCCACCCCCCTCTTTGGCGCCAAAAGGTGGCGTGGCGGGCCGCCCCCTCGCCGACACGTGTAAGGCCCCATTTGGGCCACGTTGATTACGTGGAGTTAGGCCCGACGGGCCATGCGCGAAACTATTCGAGGAAACCAAGCGGAGGCGGCGGGGCCCGGTGGCTTAAGTAATTGCCTCGAAAGCGCTCGCAAGGGATCGTGGGTAGTGGCTCTCTTTTTGTGTTTTTTTTCTTCCCCTGCCTTTTTGACAAACTCGCCCATCGCACATCTACATGGGCTCGGCAGATATTAGATAATTAAGGAGTAATTTCCCATAATTTAAAAAACAAAAAACAAATCGAATGCCTACTATACAAAAAGGAACGACGACATTTCTGATAAATTCAGAAGCACAGGCGTTCGGACCGGCCATTGCCCTTTGGGAAGTTATGTCCTAAATTTTTTTTTCCCATGAAAATTTGCGGTGCGTCGCGTCAGTTGATGCGGACCGTGACAGCGCATCGAGCCCTGCAGCGCTTCCGGACGATGTGGGACGAGGAGTTTGTTGTATTTGCGTGGGGAGCTGTCCTGTCAGTACTTTTCGCGGCGCTCGCATCGAAGCTCCTCCGGGCATTGATGCCCCTCCTCCTCCTTGCCCTTCCCCTCACCAACCACGAGGATTCCGTGGGGCGACCATTTATGCGGTGGTCGCCCTGCCCATGATGGAGCAATAATTACATGCCGTCGGGGCACGGTTTCTTGCACCTTGTAGTTCATGTCGGGGAAGTGAACTAGACGTGGGGGAACAGATTCGATTACGCCCGCGAGATTCGACCGTCCGCACTCCAAAATTCGGGGGCTTTCGAATCTAATTATGTTACCACGAAAGTAACGAAGCCGACCCAGGAGAGTCCGCGAGCACCCGCACCCGAGTCCGGACCCCGGCCGCATTCGCTTCGACCGAGGGCCGGTCCCGAAGGCGAAAAGGAGCGCGAGCACGTGCTATGATTTTCGATTTGGTGGAGGTAGTTAATGGGTTGGTGAGTGGGGTAGTTGGGGTTTTGCTTCCGACACGATAAAAGAGGGAATTAGTTCTATAGTTTAGTCCGGTTTGGGACCCTCTCTCTCTTGGTTTTCATCCCTCTCTATATATCTCTCTCTCTCTAATGAGAGGGGCCGACCCGTGCGACGTGGTGCTGTCATTTGACTTTCTCGATCTCGAGTCCGAGAATTATAGCAGAAGAGATCAAAAGAAATGCGCTTCTGCAGAGTAAAAGAGAGAAGATGCCGTTCGGTTCTTGTGGATCCGAATGGTCCGCGCATCGATCTGCGCGTCTGCAAGGAAAATTCCTTGTGCGTGAAAGAAAAGGCGAGCCTGTTTTTAACTCAACCTAGTCAAATTTCCCAGACGGTGCTAGCCCGACCAACCGATCTAGGACACGTTAGAACGGCTTCGGGAACAACTGCTGCTCGTGCGCACGATGTGAAAAGAGCGTGCGTTTTTGAGTGAAGGTGCTTGGACTCTGATTAGTAGCGACCGAGACGATGGCGTTGATGATACCGTGGTCAGAACGATGGTTGTGGAAGATGGCACATGCGGTGGTGACGATGGCGATGGGCGGGGATTCCATTAATCGCGTGCATGACTCGATGCTTGCGCTGTTACATCTATTTTATCCATAGGATTGGAAACCATAAGGGAATTATCATCGTATTGAAAGGTAAAACAACCGGGAGTCCCTATTCTTTGCTTCTTTTTGTTCGGCCTAGTGACCGGAGCAATAGATTGTCTTGTTTCTGCACTACAATGCTTAAGCAGATGAGGTTAATTTTTTATGGGCAAATTAGAACTATGAAAATTGATATCTTACTCGATTATACTGTTGAGTCAGGTTGAAATCGAAATTGAATATCGGTAACTTATTTCCACGTGTACCATATTGGGGCCTTTAATATGTATCCTTAAAACGATTTTCCCTTCTCCACCTTTCCCTTGTTGCGAATATTTCTTCCATGATTGAAGTGGGAGAAAGAGATTACGTAGGCCATTGGACTTCCCTATATTCGTGTTTATCTCTTTCTCGTGTGGTCCAATGTGCATTAGAAGTCCAGCCTAGACAATATCTCTTGCACTGTTCATGCGGGGGAGAAACGCAAGCCATAGGGTCTTCGACCTAGAATGAGGTCCAGGATGATTGTCGATTCAGTTTCAATGCTTGACTTGATGGATGGCAGACTAGTGTTGGGCGCTTTGAGAATGAACCCATCCCAGAAATTATCCTCAGATCCTTGCGGTTTCATCGAAAGTTACGTACACAAATGAAGAACACAGTCTGCGAAAGAAAAGCCGCTTGAGGAGATTAATATTCGCTAAAGAAAATTTGCTTGGCCACTATCCTGTTCCTATGAATAATTTTATTCAGATATAATTTTTTTATATTATATTTCTGAATGAGTTTCTGAGCATTCAAAAGTGCTTTGTAATTGCACAAAATTCATATTCTCATAAATAACGACAACGCATTTGATATAACCTCAAATTTTTTTGTGCCGTAATTTTTTTTTTAATTTTTTAATAAGATTATGAGATTTTTCTTTTCTTTCCTTTCTTTTTATCCTTCTCTTCTTTCTCCTTCTCTAATCGGTTACCGAACCTCTTTTGGCCGGTTGCTGACCTCGGTAGCCAGTCATCGCTAAGGCCGGCAACTAGCTAGAGGAGGAAGAAGAAGAAGAAAAGAAAAGAGAAAAGAAGAATAAGATATTGGCTTGATTCTAGAATTATTCCTAAAAATAAAGAAGTAACTTTTTTTTTACTTCTTTATTCCGATCTAAATCTATTCTCAGGGATAAATTTGTTCCCGAGAATAGAAAAATTAACTAACATTACTAAATAGATTTTTGTTTTAGTCAAAAATTGACTGGTTACCAAATAGGCCCTACGGTTAGTGTGAACTTGCTCTAAGTAGAATTGTCAAGTATCTATGCATCCACTACTCAACATCATCATCAGCTTATAACCCATCTGAAATATGATTGCAAAGAGCAAAACTGGAAGCATAAAACATAATGAAAACTATGCAACATGTATTTCAAGCAAACAATTGAAAAGATAAGACCTTTCTCTTTGGTCACATTTCTTTTTTTTTTTCCCCTCGAGTGGAAAAGGATGAGCAATCTCTCTTAGAACTCATCTCCTTTCCATGAACAAACTTTAGAAATAGGCAATCGACAACAAAGTAAAAGAAGACTAATTGATTGCAAATACTGGGTCATTCTGAAATCCTAACCTTTCATTTCCATCTTCCACGACATGGCAATGTTCTTCCCCAGAGGTAACTTTAGCTCTTTTTTATGGAGTGAATCGTGAGTTGACCGCCAGTGATACTCCTTAACAAAATGGTATAGTAATAAGAAAAAAATATGACAATTTTTTAAATAGAAAGAAGTATGCTAAAAGCTAAAAATTTACCCAAGAAGTCTTGGGCAAAAGTAGTTGCATATGCTATATTTGTGCTAAATAGGTGTCCAACAAGGAATGTTCTTAGAAGAACCCCAAAGGAGGCTTGGAGTGGCATCAAAAACAATTTTTTTGGCTGATGATAGATAAAGGGATTAAATGGTATAATTCTTTTGTTTTGTTGGTAGAGTGGAGGATTAGAAACATGACTATTGCTTTCCAATTGGCCCGCTATGTCAAAAGCGAGAGAAACCCCATCCCCCTCTTTCCTTTTTTCGCCCCCATGTCGCCACGCGGGAGGGGCATGGGGACGTCAAAAAGGGGATCCTATTAAACACAACAGCAGCGCCATCGTCCCTCGACAGCAAAATGCATTGTATGAGGTCTACCCAATGCTAGATGCAGAGGCGCATAATAGATCGATATGAACATCATAATAATTCTGTAAAGCTTCCGCATAATTTCCTTCGGATTGAGCCGACATCCGTTACGGTCGTTGTTCGATTCAGGGAGAGCTAATGCTTGTTGGGTATTTTGGTTTGACATTGCTTTACACCCAAAAAGAGGCGAGCTACATCTGAGTTCAACTTGGAGATGGAAGTCCTCTTTCGTTTCTGGACGGTGAAGTAAGACCAAGCTCATGAGATGGTGAGAAGAGATATATTTTACATCCCAGAGGGGCCTGTGGCGGATGTCAACGGTTTGAGTCCGCTTATCTCCAACTCGTGAACTTAGCCGATACAAAGCTATATGATAAAGATCTTACCATTTCCGAAGGAACTGGAGTTACATCTCTTTTCCATTTCCATACCTCGACAGGGTACAAATATCTAAATTGGATATTTTTAGATACTTTTTCAGACCTATTGCCGATACTAAGTAGCAGTCAAAAATTTGTATCCATTTTTCATGATATTATGCATGGATCAGATATATCATGGCATCAATTCCATAATGAATACTGTTTTACCCACTCCAGGCCCCCCGAATAGTCCTATTTTTCCTCCACGCCGATAAGGGGCTAAAAGATCTACTACTTTAATTCATGTTTCAAAAATGGATAATTTTGTATCTAACTGTATAAAGGCGGGCGCAGATCTATGAATAGGTTGTTGGATTGAATTCTAATGAATCCTTCGTGAATTTGTAAGAAACTCTTTATTTTTTATTTATTAAAGAAAATAAAAATTCGATTCGAATTTGAAGACAAGAATAGAATAGATTATCATACGTATAGTTCTATATTTCATGTAGAAAGATAAAGTTCCCGTAGTAGCGGCGAGCGAAATGGGAGCAGCCTAAACCGTGAAAACGGGGTTGTGGGAGAGCAATACAAGCGTCGTGCTGCTAGGCGAAGCACTGAACGGTTCGTACTATTCAGATATTCACGACCAAGAAGTATTGTATTCTCTTTCGGATAGGCCCTGAAAGGAGAAGGAAGGCTGGAATGCCAACAGGCGTCTTTCTTTTTTTATTCCCTTCCATCATTCCTTAAGTCCCATAGGTTTGATCCTGTAGAATCTGACCCGTTTTCTCATTGAGCGAAGGGTACGAAAGATTGATTTTTCGATCAAAAGTACTATGTGAGTGAAATCTTCCGTTTTTTCCTCTTTCTCTATCCCTATCCCATAGGTACAGCCTTTGAATCAATAGAGAACCTTTTCTTCTCTTTTTTCCTTTTGGAAGATAGAGGAGCGAAACAATCAACCTATTGATATTGGAAGACCCAAAAGATTCTTCCAATGTATCATTTGTGGGTCCAATGGAATTCATAGGTATAGGAAGAAGCCTTGTCAAATAGAGATTTTTTCTTTCGACCATATTTCGATTGTTAATACGATATATAAGGACCGCTATTACAAATAGTACTACACCCTTGATCGTGAAATATCGATTGCTTGTTGAACCCTGTGAATTGCGTGAAAGTAGGATACTAATGCCAAGAAGAACAAAAGGCCTTGGACACGGAATGGATCTTGAAATCTGGTATGCACACAACACAAAATGGGCGTTTATTCTATTTTCATCATAGAATGATTATTCGATTCTTTTTCTCATAATTCAATCAAAACTTCTCGAATTATCTCCTCGACGTGACATGAGCGTGAAAGGGATTCAAGAATCAGTTTTCTTTTTATAAGGGCTAAAATCATTTATTTTGGCTTTTTGACCCCATATTGTAGGGTGGATCTCGAAAGATATGAATGATGAGGTGAGGAGAAGAGATAAAGAATAATAAAAAAAGAAAGATAGAATTGAGCAACCGTACAGGGAGGATTAGGAAAATCCTATTGATTGCAGCTTTCTCCAGACCTCCGGGAAAAGCATGAAAAAAAAAAGGCTCGAATGGTACGATCCCTCCGTCACCCCAGAATGAAAGAAGAATACAAAAGACAAGAGAAAGCACGAATAGAAATAGCGCAAACCTGGGATAGAGTTTTATTTGCTCAAGCAATAAGAGGATTCCTATTAGTAACCCAATCTTTGCTCAAGACCCAAGTAAGCTTACAAAGTTCATCATGATCAAGTGCTTTTTGGGTCGTCTCAGACCTTGCAATTGAACTTTATCCCCCAAATATCATTCCTATGAGTATTTGGATGTGTGGCATATTCCCATATACTAGATGAATGAAGGAAAAATTTGGATGACAAAAGCTAGAAGTGCATCTTCATTGGCTACAGTGACATGACTAAAAAATATAAGTTGTATATTTGAGTCACTGAGAAGATAATCATCAACAATGATATCTAATGAAGCCCGAGATTGGAATCAAAAGACTAGCGGAAAAACATTATCATCGAAGATGATGGGAGAAACAGAAAAATCTCCATTGAAGATGCATCATTTTTGCCCAATAGTTCATTTTCTTCACCAAGAGCGGTTTCAAAACCACCAATACATTGTTCACAACAATTGCTGGAGACGCCATCAAGATTCAAACATTATATGGTCACAAGAGATGATCATAATACTAACAGAATTAGTGATGAAACTTTGGTAAAATTTTGTTTATTTGTAGAATGTGACCACATATCCTACATTATGTAGCTATAGATGAGAAGTGGATCTAAGCAATGAATGAAGAAATCCACTCCATGGAAAATAATGACACATGAAAACTAATTTCTCTACCGTGTGGTAAGAAACCCATTGTACAAGATGAATTACAAGCTGGATGGTGAAGTGGGTTGATATAAAGCCAAGCTGATTGTAAAGGGTTGCAAGTAAAAGTCGGCTATTGATTATTTTGAATTACTTGCACCAATGGCTCGAATGGATATCGTTTGGATCATTTTAGAACTCACAGCTCAAAATCATTGGAAGATCTATCAAATGAACATGAAATTAGCATTTCTCAATGGTTTCCCTGAAGAGGAAATCTCTGTGGAGCAACCATAGGGTTATGAGTAGAAAGTGTATGAAAATCAAGTTTATAAACTAAAAAAAGAAAAAGAAAGTTACATGGATTAAAATAGACACCTTGAGCGTGGTACACGCGGTCAACATGCACCTATTAGAGCATGGTTTTCAAAAGTGTGCCTATGAGAATATACTATATATCAAATCAAATACTAATGGTGACAATTACTGCGTGCCTTTACGTTGATGCTTAATACTTATCAAGAGCTATCGAAAGATGTTTGCTAAATTCAAGGAGGCCACAACTGGCCATTTTGAAATGACAAATTTAGGATTGATGTCCTATTTTCTAGGCCTTGAAGTGAAGCAAACAAATGATGATATGTCTATTTCACTATAGAAATATTCTAATAATATTTTGAAGCGACTGAATATGAAATCGCTCAAACCAATATGGACTCTTGTAGCAGAATGATAGGAGCTGAAAAAAAAAAGGACTAATGAACTAGTAAATCTCCCTTATTTTGAAAGTATTGTCGACGGTTTAAGATATTTGGCTTCTATTAAGCCAGATATTACTTACGACGTTAGAATCATTAGGCAATTCACGGATAAATCATACCAATCGCTTTTGCAAAACCGAGGGATGAAAAGAAAAGAGGCCGTGTAGTCGCGGCTCCCGTCAGACGAGCTTCATAATTGAGAGTGCACAAGTAAGGCAGGAGCCTATTATCTCATGCCAAGAACATTCCCATCAGATTCGGCCCCCGATTCCCATTGATAAAGCTCCCATCTCGGGGAATGGTAGTTCGCGGACGTGGTGTTGTCCTTTGACTTCTCGATCTCGAGTCCGAGAATCATAGCGAAAGAGATCGAAAAGGATTCGCTTCCGCATTTGTTTGCTTGCGGAGTCTCTCCTGACCCGAGAGAGATGGGAAAAGAGAGAAAATATGCAATTCTTGTGGATCTGAATGGTCCGCAAAATCAAACCCCGCGAGTCTGTGCGGAAAATTCCTTGGGCGTGAAAGAAAAGGCGAACCTGGGATGATTTAACCGAACCTAGTCAAATTCCCAGACGGTGCTAGCCGACCAACCAACCTAGGACACGTTTGAGCGGCTTGGGGGAACCGCCGTTTAGCAGTACCTACGCTGATAAAAGCGCGACAATGTTTAGCAGATCTTTCATGGGGCGTGAAATTACCTACTCGTGTGCTCTATATGAAAAGAAGGAGCATTTTTTAGCCATGGTGATTTGATTCTAACTAGTGGCGCCCGAAACAATGGCTGGCGACACCGTAGTCAAGAGTCGAACGATGTTCGTGGAAGATCATTGATGCGATGGGGATGGCGGGGCATTCCATTAGTCACATGCGTGACTTGAGGCTTTCATCGCAATAGATTGACTTGTTTCTGCACTATAATAATTACGCAGATGAGGTTCAATTTTTAAAAACAAATTAGAACTGTGAAGAACGATATCTTACATGATCGCACCGTTGAGTAAACATTCATGTTAAAATCAAACATGGGTTGGAAACTTATTTCCACATGTGCTATATACACCTTTAATACAAACCCTAAAAAAGATGTTTGCATTCTCCGCATTTTCAGTGCCCTATGGCAACTATTTCTTTCATGACTGAATTGGGAAAAAGAAATTACGGAAGACTAGGATTTCACTATGCGTTTTTCCCATATACTGAGGTCCAGTGTGTATTAAAAGCCTAGCCGAGGCAGTATATCTTGCACTGTTCATGCGCTGAAGAAACGCAGGCCACAGAGCCTTCGGCCCAGAATGAGGTCCAGGATGATGGTTGGTTCAGTTTCACTGCTTGACTTGATGGACGGCAGACTCGTTCTGGGCGCTTTGAGGATGAACCCATTACAGAAATTATCCTCAGATCCTTGCGGGTTCATCGAAACCTAGGTTCCCCAAATGAAGAACGCAGTCTGCCGAAAAAAAGCCGCTTGATAACCCAACTATGATTGCAGTGAGCAAAACTGGAAGCAGAAAACATACTGAAAACGGTGCAACATTTATTTCAAGCAAACAATGGAAAACATAAGACACTTGCTCTTTGGTTACTTTTCTTTTTCTTTCCCTCGAGTGGAAAAGGATGAGCAATTTCTCTTTGAACTCATCTCCTTTCCATGAACAAACTCTAGAAATAGGCAACCGACAAACAGAAGTAAAAGAAGGCTAATCGATTGCGAATACCGGGTCATTCTGAAATCTTAACCTTTCGTTCCCATCTTCCACGACAAGGCAAAGTTCTTCCCCAGAGGCAACTTGAGCCCGCCGATCTCAACCATCAAGCTGTTCTTTGCATCTCCAACATCGGAGAGGGGTGCCAAGAGGTTCTGTGGGGAAACGCTCATTTCCACATTCTCTGCAGCGCTGTCGATCTCGAGGTCAGATGCCCCAGTCCCGCCCAATCCCAACACGGACACCTTCTGCACGATCCAACCATTCTGCAACGCGAACTGGCCCTCCTGCACTTCCGACCACAGCTTGACCTTCCCCTTGCTAACAGTCGCGTAAAAGTCGACATACGTGGAAGACCCACCCCCCAGTTTCATCTCCGGAAGCTCGTCATTATCGAGAAACAATTGCCCCTTCGCTTCCGCCTCCTGGACCCCAGCTGGGAAAGTCACCACAAGGCTAAACGGCGTTTTTCTCGCTTCCTTGGATATCATCCCACCTTGCTGCATCGGAAGGATTATGTTCTGATATACATGAACATTCACCGCGTGCAAAGGCGTATCGAGGGTGACATACTGCCCCTCTTTCGAGGATATGGCCTGCGTCATATCGAATAAGCTGAACCATGTACCAGGAGGAAAGAGCGCCTTCACCTCCGTCTTCCCCTGCTCAAGCACGGGAGATACCATGACTCCACTACCAAGCAAAAACTGGGTGCTCAATCCGTAACTCTCCCCGTAATCGGGGAATGAAAAGAAAAGAGGCCGTGCAATCGGGGCTCCCGTCGTATGAGCTTCGTAATTGAGAGTGTACAAGTAAGGTAGGAGCCTATATCTCATGCCAAGAGCATTCCTAGCAGATTCGGCTACTGAGTCCCATTGATAAAGCTCCTGTCTTGGGGAATAGTAGTTCGCATGGTCCCTCGAGAATGGGTAAAAGGCACCGACTTCAATCCAGCGGTTGCAAAGCTCCTCAGTCGGGGCTGGGTAGAAGCCGCATATGTCTGCACCGACCATGGGCACTCCGAATATGCCGAAATTCAGCATAGTGGAGATGGAATACTTCAGATTTTCCCAATTGCCTTGGTTATCTCCGGTCCAGTGAGCGACATACTTCCCGGAGCCCACGTACGTCGAGCGCGACAATATGAAGGGTCTCTTTCCCTGGAGCCCTTGGAGTGCTTTGTGAGTAGCAATTGATTGTGAGAAGCCATACAAACTGTGAGCATCATACTCCAATACACCATTGTAATGGACAGCACTTGTAGCTATGGTTTTATAACCTATTGGTACTTGCAATCCGGAAGCATTTATCTTGTAAGGCGGATCGTCCCATCTGGTGTTGGTAATATTCTTGCAGTCCAAGCAACAGATCCAGCCCGGCCCAGTTCCATTGGGGCATATTCTGCCCTCGGGGATCGTGCACTTCCCCGAGCAGAAATTGGAAGCTTCATTCATGTCGATCCACAAGCCATCGACAGGGACGAGCTCGTGAAAGCGTCGGACTTCATCACCCCACCACTCTACAGTTTTTGGGTTAAGAAAGTCGGGGAAGTTAACGGCACCTGGCCAAACTTGAGCGATATAGGGCTCGCCGCCATGTTTGATGAAGACATCTTTGGCCAAACCTCTTTGGTACACACCATAGGTGGAGTTGATGCCGATTCCCGGATCGATTATGACAATGTACTTCATGCCTATGCTGTGAATCTTCTCCAGGAAAGCCAGAAGCTTCGGACGGGAATAATTGACAGGGTTCAGGGTGAAATCCTTGTGGCCATCCATGTGATCATCGTCGTTCCAAATCACATCGAGCGGAATTTTAGCTTTCTGGTAGCTTGCAACCACGTCTTCGACGACGGAGAGGTTATGATAGCCCCATCTACACTGATGAAACCCTGTAGAAACCAAAATCAGAGAGACCGTAAATACATAGCTTTACAAACGTAAAGCATAACATTTTGTACAGGTAACTGAGAGTAAAAGCAATTAGGGCGGAGCATTGACACCATCTCCTGCTCTAGAAACTAAATCTAAACTTGAAATGTTGGTGTTGCATTGATCAAGAAGAAATAATCTCCTAAGCCAAATTCAACTGATCGCCCATAAGCAAAAGAAACAAATCATGCGCGACTCTTTTCGATCCAACGGGAACTTTTTGTTGCATGCTTTCCTCCTACATTATGAACTAAGATTTCAAGAAGTGATAATGAGTTTGTCTCTGAGATTTTGCACTAGAGTCCTTAGTCGTTGTGCTGAACAATCTAGAAAATATAATTTCAATATCACCGCCATAATTTCCGCTTAATTAATCAAAATCCAATCTAACTACACGTGTTTGCAAGCATTGTGATAAGAATCTGATGGCAATGGTCAGTCTCCACTTCTAGTAGGAAAAGGCAAGTAAGAAAAGGACAAGAGAAGCACAAATTTCAGGCCATGATTGCTTTCAGGGGTCCACCAGTTGGCCTACGTTCAAAAGTTGTCTCCCTAAAGGTCAAGATTTTAGGCTATCATAAAGTAAACAAATGAAAATAAATGCCCGAACCAGCACGACAGCATAAAGATCCTTCATCGTTTCCACGCATCGCCTCATCTTTTATGCGGACCTACAATTTATCTGGCGTGCCGATATGATTAAAAGATCGAGCCTCGCCCCAGTCACGTCTACCAACGTTTGCACGATGAATAAACAAATGAGAGTCATAAAGGACAGTGAAGTGAAAGCAGGAGAATGGACCGACCAGACAAACCTACAATTGAAAATGAACAAAAAAATAGCTCCACTTCCACACAAGTTATAATTGAATTATCAATCAGGCATCGTAACACTGCAATTCAGGCAGTCCTTAAAAACCCTCTCTTTAATGAAAAGAAGGTACCTCCACATCAATCCTTCAGGAAGGACCATAAATCATTGCAGCTCGCACCAGTTCTGAGCTTAGTCAATTCAATTACTCAATATGTACCCATTCATATCACCAACTACACGACTTCCAACTCTGAGGACCAAAATGTACAAGTTCCTGCACCAGTGCCATCTTACTCTACGATGGACGCAACAATCAGAAGTCCTTACCATAGGCCAATGGAACGTGATAGGTCCAACTATGTATATCGACAATGAGGTGCCAAAATTATACCGAAAGGACGCACCCCTGCCGGCACACAAAACGAACCACAGGCTAAAGCCGAAAGCAAAAGACATCCACATGCCCAATAAATTAATTCACATCACCCGGCAGGTATTAAATATCACACCTAAACTGTTTTAAGGAACCCATCAACCATGCAAGTAAAGTAGTCAATGGTACCACATTCCAAGACCGATAAAGAAACACTACAGTGACGTGAAACCGAGGTCCTTCTGAGGTAAATAGCAAGAAACTGGTTGCGGGGCAAAAACAGAAGCGTTCATTCAATGCCATACCAAACGAATTTAATGATCTGCCGTACCAACAAACCAATCCCAACGCAAAACAAGTATATTGCAATCTCTTACAACCCTTTTTAAATAGGTGATTATCTTAGTCTAATCGAGTCAAGGCAACAAATCCCCTAATATAATACAGAAACAGAGCAATTGGTATGAATTGTTAAGCATGATGAAAACGGAATATCCGATTCCTAAAACATTCATCAGACATAAGACCCTGCAAATTCAATGTAGTCAAAATTTCTCTACTTAATCATATAACAAGTTTCCAGTGTTAATGGGTAGCCTTGTAAATGGTAAAAAAGTAAAAGCAGCTCCTTTTCTTGTAAAGAAACACAGAGCAAGTAAGCGATTCATACCAAAAGCCCAGTAGGGCATCGGAGCCGGCCGGCCGATGAGCTGCGTGTACTGGTCGACGACGGCGAGAGGCGTTGGGCCAGCGAAGAAGTAGAAGTCCAGCACCCCTCCAATCACCTTGTATGTCAGCGAAGTCCCTCTGTAGAACACGTCCATGCCGTTGCTGTTGAGCAGCAGCACGCCGTGCGCGTAGGCCTTCCCGCCCACGTTCCTCAGGTCCATGTACACCGGGTGATCGCCGTACAGGTCCGTGTTCAGGTTGATCGCCGAGACGTCCGTCGTGTACAGCGTGTACGGGTCGTTCGGGTAGAGCTTGATCCCGTGGGGCTGCGTGTTCTCCCCCAGGCCGTAGAGGGAGGCGTCCGCTGGCAGCCTCGTGGATATCTCGAGGTACTGGTCCTTGAAGACGAGGGCGCTGTACGGGTCGGAGTCGCCGGAGGTGGAGTCGAAGAGGGTCTGCCCGTCGGACTTCCTCTTGACGGCGAAGGTGAAGGGGTCCGTCGTGTATCTGAAGATGAACTGGGAGCCGGAGTACTCTGAGGCAGCGACCGGGGGGCTCGTCTTCCGGGACGTCGGGACGGCCGCCGACGGGAGCCGCGGCGGCGGGTCACGGGGAAGGAGGTCGTAGGGGACCTCCCACCTCTGCTTCTTGGCGTCCGTGATGTACACCCTCAGCCGGTCCTGCGTCTCGTGCCTGCGAAAGCCACCACAAAAAACATCAATCACCCACATACGCACAGAGTCACGCGAGTTCAGTGGAGAAATGGAAACGGGTCGTCTCCTGAAGGTGAGGAGGAGCTTAAAAATGGGGACTTTTCGATGGCGTACTTGACGAAGAGCTGCAAGTGGGGAATGTCGGGGCCGTAGATGGAGGACTCCTTGTTGAGCTGGAGGTGGCCGAGGAGGCCGCCGTCGGGGGTTTCTTCGATGGAGACGAGGCGGTAGCCATTGCCGATCTTGGCAGTGCCGGAGCGTGCAGGGGCAATGCACAGGAGGAGGAGGAGGAGGGGGAGGAGGAGGAGGAGGAGGAGGTTCGGGAGAGGAGGCGACATTTCGGTCGGGACCCTAAGCAAGGCTCGAAGTGCTCTGCTTCGGGACTGAACTAGAGGAGTTCAGACCGGGGGGCTTTGCTGGGACTCTGTTCGAGAGAGGCCCTGGTTTAATAGGAATTTGGAAGGAGTCGTGGATAGGGGAGGACACATGGGAGGTTGGACCTATCCGGGCCTCGAGGTCCTCTGTTTCTCTCTCTCTCTCTGTCAATCAAAGGTCTTTCTCTTTTTGCCCTCTCCACCTCTGGATTATTGCGGAAAACATCTAAGCAACTTCAAAGAGTTATCCGATGCTAAAGAGGGAAACTTATCCTGTCTTTTTACAAAACTTATCTCATCTCGCAGTCAGATCAAAGACCTGGCGAGTGCAAAGTCGATAAACTTATCCTCTTTTCTCTATGCAGAGGATTTCATCTTTCCATATATAAAGACCGTAACTTGGGAAAGTTATTGTATTACATTTATTGTAGCTAGTATCTTTCTATAATGTGCCTTGATTCTTCATGGACGAGGATAGTAAAGTTCACCCCACCGTTCTTTTGCCTGGCAGAGGATATGATTGGGGAGTCAAAAAGATGTCTCCCTTTTTCATCTCGGCTGTCATTTTGAATGGAAGCTAAAACTCATTCCAGCAGAATATGCCTTTCTGGCGAATTAGCCATCGAGCTTTGCTTCGGCGGGAACTCGCACCGACATAAACGTGTGGGGATAGAAAAATGAGTCATAGCCCGCGCAAAAGCTCCCGTGTGAAAGTTGATTATTTTTTTTTTTTTTTTTTTTTGACCTTCATTTCTCAGTTAATGGACAATTCGAAGGCAAACTCCGTAGATTGTCTGTCCCCCTCCGAGTCCAGTAGACATGTGCACGTGTCGGGCTAAGCTTGCGATGTTAGGTCGAGCGACCGAAGTCCGACCGTGATTCCCGGCGCCTCCGCCCGAATCACGTCTTCCTCCGATCGACTTTCCTTTTCAGGTCCAGTCCACGGGATCTCACCCTCACAGACGTCGAGTCTTCTTCTCATCATGGTTTTTTCTCCCCAGCGGTTGCGGGACATCTCTCGCTAGCTCTCCATGCCCTCTGAAATAGCGAAAAAAAATCGGAAAACGACGTCGTCCCGAGTCCTGCCTCGCAAAAATCCCATTTCAGATTGTTCGCAAGATGTTGCGTTGCTCAAAATGTATTTGGTCTTGGTCCTTATCAACTTTGGATCTTGTCTTTTTATCTCAGCTGGAGCAGAAACAGGGGACTTGCTTGGGATGCCGCGAAAACCCAAGAACGAAGAAACCTTTGAGAATGCGTGCGAACTCTGTGAAATTGGCAGAGATGTGCCAATAACGATCTCCAATAAAACTTTGTCACGTACGAGAGAGAGAGAGGGGGGAGCAGGTAACGTTGGATTTGTCGCGGAGAACACGGGTCTCGTGACCTTGCTTAAGATGTGCGGTGGCCGGCATTTCCCTGCCATTATCTTATGATCTTGGATTCGATCCCACAAAGAAAAAATATATATATCTTTATGATCTTGGACACCGTTGAGTACTAAATCACTAGCATTGTTCGAGTCAAAATAAAGGGTTTGGCCCGATGCAATGAGCAGTGAGTATGATCTAAAACTAAACGCAAAGAGAGGCACTCAACGCCTCCGTGGCAAGGGATAGGTTCACAAGTTCAAAAGAGAAATCTTCGAGATTATCATAACATATGAACAAACAGTAAGGAAGAAAATTGGTTTATGGATAGAATCAAATATGCAGTATTTACAGATAAAAGTATTTAGTTATTAGGGAAAAATCAATATACATTTCATGTCGAATCAGGCAAAACAAGAATTTCTATTCTCAAATTATCTCCGAAGGATTTGCAGTCATTGTGGAAATTCCATTTTCCCTAAGATTAGTATCTTCCTTAGAAAGGAAAGAAATAGCGAAATCTCATAAATTAAGAGCAATTCATTTCATATTTCCTTTTTTAGAGGACAAATTTTCACATTTAGATTATGTGTCGAACGTACTAATACCCTATCACATTGATGATCCGAACATAGAAGTTGTCGGCCGTAACAGTCTAACAGAGCTAATACTATTCTCGTCTCCAAGAGTAACTTCCCCTATATATCTTGCACAGAGCTAAAATTGGATGCCAGAGATAGCCGGAAAATGGACACAAAAACAGAAGTCCTCAATAGCATAAAGAGAGCATCTGAGACTTGAAACACCCCCAATTTCTTCAGTCTTTCAAAGCTAGCATATTTACGAAAAAATCAAGCTCTGCTTCGATGTTGCTCTTATATTGTTTTTTCTTTCTACGTTTTTCCATATCGGAGCTTGCATAATCTTGTGATGATAGATCATGGGGACACTAAATCGCTACAAGGACAGTCATCACAGGATCAGCGACCGCTCAGAGCATCATGCGATGATGAGCAACGGGTTGGGTTTTAATAAAGCTTCCATGAAAAATGCATTTCGATGCATTCAATGTGTTTTGAATTTTCCTTTTCTTGACTATACTTTTCCAATTTTCGATACTTGAAAATCTGTTTTTTAACGAGTTTTACGCTTTCTTTTTTCGTTCTAATTTTCATTTATAACACCGAAATTCCATATCAAGATACTTATTAACATAAGTAACGACGAAACGATTCGACTACACAAACCCGCATGAGTAAAACCCAATGCTCCCAGATTGAAAGAATCTGAAAACTCGATTGCACGGACAGCCGACGTAATTTCTGTCGACAGCTGAACTCTGCCAATGCACCTTGCACAAAAAATCAAAAACTGGAAAACGGAAGACAGACAAAGTCATGCTTCGATTTGCCAACTCTCGAAGCCAGTAATATTTCTTCAATTTCGATAAAACGACACATGAGTAAAACAAAAGCCAAATCGCTGACAATTCAGAGGCAACAGAGCTCAGGTGGGGACAGGACAGGTCACCGTATGCTCTCTCCCGGCGAATGAAGAAACCTTTATAATAATGATGATAATTACCCCTTTTCTTAGCGGAATAATTCGGATTAAGACAAAGATAATATGGATCCCAAGGCACATTGTCTTTACATAACATGCCTGAGAGAGAGAGAGAGAGAGAGAGAGCACTTGTGGTGTTCCCTTGGTTCATGGGTCTCCTGAAGATGACAAAAAATAAGGGCAAAGGCGGTACGTGGGCATCTCCTGTTCTCGCCACGTAGCGTGTCGAGATTCACTAGTATCGGTATTTGTTTAATCTAGCTTAATTTAATCGCCATAGTCGATTACGGAATTGCGGGTATCTTTAAGGACTGTTTCTTGAGTCTTCGAAGAGCGGTCCCCATGCCATGTGCGAATTCGGGGGATTTTATCGTTTCTCTATGTCATGGAATTTCCGAGCTGCAAGGCATCGATGTTAGATTGCCTTGATTGGGGGAAGCCAGCGATCCAATTTGAATTGAATCGATTGCTGTTGTCACGTCATATGGTCCAAGGTTGGCTTTTAGTTCGCATGCTGCTACCGGCCGATACATGACTTGGCTTTCGGAGCGAGAGAGACGGTCGAGAGGAAGGAATTTTCGAGATCGCTGATATTGGATCTTTCTAAATCCGATTGAATTTCGATCAGAATCGACTTGACGTTAATACGAGGTAGTCTGTGTAGGTAGGAGACGCTAAAGCTTTCCTTTCAAGTTGGCCTCTCCATACCTAAAATAGGGAATGCCATCAACCATCATTCATTAGCATTTTTTTGATTGAATGGGAACCCATTCTTCACTAAAATAATGTCGGTTTGACCATAATTTTAAGAAAAAGAAAGGACAACATAAGATATCAAAAAAGGGAAATGTCATTAAGAATCTCAAATTATACCTACCTTGATATAAATATCTCAACTTTTTTTTTTTGTGCTGCGAGAAAATCCAATTTTATACATATATGACATATATATATCCTCTATTACAATTCTATTTTGGATATATTTGTGGGGTTTTTTTATGACACAAAAAAAATTTAAGATATTTGTATCATAATGAGCAAATTTAAGATTTTTAGTAATACAAAAAATTATTTACAATGGCCATAATTTATGATTTTTTGTGATATAAACTCTATTGAAAATACTTTAATGATTTATAAAAAAAACATTTTTTTTTTTCTGAAAAATTGTAGAAACATATCATCCGAAGACCAAAGACATGGGGCCAGCTCCTTTTTTGCGGTTTCCGCCAAAAGATCTCTTCCAAAGATTAAAGAAAGAAAAAAAGAAAGGGGAAAAGAACAGCGTGTGAAGACGAAGGAAGCTGATGATGAGGAAAGTACTTTGCACTTGCGGAGGCGTGTCCTGCCTGCGCTGCGACGGACAGGCATTATTGGCGGAGGTGGGGGAGGCGAATGAATTATTGAGCGCCGCGCGCACGATGAAAGTAAAGAAGACGGAGGAGATCCAACGTACGAATCGCTCGATGGGGTTCCACTCGAGATACACAGAAAGGGCCGACCACGAGCACATGCCGGAGACGTTCGGGCTTTTACCGGTAATAACTATTTCTCGATTCGACTCGACTCGATGGTAAGAAAGGAGAAAAGGACGGTTCATGATAAGAAGAAAAGGAATTCGGCGATGTAATGTGGTGCCTCGAATTGAGCCGTCGGATAGAAAGTGCTTGGCAGAGAGAATTTTTGACTTTGGAATGCGATGCGGCCCCCGGATCGTCGGTCCTACCTCAGGTCGGACCGTCGCGAAGCTAACGGTGCTGCTGCCGGGGTCGAAATTTGACGACGAGAGAGCCCAAACTGATGGGCCCAATGAAGCACCGAGCCTGATCTTCACTTTTTTTTTGGTTCGGCAGTCCACTCCCGAGGAGACCCAATCGAACGAGCCCACTGAAAGAAGAACGACGCGTCGTGTAGAAGATGGCTCTTTCTCCCCAAAGTCATCCCGCTGCGGACGCTCCTGGAAAGCAAACCCGCTTCATCGCTCCATAGAAAGAAATGCCCCCTCTTTTAGCATGGGCTATACTGCTTAGACCTGTCAAAAGGGACCTCCCCGACCGTATTCGAATTCTGTGAGGATCTGTAAACGAGGATCGAAAGGGGTTGTGTCACGAGTCCCTCTATTTCCTAGGATAGAAATAATTAGGGGTGCGCAAAACGGACTGTCCAAATTGGGAATCGCACGGACGGATCGGATCTAATCGAATCGATTTCAAGGAACTGGATCGACTATTTATATCTTTTTTTATTTCTTAAAAAAAATAGTAAAAGTGTGAACTAAACATCTTATCTAGTGACATCACAAATTGCAACATAATGACTCTTAACTCATCGTCGCTTTCGAAATATCTTAAGATTTGTCGTTCTCTCTCGCTTTGCTGTGCACCGTCACTCTTTAATAGAGGGAAAAAAAGAAGAAGATCGATTCCATTGAACCGAATCAGAGCTAATCACCCCTAAAAACAATTTGAAACATATCATCTCCCGAGTTTATATCATTTATAGAAATAAATCAATCAAAGATATTTTACTATCAACAACAAAATTATAGTCGAACGATTCTATTAATTTATTTCCTTAAGCGATACGAGTAAATCATTTATTAAATAGATTATTTTTTTCTTTCAAATAATTAATTCACCGCAAAACAAACCTGCCATAATATTCAATCAGTCTATTCCGCATCAGAATGTCCCGATACAAGCGAATATTGCTCATTCCTAATTATAATCGAGAGTATCTTTCATCTAACGCGGCAAATCCTGTTTGTAGAGAAACTATTGGACACTCTAGCAAGGCGGAGTGACGTGCGCGTACCTAACAAATTGTGGGGGTACCAAACTCTAGTGAGCCATTCTTCTTTAAATGAAATCAAATAATTTCATGACAGTTAATATCATTATATGATTAATTTTGGTAGGTAATCACATGATACTCGGAGAGCGCCTAATAATTTTTGTTATACGAGACAATAGCACTTCTAAACTCCTCTGGTGGTAATCACACTAAAGAAACTATTGTTGTTTTCGAATAAGCACCACTATAAGCGCGATGATTATTATTATTATTAATTTTCAAAAAGTAATCTACCCCACCCCCAACATGGTCCAATGCATCCTATCAACTGTTTTCATCGACAAAAGAGTGCCTCATGACGATGGATTGCGAAAATTTTGTCTGAATACCACCGTAGAAATTTCATGCGAACGATCACGATGTTAGACTTTTCTTATAAATGTTACTTATTTTTATGCGAGCAAGTCATCATGACAAAGCCAAGTGTGAGTTTGAGTGAAGTTGATGTGATTCCTAACTAGACCTATAAAAATATTGGTCATACACTCATATTTTGATGGGTTGGATTGTTATATGAATTAGTTATATATAGTAAAATAGTCATGAATGAATGAACTTCAAAAGGTAAGAACTAAAATAACATGAACTTATTTCGATCTAACCCATTTTAATGACTCTCTTTTCATTCTCTCCTGAATATGCACTTAGTTTGGATATAAATTTTCCTATCCTGGGTAAAATATAAAAATGTTTTAGCAATATGAGTAGGGATCGAATATGTACTGGATATGAATTTATTAGATTTGTATTGCATGAAAATTGGTAAAAATGGAATATGGATAAATTTGGGTCGAACTATTTTCGACATCACCCAAACTCGACTCGACTCACTCGTTTAATAGAGGCATTCCCGACTGCCCTATCACCAAAAGCAATCGAAGAATTCAACTTCAAAATTTTTGAAAATAGATGATTTGATAATCATTTATATCCTAAAATTTTGTATGGATAATAAAAATACTTTTCATTTGTTTAATTTCGTAAACCATACAATAAATCATTTTCAAAAGAATATTTTTTGGATCATTGGAAACCAATGAAGCCTCAGTCGTTTTCAACTCCGTGAATCGTTGGGAGCCTTAGTTTAAGATGGAACAGAGAAGGCCCTTTGTCTAGAAGCGCCGTCGGCCGGCGCACCGAGATTCGCGGCGCTGCTCATCGCTCGTTCTTTTTTTTCCCACCGCTTATTGGCCCATGCGGCATGCCCACCCCGCCGGTCCAATCCGTGTGGAAGTTGTGGAATACGATGACCACTAATTTTGACTTTTCAACGGACGCGTCAGCATCGTGTCTTTTTCCCAGTTTCCCTGCGTCACCGCTTGCCTCATCCTCGTTACGCAACGACATCCCGCCACCCGCGCGAAAGTCAATGGCGTCACCGCTTGGCGTTATCGCGACCGTCCACGTACGGCCTACCCTGCTGCGCAATGGCCAGCCCCACCGTCCCGTCGCATTAAAAGCGTGCATCCAATCTTCGAGAATTTGCAACGAGCACGTTAACCTTCTCCGTCATCGACTCGATTTCTTTCCCTTTTCGTTTTCTGGGTGATTCCTTGCGCTTCAGGCTCTCGCGGGAGGAGGACATGGACAGGAGGAGGAAGAGAGACGACGCCGGCGCAGCGAGCGGCGTGAAGAAGAGGGCGAAGGGACCGGAGAGCGACGCCGCGGGAGAGCAGGGGGAGGCGGAGGCGTCGGCGGCGACGGAGGCGGAGGTGGAGGAGTTCTACGCCATCCTGAGGAGGATACACGCGGCGGTCAAGTATTTCGAGAAGGGCAAGAAAGGCGAGGGGTCGCGCAGGTTGACGCTCTCCGAGCTGGAGGCACTTCCGGCGGAGGAGGCCGGCGGAGCTCCGCCGAGTAGGAGGAGGAGTGGCGGCGAGCCGGACCTGGACCTTAACAACGAACCGTCGTCCGAAGCCAACGTGGCTGCCGGTTTATAGAGCACAGATAAGCAAACGCAACAGAGCCGAGGCTGTAGCGTGGATCGCTGTAGATAATGGAGCTGACCTTCGTAGAACTAAAGAGGGACCATATTTCTTAGATGTAGCTTTGTGATATTTGACTCAAACTAACGGAGGATTGATAAATTTCTTATAGAAATGCCAATTTAGGGTTTTTTGTGATCTTAAGTCATTTTATTTTACCGAGACTTACGTAGTTTCGTGTATGAAACCCTGAAGCATTAATTCTAGGAGGCTGTGTTGACGAGGCGTTCTCTTTATCTTGTTGTCCGGGAAGTTCTACTGGGTCCGTGTTCCCCGGAATTTTCTTACTTAGTGCAGATATCGTTCTAAAGAATAAATGGTCAATGCTCTCCCCCACCCCTTCTCTCTCTTCTCTCTCTCTCTCTGTAAGTTGATTTACTTACAATTTTAAATGGATTTTATTTTATGTCCTGAAAGTTCCTCGTGAATGAGGGAGTTGTGTGAACGTCATTTTTCTTGGTAATATTTATGTTTTAAAATTCCAAGGTATGTATGTTCGTGTGGATGAAATATTTTTCAGTGAAATATTCATATTTCTACGCGTGAAACACATGTCTGTGTTTACTTTCAACAAGGAAAAAGCTTTTCATATGCTTCACCTTTTCTAAACTTCCACGAATAGGATGACTTCTTTTCAGCAAAACAAAAAGCAAACATAAGGAATTTATGCATTCAACTCTAATTCAGTTGTTATTTTATTCTTTCAAGATGCATCTCTCCTGGCTCCTCCCCCTCGATAGGATCTTTTCGGGCCGCGCATCGGCTTGGAGCACGGTATCCATACTGAGCTCCGCATATGGGGAAAGCTTCAGGAAAAAGCAGAAAAAAAATTCAAGAGAGAGAAAGAAAGAAAGCAGCAAGCAACCTTGTAACCTTCTTATATTGCATTCTTGTTTAAAGCTATTTTGTGACAACAGAGTGAGGGACAAATATAAGGGTAGATAGATCAGCCATCGGTGCCGCCGTTGAAGTCACCTTCGTCCTTGCAATCCACGTTGCCACTGCGATCACCATGAGCACCATTTTTGTGCCTTCGGCGGGCGGGCATGTGCGTGCATCTCCGCCATCTCTCAAAGATCCACCTATCTCTGTCCTTTATGGCCATGTTGAATGAGTTGATTTGTCCTCTTGATGTCGCCGTCAATCTCCACTCGGGCTTTTCGCTATTAAGGTCAATGCTAACATCATATAACATTCTCAACATATTAGATTTAGACCATAAGCCTAGGCGATTATGTCGCGTCCAGATAAGGGAGAGGGCGAAAGAGAGAGAGATCCGAGATGAGCAACCCATCTTGCTATCTGCAAGCACACAGACATGCACACGCGCACGCTGAGAGAGGGAGAGAGATGAATAATGATACATAGAGGATCTAGCTAGCGAGAAGGCACCGACGACAACGGTGATTTGCGTGAGTGGCGAGTTGATGAACGCGTGTCAAGATCTAAATGGAGGGCTTGTTTCGAGTCGGGGAGGTCCGAATCCACTTTACTTTTTTCAGATTAGTTCTTCCTATAGGTGATCAATGAGCGTGTCTGGATTGGGCCTCGTTTGTTGTTTAGGCCCACCCATTAACCAACAAAAGAACACTCTAGTAATATTTGGGCTTGGCAGGGCCTGATTCGAGACCAAATCGAATTGAGTCGAGGACCTTATAGCTAAATGCTCTTATCCAAGCTTGTCTCCATTGGCCTTCGAACCTTTGTGGACTGGCCTGAGCGGGTCATCACCTTGCCAGGCCCATGATCCAGCTAACTAATTGGCAGGCTGGCATGGCCCATTACAATTAGAGGTGATAGAGTGCTTCAAGTGCGAGGCAACCCTGATCGAGCTGTTTTCATCATAGGCCCATAATTTCGAAATCTTCTTTACCACATTCGTCACCTAAATCTCCAACAAGTTGACGCGACTTCAACATGGTAAGGAGGATGCAAGTTGGAGTTTAAGCTAATCGGGTTCATGTTGTGGTCGTGTCAACCCGTTGTCAAATGGATTGTGTTTGAATTCAACCCGGGCAACATTTAGCTATTTGTATCGTGTCGTCTTACTTAATGACCTAATCCATATTCACCTATTAAATTGAAATGAATTGGATCTTTTCTTTACCAATGACTATATCATAAGTAAGTATTGGGATATAACCATCATCATCTAGTACTATTTGTTTATCTTTTTCTTAGTTTAATTATAATAAAACTTAATTTTTCCTATAAGCTAAAAGAAAAAAGAGAGATTCAGAATCTTGTTGGGCCTTTCTAAATTACTTGACATTGTGTTATAACTACATCAAGGACGTCACTTTCATCGATTGCAGTCAAGAAAACGAAATTTTCCCTCAAGACATTATTCAAGTTATCATGATTCAAAAAAAAAAATTGGACTAACCTAACTTGACCTATTATGAAGCATGTTGGGGTTACATATTTCTTATATTGATTGTGTTTGGATTGAAATTGTCGATACACTTATTCGATTGATTATAGTTAAATTGACCTATTTAATTATATTTTTAACTCAAGCGACAAAAGAATATGGATTTTGGCACCACTAAATTCACCGATCTCAGCTCATAATGTATTGGGGAAGCGTTATTTTCATATCCTATATGGATAGTTACTCAATTATCATTCTCAACTTAAGAGGCTAAAATCGATATCTTCATTATGTAATAGGAAAAACTAAATACTGCCGTATGCCTCCAATTTATTATTTTATCACAATCACGATTTTATGAACACAAAATCTTTTCATCCTGACAGCCGTCTCTTTTCCCATCATTTATTGTCTTTGACTAAACTAAAATTGTGCCAAAAAATCAAGATGTATGCAATTATTGCGGTCGGCAGAATCGACACGATGGATGACGACAACAATGAATTTAAGACGTCGTTCGTCGGTCGCGGCTTCAGTTGAAATCATGCCATAAAAACTAAAAGTCACTCCAATTGGTCTCGGGGGGAAATTGGCCAAAGAGATTTAAACTAGGACGAGTCTTGTTTCATGGGACGATGCCATCTATTCATATGCCGAACCGTACTCGAATGATGCCTCTTTAAAGAAGAAACTCTCATTTCAATTATTTGTAAATCCGTCGACTAGATGGATTGAGTTAGGTTGAAAATAATTAAATCATAATTTATCCATTTAATCCATTTGCAAAATTCCGTATACGACTTGACTCAATTTGTTAAAATATTTTTATGTTTAACTAAATTTATGAAAACTCATAACCAAACTAATGTGGGGGTGCAATTAGTGAAGACAAAAAAGAGCTATAGAGGTAGATTTAGTCTAAATAAGTCAGTTAACTCATCTAACACTCATCTTATTTTGGATTTTACTATTTTTAAAACTCTTTATGACTTGTTGACTAACTATAACTAACTCATCTAACAACTCAATCTATCAAATATGAGTTAAGAAATGGGTTTATAACAAATTTAGATAATAGAAATCATCTCATTTTAGTAACTTTTACATACATGATAGAGGAAGGTTATTCACGTGAATCCACTGGTTTAAATGGCTAAATGAAGGGCAGTTTAGTCCGCTGGAGTCTGTTTCCATCCATCTAGGGTGCCAAAATAGTCTCACATTTTTACTAGTTGATGTTTTCTTTTTTTATTATATTTAATTTAATTCTATGATTTTTTTTTTTTGAATTTTAAATAGTATCACGAAATCTAGGGAATTGGTTTTCACTTTCAATATAATCAGACAAGGTTTTGGACTTATTATTGTGAGTTAGTAGATATTAGTTTATTCATTAGAAGTTACCTGGTTAGCTAATCTTTTATTTTGTACATTAAGGCGTCTATATTGTCTATTTTCTCATTTGCAAAACAGCTCATTTTGAATTAACAACATACAAAGATTTGTCCTTCATCCGTGTTGCAAGTTGTGATTCGTGTACTCATTTCCAATACGTTGAATAATATGTTGAAGATGACACTTATCCGATTAGCGAATCTTTTATTTAGTAAACTAGGGTGTTTGTATTCGCTATTTTCTCATTTGTGAAACAGCTCACTTTGAATCGACAACATACTAAGATTTGTCCCTCTTCCATGTCGCAAGTTGCGACTCGTGTACTCATTTCCAATACGTCGGATAATATGTTAAACATGACACTTATCTACAAGCTCTCCTGCCAATCTATACCAATATTTAATATACCATTTTTCTATGTCAATTCTAGCGCACCTAATATTATTCAAAGTTTCAATGTCCCTAATACTGCTTAAAATAGAATGACGTGAGGAGGCAGTATAACCACCTCAATAGCGGTGGTGCGTCTCTCTCTCTCCCTCTCTCGTGTGAACTCTCTACCATCTAGGCAGAAATCTACAAAAGAAAAGCCTCTCTAATAATAGGCGGTACGATTCTTCCGTCGATTGTTTAAAATTCATGCATCTCAATTCACACTTGGATTGGACTTGGGAGTAACCGGTCCTCCCAATGCTCCATATCAAGCCAAACCAAGCCAACTTGCTCTTGCCAACACATGACAAAAGAAAGTGACCCCAGAGATGGAGATAGACCAGCGGAGACCGAGGTCGACATTCAAGGTCCCGAAAACGGGTCGAAATCACATTGACCACGATCTCAGCATTCAGGACTCCATACAAATCAAAGAGGGTAAGGCACGCGATTTGAAGATCTCGCACCAGCCAAAGACGGGATGATGATAGAAGGCGGCGCTTGTTTATAAATACACAGTGAGTGGAGAGACAAAGCGCCTTTCGAGCTGGGGCAAGAGGGGGAGGGGGGGGTGTCGTGGCGCTTTCGATGTTCTAATCGTGCTTGCATCATCTCCCCCATCATGCCTCACAAAGATGTGCGATCCTACGTCATCAATAGTTAGTAATTGGACGATGGAAGAAAGATGGTGATGGAGAGCGAGGGCTGGACCGGTTGTTCCGATGCCTTTCAAACCGTGAGATCACATTCTCGTGCTTCTCTTCTTGTTATCTTCTGTTTGTTCAAGAACAGCGACCTGTCGCTGAACAGACACAAAATTTGCAGGCCTAAGGCTCGTGGAATTCTAGAAAAGCATACATGTATGAACCGGACGACATGTTTCTGGCATCAGACAATGAAACCACGGCGGGGAGAAAGCTAAGCCATGTAAGTTATCGAGATTTAATACACCTTACCGAGAATGCTGTAATGGTTCTCAAAGCATGTGTAGATCGGTATGAATGGTGTTTAATTAAATATTGAGAATTGACCCTACCATCTTAACACGTAAAGGGAAAGGAGTTTGCCAGAAAAAGAAGATGAACGAGATGCCAGACAGTGCCTTCTGTGTGAACAAGAAGCAAGGAAGGATAACTTTTGCCATGGTAAGCGATGAATGACTAATTGATTATTGAACAACGTGTTCACTTGCAATGGGAAATAATTTCTGCTGGTAAAATGCCAGAAAATAAGTTGAGACCGGAGAACCGTCTGCACATTGTGCGCGCATGTATTGTTGAGAAAATCTCTCATAATGTTTCGAATACGAAAAAAAATAATCAAAATTTCGTAGTATGGGTATTTCATTGTGAAGAACAAAGAACTTACTATACACGCAAGCCATATGCAGATATTGTTAACAACCAAACATCCAAGGTAGAGAAAGGCGTTGGCTTTGCAGAAGGAGATTAAGTTTTCAGACGGGAAATGTGTGTAAATCTGAAACGACCTTTGTAGAAGGAGAACAGGTTGTAAAACGAGGATTCGTAAAAGCTTGCATAGACCAATATGAGGGGATCAAATTTATAGAAAATGATGCCGGCAACTTGCTTGAAAACACCTGTTTGCAGAAAATTGACAAACCGTGGGACAAAAATTCATGGAAAGTTTGAAAGGACTGTTTGCAGAAGCGAAAAATATTATAGACAAAGTGGGTAGTTCCACGTAGGGTGACATGGTCCAATTCTCACTTTGAAACTAGGAACCATCCTCTAAGAATTAATTTCGAAAAATTCAAATTGAGATCCGTCTATTAGTTTCATGAATCCATTAGGGAACCAGACCACTGGTTAGGTTCGATTTTCAGGTGGGTCCATGGAATCGTTTTCCAATCTCTACAAAGCTTGTTCGGTCTTATATTTGGATTGGAGTGTGAGTTATTGATTTTGATTAAGGATTGAAAACTATAAGGTAAAACAAGTAGATAATGCTCGTTAGCTAAAAACTTAATTATATGGTCCTCTTAAGGTTTCCTGACATCGGAAACATGTCAAGAATTAGACTCCACATTAACAGTCCTAACCACCATAAAAGTTAAAATATTAATCGCTTGATTCATCTTTTTTCAACATCGACCCAATTTAATCATGGAAATAGGTAATGAGAGATCTAATTATACTCTTAAAACAAGTTGCTGGCTCTTATGGACATCTCCAATCGATTCCCTCGTTCTTCTACATTTGTTTATCTTATTTTGATTGAGAAAGCAAGTAAATGGACTATTAGAATTGAAAAAAAAAAAGTAGGGAGTCAATCCTATTACACACCCAAGAGATAAAATTAGTCAATAATATCTAATAACTACAAATATATGTGTGTATATATATATTTGGTATATATATATATATATATATATATATAAAAAACTATAAAACAATTGAGTAATTGAGATGGATTTTTTTTTTTTTAATGGTTTGAGTGGATGGGCGAGTAGTTCCACACATAAAACTCAACTAGACCGGTCTCACCTGCTTCACTAAATTGGAATCGGAACCAAGACCAAACTCATGGAAACCACCGGTTCCGGTTCAAGTGGTCCGGGCGGTTTTCAATTTTTTTGCACATCCCTAGTTCCACAAACGACCCTCTACAATCTTGATGGGGAGACCCCACTCTCTATCAATTTTATTTGGACTTAAGTTGATGTTTTATCGCTATTTTCAAGGGTTGGAATTTGCTAAAAGCAACCCGAAATAATTCAAGCCGGTTTAACCATTTTTGGATAAGCAGAAGACACGTTAGAGAAACTTGAGAAGTAAAGTGCTCTGCTTTGGAAAAAGGGTTGATAATGCTTCGCGTAGGCCGTTCTGATGATCAAAGAAGGTCAGACCAATGGTTATTTTGGAGCTTAACAATTTTCAAAAACAAATCGAAGTAGTCGGTGGCATTTTTAGAAGCTCGCGATTAACTCTTTCTCTGTTGCATTGAATTGTCATGCTTTTCTGTATACAAAATTGATAGAATTCTTTTTGTAATTCTCTTGTAATCTTGGAAGAGAGCAGTGTTGCGAGAATGGAGTACGTATAAGAAATTTTAAAAGTTTCAAGTAGAAATAGCACATTTTGTACAAGCCGTGGAATCTCAAAGATTATATAGGGAATTTCCAACCTTTTTGAGGCAATTAGTGCTAGGAGTGTAAAATATGATTAGCGAAAAACCATGCTAGTATATATGATTAACAATCTTCTATCCTTTAAACTTCTTAGAAAATCGCGATTTTGCATCAATGTGCACTCTTTTACTGCACTAGCACACCTTCTACCCACTTTTCAAATGTATTCATGAGAAAAGTTTTAACCTTCCCGAAACAATCAATTTATTCTTGTTTCAAGAATGCACAAGTATCTCTCTTCTTGTGAAAACATTGTTATTTCTGCATGAGAGGACGCACATAATCACTACCTCATGCAAAAATCATGTGAAAACTTTGATTGTTTAATGACATTTGATTGATTTAGTCTCATAAGTTCAGTCTAGACTCTATCTTCTCATCTTTTCTACACTGATACAGCTAACAGGTAAACCAGGCATCCATGTTTCATCTCAAAGCATTTGGTACTCGTTAAGTTCCGTTTTTCCTGTTGACCCCACCAACTTTTTCGCTATTTAGCACTATTAACAAATTATATGAATGTACAATTAGCAAAAAGTTGTCCACTCGGTACTTAATTTTAATCTGTTGGGCGTGAACTCCCTTTCCTCCTTCCCCAAGAATCTGTCAGAACGAAGAGCTCCACTTACTTGCCATTTGCTAATCAACATGGAGAAAGAGTGGTCCACGTGTGCACAGTTTGTCCAGCCAGTGGATCGGGGAAATTTATGGATGGTGAATGACGCCAACAGACGCAATTGAGAGAGTAACGACGGTCGCAGTTAGATTAAAACCCATGATGTGTCAACTTGGGAGATTCTCCGTGCCAAACGAAAAAGAGAAGTCGGAAATTTCTACCTAGCGTTCTCCTACACACAGCCCTGTACCAGTGATGATTGTGACGGGAGAACCACCGAGTTGGAGTGAGCTTGCGTCTTTTCAACAATCTATTGTTTACTTAGAGGCACCGAATACATCTCGGCTATCTATTTCATTACACTCTTTTGCCTTTACGAAATTTTCCAGCTTACATTTCATAACTAAGTTTTGGCTCAATGATACAGGAATCAACTTGTTTGAATGGCTTAGATGCATGACACTAGTTAGATTTTCCATACCTACCTACCGTTATCAAGTGAAAACAATCTCATCTATGAAGCATCGGCTTCGGGTTCGGCTTGTGTCATAGGCGTTCTAATAAATTAGGGTGTATTAGATAAATCTGAGTTTTTGAGTTCAGGTGGGGCTTACTTGTTTTACAAACTAGCACAATTTATGAAAAATAGAGTAAGAAGAACTGGCGGGGAATAATAAGTGCATTCCCTAAACAAACTTTGCGAATAAAATGATGGGATAACTATATAGTTTGGTCATGATGTCGATTATTTTAAAGAAAGGACAAAATATTTCCTGAATTTATATCATTTGGCATCATAACATGATTTTTTTTACTAATTATTTTTGAATTCCTCGTTTGCCCTCCCGACACTTGGAGATCATGATATGTGTGGGGCTCAAGCTCTCCATCTCCGATCGGCCACTTTCTCAATCCATGTTTCTCAATGAACCTTTGAAAGCCAAGATGTGGCAAAACCAAAACATGTCATGTGAACCCATAATGTCCCAGAAAAGAAAAAAAAAAAAAAAAACCTATCATGCCCTAAATTTATCATTGCGAAAGTTTCCTCCTCTTTCTAATCTAGGTTTTTCTTTTTTTTTGGGGTTCATTAGTTCTTGTCAAAATTTTTATACTTGGATTGTGTGGGAATGTCAAAATTTTCCAATCATGTTCCACGCAATTTTCTATTTGATAACATATATTTTTATTTTCAAATGGACGAAATCCCATTACTTGAAAGAAGTTTTCCAATATGACAAAAAATTTATTTCGTTCCCCCAATTTAGAAAAAAATGATTGTAGACGTACGCTAATATTTGTTAACTAAGTGATAGATAAATTTTATATAACAATTTTTTTGTCCTAACATCTTTGTTTTGTTCAGGCTGTGGGGGATTTCAATTATTGGAGCAATGGTCATGTGCTCACATTTGCATGGTCATATCACATTGACCCGACAAAAACATCACCGTCTCGACAATTGGCCACCCCACCCCAAAAAAAAAAAAATTGAAAAAAAATAAAAAACGAAAGCCTTTGTTACAACCGGACTGGATTAATCTAGTGGCTTCGTCTGTACCATGGCAAAAAGGGGGATAAAAAACAAAACAAAAAAAAAGAAAAAAGAAAAAAGAAATCACACCACTAGAGTCGAAGCATATCCAAACATACGGTATGGAATCACTGCACCATAAAATCTTCATCGAGAGCTTCTATAAATAGCACGGAATCCTAGGCGCTTTGAGCACTGAAACAGCAATAGAAAAAACGGAGGAGAGAAATTGAAAAAAAAAAAATATAAGCGAAGGAGATAGAGAGATGGAGGAAGGAAGCCATGGAAGGGGAAGGAAAAAGGGAGGGATGGTCACTATGCCCTTCATTTTCTGTGAGCCATCCAAGCTCTCATCATCATCATCATCATCATCTTCTTCTTCTTCCTTCTAATCTTCTTGTATGTTTCTTTAATTACGTTAATTGTATTGGTGCAGCAAATGAGGTGTGCGATAAATTGGCGGTGGTCGGTTTCAACGCGAACATGATAAGCTACTTGACGGGCCAACTCCACATGCCGTTGACGAAAGCAGCCAACACCCTCACCAACTTCGGTGGCACCGCCAGCCTCACGCCGCTGATCGGCGCTTTCGTCGCTGACGCCTATGCCGGGCGCTTTTGGACCGTCACCATCGCCTCCATTATCTATGTAGTTGTAAGTTTAACCAAACTTTGTTTATCTGTGTACGTGTCTTCAGACAAAAGTTGGAGAAGTAGAAGTTGCTCGAGGAATGACCTTTTTCTCTTGTAGGAAATGGTATGATAATGGTGATATAAACAAGATGAGGAATGGCCTTTTTTTTCCTAGGAAATGGTATGACAATGGTGATATAAACAAGACCGATTCAAGGACCGTGCGGAAAACTTCTCTTAATCTTAAACTGGTGGACGTTTAGCAAAACTTTACCTGATTTTGAAAGCTCATGCATATAAAACTTCTGTAAACCCTCTGCAAGAATCAACCTTCCTTAAGTTTGCTACAATCGAATTGCTGTTGGCGTGCGCGAATATCATTTCTTGCTTCTTGATATATATATTTCATTTGTTGCAACATATGCAATAATTGAAGTGGCTTTGCACTTAACTTGTTTGCATTTTCTACTGTAGACACACTACTTATGAAAGTGACTCGCGGAAAAGAGATCCACATACGATTAACCCTTAAGATAGCTCTCCGTGTACAAACCCTGACCCATGGCTTCACGGTAAAAAGGGGGAAACTGAAAAGATTTCTGACCATATATGTCTACAATAATGGAGGCATGCCATCGATTTGATTTCTCATTAATTGGAGAAGCATGATTGGAGTCCTAAGGGTATTTGCTCATTCTGAGTAGATGGAGTCGTCAAGGTTTTCATGAGTACATAAACATGAAATACGTCCTTCTCAGTGTTAATTAAACTTCAGCTGAGTGTAGTTGTCATTAGGTTTCTTGCTATGGTAAGATATCATTTATGTCAAAGCTGAAAAGCGAACGAACGAAATTCATAAGAGAAACAATACGTGTTGCTACTATCTAGTGAAGCTTCTTCCTAGGTAGGCGACTCAACCTGTTTCAAATTGTTTACAGGTTACTTTTTTCTGTTTTAATCACAAGGAAGTACAATTTATACATATAGGTACATCTGAGGCTTAAAAATTTGGTATTACTAGATATTTTAAAAATCTTGCACGCACTTTTATTATGGACATATAAGTAGTTGTTCATTATGAATTTATCTATTGTATCCATCATAAGATTGTGACACATATCCATTCAATTATAGAATTCACCAAATACGATTTAAATCCTATGAACCTAGCACACAAAGAAAATCTCTTTTTATCTATCCTCCTCTTCCTCCTCCTCATCCACTTATCCGCAGCCATTTCATGAACAATCGCACGCCAATTTCCGTCGACAAGTTCGGGGCTGGCCACTGCCGCTGTCTAGTCACCCATCAGAACCCATCGACCTCGGCCATATATCTATGTCCATGTATTTTTTTCCCAACGTCCAAATCGCAAAGTTCTTACTTAATGAAAGCGTGAATCGTGGGATGCCATAAATAGATATTCTACTGGATTAATTATGCGAAACCTACTCGTTTAAACACACGCAATCACCGATCGAACATTTTACAACCCTGTAGGACCCCGTCCATTCCATTATTGAGCAATGATTTGTCCTTATTTTGATGACAGGGAATGACCCTTTTGACCCTATCCGCCGTACTCCCCCAGCTGAGGCCACCCCCATGCTCGGACAAGCAAGGGTGCCAAGAAGCCAGCGCCGGCCAGCTCGCCGTCCTCTACACGGCCCTCCTGCTCGGAGCCCTCGGGTCCGGTGGGATCCGCCCCTGCGTGGTTGCCTTCGGGGCGGACCAATTCGACGCAAATGACCCAAAACAGTCTACCAAGACGTGGAAGTACTTCAATTGGTACTACTTTGTGATGGGGGTGTCTATACTGCTGGCGGTGACGGTGCTCGTTTATATTCAGGACAACATCGGATGGGGCTGGGGTCTCGGGATCCCGACCATCATGATGTTCCTCTCGGTCATCACCTTAATTGGTGGGTACCGACTGTACCGGATGATGGATCCGGCGGGCAGCCCATTCACCCGGTTGTTGCAGGTTTGTGTGGCTTCGTTCAGGAAGAGGAGGTTAGCGATGGTAACGGATTCGATATTGTTATACGAGAATGAAGAGCTCGACGCCTCAATTTCGCTTGATGGAAGGCTTGTTCACACCAACCATGTCAAGTAAGTGCTCTCTCTCACGAAATGACATAAATGATAGCATAAAGAATCCGATTTAACTTACGTAAGTAATCGATTACATGGAAGTCCTATTCTTTTAAAAATTCCGTAAGGTGCACCTAAATCGAATTCACTTTATTTTATTTACGTCTATGTAAATGTCTGTGCTTGCCAAGAGGAAGAAAATCATCGAATTCTCGCATATTTAAACATGCTATACAAAGAATTATCTTACTTTGATACAAAGCTCAAACGAGTTTGGCAACCTTCCTTACGTAAAAACAATAATCCTATTGACTTGGTATGCCAACCTAGTTGTTTCGGAACATGAGTAGCCGAACCCTACTAAATTGGCCGACGGACTCGAAACTCCAAACGTCGTACGATCGACGACGAGTGTTTTTTGTCATCTTCTCTCTCGCGTTTTTTGTCATCTTCTCTCTCGCGGAAAGCGAGAAGGATCACGTTGAAGGCTCGCAGGGCCCGCGCAGTAACTCCGAGCAACGATTGATGGAATTGGTTCCATTAAGATGACAACAGCTGTGGTCATATGTAAGGCCAATGTAAAATAGAGAAATCGTTTGATTAGGATGTGGAAGTTTCAGCGGCCCAATGATTGCGTCTCGGGAAACTAGTAGGTTATCTAATCTCTCTCTTATTCAACGAAGAAGACAATCACAGAATAAGCCCAGGAATCAAGGGAAAGGACGAAGGAGATCATTGATGACGTGTCTCGATACGGTCGATTACTCCCCGACAAATTAAGCAGCCCAAGAGATTCCATTTGTGGATCTCATGTGATGCACAACGTCAAAGTTCATCATGACTGTCCGAACAAAGATGTTCTCTTCTGAAGGAAGACAGACGTCCGCATTCATCTCACTCCATTTCGAAACAAAGAAATACGGACAAATTCATGAATCAAAACATGAATTTGCGTGCCGCTTTTCATTTCGACGGTCCTGGTTTAGGTTATGATAGAGTCGTGCTGGCGTGGTGGGACGATGATGCGTCCGGCTCTCGTCGCACCAGGCCCGCGAGACCATTGGCATTTTACCCGTGCTCCTCTGCGACCACATGTCATCGAATCTCGAATCGTTCGTGCGCATGTACGCACGCATGTGGCCTCTGGAGAGATGTACGCAAGATGGTCCACAGCACGTGGCCTTTTTCTTCTTTCTTCTGAAGGGTCTCTGTCTCTTCGGTCGTCGCTCGTCACTTTTCATTTGCATGTATATTGTCTAAGCGCACAAGGATGATACCTCGTCGTTTGTCCTGAAGTAGATGTCTGCTTGTGGCTAGAACCGGCAGGAGTTCTGGACTCTTGCTCCTTCATCTTTTTTAACTAACGTTCGGTAGCTCTCAAAAGCAAATTAAACAGACAGACAGATGAGGGCATGATCTCCGAATTCAGGCACATGAAGATTGTGTTTTGTCTTTAGGTTGAGCCGGATCGTCACTCGAGTTATTTTAGCCAAATACAACATCATTAACTAAAAGTACTAAGCTCTTATACAACATCAAATACACAATGTATGTTATTGTTCTGACATGTCAAACTATGGCTATATCTTTCACTAAATTGGTTGATCGAACTTCCAGGTTCCTCGACAAAGCAGCCATCGTTGCTCCGGAGGACGATGTGAAGTCGCCCAACTTATGGAGGCTGAACACGGTCCATCGAGTGGAAGAGCTCAAGACGGTGATCCGGATGGGCCCGATATGGGCCTCCGGCATCCTCCTCTACACGGCCTACGCGCAGCAGGGCACTTTCTCCCTCAGCAGGCCAAGACCGTGGACCGCCACCTCGGTCGCCACTTCCAGATCCCCGCGGCCTCCATGACGGTCTTCACGATGACCTTCATGCTCATCACCATAGCCGCCTACGACCGCCTCCTCGTCCCGGTGGCCCGCCGCTTCACGGGCCTTGACCGCGGGATCAGCTTCCTCAAGCGCATGGGGATCGGGTACTTCATTTCCATCCTGGCCACCCTCGTCGCGGGCTTTGCCGAGGTGAAGCGGAAACGCTACGCAGCGGCCCACGGGCTGCTGGACTCGCCGCACGCCACGATACCCATGTCGGTGTTCTGGCTCATGCCCCAGTACGCGCTCCACGGGATCGCCGAGGCCTTCATGGCGATTGGGCACCTCGAGTTCTTCTACGACCAAGCACCGGAGAGTATGAGGAGCACGGCGACCGCGCTGTTCTGGACGACGATCTCGGCCGGGAACTACTTGAGCACCGTCATGGTCACGATCGTGCACAAGTACAGCGCCCGGCCTGATGGGTCCAACTGGCTTCCCGACGGCAACCTGAACCGAGGGAAGCTGGAGTACTTCTACTGGCTGCTGACCCTGTTGCAGGGTCTGAATCTGGTGTACTACGTTTGCGTGGCCAGGTTCTACACGTTCAAGCCGGTCCAGATCCACAGCGTGGAGGCTGCGAAGGGCACCGGAGATGGAGATAAAGATCAAGCCGCGGTTGAGCTTGCAAAAGTTTAGTTGATGCTTAGTTATGGAGGGAGGTTACCGGTGGGCGCAGTTCTTTATCACTTATGGATGTGACCGTAAATACTCCTTTTAGGATTGCTCGCTGCGAGTCATGGTTCTCGTAAAGACTCCGTATATATATAATTAATGTTAGGATTCGTCGCAAAATCATCGGTAAATTGAGAATAAAAGCGAGAAAAAAAATCAAAATACAAGATTTTTATTCTAGTTCATCCTTAAACTATTTCTGTAACGGATGTCACTATAATTAGCATCTCTTACCTCTATATTTCATCCTTCACTTATAAGATAAAGGGATTATACATGCTCAGTAATTACTAATGGGCTCACACCCAAATGACTAATAAAATATGGGCTCAAATTATAAAATTTCTTTGACGGCTAGCACTATCCCCATTACCCTTGTTGGTAGGGGTGTGCAAAGGAATCAAGACTTGTCTGGATCACTTGGAGCCGGATTGGAACTGCTGTAACCGGTGATTCTTAAGGGAATCGATTTGGTTCCGGTTCCAATAAATGGAACCGGTGGGCAACCTTTATCCACTACTCTCTCAAAAAAACAAATACATAGTTTCTCAAGATCTTAAACTTGTCCTCCTTTACTCAAGCCTTGTTTGGTTACTATTCTATTTTACTAATTTTCTGTTTTTTTTTTTTTTGTTCCATGAAACATGAAAAGAATAGAGTTCCATTTGGTGAGGATAATTAATTTTTCTATTTCCCGAAATAAATCAATCGCCGGGAATAAATTTGAAACATAAATAAAAAAAAAAAAAAAAAAACCCACTTCTTTGGTCCCAAGAACAAAAATAGAAATAAGGCCAACATAATCTAATGCTATAAAAAATCCAAAAAAATTAGAAATTAGATTTTGAGTACTTTTACTAGATTTTAGTGTTAATTCTAGTTTAGAATTAGTTTAACATAAAAAAATGTGAAAATATTTTGACGAAAATTGGATATGAAATTGAATAAGCTTTTAGGGTTTTAATATATGGATTTTTTAATGCTTTTTTCCTTACAAACAATGTGAAGTTGCGAAGGCTTAGCAACTTCGGCATTCTTCCCTTAAAATTGAAGACATCCTTTAAGATCATCTACAATTCTGTTTTAATAGAAAATTAGATAACTCTAAACAAGTCTTTTGCATTACCATTTATCTTGTGTTCACAGTAGTCGAATAAGCCCCTGTTTCATGGATTTCCAATGTCATTTGCTTTGAAGGTTTGATGAGTTTGTGCTGATAAGCGCACCAAAAATCGCCTTCATTGTTAATTGTTCCGTCATTGCCCATTCTATTTAGTAACATTTACTCTGTTTCTTGTAGCTAAAAAAGCTCAAAAGGTTTATGCACCTATTTATTGTATTTGCCAAAGATCTAAATTGATTGTGAGTTATAAATTAGTGGAATTTTCTGCTGCCATTTCCGGCCATTCATATTTGACTAAATATTACGCTGGACTTTTGAGGTCATCTTAGAATATTTTAATCAATTAAATTCTTAAAAAAGTGCATTTTATTCCAATATGAATTGTTAAGTCCCCATTATTATTTTTATAATTAAATGAAAAAAATTGGGAATAAAATTTTTTAGGATAGTAACAAATATTTTTATATTCATTTCCCGTTTTAGGAATATAAATTTTGTACAGTTACCAAACATGTTATTCTACTTAGAAATTCGTCTAGGGAGTAGAAACAAAAAAAATTGTTTCTAAATAGAAATTGTTGTCGAGAATAAAAATATTACCAAACACATCCTTAGCATTTTCTATGCTAAATTTCAGTAGCTAAAACTTTGTGAATTGGGTTTGGTTAAAATTTTTTATCATGGAGTGAGGAAAAGATATTCAAAATAGTTATATGGAGCAAATTATAAATGCATTTAAGCGGGTAGGGAACGATAGCCACCGCCTGCCTTTCTCGAGCCGGTGCACCAGGCAAACCAAATGCGAAATCCGCCTGACGCCATTCCATGCATACTCCAAAAAGGTCATTTTATTTTAGGCACTGTTTGTTTCATAAGAGATAACTTCAAGAAAAATATTTTTTCGGATTTTTCAGTATTCAATTCACGGAAAATAAACTAGTCGGAAAAAAACATTTTCTATTAACAAAAAGAGTCTTCTAAAATATGAGAAAATATTTTTCCACGGTTCAAATTGAAGAAAACATTTTCCATATCTTCTTTCACCAAATATATTTTCCTTTTATTTTTATTTTTTTAAATCAAAATTTTAATTTATTCAACGTGTTTCTTGAATTTTTAGTACATGTTCAATTTAGTTTTTGAATTATATGAAAATATTTGATATTATCCTTCCATTATTTCAAGTTCAAGGACAATATCAAACATTTTCATATAATTTATGAATTAAATTGAATATGTACTAATGATCTAGGGGCCACATTGAATAATCTGAAAGTTTAGAGATAAAGATTAAGGATTACATTGAATAAATCGCATTGTAAATTGAAATAAAGTTTGGGAAGCATTTGCGCAATTTTCTATTAAGCCAGGAAGACCAGATTCACGGACAGAAGGCAAAAGAAGAGAAGAAAAGAGCTTTCGTGCAAGACAGGGATAGAAACAGAGAGAGAGAGAAGTCCATGCAGGAAGACAGAGTCTCCCCTGGCCTTCGGCAACCCGCACGAGTAGCGACCCCTCCGTGTCCATCACCTCCCGTTTCTTGCTCATATTTAGGAAACCCCATCCATCCATCCATCCATCCATCCAGCGCACGGAAGCTATGATGATGGGAGAAAAAGCAGACGGAGGGAGCCGCCGGGGCGCCGCCTCCCCCCACCGCTGCCCCCCGCCGGACGCCGCCGGCGCCTGCACGCCCCTCTCGGGGATCGCGGAGGCGTTCGAGGAGATGGCCGGCCTCCTCCTGCGGCCGCCCGATGACGGCGGGAGCGTGGAGCTCCGCCTGGACAAGTTCTGCGACGCCTGCTCCCTGGTCTCCGTTCTCTTCGGTTGCCTCGGCCTCGCCTTCAAGTTCGCCGAGATGGAGTACGTCGCCAAGGTGTGCTTTTGTTGCGAATTCCCCGTGCATGTATCTCCCCTTCCCCTGCCCTTTCGTCGCGAATCTTGTTTCGAGAGCTTTGAATTCGACCCTGTTCTGTTCCGATTATAAATTGCCAGAGCGATGTTGTGGAGCGGGAATTTGGTGGTTGCGTCGTGTTGCATGTCCGATTGTTCGAACTCTGCATTTGCTCCGCTGTTGATCTTCAGTTGTTTGTGGCGACTAATGTGTGTATGGTGACGGATTATATGATGTAGATAGTAAAATGCACGAAGAGTAGTTAACATTCCAAATTGGTCTACGGAACGATATCTTGGATTCTCGTCGGTTGTTTGGATGCAATCTATTTGCACGGATTCCGCTTACAGCTTGCCACCGCCACTTTATAAATGTATCTTGTACGCGGGTCTCAAAATTACTGGCATTAATTATGCGGAAAAAGGGAGATTGTTTTGTGCTTGTGCTTGCGGCTTTGTCATGTGTTGGGTCAGGATGAATTCTCAAAATGGCTTTAGGACACTCTGTTGCTATTGCAGGGTCGTGCATGGTTGTTCAGGTGATGTGTCGGCGTTTTACATGATTCGAGAATCTGCATGAGTTTACTGTGTAATGGGGTAGATTCTCGTTGATCTTCAAGTCATGAGTTGAACTTAAGGTCTTCTAGGTGAAAGGGGAAATGTCTTGCTAGTTGAAATGCTATAATTAGGATTTCCAGGGATCAGCGTGGTAATTTAAAGACATGACTTCTTGATGATGGTTGTCGTTTTTTTTCATTGAGCTAGAATTTGCAGATTGGAGATTAGAAGTCGTGTAAGTTGGAAATCATGTATTCGGAGTGGCTGCTTATTGACCTATGGAGTGTCTGTGCTATCATATAATGAGTTATCGTTGCCATGTACCATGCTTGTGACCTTCCTTCCACTGACCTAGTAATTTACTCTCCAAGGTACGTGATCTTGTGGAGGCATCAAAGACACATCGGACATTACAAAACATACTGGATCTCGACGTTGCAAATAATTCAGTGAGAACTCCAGGAAGTCATACCCGTAATCTACGTCGAGTTAGGCAGGGCCTTGATCTCATCAGAGCTCTATTTGAGCAGTTTTTGTCTTCTGAGTATGCTCTCTCTCTCTCTCTCTCTCTCTCTCTCTCTCTCTCTCTGTGTTTAATTGCATATTATTGTTAATTTGGAAGCAAATTCCATTTCTACCAGGGAATTGTTTAATTTGCAGACCTGCTTTTGATCTTATGTATGTTATGTCTTAGCATCACGAACGTAGAGTATGAAGTTCAAGGATTCTATCAACCTTTTATGTATAGTAAACTGGGAAGAGGTTCATTATCCCTTAATCAGGATTATCCTGAGTTCTCACGATAGGTGTGTGGCACATTTTACTCTGAAGGAGCATTGATGTAGAGCCTTTAGGGTGATCTCGAGAAAAATTGTCAGACAAAATTTTCTTCCTCCTTGTTATGAGCATTGAGCAAGGATGTCATCATAGTTTAACCTAGACTATTATGTGTAAGAGGTTTCCAAAATAAATTGACAAATGTGTGGGAATTCTTCTGGTCAGTACCCGCTTCTTTCATCACAGAACTCTCGTGGGCAGTCCTCTATAGTTTTCAGTATGTAGGCTTGTTAATGGGAAATCTTGCACACGCTTATATGATTTTCTTACTAGACCTTTGGAGTGCAGTAGCTCTGATGTTTCTTTTGTTCCACAACATAGAGGAGTTGCCATGGATGATTTATCTGCTAATGATGAAGTTCTAAATGTCCTGGTCTGGTTTTACCATAAAAGTTCACGTGATTTTTAATCTTTTCTTCTCAAGGTCAGTCATGATTGTACCTATGTCTACTTAGTAGAGTGGGGTTGAAGTCATTTTGCTGCTAGCGGTTGCAAAGATTCTTCCTAATTGAGCTATGATTTTCACAATGGATGAGTATAAGATGATAAGTAGATAATAATAACTTTGTGATCTGAGTTAAGGAAGTCCATTGCCCTAAAGTCAACTTGTCCAAAGTTACTGTCTCCTGCAGATGCAGTCTCATATGTAAGATTGGTTTTGTTCCATAGTAATAGCTTCTTCTCTTTTTCTTGTTCTAGCGATTACTCACTAAAGGATGCGGCTACCACAGCCTATACACAAGTTTGTGCGCCATTCCACACTTGGGCAATCAGGACAGCTGTTTACGCTGGAATGTATGCTCTTCCATACAGGGATCAACTTTTGCTAAAGCTCAATGAAACTGGTGAGTTGGGATGGTACTGCATGCATATCGGTCCTCCTCCTGAATTTCGACAATTTTTCTGTGTTATTTTCAAACCCTGGCGAGTTATCTTTTATCTGATGAATTGTGAGATTGCCAACATGCCAAAGTTCTAGGGAGATTTCCAATCGACTGTAAAAATGATTTTCTATTTTGATCGCTTTTACAACTTCTATGTATGATTTTTCAGTATTTTCTTGAAAGCTGATGATTGCTAGTTTCCAAGTCAGAAAACTGTAGTGCTTGACTAACTTTCAGTATGTTAAAAATCGTAACTTTAGAATGTTGACCCAAAAATGAGAAGTTGGGGATTGAATTGGTTACGGAATTATAGGAAGCTACAGAATATCACCATACATCCATCAACTGCAGACCTTGTAAACGGCATAGATAGTTGCTGGAAACCTTTTATGTGTTCGTGTTACATGAGATAATTGCACTAACTGATGGCGTCAATCCTTTGTATCAGATGCAGCAATAGTGTCTCACGACAAGGTTCTTCTATGTGCAATTCAAAGATTTTAAACCCTTCATCTGGTTCTTTTGTAAAATATGATGCAAATTATGCATTGGGAACATCTGCAGTTTCTGGCTTGGATATATTATCGAATCTGGTCGACCCGTCATAAATGATCCTCCTAATGTTGTCCTTCAGAGATCTCAAACTGCTGATAATCTCATTGCAGATAAGACGGCCGAGAAGAAGATGAGAAGGTATATCAAGGCCTCAATCCCAGTTATACAGTACATCGATAAGTTATACATATCCAGGAATATTAGCTTGGATTGGTGAACTGATATGCCTCGCTTCATTCATGTTGATAGCTTTGACCGATCTCTCTTTGTACAGAACAATACTTTTTAGACAATTTTGGTGTCTACGATCTCTCTCTCTCCTCTCCCTTCTCCTTCATGTGCACCCAGCTTATGGTGGCAACACCTTATCTAGGATTGAATACCGCAATTTTTCTGCAGCTTCTGTTTACGTTAGGGGGCGCTGTGACACAAAGCTATTATGTTGAAGGATATTCGAGGGATTATCGGACAAAGTACGAAGTAGTTACGAACACCTGATGAGGGGAGGGATGATTGATCGATACGTGTACCACCATAGAGACCAAAAAGAGATAAGTCTTAGAAAGCTGTGAATCGTTCAATTACTTCATTATTATTGTAGTACCAGCAGCCTGATGGATGATCCGCCCATTTTGATTTGTTACAAAACAAATCATCGTAAATGTTACCGATCCATTAGTGCTCGCCAATTTGGTTTTACACAACTACGTTGGATCTACAAAAAAAACTGCCAAGTCCTAACACAAGTGTTGTCATTATTTTGGATCAATAAAAGGAGTTTAAGTTTGCATTCTTCCTTCTTCTGTTTACTTCAGGAATAAAAGACAAACGTGTTGTTTTCATACAGTGTTTTTCCGCTGGTTTGAAGGGTTTGTACAAATCGACAAGTCAGGCACAGTTTTGTTTAGTTCTCTACAACTTCATCGAGATCTACTCTAATTGCAAAATTCCAGCTGCGCTAATTATTTTAACAGTTAAATGGCCTCTTTGGCCTTTTTCTTCTCTAGCTAAATGAACAATCTTCCCTCAGAACATTAAAAGTAATTTAAGCCATATAGATAGCCCCCATCCATATGCAAATGGTCATTAGGCTGCAGCACTCAGCTGCGAACATATGAGAGAGGGTAATATACATTTTCGTAACAATGAGGAGAGGAAGTGCGACACTCGGTTCAAAACTTAAGCGAAATTTATTACCCTCTTTCAAAATCTACAAAGTTCGGTATGAGTTCCTGACAAATTAGAGAAAAGAAAAATTGAAAATACACGACAAAAAGTGACAGCGCAAGCAAGAGCTGCATCCAAAGAATATGGCTTGGACGATCCAGTTCCGACTGATACAAACCTCATTACAATGTAAGGCTTTCGGGATTCTCGACAATCTTTGAGAAGGTCTGGAGGAAGGTAGCCAAGTCAGCACCGTAGATGATCCTGTGATCTGCTGTAACATTTACCTGAAATTTGTTTCCCCCATTTAGAAGTTTCTGAGCTAGATTCAATTTGTCACCAGTCAATTTAATGAAAATTACGTGTGAGCATGGTCAAGATCATGAAAAACAAGTTGAAATGTCCAAAATGGCAAGCTGAGATCATGATGAAATGCAAAGTCAAATAACTTGCCATAAAAAAAGTTTTAATCATCGTGCATGATGAGGAATATAAAAAACCAAATGCAGCTTTTCAGAGTTAAGTATCAGAAATGCAGTAGGTGAAACAGAATCAAGAAACTTAAATGCTCTTACAGATTTTAGAGCCTGTCTTGAGTGGTCTTTGGAAGACTTCTAAATAATTACACTGTATCTGTTTCTTTTTCTTCCTCTTCTTAACAAAGAAAATGTTGAAACACCCTTTTTGTACTTTCACAATTTCTAGCCCTCAATGAAGACACTGTTTTCATTCTGGACTCAAAATCATCCTCCTCACACGAAAAATATCTTTAGCAACATCCCATACCGAAAAAGGGAAGAACTTATCAGATCAACAAAGGCAATCTCGATCAAAACCTTATACATCAACAGAAGAGCCAGAAAACACCAAAATGCACAACATGATCTCAAATCGGGCCTTATAGAGCTTGGTAAGGAGCTTCATTCTGGACTCAAAATCTCTCCCTCCCTCCCTCATTCTCTGTTTTTTCTAGGATGAAGCTCCATGGAACTCAACTCAGCCTCATAGAGCTTAGCAAGGAGCACAATGAGATTAAGCTTGTCTGATTCAATTAAGTTAAATATCCACTTAATCTGGTAAGCAAGGGAGGGGTTACTTAGTTCATTTAATTAAAGATAATTGATGGTAATTATAATATTGCCAAATATATTGACAAAACCTACCAAAGATGGTCTTTTTTTCTATAGCTGACAAGATTAATAATTTTCAGCTATTTATTTTTTATTATCATTAAACAACTTTTTAGTTCTATTTTCAGCATTTACGATTATCAACACTTAAAGTTCAGATCATATATATTCAACACAATTTTCAATTTTACCAAACAGGTTCTAAGAGCGAGGACATTTAAGTTCTGATGGTATAGTGATAATATAGACATAACACAAGTAGTTATTAAATTGAAACTCGAGCTGTGAATCTTAATCTGTTTGTATGTGACAAATTAGACAAAGATAAAAAGTTATGGGTCAACTTTACATATAGGATTACAATGGCACTAGACTACCTGTCACTAGTTGGAGCAAAGTTTCTTAGAGACAAGAAGCAAGCATTTATCAATATCATCCATTGAACTATACCATTCTTTTCTCTCTGACTTATTGAGATGGTATTTGGCTCCAAAAAAGGATCAGCACTTTAGATTTATCCCTATCAGCTTCCTACTAAGTTTTCATCTTGGTATTTGCTCTTGAAGATTTTTTTTTTTTTTTTTTTTAGATTTTCAATTTCAGAGTAAAAATTGAAAAATAGATATGAGAAATCCTTAACTCCCCATAGCAAGTAAATAAGGATCCCAATTTTATATCACTTCTAAACTACTTTCCAATGCTTGATGTATAATTACGCCTCATGCGGTATAGGAATGCTTATTAATCCCAAATAGGCTCACTCTAGTAGGGATGCCAAGCCTTCATTACATAAAACACAGGATAGTTTGGAAGATCGCAGGGAAGATGCAAACACTCACCAGCATTTTACTTTTGACACTGAAGAATCCATCAGCATCAGCTACAACAGTTGGCTTTGATGCTCCCACAGCCATGATGGCCCCCTAAATATAAGGAAAAAAATTCACCAGACAGCTAAGAAGCTTCTCACAACTTCAATAAAATCCTCAGTTCAGCAAAGTTAGAGATCGCGACTGTGTGACTCACCTGGCCTGGAGGAAGAATTGCATCAAATCTGTCCACTCCAAACATGCCCAGGTTGGAAAGAGTAAATGTGCCTAAAACATTCAAGTAAACAAAACAAACAACCACAATCCTGATTATTGAAGAATAATGACATAAACGAACCTAACTATCACATTTGCATGTGTAGAACTGAGAAACAAAAGACACTGAATGGTGAAACCTGAGTTATATTCATGTGGCTGAAGTTGCTTTGAGCGGGCTTTCTCCACCAGCTCTTTCCATTTTTGAGACAGCAAGTAAAGATCCAACTGTACCAAATATCACAAAGCAAAACCAAAATTGATATGTGAAAATTTTATGCATCAAATCAATCCATTTGCTTTTCACTTTATCAAGAGGAACAAAGGCACAGCACGCTCAAGAAATCAAACCTTATCTGCATCCTGAAGCACAGGGGTGATCAACCCGCCGTTAATGGCCACTGCAACAGCGATATTAATGTTGCTATCGTAAGTAAAGCTCTTCCCATCTTTGCAACTGGCATTCACAACTGGATGCTGAACAAGTGCCATTGCGGCAGCCTTTGCCAATATAGCGGTCATGGTCACACCCTTCGGTTTCACCTAAAATATCCAGAGCGAACAAAAGATTTATACCAATAAAAAGCAACTATCGAGCAGGTGGAACTATCTTACCAAATCAGTTCAAGATTGACACACCCTAACAGAAGAATACATACTCATGCACTCCCTTAACAATCTCTCCAACTATATTCCTTATCAAATCATGATCCAGAAATGGCATACTGAAAACTACGTATTGAGCACAGAATCTACCTTCTCGTAGAAAGCATCGAGCGCATCAGTTGTCACTGGGTATCCGACTCTAAAAGTCGGTACCGAGAGACTCTCCACCATGTTCTTCGACACCGCAGCCTGCATTGTGGTGAATGGCACCACCGTAGATCCCGGAAGTGGAGGCAGAGCAGCGGCGGCAGATTTTGGTGGAGCAGCAGCAGCAGCAGCAGCTGGAGCTGGCTCTGCTGCACCCGCTGGAGCGGCAGTAACTGTAAAGGCCGGCTTGGACGGCTGGATTCCAGCAGCCGCTTCCACGTCTGCCGGCGTGATCCTCCCGTACGGACCAGTACCTGCCACCACGCATGATCAGCTACACCCAATCGCGCCAATTACCATGTCGATGACAATTGACGATTCAACTGATAATCTCGCCAATAACGTCTCGCTCTGCTTAATCATTTCGCACATTCTATCGCATTATTTTCGCGATAATGTCGATAATGCATTCAACAAAATCCTTACCTGTCACCTTGTTAATGTCCACCTTGTGCTGCTTGGCGAGCTTCTTCGCGGAGGGAGTCGCCACAGTCTTCCTCGGCCCATCCACCGGAGCAGACGGCTGCTGCGGCGGAGGCTGAGCAATCGCCGGAGCAGGATTCGAGGTGACGGCGGGGGACTCGGCCGCCGCCGGGGCGGCGGAAGGAGGAGGCGAGGGAGAGCCCGACTTGGCGGCGGCCTTGACCTTGGCCTCGGCGACCTCGTCCTCGGTCTCGGCGAGGAGGCCGATGGGGGCGCCGACGGGGGCGCTGTCGCCCTCGGGGACGACGATGGCGGCGAGGATGCCGTCGTAGAAGGTCTCGACGTCCATGTCGGCCTTGTCGGACTCGACGACCACGACGCTCTCGCCCTTGGAGAGGACGTCGCCCTCGGACTTGACCCAGGACACGATCTTGCCCTCGGTCATGGTGGAGCTGAGGGCGGGCATGAAGATCTCGCGGATCTTGGACTGCACGGACAGGGACCTCCGGCCGGGGCGGCGGCGGAGGCGGGGGAGCGCGGAGGAGGGGCGGCGGGGGAGAGGGGCGGAGGAGAGGGAGGAGGAGAAGGAGATGGCGGCGGCGGCGGAGGAGGAGGAGGAGGAGGAGGAGGAGGGAGGAGGAGGAGGGAAGACGCCATTGTCGGAAAGAGAGAGAGAGAAATGGAGGAGAGGGGATGGAGGTGAAGCGGGGGGAAATCAGATATAAGAAGCGGGCGGAGAAGACGAGGAGGGAGGGGAGGTTGGTTGGAAAGTGGGAAGCGAGGAGAGGGAATTTGGAGCTACTATCAATCACTCTGTTTCCATCGCCATTAACGAACGAAACCAACCTTTACGCGCAGAGGGACGGGACACTGGGACAGCCACAGAGGAGCTTTGAAGTTTCATTTGGCTGACTTGGGGCTGGCCCGTTGATCTATTGGCCAGGCCTTTGTGGCCCAGACCAAGTTAACATCGCCCCTTTTTTTCTTGGGCTGGTTTGGGCCGTCTGTGGAAGGAGCGAACGGCGAGAAAGCCCCACCCCGGACGTTACTATAAGGGCTTCAAGGCCACCACAAAATAAGCCAGAGTGAGACATGGGTCCGCTGCACCACCGAAAACGCAATGGTCCGAGACTGGCGAGCTCATCACCATAATTCCATCGAGATATTAGTAGCTAGGAAGTCCATTTACACGAGACATACCACAACCACACAACACCGTGTGAAATTTTGTGGGATCATTATCAATCATTTTAACTCTTAAGCTATACTTAGTATGGGTTTTTTGCCTAGTAAAAAACGTGAAAATTTAATTGGGGAGGCGAATAGGGCCTGAAAAGATTCGAACTTAGGATCTCTAATTTTGATAATATGTAAGATTTTGTAGGATCGTTGTTAACTGTTCTAAAAGTTTAAGTTGTTAGATAAATGCATGATTTATTATTTCAATATTCTAACACACCACATGAGGAAGTCAAATTCGCGACCTCATAAAAGATAACTAATCAATTCACCACTAGGCCAATGCCCTAAATAGGGTTAACACAGAGGATTGTATTCCTAGGGAAAATGACGATACAACAATTGACCCCTCACAAGTACACAAAGCCGAATGTGGCATAAGTTCGTCGTAATAGTGATGACTAAAAGTGTACATACTATTTCCTAAAATGCCAAGCGAAATAGTTACTATTGGCTCCCGAATTTAGTTTTTCCCATCCTAGTCACCTCCTCCGTGCAAAAATTGGCCTCCCTCGGCACATGCCGAAGCTTCCATCGCTCCCAATTCCCCTTCAAAACAATGTCTTAACATTCGACCAAAATACTCTCCATGAGCGGTGGAATTGGGCACAAATTATTCCAACATCGAAATAGAATAAATGAGTCAGTTTCAAAATCTAGACAGTTGATATAACACTCCGGCGCTATTCTAATTCCATCTCGCGACACATAAGTTTTAGCTTCTTGAACCTTTTCCGATGTCTTGAGGGAAACCCTTCACCCTGTTTCAGCCATGGTCCTAGATCACTCCTCCTATTTCACTAGTTTCTTGCTTCTCTTTCACAGCTCCATGTCTATTCAACTTGCGCCATCCATCAAGACATGCCATAAACCTCTTAGCTCCGATACCAACTTGAAATTGAGTGCGTGATTGTATACTCCAAAAATGTGAGCGGTCACGGCACAATGTGTTTATGCATAGTTCCTCCATCTAATAGTTCAATCTTCTTCTATTTTTATAACTTCCTCATCGTATACTACCAATAACATCAATCTGTCACCTCACGTCCTAGCCTCCGTCTCCAATTTTAAACGCCCCTCATGATCTGTCTCAGCCTGGCACGAATACAATCGGGGGTTTACTTGCGATCGCATGTAGCGCTTGGCTCTACCTTCCATGGCGTGTCTAAAGCAAACTTTCAAAGTGAAAAAAAGGCACTTCATCTGCCACTTTATGGTGATCAGACTTTGTCATCACCCAACACCCCATTAAAAACCTTATCAAGAAGATTCATCAACTGATTAATGAACTTGATTAATCAAATCAGCCATGTGGGGGGATGGGTTTAAAAGAGGGTTCGGACGGCCATCCAACCACGTTAAAGAGACCTTGTCCGTTTCCAGCTTCGAGCGTTCCGGGGCGGAGCATCTTCCGGCTCCAGCGTAGCAAATGGAATGGACGGGACCATGCGTTTCCGTGTCATCATGGGTGATGTAATGATGTGCATGGATAATGAATCCTATGCTGGCCGAGGTAGAAGAAAAGTAGGCAAGACTGCAGAGGGACGAACCCCATCCTCGGCTCGAGTTTTCAAAGCGGGACCCGTATGTATCAGGATCCGATGGCGAGTAGGCCTTAGGCTTTTGGCCTCGACGCAACTCATCACGAGGTTTATGCCCCGTCCTTTGCTGCTAAACCATTCGCAGATTAATGCGCTAATTCCTTTTTGCTTCTCATCCGGCCACGAAGGACAGGGAAGCAACAGTGAAAATCTGCCCCAAAACTACAAAGATGGGGAGCATCGTTTCACCGCTCTTCGCTATTGGTGGCTTGCTTGAAAGTCCGCATCTTTTTTTTTTGGCAACCCTCGATGAGGGGGTGATTCTGTGGCTTCATTGATTGCACCGAAAAACCTTGGGTTTGGAATCTGGTCCAGCAATCATGATTTGTCAGAGATTGAATGTCGTAGATAAAAAGGACCCGATTGCGGAATGATGAGATAAATTATTATCAAATCCTAAACAGAGGGTAAAAAAGGGACTATTAATGTTGAACTTAATTTGTAGCGTCTATTTTGGTTTCAAAAGATCATTTAAGTATCATTCAAGTGGTCGCAACAACCTAACTTTATGTACTCATTCCGGTCACTTTTTTTCGCCTACCATCCCTAACTTTGCATTTGCTTCTTCTTCGATCTTGGTCTATTCGAGATTAAACAAAGAAGCTTGAAGCCTTTGTTAAGGTAGATTGCAATGCTAGAGAATATTTGAGAACCATTTTCACCTAACCTTATCAACTTGTGGAAAATTGGTGCATTCAAAGAAGTTGGGTACACATATATAGCGCCACACAATTTATAATTTTTCATGTCAAAACTTTATTACCAATCAATCTGGTGCCAAAGTTTATGAAGGATCACTTCAGTGCTATTTTTTTTTTCAAACCTTCCATTCAAATGACTTTGATGAGCTTTTATTAAAAGTGTGTTAGTGGAATTTTCCGACAAGTTAGGCTGCGGGAATCGCTTCAATAACTACTTTTAAAATGTAAATGAATGCTCGAATGGTTCGACACCGAAATGACCACTATACTATAATTTTTGTACTAGTATTGTGATTATCCACTTAGCTAAATGAACCGCATTGAGACCCCTAAAATAAAATCATATCACATTGCTTTTTGTATTTTCTTTTTTTGCAGGGGTCACTTGTGCTCAGGGAGATCTATAAAGCATGCTTAATAGAAAATATTTAATTATTAAAATATAACGTACCGGTATTATGACAGATATAATGTATTGGAAATGATTTTTTTTTTCTCATTTAGGTAATTGACATTTCTTAACAAAACCCCGTTTATAATAAATGTAATTCCAATGAGTATATATTCTGACAAAGGAAAAGGTTTGGTGGGGGGCTAGGAAAGGCAAAAGCCACATCTTTGTCAGCCTCAGCACAGGATATCCTTTTTCACTTTACTTCTCTGCTGTACTCCAGCTCCGAAACATGTCCTAATCTCTCTCTCTCTCTCTCTCTCTCTCTCTCTCTCTCCCTCCCCTGTTCTCCAACATTCGGAAGCACCTGAAAGAAGGAAGAAGGAAGAAGAAGAAGATAAGAGTTCCATCAGAGCAGGAGGGAGGGGAGCAACTGGTCCCGAATCGTTTTCACTTGCTCCTCACTCCCTGTTTCAGAAAAGCCCTTCTCACTTGCTTCTCCTCTCTCTGTCATGTTGTCGTGAACTCTCCACCTTCCTCCTTTCTCCTTATGATGAGGAAGAAGATGGCCTTTCGGTGTTGAATTAGACGAAGCCCGTTTAAAATAACCGTAGCCGGAAAGGGGCATGGCTTTCGGGGACGACGATGATCTGCCTAAAGAGGGGGTGCAAATTAAAAGGGCCGACGACCATTCGAAGCAGAGCATCGGCTCGCCCGACGTCCTCATCGCCAAGACCAGCTTGGCCTCCATCGAGTCCTTGACCATGCCTCTTGTTTGTACTCTCTTCTCTCTCTTTCTCTTTCTTGGTTGGGGTGTTGTTGGTTGTTTGGTGATCCTGTTTAGGCGAAGAAGGCTGATTACAGAAATGGGGTGAATGTTTGTGGGACTGCAGATGCAGGAGGTGGTTCTGTCAGCTGATATACGATGTGCAGAGTGCCAGAAGCGAGTCGCTGAGGTTATGTCTCGCATGAGCGGTAACAACAAAAATCCTTTCTTTTACCCTTTGAGCTATCTCGTTCTCCATTTTCTTTTGATGAAACGGCTTTCTTTTTCTGTTCTTTTCCGAGTTGAGCCTTCAGAATTTTGCCCCGTCTCTGGTTCTTTGATGAACTAATTCCAGGGTCTTGTCTTAGGATGCCAAGTCCTACGGCCCATCAGTGGAATCAGTCTAATCGAACCAGTTTACTCCATGAAATAAAACAATGTTACTTTCAAGAAAACTTCTTTCACATGGAAATTCTCAGAAATGATTTTCTGAGATTGCAAGAACCCGAAATTATCCCTGCAAAAACTTAAGCAAACGCTGATGGCGCAAACAGTTTGGGAAGGACATGCTTTTTAACCTTATTCCCTTAGTTACCGATTCCGAACTCCTACGTCGGCCCTTAAATTTGCAGAAAAGCTCTGCTCTAGTACTGCTAGAATGTGGAAGACCCTATAAATCTGGTATGGCCAGGCACCATTGTCTGCATTGTACCCTTTGGTTTTTCTTTTGCCAACATGGGACCCGGATGGACCTGGTCCCGGGCAAGTACTTGCCTCAGTTTTGTGAATTTTCTTTTCTGTTTTTCAATCGTTATTATATGCTACTCGTTATGCTGACATAGAACTAAGTTCGTACTTTTAATTATCGAAATCATGGGTCAAAGATTAAATATCGTTTTCTTGGCTGCGGAAGAGTATAATGCCGTCGGGTATAGTCAGGCCACTCCCCAGAACTTATATTATTATATAATGCGATAGACTCTTATTGGGTATTGAATATGATTTGCTTCATTAAATTCTTATTTTGCTGTCTGGCTTTCTGCATATCACATCAATTTTATGGATTTATTTTTATTATACCTAACATTAATATCCTTTAAATCTCGAGTGCGTACTTTATCTTTCCCCGCTCATGATCTTGCTCATGATTATGAGATCACCGTTTTGCTCTTATCTTCAATGATGAACTCCACAAACAGGGCTCCCCAAGTCCGCATCTTTTGCGGTCCTGAAGGAGCATCGATTACAGTTTCAGTGCCGTGCTCTGTGGCAAAGAAAAATCCCATTTGAAATCATTGGTCTCTTTACTTTTTTATTTTTTTGGCTGTTTTCGCTCCTTGGATCTCTTCGTTCGCATCATCTGTGTTTGAGGTTTTGTCGATTCCTGTCAATCTGCAGAAACAGAGTCCGTCGTGGTGAATATGCTGGAGAAGAAGGTGATCCTCTCTTGTAAATATCCCAACAACCCAAATGGCGTCAAGGGTCTCCGGCGACCACCTGTCCCCGTTGCATACCGGAACCCACTCAAGCTCAACAAGGTCGCCACGATCAAACGGCTCTTCCGCCTCTCCTCCAGCTGAATGTACAGATCGAGATCATGGTCTCCGTTGTCCTAGGTTGTTGATTTAAACACAGAAGCATGAAAATCACAGGGTGAATTTTGTTTGAGCAATGGTGTTACCGTTCTTGGGAGTGGAGTCTCGCCTTTTTTCAGTTCTGCGCATGGCATATCGCCGTTCGTTCGGTCCTGTGGATGTGACCAAGTCGAACACGCATAGCCTGGCCAGGGCCCACAACACTTTCCGGCCGGGGCATGAAAAGTGTCTCGGCTAAAAAATTAAAAATGGAACCGGTAAAGCTCTCCGCCCGGGCTGCTCGAACCGTATCAGCCAAGCGCGACGAAGAGATTATAACCCTTACATGACATCTACGAGAATGCATAAAAGCCTGTGCTGTCAAACATCAAAATTGTCCGTCCAATTTGTACAATTTGTCCAATTTGGCTTGTGATTTGTTCTCGGAACCTACCTTCCGGTGCTGTCAAAGTTCAGGTGTACGTACTCAAGACCAAGCATCGAGATTGAACCGGTTTGATTGCAGTCCCAATCAGCGAAACTTTCGGGGTCTTGGGCTCTGCCCTCCATTTTCAACGATCGCGGCATGAGACAAATAGATTAATGGAAGTGGAAGCCCTCACGAAACTCCCTGGAGGTAGCATTTTTCAACGCCATCAACGTTCCGCTCTGAACGAGTCGTCTCTTCTTGCGCACTTTTTCTTCGGTTCACTTCAGAATGTTCTACGAACGAGTAAACAGCACCTGCCCCAGTTGAGCCAAATCCGACGCAGATGAATTGTCAAGTGAGATAAGAAACTCAGAAAGTTTCGGAAGACTTATGGCTCCATTCTTCGGAAACCATTTTCCTAAAATAAAATCAAGCAGTATAAATGATCATTTTCCAGGGAAATATTTTTTGCCGAGGATCGTGAAACCAATGCCAAAGACGTGTCTTAACTATAAATGGAATTACAATGAGGCCCCATATTTTTACGAACTACTTTGCAATCTGTGCTGGAAATTGTTGGGTTTCAAAAAGTCAATGACATGCTTATAATAATTTCCTGTCTGTTTTTTAGCCCAAGTGAGTAAGGCTTGGAAATGGTAATGTGGATTAATGACAATCTATGTATGAAAGAGTCCATAATGACTGTGGGTACCAGGTCATAACACCTTATAGTAAACATGTATAACTACAAATTGCACAAAGTCCATCCACAAAAGTGATGACCTAGGCACAAGCTAATCCAGAAAAAAAATTGTAGTTAATTCACAGAAAATCCCGAAATAGTATAATCATGTCTTATTTATCTCAAATTAATTTTCCTGTTACGGAAAAAGAAAAACGAAACGGATGTATTCTTGACAATTTTACTTTTGTTAACTTCTGTCCAATTTCACCATTAAATTGCTACTATGAAAAACATGTGACCAACAACTAAGATTGGAAAATTTACCAAATTTTCCTTAAAAGCTCTCTCCTTTCTAAAATCCATTGAAAACCCTGATTTTTCCCTTAGTATTAAATTTGTCATAAATATATTAGTCCGACACGGTTTCATTAAATTGGGATTTTTTATTATATTATCAGAAAAGAAAAGAGAGGGCATGCCAAAAGAGGGAAGGGGACAGGCCGAAAATTGATGGGGCCTGTACTTAATGATAATTAAAGTCCGTGACAAGGACCTGCTTGCAATTTGCGGACTAAAAAGGAAACAAGCCACCTTCGTCGAAGGAGGGCGGATGAGTTCAAACCCAAACCGCGTGAAACCCAGTTTTCTTTTTCTCTTCATTTCGCCGTCTACTTATCTCCTAAGAATATCTCCTCGCCGAGTCTGAACACGCTTTAAAGTTTAAACTCTAATCACTGCCCTGCGTCACCCGAATAAAAAGGCGAAATCAAGCTTGCGCTTGCTTGTCCGCCCCTACATAAACCTGCGTTGTTCACATACGTAGTACGTAGTCTCTCTCTCTCTCTCTCTCTCTATCTGCCTGCCCTCGAGCGCGTTACGTGGACCCGGGAGCTCGACGGATGGGGAGGAAGCTCGACCGGTTGCTGGGGCGCCCCCGCCGGGTGGCCAAGTTCAAGCCCCTCGTCAGCCTCGCCGTCTCCCGCCTCGCCGTCCTCAAGACCCAGCGCCAGTCCCGCCTCTCCCAGTCCCGCCACGACGTCCTCCAGTTCCTCCAGCTCGGCCACCACGAGCGCGCTCTCCTTCGGGTAAGCTAAGCTCCTCTTTGCTGGGTCGACACCCATTTGATGATCTAATCGTGGGTTCGCGTTGCGAGTTGGTGCATCGCCTGAAAGTTCATTGCTTTTTTTTTTTTTTTTTTTTGGTTTTGCCTGACGACAGGTGGAGCAAGTGATCAAGGAGCAGAACATGATGGACGCCTACGACATGATGGAGAGCTACTGCAATCTCCTGATGGAGAGGGCCGACCTCGTCGAACAAGAAAAGTACGCATCTTCATTCGACTCGATACGTTTTTTTTTTTTTTTTTAAATTTTCTCCTCATTCGTTGGCTTTCCTCGTTTTGTTTATGGTCAACGACGCTCTTGGCGGATTTCTTACCCTTTTTTGGTCGTTGATCGGAACTCGCAGAGAATGTCCCGAGGAGTTGAAGGAGGCGATATCGAGCTTGATCTACGCGTCTTCGAGGTGCGGAGACTTCCCGGAGCTCCAGGAGATCCGCAGCGTCTTTGCTTCGCACTTCGGCAAAGAGTTCGTGGCTCGCGCGGTCGAACTGCGGAACCATTGCGTCGTGAATCTTAAGGTACGTCGTTTGGTGTTCTACTCTGAATCTACTGCACATTGATGATCTGATTATGGTAGAAAATGATGGGCTCCGAAGAGTTGAGATTGGACAGAAGTTGCACGTTCGCTCAATGTAATTTTGCTGTGTTCTTTGGCCAAAGATGTGATTTTTCTGTTTAATAGGAAACTCTAGGAGCCTCATTCATTTTCGAAATTGAAGTTTAATTTCAAATTGAGTCAGTGAACAGAACTGTAGAAACACTGGTACTACAGCAAGTTGATGATGTCTTCTTCACTTTTCGAGTTGATCCTGTGCTACTTTAAGTCTCTGTGATTTCCGACACCTCGTCATCTATTACATTCGCGAATAAGAAAATCCTGGGGTTCCTGCAGATGGTAACGAAGCTGTCTACGAGGCAGCCGAACTGGGAGAGCAGAGTGAAGGCGCTGAAAGAAATCGCAGCCGAGAATGGCATCGCACTGCATCTGGAGGGTGATCCTTCCAGTACTTCTGAGGTAAGGAATGTTCAAGAGAAAATGCTCTCTCATACAAAGAGTCAATGCAAAATTTGATTCCTAAATAGCCGTCGTGTTTCCATGTATGTGTATGATCAATGCAGGATAAAACATGTGTCGACAAGAAGCCTGAGCTTGCAGAGGGATTGCAGTGTTCGTCTCCAGGAGGGAAAGAGGACTTGTCTTCTGATTCGTTCCAAATGAATAAGAAGTACAAGGATGTGGCTGATGCAGCTCAGGCTGCTTTCAAATCGGCTGCTCATGCAGCTGCTGCTGCAAGAGCAGCAGTTGAACTCTCTCGGTCTGGATCCCACGATCCGGATGATCGCGACGGTCCTGATACCCCAAAGGCGAAATCATTCCACAAGGTCGAGTCCAAAGCGCAAGGAGGACCAGTGGATGATGAGCATCAAGTTCCAGACACGCCTCTCGTCATAAATGCAGGAGGATCGAAGCAATCGATTTCTTCTTCGAGTTCAAAGTTGGAGGAAATCGATGCAACTTCCTCAGAAGAGACAAGCCGTGCAGAGGAGGTGATCTTTGATAAAAGCGAAGATGAGGGAGAAATTGACGAAGGACACGCTCATGCTGGATTACCAAACCAGGATGATGGCAAGTCCAAAGATGGCGGTAAAGTCGAAGCTACACCCCGTCTCTCATCTCAGAAGCATATCCGTTCAAGGTTCCAGGCTGGTAGGAAGATGGACATGGACCCCGGTCTTGCCAAGATACATGCTGCCGAAGCATCGAAGATGCGAAATGTGCAACTGAACTTAGAAGAGAGACCATTCTCAGTCCGGAGCAGACAAGTTCGTGGCTACTGAGAAGGATTGGGCGCGTCGTGTTGTGAGTTTGTGAAGCCATGATGAGAACTGTTCCTATCGCATGCATTTCTTTGTTCTTTTGTTTTGTTTTCTTTCTGTCCGTTTTTCATTATAAATTGCAGTTGATGTAAGCAATTTTTTTGCTCTACATTCTATTTGAATTTTGGATTGTATTGGCTCTGTATTAGAAATAAGCCAACGGATAACAATTCTTGTGATCTTATTGTGAGTATGTTTAACAATTCTTGTGATCTTATTGTGAGTATGTTTCTGCGCTTTCATAGTCATAGCATTCCGCATTAGTAAATTTTCCTTTTACTTCTGCACAGAAAAGGGCTGTCATCTTTTTGTTTTAATCGTTTATTTAATATTACAATTAAAAGTTAGGCAAATTACATGTGATCATATCAGAATAAATTATTGAAGTATGGTAACAATAACTTCAACAGCTAATCATGAGTGTAATATCACACACAAAATCCTGCCACTGATTATAGTATCACAGGCTCATTGAGATATATTCCAAAGCATCATATACATACTCATTGATTGAACATAGAAGGGAATAGCTTCGGATGGTCCAAGCATGGAATAGTTTACACATATCGGCATCAGTATATTTCTCTAAAGAAGCAAAGCAATATATACCCCAAGTTGCTATGGGAGAAAGACACCAACCGGCTATTGGCTTCTAGGCCGCTTCTTGCTGTTTTGCTGTAAGTTGCAGAGGGACTGCAAACAGACACCGACGTCTTCATCATACTCAATTCCAAGTTCCTCCTGTAAGAACAAAAGCAAGTTTAGACTTCAGAGTTGATTACACCCTCAAAAGGTATGTTCTAGAGAATAAATCGAAGCAGAGAACCTTGAATTCTTTCAGATCCTTGGGCGAGTTCTCAGTTATGGTGTCCCAAAGATCTTTGAACATCCTCTTGCGCCTTCTCCACTGTCTTATCTTTTCTGCAAACATATCCTGCACGGCCTTCTGCTCTTCCGGTTTCACGAGGGTGACTCCTCCACGCAACTTCTCCAATTTTTCCTCCATTACCTTCACCTGGAATGGAATCATTCAGACAAACTACCAGTATCTACTAAAAGAAACTGTTATGCGGAAGAATTAAACAGAGGAGTGCTTCCAAATGTCTCACTTCTGATCCGAGTTTAATTTCCTTGTCAAGTATCTGTTCCAGAGTAAGATTTGACTGCAAAGCTCTTATTTCTGCAACGAGAACATAATTCATGTGAGATCCAGTGCTCCATGGATTTTTGCAAACCTTCTTTACTAATCTTCCATAGGAGGTAAATTGCTGCCATCGAATGAGTCGCTTTGAAACGAAAAACAAATGGAAAGACCGACAAATCGATGCTACTGAGCAAAGACTAGCAAGTGGATAGAGGCAACACCTCCATCGAGGTCACTGATCGCCTTCCTATATTCTCCAAGCTGTTGCTGCAACTGGGCATTTTCTTCCTTCATCCGATTGAGCTCCTCGTTGTTCGGAATATCAAACTGGTCCTGCCGAGCAAGGTATATCTTCTGCTTACCATACTCCTTAGCCGATATTCGGCCGTTATCAGCAAGAGTATCCAATGCCTTCTGGACTGCCGCCTTCTTGAGGTTAAACTTTTGCAGAGAATCAGCCACATTTTGGGAATTCAACGGCCTGTTTTGCTGGTTTCGGGAGAGGGGAAAACGGATGGATCCTCATCAGCAAGTCAAATCATTGTAGAACATAGCGTACCCCGACGAGACCTTCGCGATCCGTACTTCCATTGGAAACTTTCAATAAGCATCTAACAGTTTGCGCTTCGAAATCCAGTTAAGTAGAGAACGGAACAAGAAAAGCGACGACGACCTCCGAAGTCGAACTGGACTGTGCTAATTCAAGAGCTCGACGTGCTAATTCTACTACCTCTACGCACCGAAACAATCAGAAAACCTCCAATCTCCTCCGATTCGAAGCGAGAACCTAACCACCGCCTCTACGCGAATAACCTCATCGTAAGGATTCGAGCGCGGTCGGGGGAGGAGGAGGGAAAACGTGGATTTACCTCATTGACGAAGCTGAGAACGATTTCTGCAACCAAAAAAAAAAAAAAAAAACAACAACAACAAAAAACGCATCGAAGAGCGAGGCGTCAGTACATCAGCAATCGCAGAGACGACAAAACGGAATCGACGGTTCGAGAACACGAGAGAGATCCCGAGAGTTCGATCGATCGATGGATGGATGGATTACCTTCGGTGCTGCTGGACTTGGGAGCCATTGCTGCGGCGCGGAATGGGCGGGAATGGGAGGGAGGGAGATTTGGTTTTTATGACGGTGATGGGAGGGGAGCGAAGCTTGCGTCGGAAGGTTCGGATCCGGTTTAGGCCCAGTGGGCCCGAATCTCGGGCTCGTTTTCGTGTGCCCGGCCCCGGACGTAGTCCCTTGCTCTCGAGCGTGCAAAGGTTAACGGTGGATGTGGGTCGTCGCCGTTGGGCTTCGGCCCAATAGATCCCTCCGAAGCCCGGTTGGGCTCGAGGGCAAAATGGGCAAGTCCGGGCGAACCGTTTTAGACCCGACCTTTCCAAGCGTGCTTAGGTTCGAGGAACTCTGTATCGAAAAATTTACTACTTTGATCTTTTTCTTGAGCCATGCTAATTCCATCCCTATATCGGCTCCATCCAAACCCCACCCACACATTCATAGCACCCGTACTCATTTTCTTCGTTTGCTTTCTAGCTTCTCCTGTATTCAATTATATTCAGTTGATATTTATATGCTATTTTTGGCTCCGGCACGTTTTTTTTTTTGTCATTTCTTCTGTTATAAGGAGGGTTTGAATTAAAGATGGCCAAAGTGCGTGAATCATTTTACAATAGAGTTAAATCATTTCAACAATATCTATATGCAGGAGGAGTTGATCGATTTTTACTTAATCTTTTTCATTCATTTAAGATACACGGGGAAATTTTACAATCCTCTTTTATAACCATCTTGATGATATGCTTGTCCACTTTTCAACACAAGAAAATTCCATTCATCACAATAAATGGCCATAGAGCCCCTAATCTTGATGAGATCGTCATGGCAATCACCGGCACTTCGCCAATGAGTTGCTTTCGCTATCATCCATCGTCATGTTTATCATCTTCGTGGACAACACAACCAGAGCCACTATTTGGCTAGCGAGATCGTCCTGGGTAGCCCCATTGCCTTCGGACTAGGCCACAAGTTACTTGTTGCTGTTGTTGGGTTTTTCATTGATTTTCAATTAGCATGACATTTAAAAAAAAAAAAAAAAAAAACTTATATGATTGTCCTAGCACTTGACTCCAACATAAGACATGACCCTTCTTTCAATCGGTTTAACGGTAATTATGTTATTTGACATAAGACTAACTATCGAGGGCAGAAGAGAGTATTCAAACAAAGTGCAGTTCTAACTTAAGGATGATGAAGGGGGCATTAATGAATAGAATTCCATATGGTCTAAGTGTGGTAAGGTGAAGTGTTATATGTGAGATGACAATTGTCTTAACTTCCAATGAGACATTTTCTGGGCGAAACCCAAAATAACAAAATCGTGCGGGCTCCAGCCTAAAGCGAATAATTCGTTGCAAGCGGGATTTAGATTTAACAAATGTAATGTTAAAAATACAATATTTGTTTTACGAAAAAAGTGAATGCTTTGGACGAATTCAACAAATCAATAGGATCCGGATCCGGCCCAAAGAATACCGATGATATATTTCTCTTTTTAAGATCACAGTTTGTCCACGTCAATGGTAACTCCCAAATTTAGCAATGATGTGGTAATGGCTCGGCGCGTCTCCGGGCATATTCCACCGAGAAACAGCCACAAGAGCGCGGATGACTCTGGTGGCGGCGACCCGCCGTGCTCCTCCGCCGTTCGCCGGAGATGTTTCTCGCCTCCGTCCGACCTCTCCTTCCTCCATCTCCGGACCTTCGGCTTCCGCCGCTCGTGACCGCTGGCTCCCACCAAGCCGAGAGCAAGTCCCGCCACGCTTGAACGCCAGAACGTGGCTTCCGAAACCGCCGGCCGGGCCCGACCCTCTCCGTCCCTCCCGCCCCCTCGCTTCCGCCCGCCGCGCTTCCCGCCGGAAAGGCGACGCCGTCTCCGACGCCGTCGAGGGCGGCGGCGGCCGCAGTTCGCGGCGAGCGCTTCAGATTATCCTGTGGGCAGCCGAGGCGGTCTACATCCTGTGGCTCTTTCTCCTCCCTTATGCCCCGGTAAATTGATGACATTTCGAGTTTTGAGTTCATATTGGATTCCATTATGTGCCTTTGACTTCAATATTGCAAAGTTGGTAATGGAATGTTCCTGGGGGGAATCTGTGAATTAGGGAGATCCAGTGTGGGCGATCAGTTCTGAAACGGTGAATTCTCTTGTGGGGCTCTCTCTGAATTTCTTCTTCATACTGCCCCTGATGAACTCCGGTAAGCTCAGCTTTTCTTAGTGGTTTCAATGCGTTTTCATGTTGAGCTCGTTCAATATCCAAGGTATGTGATATTTCATGGGTAAAACCCCTATTGTGTGCTGTACGCATTCGTGGTACTTTTGTTTGAGCAACTTTTGGTGGGATTAGATGCTTATTTAGTTATCTGTAGCTCAGCGCAAGTTCTTGATTGGTTAGATTATGTTTCTGTTTCCGGGCAAATAAGAGAGCGTCCCAATGAGTTGGTCGATACTTGATAGTTGACAGGATTGTTTTAGTTTACATTGTGGGCATGGCTGCCTTTGAGGGACATTCTTAAAAGCTATAACTTGATGAGGTGAAAGGTTTTTTCACTGTCTCTTGCATGAAAGATAGAATTCTCCTCATAATGTGAGTGGATATTTGGGACGTCTGCATAGTGCGGAGGTGGAACCCCATTTGGGCTTTAGTCTCTAAAGTTGCTGTGATTTCGGTCTGTGCTAGTTGTGCTCGTGGATACACAATGTGAACACGAGCTTTTGAATTTAAGATGCTGTTCACTCTTTAAGTATATGCTCCTCATATGCCCTCTTTGCACTTTAGTCGCTGACTGAGGGAACAAACCTACTTTTGTCACTAGTGACATGCGCACAGTTATATATTCCTCTTGGTAAAGTGAACTTGATTTGTGCAGTAAAATTTTTGGCAGGGTAGTTGGGATTAATTTGATTAATGCCCCTGTCCTCCACCCGGTAAGGATTCTTGTAGGAATGGTTTACTTCACATCATCATCTCTAGTTTTCTTGCTTGATGCTAGCTGATGTAGCCTCCCTTGTTATTTTTATTGGCCATTTGCTCCCCATCAGATGTCTGAAGGCCTCTTTAATTTCGTCATTGGCTGGACATTCATGTTTGCTCCTCTGCTATTTACCGATCTCAGAAAGGACAGATACAAAGGTTCACTGGACATTTTATGGGGCCTGCAGATGTTCCTCACAAACAGTATGCTTCTCTACTAAATTTAATTGCACGAGCAATACGAGTGTCGGCTTCAAATTTAAGATATCTCCTTTGGGCCAATCTTTATTTGAGACCGAAACTACAATATCTCTTACTTGCCACTTTTCTTCTCCTTTTTGTTGCCAATGATCTTCTCGACATTCTTGTTGGTGGCTACACTTCCCTTCAAGTAATTCTTTCCTCTATCATGATGCAGCGTTCCTAATTCCTTACATGGCCATCCGACTAAATGAGGCTGAGCAGGACAAAACTCCAGGCAAGCTCTCTCAGCTAGGCTCGGTGATGACGAATGGTGCACCTGTTGTGGGACTGATAGGTGGAGGAGTTTGTCTGATTTCGGTATTGTGGGCCCTATTTGGGAGAAGTGATGGCGATTTCGGTGGCATAGCAGACAGATTGGACTTCTTGGTAAGCTACCTTGGTTCTGAGAGGCTGGCATATGCCTTCATATGGGATATAGTACTTTACACAGTCTTCCAGCCTTGGCTAATTGGTGACAACCTACGAAACATTGAGGATAGCAAGACTGGAATAGTGAATTATCTTAGATTTGTTCCAGTTGTTGGTTTGATTGCCTACCTTCTCTGTTTTGATCAAGACAAGAACTATGCCTAACTGTACCGCATTGGGTGTACATGCCAATGAGTCCAACTGTAGTTCAGTCTTGTTATCAAGAACATTTGGGGAGTTTCTTTCTAGTTGATTCAACGTCTTACATCCTCTATCATGATCACTAAATGCTGCTTATGCAGTGGCTTACCGTCTGGTGTTGGGAATACCCACATTACCCCATTCTTACGATTGAACTTTCTGCACATTTTCTTTTCCACGATTTCCCTTCAAGTCCATCTTCATGTAGTATTAACAAGTGCTAGAAACTTTTACCTCTTATTCTACACATTCCTATGAATAATTAAATTGGCAGAAAAATGTCCTCGCCAGTAATAGTATGAGTCATAACATCTGCTTATGAGCTTTTTTTCACTCTCCATAGAGCCTTGCATTTCTTTCTTGGAGTACTCAGGCGAGTCACGAAATTATCATTGTGTTTCTTCAATATCTAAGCACATGTGTGACATAGCATTTCAAGAAGCATCATACCAATGGACTCTTCTTTTTGTATGTTGGTGAATTCATGTGAACTGGCCTCCACAATGCTCTTATGGTCCAAGCAGGAAAGAACCTTCCTAATGCTCTGAATCTCTTTCAGACTGTCAGCGTCCAAACCTTATATAGTGAGTTGTGGGATAGGTGTGAGATTTCTGATGTTCATAGGCGCTTTACAACAGAATTTGACAGAGACTTGCGCTGTTAGTTGGGTCCCCAATGGAGAGTTTGGATTATTTGTTGGCGCAATGAGATACATACTCCGGAAGTTTCGCCTTTTCAAACTTCTTGCGATAGAACAAATGACATGAGATACGTTCTAATAGCTTGATTCCTCCTATTTTACAATTCCTGAATGTTTGCTTCAAAGAAGTGGGATGAGCTCTTGGTCATGCAAGCTGAAAAGAAGCTTTCTTTTATATTAAGATCTGAGCTAGCTTGGAACCCTTGGACCGTAATCTTCTTCAATATGAGTGCTAGTGATTGCCCCTCCAGGCAAGACTAAGAGGTGCTAATCCAATTCAGAACGACTCCATTGCTATATAAACCATTTGTCTTGGTCTCTCTTTTATTTTCATAGCTCCTTCGATATGGCACTTGAGCCTTTTGATTATTAGGTCAATATTGTTTCAGACACAAATGACTAATGAATTTCATCGTACGGGCAAGCCCTTCTGCTCATCTTTCTTCTTTTATTTTACTTCCAGAGAAATGCAGCTTGAACGTTTCATTTTAGTTTCATACGGTTGGATCGACGGGGAAGGTCATCCTGGAATGAGCATCCAGAAAGTGATTTAGAGACCGAGGGCGCGTGTTTATGCTTTAGCAAAAGCATAGCTACATTTCAAGAGATTATGAAAAATTATGTGTAAATCTACATGTGTTGACATTTTGTATGTTGTAGAAGTTTCAATTGTTGAGATAAGAGGCGTCAAATTGCGTCAGTTACAAAATTTAGATTAAGTGAAAAATAAAAATCTATTGTAACATCCTTGAAACGCTAAAGCTTTGGGTGTGAATTTTCATGTTACAATAGGGTTAAGCATCTTTTAATACGATTTATTTCTTTGGCCAGAGAATCTTTTAGTACATTCAACCTTACGTCAATTTAGTATTCTTGTGATGGAAGACAATTCTGTTCTTTGCAATCCCAGCCAGTCCAAGGTAAGAGTTGTTTGATTCTTTTCACAACCGAAAACGGCAAATTACCAGCGATTGTCTTCAAAACTCAGCGGCACGATCAGTACACAGGACACGGGCATGTCTTGGTAGATATAAGAAGTCAAGAAAGATGAGTGAAAGATGGACGTATTTGCGGAGTATGAGTTGATCAAGGGGAATTGAAACGAAAGCCACGGTTTTTTCACTGCCAATACAGATCTGCATCGGCAATTGAACGAGAAAATCGGTTTGTCCGAGTCATATGATCTTGTGGCGTGCAACTTCTTGTTATTAAATTTTTCAACCACTTGTATCGGCTACTAGCAAAATCATGAACGACTGCAGTGCAGCGATCGCAATAGCACAGCTGCATGACAGACACCGATTTGACGTTATCGGAAGGAATGGCTATGCCCAGATTTTGACACTCATGGCCCAAACGTTCGGTCCAAAAACAAACACTTCCATAGGAAGGAGTGATGGTAGATCTAACAGTTGTACTGATAAGAACCTAGTTCACCGTCGCTTGCTGCTGTGATGCACGGGTGGGGGGATTAGACCAACAACATCCCTAGAATTAGGACTGTCAAAATGGGTCATAAACCAATTTCTTAACTTATGTGAATGTTAAACAGATTATAAATGGATTATTTATAATGAGTAAATATGTCATAAATGTGTTTACAACTTACAACTCATTTTATGACTCTCTCTTTAGTCTCTCATCTTCATTCAATCTCGTGCTCACTCATTTTGTACTTTCACCTCAGTTTGGCAATAAGTTTTTGTAGATTGGAATAAATATGGAATGTTATAGCAATATGAATTGGATCGGATATAAATTGGGTATGGGTTAAATCGAGTATGAGTTATAGATTTACATTGTGACATCCCGATTTCATAATTCTTTGATTTATATTGTGTGTTAGCGCTCGAGATAAAAGCTATCGAGTGAAGCTCGTTAAGGAATCTAAACGGCGCGCCTCTGCCTCTCTCCTCCATCTCTGGTTCCTGCTCGAAGACCCAGCGGATCTGAGGACGTCGGAGCAGCCAGCTAGTTGCTGGACCGCCGTCTCGCGCCTCCGCCCTTCGCCTTTCACCGCCAAGCTGCACGCCGTCTCCTCACCGCTGATCCGCCTGTCTCAGTCTCCATCTCGCTGGCTCCTCTGTTCCAGCGGCCATTTCAGATCTGGTGGAGCTCCGCCGGAGCCGTTCAGCCCACCTCCGGCCACCGTGAAGCCCCGCCTGGGTCCGGTTAAGCTCCTCCGCCCATTCCCGACCCCAACCAGCCCCGAATCGGCTCTTTCCTGGCCTCAACCAGCAGCGAGCAGAGAGGAGAAAAATGGGTATGACAATGGGGTTTTGGCCCGTTTTGGCCGCTTTCCCGAGCCTGGATGCTCGGCCCGCCTTGAGGAAAGTCGATCCTCGCGCCGATGTCGTCGTTTGGGTGAGTTTTGCTCACTAATGCCTTCTTAGTTTGCTAATTATACTTAAAGGTTGATTAGTGTTAGTTAAGTGTAATTAGGTGGTTAGATTAGAATTGATTAGCGATTATTAGTGAATTGCATTGCATATTAGTGAAATGGTTAGTGTACTTAGATAGAGAACGGCCCATAGTATTTATTGGATGCTTCTTGGGATTTTTCCCGACCCTTATCGGGTGTTAATTAGGCAATTCGGGCCTAAATGGAATTTTTAGAATTAAATATTAAAATTTGAAATTAATTATTTAATTATTTATTTTCCGGAAATTCAATCGGGATGACCGGTGACCGGAATTTCGTGCTTGATTGTCATGGTGTAGTTTGTCTATTTAATTGAGCTTTATATTGTGCTAAATTGGAATTATTGTATTTAATTATTGATTTTTCGAAATTTATTAATTATTTAATTAATTATTTTTCCGGAAATTAGACCGGGATGGTCAACGCTCAGAATTTCGTGCCGATCGCTGCTGTGTATTTAGAATTTGAATTTGATGAGTGGATAATGCAAATTGAGTGTTGATGGTGAAAAATATGGATTTTATTCAGAAAATCCCAGATGTCGGGTTTGGCATCGAAATTTGGATTTTTAAGGATTACTATTGTAATTGGAGTATTTGAGTGAAATGCAAAGTGTCGGGGGGTCGGTGCGGGTTGTTGTGTGCTTAGGTTGAAAGGCTCGGGCGCATGATAAAGGCTAGGCCAACTGGACTGTATTCCTTTAAAACGCCGTCAATATAATGATGAGGCTCGGGTCGCATAGAGACTAGGCCAATCGGACCTATGCTCCTTCTGGGAATGCCGTCGACATAGTGAATGACCGCGCTCCCAAGGGGGGGGAGCGATGCCCGCATTAATGTTAGTAGATAGCCGAACTCATAGAGTAGGCTATCTCTTGTGTGGCGTGTTTATCAATTGGAACGCGTGCGGAGTGTGGTTACCGATTATATTGAAAAATTGCCCGGTGGAGCCGTGATTACCACCTATAGATAAGTTATGTCCCTTGGATGCTTATTTGGTATGGGCTAATATGCGGGTGGAATCTGACCAATGACTTCGATCCAAACCTAACCTAACCCATGAAGAAGCCGAGGAGAAAGAAATCGAAGAGGAGTATCGGAGGAGAACCCCTAGGGATGATCCGGGAGTAGGATCTCGACGACTTTTGACGGATCTACCTAGAACTGATAGGAGATTACAAGAATAAGGGTCCTTTGATAAACAACCCTCTCGCACGAACCCAAACCATGTAAGTTTCGACAACTAGGCTAGTGGCACAACGGCTACCTGGCTGATGGTTAATAATATAAAATAAATCAAATTTAAGTACTTTAATCATAATCTAAACTTAATTCGTTATTATTACTCTATAGAGAACTTAATTTGAAAAGCAGGACTTATGATCATCATATCCTTTTACATATATATTTGGGAGTTGTAAATAATCTACTTTTGTAAAATAGTTTATTAGCTAATGCAAATTATTTTCTAAAATAAATATAATGGTTTATCTCACTAATTATATACTGTAGACTATAATCATAACCTCTTAGATTAATAAATATTATCAAAGGTATTATTTTATTTTTGGCAATTTAATCACTCTCTGATGAAGCTTTATTTTCATTATTTTAACTTCTCCCGCCGACTTTTAATCCTTTTCCCTTCCAAAACTACAAAATAGTAAGTTGAGCACTGCTATTATGATCGTGTAATAGTGTTACAATGAACTACAAGCCACAAAATCAGAGGATGGCTCGGCTTTGACTTCTATCTTTTCTTACTAGAGCACCATTATCATCATCGTGTAACAATGTAACTGTGAAATGCCAACCCAAAAACTAGATGAGGACCGAACTTTGCCTTCTATCTTTTCTTTTCCATCCATCCGGTTTTGCGCCTCATCTAGTTTTGTGACTAGCATTTCACCATTACACTGTTCTACGGTTATGCAAGCATTTCTCTAGTACAGTGCTACTAATACCCGTATACTGATATTAAGCAAAAGGGCAATTATGATGATGGAAAGTTGTTGAGAGGGCATGAGCTGCCCACCTTTCACGTGAAATCACTTCCGATTCGTCGGCCAGTGGGTTTGAAAGAAAGATAAGAGAAAGAATGCGCCAAACGACAATGCCTCGGATCACATCCCGCAACGTCCCCTCTCTCTCGTCCAAAGCTCGATCTAAGGGAAAGGTACAGTACTCAGTCTCCTCTCGTTGGTCACCTGGCGTACGGGGACAGGACTCATGACAGTTCCTCTTCTGTTGGGACGTGGCCTTCTCGAGTGTATACCTGCGACCTTACCCCATCTCGCCCGAAAGCCAATCGGGGACCGTGAACCCACTCGGGCAATTGCCTTAGGTGGTTTCTTTTGGACCATGGTTACCTTCTGTTAAGATACGTGTGGATCTTTCGTGAGCATTACCAATCGGCAACGTGAGCTTTCACCTAACGGAATATATCGGCACGAATGGATTGACCCCCTTAACCCCCATTCATTGGCGTGGCGTAGTTAGTTGGAGTTCGGGGGAATTTCTAGCTCGGGAGCTGGAGGTGACAAGGTCAAATTCTACATATATAAGAAACTATTGGTAGATTAGGTTTATAATAAAGGGTATAATTGTCATTGTATTGTTTTAGCCCTAAACCCTATGTATATATTGTAAATTAGTTCATCAATTAAAGAAATGTTCGCTCAATCTCTATATGGTATCAGAGCGGTGATCCTTGGAGCCCGTCCCTTACGTCCAAAGTCACCATGATCTCTTTCTTTGGCCTTCTCACTTGCGATCATCTGTTGTTGATGCTACGGGGAAGAAGCCGTGACATTGATGCTTCCCTTTGCTGGACCGGCTCCGATCGAGCGCTAAGGTTTCTTTCGGCCGCTTTCAAAATTTTTGACTCGCGTGCCAATCAAGACTCTAAGTGACGTTTTCTTGCCCACTACATTCCTGATCGTCCTGCAATCTATTCCGACCTTCTGGTGAATGCTTGGGAGATCTCTTCTGATTCAACCAGATTGCTTTTCTCTTTCGCCCTCAAGTCACCATGACGACTGAGCTTCAAAGCTCTTCAGCCACAGTTCCTGCACATGAACTATTATGACACATTTGCCCCTGTTGCTAAAATGGTAACTGTTCGCACTTTATTAGCGCTTGCTTCAATTCGTCATTGGCCTCTCTACCAATTAGATGTGAATAATGCTTTTCTGCATGGTGATCTTGACGAAGAGGTCTACATGAGGTTTCCACTGAGTTTTCATACTAAGGGGGAGAATTTAGTCTGTCGGCTTAATAAATCACTCTATGGCCTTAAACATGCATCAAGGCAATGGTTTGCTAAATTCTCTTCTACATTACTTGATGTTGGTTTTCAACAGTCCAAAGCAGACTATTCACTTTTCACATTAGTCTGTGGCTCTCTCTTGACCATTGTCCTTGCTTATGTTGATGATTTGGTTATCACGGGTGATGATGAAGTTATGATTCAACTTCTCAAGCAATTTCTTGACACACAATTTCGCATTAAGGACTTGGGTACTCTCAAATACTTCTTGGGCATTGAAGTTTCTCGTTCAAAGTCCGGGCTTTTCTTGTCACAAAGGAAATACGCTCTTGATATTTTGTCTGATGTTGGTTTTCTTGGAGGACGTCTTGTTGATACTCCGATGGAACCTAATATACAATTTTCGGACTCCTCCCCAACTCTTAAGGATCCAAGTTCATATTGACAACTTATTGGTAGATTATTATATATTACAGTAACTCGTCCAGATTTACTTTTTGCAGTGCAACATCTTAGTCAATTTATGCACTCTCCTAATGAAGACCATTGGAATGCCGCCCTTCGCATTGTACGGTATCTTAAGCATGATCCTGGCACTGGTTTGTTTTTCCCATCCAATTCTACTCTCCAACTTAATGATTATACAGATTTTGATTGGGCATCTTGTTCCATATCCCGACGATCTGTTTCTAGCTACTGCATGTTTCTTGGTTCTTGTCCCATCTCATGGCATTACAAGAAACAAACCACTGTTGCCCGTTCCTCAGCAGAAGCTGAATACCGTGCTATGGCATCTGCCGCATGCGAAATCACATGGCTTCACATGCTTCTCTTAGATCTTCACGTCAACACTACCACTATTGATCTTTTTTGTGATAATAAAGCAGTCATCCACATCACCACTAATCCTGTCTTCCATGAACGCACCAAACACATCAAGATTGACTGTCACTTGGTTCGAGAAAAAATTCAGGATGGCACTTTGCGTACTCTTCATGTTCCTAGCTACTCCCAACTCGCGGACTTGTTCACCAAACCGGTCAGACGTGATTTATTTTGTAATTTTAAAAACAAGTTGTTGACATGTTTACATGCACTAACTTGAGGGGGAGTATTGGTAGATTAGGTTTATAATAAAGGGTATAATTGTCATTGTATTATTTTAGCCCTAAACCCTATGTATATATTGTAAATTAGTTCATCAATTAAAGAAATGTTCGCTCAATCTCTATAGAAACCCTAAAACTTATCAAATTGGTACAATCAAATCCTTACACTAAGTGTAATTTAGTTTTAAAACTTGTAAAAAGTTTAGTTAAGTCCTAAAATTGTCAAATTGGTGCAATCAAGTTATTCCATTAATTTCGTTTAATTTAGTTAACGAAAAATGCTGACGTGACTTTTTAAAAATATATTCTCACTCCTATGTGGTGATGACATGGCTAAAACAAGAAATATAAGGTTAATTTTTAATACAAATTATATTTAAATTATAAGCTAAAACTTCAAAAAAAAAAAAGGAGGAAGAAGAACTAGGCAATGAGGGCCGAATGCCCCACCTTCGCCAAGAAGGGCTGGTGACGATGGAGGAAATGGGGGACTTGGCCTGGCCAATGCCTTGCCAACCAGAAGCAAGGGATTGCTAGTCCTTGCCCAATTCTAGCTAAGAGTCGCTAGTGGCAAGGGTCCTGCAACCCTCATTGACTATTTCCCCACCATTGGCTGTCCTTCTTGGCGATGGTGGGGCAACAACAGTTAGGGTGGCCTATTGTTTTTTTTTTTCTTAACTTATTTTTTATTTAATTTAAATAAAAAAAGGTATTAAAATCAAATTTGGACTAAAACAACATCGTTTTAGTCACTTTATTTTCATGTAGAAGAGAGAAAATATTAAATAAATCCACAAATTGGCATTTTCTGTCATTCAACTTCTATGGCTCGATTGCACCAATTTGACATGTTTTAGGATTTGATTGCATTTTTTGCAAGTTGTAGGACTTAATTGCACTTTCGTGATGAGTTTTAAGACTTTTAGTAAACATATTCCTAGAAGGAAAACTTCTATGAGTTAGGACCACATCCATTGATTGAAGGTTTAAAATTAATCAGTTCGTAAATTTTGGTTCACTCCTATTCTAGAAGGTACATGGTAAGGGCTCGGCTAGTATAAAGGTGCCATAATTTCAATTTTCTGATCAATGTCAACCACAACTTTAAATGGAGGAAATCAAGAGACTGCTTCGTACAGTTTTGTATCTTTTTCACTTTCAATCGTTTCCTTTTTTTTTTTCCTTAGCTTAATTTAGGAGTAAAGGATTCAAAAATTTTAAAAAATAATTAAATACCTATATAAGATAGTACTAGTACAAAAATATTATAAGTAACGAAAAAGAAATTGTGAATATCATTAGCGAGGTAATACAAGTTTCATGTACTCTAGGCATCATGATTCTTTCATCACCACTATTCTAAATTGAATTGTATGTGTCGTCTTCATCTATAACACAATTTTCATTAGTGAAGCTGCTTTCAATACAAGCTCCATCCGTCTATATGATATTAATGTAAAAAATTGAACATTGTATATCTCTATATATTAACATATATGAACTAAATATTAGCTCAATAAATACCTCTTACTGTCATGCAATCAAAGAGGCAGAAATTAATGACTCTTTCTCTACAATTATGTGTTAATCGTTTTACAAATCCTAAAATAATCGAAAACTCAAAGTATATTAGATAATTACATTTCCTATTTTTTGAGTTCTTAAATTTCTTTTATTTGTGAACAATATTCACCAAAAAATTTTCTTTAGCCGGAGAATATATCCATTATTTTAAAAGTTGCAAATGAATCTTTCATATATTACTTTTATCCAAATATAATCAATTTTAATTTTTTTTTAAAATAAAACAAAAAGAAAAAACAGAACTCATCTCGCTCCTTTTCAGAATAGTGGAAAAATCCTACCAATTTGTCGACAGAAAAATCTGAAACCGGCAAAAGACCGGGTGCCAGTTTCCAACAATGAAACTCGCGGCTAACTTGGTCCTCGATAGTCATGTCACGTTGAACTCGAGGCAACACGTGTTTGTGTTGTCTGTATAATATCTCTGGGACGTGCGGGGATTGCAGCAAGTCGGCAAAGACGGGGGTTGAGGCATTCTAACCTCGGACTGGTCGCTCGCTCTCCCAGTCTCTCAACCCCCGCAGATTAACCATTGTTTTTCTCTCTTTTGGTGGTGGGGCGGGGGAACTCCCACGCATGGCGATGCCGGTTCCTATAGCCCTCCAAACGCCTATAAATACGGACCCTCCCTTCACAAACCCTGCACACCAAAACCCTCTTACATGTTCATCGTCTCCCCCTTTCGAAACCCTAACGTTTCCTTCCCTTTTATTTAGTGGGAAAGGTCTTGTTCCCAAGAGGATATGGAATCCTCGCTCGAAGAAGAAGAAGAACCAAACCTTTCCCCCACTCCTAGTCGAGGTAATGGGATTCTTCCGGTCGGAGATAATTGATCCTTGATGAAGCCAACACACATATCTAAAGTCATATCGCACCTTAGAATAACATAGCTTTGTATATATTTCATGTGGTTATGATATATGGTCATGCCTAAGTGATGATTTTTCAGTTAGAAGACGAGGATTTTCGTGTTTATTACTTGAGTTCTCTTTACTTCATATATCTTCCACGCGGTGATGATTTGAGCAGCTCTCCATTGTTATGTTATCTAATCTGGTTCTTTTTTTGTCGGGTAACTTTCCAAGATTTTGTGTTTGTGTGTGTGTAGATCCTTTCATCCTTTCCTTTTAGATCTTATTACTAGTTAAAAAAAGAAAGGAGCTAAAGATGCATTATCGTATCATATTCTTTTTCCTATATCCATGGAAACATCATTCTTAAAGAAGAGTACTTGTTTTTGCTCTTTATTTATATCTTCTTCGCCGCCTTCCTTCACGGTCCACAGGCAGATGAAACTACTTTATGTGCGTAACCACATGACATGTGATAACACTTGTTTAACTTAGTCTCCTTAAATTTGCAGGAGGGGCTTCGCCCTAGCATCTGGAATACTCATTTGAGCAAGAAATAGATAGCTGCTTTGGGAATCCATGGATTAAAAAAATTATTTCATGAAGAGCCTCGACCTTGGACCATCATGTGGCCCAAGAGGGGTGGTCGATCTCAAGTGGCATCTTGACAATTTATGGTCGCTTTTCATTGAAAAAGCACCTATGTTAGAATGTGAAGAAACGAGCTCCTTAAGTCATAGTCATTATATGGTCCGGTTATGATTGCTTCCTTGTTACGATGATTGTTCAATAGGTGATATTGCATGAGATTTCATGTAAAAGGAAGTAACTTCCCGTATCAGCAAAAAGTATTTTATTGTATAGTCTCCTTTTTGGGTTTAAATTGTTGTTTCACCACTGAATCATACAATTTTAGGATTAATTATTTTATAAATTCGAAGAATCTGATATGTTTCTTTACATATTAAAAGGGTAACGAGAAACCAAACCATTGTCAACTAAAAAAAGATAGATTCCAATAACAATGACGGTCGAGCAATCAACATAACTCGCCATCTTTTCACAAAACAAAACTTAATGCACAATGATCATGAAATAATCCAAAGCTGACTATCGGTCCCTATGTTTCTAACATGCCGTCCTACCGCTTCATGCCCTTCTCCATGCCGGGAGGCATCGCGAGCCGTCTCTGCCTTTCCATGTTACCGTGCCAACCTATTCCGATTCCGGGACCATCACCAGATTAGTTCAGAGGGGCGAAAACATCAAATTTTCACAACAGAATTTGAAATTTTTTAAACAAGCAGTACCGTCATGCCATGTTCCGGATATCAAAATGCATACATCATACACCTACCGATTTTTCCTCCAAAGCTGTTGCTCGTGGAAATATGATTTCATTGAAAGCTTTTGCATGAACCACAATTATTAAAACGAGAGAGAGAGAGAGAGAGAGAGGACCTATGGAAGGATCAAAGTCAAGGCTCTTGAGCTGTCTGTATTCTTGGCAAAGGGCACATTCCTCGCAGCAACAGTGGACGCAGCAATCGGTGCATGGCCTCTCTTGCAGGAAGTATTGCCCTCTCAACTTCGACCGGTAGAAGCACGAATACATGCACGGACAACCCGTCACGCACATTATCAGCGCGTACAGTGCGCTGCTCACCCCGCACGCTGCATGCCCATTTGCAAGGAACACATATTATCTTGATTAAGACTACCACACGTTACCATAACAAGCTTAAAGTTTACAAATCATACCCTTTCCTTTCAATGCTCAATTTACTATGCATAGCACGGCCTGTGTATAAATTTAGTTCGTATGAATGCCATTCGTATTTTGAAGGATATTCTTTTTGTAGCAAAATCAATCAAACATATAGATCTCACTGGCGAGAGAAAGCTTTGAGTTGGGGGGGGGGGGGGGGGGGGGCGCAAGACATGATATTTAGGTATTAGATTGCAAAATGAAATTCTGCTTTTCCGGCGACTTACAAGTTGACCCCCTATCGACCATTTCTGCGATTCGCCCAAATGTAATGCACGGACACCAACATGTCAAGCAACCTGCATCGGACATTGAATTTATAGAGAATTAATTGCAAATTAATCCACTCGTTAGTTGCAAACATGCTACTTCCTCGCCTTGACACATTCATAGACGGTGTTCTAGCCAAAGGCATAGTAATTGGCATCAAATGCAAGTTATATTTTGATGGTAACATACCCCAAATAAGTCGAAAGTCCGCTTATGTACTTCTAATATATGCAAATTCGGAAATTGGCTTAAATTCACGCGAATTTAAACTACAGCCCTCGGGCAAAATGGAGGGAAGAATGCATTTGACTGCTTAACGTGAGATTTTTTGTGATTTGTTCGGAAAAGAAGAATGGTAGTCTCTTCTGAAGTAAAGAAATGTTTTGCAGACTCGCGAACACCAAAAGTAGGTGTTCAAATTAGAATGGCGTTGAAGAAATACGTACAACTGCTGAAGTCGTCGCAACAGTTGCAAAGGCCGGTGGACCAAGGGGCTGGTGATGAAGGATCGGTCGAAAAGCCGCCCCTGCCACCAGAACTGATCGGGGCCGGTTCTTCCTCCAGGTCGTTGCGTGCCTTCCTCAGTTCATATAACTCCATGTACGGATCGGTGCCATCGGCGAAGTAGTCGCTTGCCGATTGGCCGTAGTCTGGCGGCCGCTGACAAACAGGCGAGGGTGGCGTCGGTGGTTCTGGCGGTGCCGACGGTGTGGGAGACGGCAAATCCATCTCCTGTTCCTGTGGATGGTGATTTTACATGGATCGGTGTCTAAGATGAGTAGTTACTATATGTATGAGAGAGAATTGTTCCGGGACGGTGGTTTTAACGTGAAAAGTTCGAGAGTAGAGAGAAGCAATATGCGTGTCTTGCGAAGGATCGTGTCTCTTTAAGGATGTAACGAGAAAAACGGCGAAGGGAGAAAAGAAGAAACCGCCATCGAACGACGTGGGGGACCTGATTTGTTTGAGTGGGGTTGTTTCTTAATTTTTTTCAGTAATTACAAAAACAATTTGGTTATTATTTATCAATTTTTCTCTGATTGAATTGTTAATTAGGTGGACTTGCCAACGTCTAATTATAATTTTTTTTTTAAATTTACTAATTTTTATATTGAACTACCACTTTTATTTGTCCTACTTACCTGCTCTAATTCATGATGAAGATAGGAACTAGTTTTGCATTACAAACTCCAATTTAAATCTGTCATCAACCAATTTCTCTTATGCTTTACCAAGTTTTATTTATATTTCTTAGCGAGACCTTAAATTTACCAACTATTTTCTAATTAAGTGACATCAACGGGTATTTATGATGAAGATAGAACTTCTAATGTATTTATCTCAAAATTTTATTGGCCAAGATTTTGGGTTTCGAAAATCGCAATTTGAAACATGGTAGCAATCCGATGCTACAGTGTTCATCTCAAGACTCGATGGCGCATCATCAAAAGTGTGACGGCCGCAGCCTTGTCGCTAACGTGCGCTCTTTCTCTCTTTCTCTTATGGGTGCTTGTACAGGCTGGGACTTGGCTCCTATTGAGCATAGAAGATGAAGACAGTGTTTTAAGTAGAATTCAATGAGCATAGAAAATGGGAGCAGCAATGTTGTTGCTTAAGTTCGATCGGGGTCCACTGCTACTTTGTGCTTATAGCGTCGACTGTCCAAACTGAATTTGTTCTTTTATTTTTTATTTTTCCCCATCTTCCTTAATGAAGAAAATTTAACTTCTTGCAAATTTTTAATTTTTCAAGAATTCAATGAGCGTGCAAGAGCAATGTGGCAGCCACGTGGGAGCTAGCGGGGCATTAATCCCCCGCTTAATTGCCACAAAGCATTTTAGTCTGTGTTCCTAACGTGAACAAAAATGTGTAATTTAAGGATTTGATTGTCCAATTCCACAAATGAGGAAAGTTCAGACCTCGGCGGCTTTATTTCAATAAAAAGAAAAGAAAAAAAAAACTAGAACAGGAAAACTACAAAACAAAGGATAACAGGGCAAGGTCATAAGGCGAGGATGGCCATAGCTATCCCTGCCATGCTCGGCATGCAGGGCATGATGGGTGGTGTATCGCGAAAACATTTTTCAGAAGAATATTTTCTTATATTTTAACATCTGATCGCTTAGAAAAATAAGTCAGTGAATAATGTTTTTTTAGTCAATGGAAAATCAATACTTAAATTCAAGAAGATGATTTGCTCTTTAAAAAATCAAAATTCATTTTCTAAAATATGACTAAATATCGGTGTGTGGACCAAAAATCCTATGTTCGAGCACAAAACCCCAATGCTTATTCCCAAGCAAAGAACAAGTATGCCCGAGTTTATCGAGGTCAACCTAAGTCCAAAGAGGCAAGGCTTAGAACCCCAATATCCGTGCCCGAGTCCATTCATGTCACGCCCCAAGACCCCGAGCACGCGAACAACCCGCCATGGTCATGCAAATGCGACATTCCCAGGTAGTGTCGCCAACCCCATTCATTTATTATTGTGCATGCGGAACATATTATAAAACCCCTCACAATGAAATACGGGATAAAAAAGCATGAAGCAATTTCACAATCAATCACATACATAAACCAACAGACTTTACAAATAGAGGTCTACAACCAAAAGTCTACAAAAGGCCGGCTTATAAAAAGGGACGTCCTACGACCTACAAGTTGAACACAATCTTCAACCATTCAACTTCACCTCTGTAACTCCACAAGGCCAACCATAACGAACTGGCCGCTCCGTCCACTAGGGACTTGAAAATATAAGCCCACAACGGGGTGAGACATTGCCTCAGCAAGTTCACCCCCTAAACCCCTATTAGAAAGAAAATACACCCAATGATGGCCTAGCCACACCAACAGAGGACTTACCTCGCCTCAGTTCTTTCCTACAGGTTAGTACAATTTAAATCACTCAATCATGTTCATATCACTCAATCACAGATAATAATAATAACTTAAACAATTGGAACGCCAACAATATCATTTCAAACAACCACAGGAGTCCGAATTATAAGACAAAACCGTTATAACATGTCCCATACCATGCCACACGATTCCGTCCCATAATCCAACACATCAATAACACTCAGCATGCGTTCCAATTGTTATTCACTGCCACACACGGGCATAGCCTACTCGCAGTTCGGCTATCTACTGGTATTTAGCCAGGCATCGTCTCCCAACCTTGGAGCACGGCTTCGTCACTATGTCGACGGCATTCTCGAAGGAGCATAGACCTAGAATCAACTGCGACTCAAGCCCGTTATAAGGGGCATCCCATATAGGGGCAAGTCCGGCTCAATAGCCCAGGACAAATTCCTCTTAATTATCACACAATAAATTCATACTCGGCCCAGGACACTTTGCATTTCACTCAATGCTTCCATTTAAAATAGTGATCCTGGCCTCTTTTCTTCATATTAAAAATATTCCAGAAATTATTCACACGTGTGGGGGCACGTTAATTTCAAACCAGAAAACTAATATCTTACTTTTTCAAACATCACTATTTAATATAATCTTTAAAATCCAATTTTGGTATTAAAACCCGACACTTGGGATTTTTATGAATAAAGTCTATATTTTTCACAATCAATACTCAATTTGCAATATTCATTCATCAATTTCATAATCTGAATACATAGCAACGATCAAAGAAAATTCTCGAGAATTTAAGGTTTCGAAATAATTTTTCGGAATTTAATAAATAATTAAATTTATTCCAAAAAGTAATTAAATAATTAAATAATTAAATAATTTCGAAATATTCATTTATTCAAAAATAATCAATTAAGATTAAATCATTATTATACTAACATAAACATTTATTTAACCTTAATTAAACACACACTAAACTAATTACATCCTTTAATCTAATCCACACTTAACTAAATTAATCTACTAATCTAATCTTACTTAACTTAAGCTAAGCACACATAAATCATCATTAACCCTCTAATCAAGGTTTAGGAGGCTAAACTCATCGGAATCGCTTTCCGATCAGTCTCCAGCGAAGACAACTGCGAAGCGATCAGAAAACCTCCTCGGGGCAACACCAAAGAGGACCGGAAGGCACCCGAAACGAGCCTTGAAGATCGGAGCTTGGCCGGAACTCCAATTGCTATCCAAGCTCGACGGAGGTGCGCCGATCACCGGTTGGGCGCGAAACCAGCGGGAACGGACGGTGGCAACTCGGCGGTGATTGACGGTGGCTCCGGTGGTGCTTTGCTAGGCTTCGACGGTGGCTGGCGACCAAGGACGAAGGCGAACGACGGTGTTGGACGGCGGACGAAGGTGGAGCAGCAAGAATCGGTGAGTAGCGAGCTGGCGTGTGGGCGCGCGTGGACGAGCGACAATGGCGGCGGCAAGCGGCTCCGGCGACGAGCGAGCAAGCGGCCGAACGAACGGTCGGGCGGATGTGCGAGCTCCTGTTCGCATGGCTTCTCTATCCCCTCTCCAAGTTCCAAGAAGCCCCCATTGATTCAAGGAAGAAGATGATGTGAGAGCCCACCTTTTTTAGAGCAATTGTGCACTCTACGCTTGTCCAAATCCCCTCCACTTTGGCCCCACCATGACCTCATGTGATGTCACCTTCCACTCACTCAAATGCTAAGCTGGAAGTCTCGGTGGTCGAGCAGCTAAAGAGCCAGCAAGCTCACCTCCATCGCAGGCAGGGAAAAAGGGAACACTCTTCTATAGATCAACTCAACAGCCCCTATGGCGCGAAGATAACATCCGAATGGAAGATCCGGCCGAATATATCTTCGAGCGCGTCAAGATCCCTCGATACTACTCGCCCAAGATGAAGGAACTCTTAGAAAGATCGGGCTACGACTTCGTCCTACGCTCGAGCGAGATTCCTTCGAGAATCTCCTTATACTCGCGACAAGGTGGCCATAAGCTCAGATCGATGGTTGTTTGTCATCTGATCTTAGTTCGGAGTAGCTTCCGTCGATGTTGCGGACATCTCTACTTGCATGTCTATCTGCAAGACCAAAACCTCTTGTTCGCCAGCCTTCAAACTGACCGGATCTACTCGGGTACGAGGTTCTGATTGATTGACCTAATATGGGTCCGCCAGGTCTCCAGCACCTAACCGATGAAGAAGGGTAAGAAGAAAGGATGCGTTCCGTTGCGTCGAAGAGGCATGTCTTTTCCGTACTTCCTTCCCTGAAAACAGTCCTCAGGTGCCCGTGAGCATTGGATCGTGGACGGTTGCAAGATTTGAGTTAAGGAATCTACATTAACACTTTTGAACACTAAGGTTTGGTCAAGTGATTTTTCATGTCTCCAGGGTTAAGCTCTTTTAATCGATTTTTCTTTGGCCATAAATCTTCTAGTACATTTTAACCTTACGTCGATTTAGTGTCGCTTGTGAGTCAAATTTACGTTCTTCGCGATCATTAAGAATCGTTCTTTTTTCACGACTGAAAACGGCAAATTACCAATGATTGTCTTCGAAACTCAGCGGTACGATCAATATACACGGTACCAGGCATGTCTTGGTAGATAGATACGGAAGTTAAGAAAGATAATTAAAACGGAAGCCATGGTTTTTTTCACTGCCGATACAGATTTGCATTGGCAATTGAACGACGAAATCGGTGCGTCCGAGTCGCATGATCTTGGGGAAACTCATGCCCAACCCCTTGATCCCGTGAGCCCAATCATGACCATAGTCGGATCCACAACAGCACAGCTGCAAGAATGTACCTAGTTTCAGAAGGAATGTGTATTTAGAAAAATCAAATAACATTTTATTTATTCATTATGAGTGCTAGTGATTGCCGTCAGACCAAACTAACATCGCTAGAACTAGACCCATCAAGATGGGTTATAAATCAATTTCTTAACTCATATGGGTATTAAATATGTTATAAATGGATTAGTTATATTGAGTAAATGAGTCATAAATAAGTTTACAATATACAACTCTTTTTATAACTCTTTGTTCAATCTCTCTCACATTTACTCAATCTCGTGCTCACTTATTATATACTCTCACTTCAATTTGATTATGAGTCTTTGTAGATTGGATTATATATGGAAGTGTTTTAGCAAATATGGATCGGATCAGATATGGATTTGGTCAAGTATGAGTCACTAGATTTGTATTATGTGGAAATTAGTCTATTTGGGTCTGAACATTTGTGACCCGACCCAAATCCCGATCTGACCTACTCATTTGATGGATCTACCTAAAACTAATAGAAGATTACCATAACAAGGGTTCTCTAAAAAACAATCCTCTCACGCAAACCCAAACCATGTAAGTTTCAATAACCAAGCTAATGGCGACAATGGCTACTTGGCTTATGGTTAATAATATAAAATAAATCAAATTTAAATACTTAAATCATAATCTAAACTTAATTCATTATTATTACTCTGATTTATGGAGAGCTTAAATTTGAAAAGCAGCATTTATGATCATCATAGGGAGTTGAAAATAATCCACTTTTGAAGAATAGTTTATTAGCTAATGCAAACTATTTATCTAAAATAAATGTGATGGTTTATCTCACTAATTATCTACTGTAGACTATAATCATAACCTTTTAGATTAATAAATATCTAAGCAGATTGTATCCATTGGGCAAATCTACTTAGACAGCCGTCGGAGACAAAGCCGTATCTGATTGTTGTCGTCGTTCTCTCTTTTCTCTTACAAGCTTAGTAAGGTCTAGGTTGGGGAAAACTCCAAAACTAGGGTTCCAAAAAGCTTAGGCATTTTTTTTTTTTTTTGCCATTTAATCACTTCATGATGAAGCTTTATTTTCTTTATATCCGTTTTCTTTCCAAAACTACAAAATAATAAGTAGAGCGCTACTAGCATGACCGTGTAATAATGTTACGATGAACTGCAAGCCATAAAATCAGAGGATGGCTCGGCTTTGACTTCTATCTTTTCTTACTAGAGCACTACTGGAACGACCATGTAACAGTGTAATGGTGAAATGCCAGCCACAAAACTAGATGAGGATCAAATTCTTACTTCAATCTTTTCTTGTCCATCCATTTGGTTTGTGCCTCATCTAGTTTTGTGGCTAGCATTTCACCCATTACACTGTTATGCGGTTATGCAAGCATTTCTCTAGTGGAGCACTGCTAGTCCGCATGTCCTCATACTAAGCAAAGGGGCAATCCTTACGATAGAAAGTCGTTGAGAGGGCATGAGCTGCACATTTTTCACGTGAAATGACTTTCAATTTGTCGGTCAGTGGGTTTGAAAGAAAGTTGCGAGCAAGAATGTGCCAAATGACAATGCCTCAGACCACAAGCCCCAACTCCCTCTGTCTCGTCCAAAGCTCGATCGACAAAATAAGTGAAAGGTACACTGCTCAAGTCTCCTCTCATCGGTTACCATCCAGGAACAGAACTTATGACAGCTCCTCTTCCGTTGGGACATGGCCTTCTCAAGTGTCTACCTACGACCTTACCCCATGTCGCCCGAAAGCCAATCGGCGACCGTGAACCCTCTCGTATAATTGCCTTTGGTGGTTTCTTTTGGACCATGGTTATACCTTCTGTTAGGAGACGTGTGGATCGTTCATGAGCATTACCAATCGACAAACATGAGGTTTTTACCTAACGGGATCTGTCGGCATGAATGGGTTGTCCTGCTTAACCCCCTGAATTGGCATAGCGTAGTTGGTTGGAGTTCGGGGGAATTTCTAGCTCGAGAACTGGAGGTTACAAGGTCAAATTCCACGTATAAGAGAAATCCTAAAATTTATCAAGAAAGCGTAATTTAATCTTAAAATTTATAAAAATACAATCAAGTCCTAAAATTTGTCAGATTGATGCAATCGAATCCTTCTATTAACACTATCTAATTTAACTAACGGAAAATGGCAACGTAGCTTTTCTTAATATTTTCTTTGTCCTATGTGGAGATGACATGGCTAAAACAACATCGTTTTAGCCCAAATATAACTTTTAGTACAAATTTTATATAATTATAAACTAGAAAAAAAAAAAAAAAGGTGGAAGACGAACTAGGTGGTGATGGCCACATGCTCGACAATTTTGGGGGGGGGGGGGGGGAATAGTCGGTAGGGGTCATCGGGCCCTGGCCTAGCTAGCGCCTCGCCAACCATAGACTAGGGCCTACTCGGCTCTTAGGGGTGAAGATCGGTCTAGGGTCAACCCCTGGGACGGCCCTAGATCGATCCAACCCTACTAGTCTGGTCCGGTTTCCGGGGAGAGGGTTGGTTCTTGGTCCCGAGATTCCTAGCCAAGATCAGTGTGGGTTGGTCCTCGATTTTGAAAGTTTAACCTTAACCAACCCTAACCGTATATATATTTTATATCTAATACATTATTTATAATTTTTTTATATAGAAAAATCCTAAAACAAACGGCATTAACAACATTAAATAACTCTTTAATGAGGAGTGCAAATAATTTTATACTATTCTTTAATAATTTAGATTTTTAATATCTTTTACAGCATCAACAATCATAATTTACAAATGAGGAAAATGTTTTTATGAGGAGTTATCACGCATTTAAAAGGGCATAAATAGCTTTTTGCGACATTCTCCTCTAGTACTCGTTCTCTTTTGTCTGATTTGTCATTTTAATCTTCAATTTACCAAAATCAAAAGAAATAGTTTCTCCGCTCGCCACTTGACACTCGCTTCGCTCGCTTTTGGTCACTCGTGCCACTCGCCGCTCAATGCTCGCCCTACTTGTTGCTCGCTGCTCACCCCACTCGACACTTACCCCACGCTCAACGCTCGCCCCACTCTACGCTCACTGCTCACCTCTCTTAGCTAACCTGGCTCGTCACTAAATCCATTGGGTCAGTCCGGTTCTCGGTCACCTTTTCAAGGAGTACAAAAAATGAAATAGAAAAATTATCGATTGGTCCCGGATTGACCTTGGAACCGGACCGAACCCATTAAGTCGGTCCGGTCCTCAGTCCCAAGTTCAATATGGTTGGTTCTCGATCCTAAAAATTGAGGGCCAACACTGTGCGGATTGGTTCTTAGGTTAAGGGGTGAACCGGCCCAATCCGGACCATGCTCACCCCTACTGGCTCCCGTCCAACTCTGGCTACGGAAGATAGTGGCAAGGGCCCCGCAATCCTTGCTGACTAGGGGTGATCGGTTCTAAAAGTGGAACCTATAACCTATTCTATTATAACTGGTTCTCATTTTTTGAACCCTAGAACCTACCCAATTTGCCTAGAACTGATTCTAGCTAATACCCTATTTTTCCAATCCAATTCCACGGTCTACCCAAGAACTTGTTTTTATGTTCCTTTTTTTGGTTCATTTTTTACAGAAATTTTTTTTAAGGTTATGAGTAGTGAGACAATTTAAAGTAAAAGATGAACAATAGAATCCGCCAAAAACAACAATCCATAAGTTGAATATGTAGTCACGTACAATTATAATTGATAAATAGTTCAAACACGTAACATATAGCATAAATTATAAAACTCCATTCCCCATTAATTCATAAAAATTAAGGCGATTGGCAATGAGTTCCGCTAGAAAGGACCAAGGACGAAGGAGTGTTGATGTTAGAATTTAGGAGGAAAAGAAATTAGGATTTTAGCTTTTTAGCTTATAAAACTAGTTCCAAAACAAGGTGGTCTGATCTGGTTCTTGGGTGGTTATTCACTTGGAACCTATTCCTAGAGTGGTTATAACAGGTTCCAAAAATTTGGGACCTATTCCTGGATTGGTTCCAATTGGAACTAATTCCTCGACCTATTTTTTGGACAATCTGGTTCCCGAGTAAAATTGGTTTGGTTGCACACCCCTATTGCCGACCATTTCGCCACCATTGTTGGCCCTCCTTGGCGATGGTGTGGTGGCAGTGACGAGGGCAGCCCATTGTATTTTTTTAAAAACTTATTTTTTATTTAAAATAAAAATGGTATTAAAAATCAAATTTGGACCAAAGTAGGAGAGAGAAAATATTTAAAAAAAACACCTTAGCATTTTCCGTCAGTCAAATTGGACGAAGGTAACAAAAGGGATCGATTGCACCAATCTAACAAGTTTGAGGATCTTATTGCATTTTTTGCAAGTTTTAGAACTTAATAATACTTCCGTGACAAGTTTTAAGACTTCCAGTGAACATATTCCTAGAAAAAAAAATACTTCCATGAGTTAGGACCACATCCATTGATTGAAGGTTTAAACATAATTGGTTTGTGACCTTGGATTGTACAGCAGAACACATGGCCCAATCACTCTCTCTCTCTCTCTTCCCGCCTGCTGTTTGACAGCGCCATTGTTGTCTTTAAACCCGCCATACTTGGATCACTTGCTCACAGAGAGAGAGATAGAGAGAGGCGCGGAGGGAGGGGTGTGTTAGGCGGAGGCGCTGCTGATTGGGGGGGGGGGGTTCAGGGGGCCAAGGACAGCAGCAGCGGATGAGCTAAGCTAGGCAAAGATAGGGAGAAAAGACGATGAGAAGGAATTAAGATTCTCTAATTATAAATTAACCGTGTGAGGAACGGTTTGATGGTGACTGCAAACGAAGACCTAAAAAAATTTGCGTCTTCGATTCCCCTTGAATTGTTTGTTACCTTCGACAAACAATTTTTCTTCAAACAAAAGTGGGGTTTGCTCACAAGGATCGATGACCAGTTGGCAAATTTCTCCTATATGTATATGGTGATGAGAGCATGGTGATGTGGCTAGATTTTGGGTTATTGTCAGCTATTTCTAGATGCAAAATATCAATGAAACCTTTTAAAAGGTACTCAATAAGATGATGTTTGATCCCTTGTGAAGTGACTAATGAAGAAATTACTACAATTTTCAAGCCGAGATATATATGGTCAGAATCATAATAAATGATCTGTTAGAGTAAGTTGAATAAGTCTCTTGCGAACATTCGTTATTAACACCCATTTTCTCTTATTAATGTGGCGGTTCACTCCTATTCTAGAATGTACATGGTAAGGCCTCGGCTAACGTGACGGCGCCGTAATTTCAATTTTCTGACCATCTAATGCCAACCACAACTTTAAATGGAGGAAACTAGGAAACGTTGCCTGATTTTGTATCTTTTTCACTTTCCATCGTTTCTGTTTTTTTCTTGGCTTAATTTAGGATTAGGGGATTCAAAAAAAAAAAAATTAATACCGATACATAGATTATACAAGTAGGAAAATATTATCACTAACGAAAAAGAAATTGTTAATAACTTTAGTGAGGTGAAACAAATGTTATGTTCTCTAGCATCATGATTCTTTCATCACTACTTTTTTAAATTGAATCGTTTGTCTCACTTCATCTATAAAACGATTTTCATTAGTGAAGCTACATTCGATACGAGCTTCATTAGTCTAAACAATATTAACGTAAAAAATTAAGTATTGTATTAATAGATATAAATTAAGTATCAGCTCAACGAATATCTCTTATTTTCATGCGATCAAAGGGGCAGAGATTAATGATTCTTTCTCTACAATTATGTGTTAAGCATTTTACAAATCCTAAAATAATCGGAAGCTTAAAGTATATTAGATAATTACATTTCCTATTGTTTGAGTCCTTAAATTTCTTTTATTTGGGAACAATATCAACCAAATTTTTTTCTTTGGCTGAGAATAATATCCGTTATTTTAAAACTTACAAGTGAATCTTGTATATATTACTATTATCCAAATATAATCACTTCGATTTTTATTTTTATTTTTAAAAAGAACTCATCTTGCTCCGTTTTAGAATAGTGGAAAAATCTCACCAATTCGTTGACAGAAAAATCTGAAACTGGCAAAGCCCGAATGGTAGTTTTCAACAATGAAACTTGTGGCTAACATCACGCCGTCCATTTTGTAAATTAACCGTACGGTCATGTACTCGTTTTCCACATGGGTAAAATGCCACACCCGAAATATTCAGAGCCCATTTCCGCATGTATTTTAGGAGAAGTAACCAAAATTAGTAGAGAGTAGAAAGCCAACGCCAACTCCAACTCCAGTCTCCAGTCTGCACGAAATGGCCACCAACTTGTTGACGAGTAAGGCCAAATTGGGTCCATTGAAGTCTCTCTAGTAAGGCCAAATTGGGTCCATTGAAGTCTCTCTCTCTCTCTCTAGTAAGGCCAAACTGGGTCCGTTGAAGTCTCTCTCTCTCTCTCTCTCTCTCTCTCTCTCTCTCTCGTACATATAAATGCTTTTTGTAAGAATCCAATGTAGATGCATCCATTTGATGACGATGATTAATATGATGATCGGTTGACTTGGTCCTCGATAGTCATGTCATGTTGAACTTAAGGTATCGCGTGTTTGTGTTGACTGTATAATATCTCTGGGACGTTCGGGCATGGCAGCAAGTCGACAAAGACGGGGGTTGAGGCGTTCTTACCCCCGACTGATTGCTCGCTCTCCCAGTCTCTCAACCCCCGCAGATTAACCACTGTTTTTCTCTCTTTCGGTGGTGGGGCGGGGGACCTCCCACGCATGGCGATGGCGGTTCCTATAGCCCTCCAAACGCCTATAAATACCGACCCTCCCTTCACAAACCCTGCACACCAAAACCCTCTCGCATGTTCATCCTCTTCACCATTCGAAACCCTAACATTTTTTTTCCCCTTTTATATAGTGAGAAAGGTCTTTGATCCCAAGAAGACATGGAATCTTCGCCCGAAGAAGAAGGGGCAAACCTATCCCCCCCTCCTAGTCGAGGTAATGGGATTCTTCAGTGCAAAGATAATCGATCCTCGACGAAGCGAACACACATATAGAGTCATATTCGCACCTTGGGATAACATAGCTTCATATATATTTCATGTGGTTATGATATATGGTTATGCCTAAGAGATGATTTTTCAGTTGGAAGACGAAGATTTTCGTGTTTATTACTTCAATCCTCTTTACTTCGTATATTTTCTACGCGGTGATGATTTGAGCTGTTCTTGATGGGAAAATTTCCAAAAAGTCCTAAACCTATTGCACTTTTGCTAATTCAATCTTAAACATTTTAATCTTGCCAATTCAATTCTAAACCTTCACCTTGCCAATTGAATCCATCCAACCAATTTTTATTGGAAATTGCTGACATTAACGTTAGCGGTATCACTAGGAATATCGGTACTGATATGGATAGTTTTTAATAATATATCAACATTTTTTTGAATTTTTATTATTTTTTCTTTCGTTTCTCTTTTGCTTTCTTCTTTTCCTATTTCTGGTGGCTAACCATCGATCACAGGCGACGCCCAGTCGACTAGCCTTACTCAAGCTAAGGCGGTCTTGTCGAGTGTTGGCCAAGCAATGGCGACGCCAAGCAAGTGTCGGCCTCACCAGATCTAGCAAGGGGAGCCCTCATCGGGGCTCACCCAAGTGAGTGTTGGCCTCACCGAGGCCAGATCTGGTAAGGCCAACCCTTGCCCAGGCTAGGACAACCTCGCTCAGCGTTGCCGTCACTTGGTCAAAGCCCAACGAAGCCACCCTAGCCTAAGCGAGGGTCGGCCTCCCCAGATCTGGCCTGAGTGAGGGCCGACCTCACCAGATCTGGCCTAGGCAAGGGCCACCCTCACCCGGTTGGGCCAACAATACGGAAAAGAAGAAATTAAAAGGAAAAAAAAACAAAAACTCAAAAAATATTAAAACATTATTAAAAAGTATCCACATCAGCGTCAGCGGTCTTAAAGTGGCATTGCCGACGTTCACGTTAAAGATTTCCGACTGAAATTAGCCGGATAGACTCAATTGGCAAGAAACAAAAAGGTTTAAAACTCTTTCTCTCTCTTTCCCTCTTTGAACCTTTTTGGTCTGTTCCACTTCTGGAGGGGAGGGATTTGATCTAAGATCCCTCCCCTCCCAATTCCTTTTCCTTTTGTTCTTTCTTAATTCTCCTCATCTAGTTTTAGATTTGAGACTTTTGTTCTCCCAATCTTATATCTGAGAGCTTTCCCCTCCTATCTAATTTTAAATTTTGGAGTATTAATGAAAAAGTGCTCCGCCTGTAGTTTCAATGATGTTCCAAACAGTTTCCAAACAGTTTCAGTGTCAACTCTATGTTCATTCAACGTATTTTCATTCAAAGTTTTGGCACTTTGCATTAGCCACAGTGCTCGCTTTCACAAGTATTAGATATGAGATTTTTCAACATGTTTATGTTGTCTTCATGTGGTGATGGTGTTGGGGAGGCCGAACCTAGGCACATACTGCTGAAAGGTAAAGCCATAATTACATATGGAGATCTCGACGTATACTTATCACTGATGATGCTATGTGATTTAGTGACTAGCCGTTGATCCTTTCACTTACATCCTGTTACAAATCTGTCCTTAAAGGACAAGCTTGTGATGATCTTTGTCAACCATGTTCTAATGAAACACCTTGATTTCTTATCTTTTTTTGTTTATTTTGGAACTCTATGGATTTGTTTTGTCGCTGTGACTTTTGAGATTCCTTTTCATGTATCAGTTTGGTAATGAACAAAAATTTCTTTTTGATAAAAAAAAAAGTTTGGAACTGAATTGGCAAAATTAAAAGATCTAGGACTGAATTAGCAAAAATGGAATAGGTTTAGGACTTTTTAAACAATGTTCCCGTTCTTAATTGTTATGCTATCTAATCTTGTTTTTCCTTTTTCTTGTGAGTAACTTTCCAAGATTTTGTGTTTGTGTGTGTATAGATCCTTTTATCCTTTCATTTTCGATCTTATTGCTAGTTAAAAAGAAAGGAACTAAAGTTGCGCTATCATACACTTTTTCCTATATCCATGGTAACATCCTTATGAAAAAGTGAACTTGTTTGTGTTCTTTATTCATATCTTCTTTGCTGCCTTCACGGTTCACTTGACATATAATAAAAAGACACTTGTTTAAGTTAATCTTCTTAAATTTGCAGGAGCAGCTTCGCCCCAGCATCTGGAATACTCATTTGAGCAAGAAATAGATAACCATTTTGGGAATCGATGGATTAAAATTATTATTTCATGAAGGACCTCGACCTCGGACCATCATGTTACCCAAAAGGGATGGTTGATCCGAAGTGGCATCTTGACAATTTACAATTGCTTTTCATTCAAAAGCAGCCCCATTAGAATGTGAAGAAACGAGCTCCTAAAGCCATAACCTACATATGGTCCAGTTATGATTGCTTCCTCATTCTAATGATTGTTCAATAGGTGATACTCGTACATGAGATTTCATGTAAAAGAAAAGTAACTTCCTATATCAACAAAAAGTATTTTGTTGTACAGTCTCCTTTTTTGGGTTTAAATTGTTATATCACCACTGAATCATACAATTTTAGAATTAATTATTTTGTGAATTTGAAGAATCCTATATTCTTCATACATATTAAAACGGTAAAGAGAAACCAAACCATTGTTAATTTTTCTTTTAAAAAAAGGCTTTGATAACCGTGATGGTCGAGCAATTAACAGAACTCGCCATCTTTTCACAAAACAAAACTTCAAAACAATGATCATTGATCATGAAATAATCCAAAGCCGACACGCAGGTCCCTATATTTCTAACATGCCGTCCTACCGCTTCGTACCCTTCTCCGTGCTGGGAGGCATCGCGAGCTGTCTCTGCCTTTCCATGTTACCGTGCCAACCTATTCCAATTCCGAACTCGTCACCAGATTAGTTCAGAGATGCGAGAACATCACATTTTCACAACAAAAATTGAAATTTCCAAAACAAGCAGTACCGTCATGCGATGTCCCATATATCAAAATGTATACATGACGCACCTACCAATTTTCCTCCAAAACCATTGCTCGTGGAAATATAGATCATTGAAAGCTTTGTATGAACTACAATAATTAAAACGAGAGAGAGAGAGAGAGAGAGAGGACCTATGGAAGGATCAAAGCCAAGGCTCTCGAGATATCTGTACTCTTCGCAGAGGGCACATTCCTCGCAGCAACAGTGGACGCAGCAATCGGTGCACGGCCTCTGTTGCAGGAAGTATTGCCCTCTCAACTTCAACCGGTAGAAGCACGAATACATGCACGGACACCCCGTCACGCACATTATCAGCGCGTACAGTGCGCTGCTCACCCCGCACGCTGCATGCCCATTTGCAAAGAACATATATCATCTTGATTTAGATTACCACATATTACCATAACAAACTTGATGCTTACGAATCATACCCTTTCCTTTCAATGCTCAATTTACTATGCATAGTGCGGCCTGTGTATAAATTTAGTTCGCATCAATGAATGCCATTCGTATTTTGAAGGATATTCTTTTTGTAGCAAAATCAATCAAACATATAGATGCCAGTGTCGAGAGAAAGCTTTGGGGGACCAAGACATGATATTTGGGTAGTAGATTGCAAAATGAAAATCTGCCTTTCCGGCGACTAACAAATTGACCCCCTATCGACCATTTCTGCGATTCGCCCAAATGTAATGCACGCACACCAACATCTTACGCAACCTGCATCGGACATTGAATTTACAAATTATTAGTCCACTCGTTACTGGCAAATAAAGTCACACGTTAGTTGCAAATATGCTACTTCCTTGCTTCGACACATCCATAGATCGTGTTCTAGCCAAAGGCATGGTAATTGGTAGTATATTGGATCACACGCCTTTCTCCACACGCACCCTCCCTATTAGATACCTCGGTGTCCCATTTGATACACGAAGGCTCACGCACGCGGATTGTAAGGGCCAAATTGAAAAGATAGTTTAGAAAATAGATGGATTGGGGCATTAATCAGATCGGCTATGCAGAGACTTCAATTGGCCAAATCAGTACTTTCTTCTATTTGCACTTACTGGATGCAAATTTTTCTCCTCCCAAAGCAAACTATCTACGAGATTGAAAAAAAGATTAGGCAATTCTTATGGGCAAGAAATGCTGAAACTCATAGATCTCACAAAGTTGCATGGAATGTAGTATGCTCACCAAAAAGGAAGGGAGGACTAAGCCTGCTTGATCTGAAACTCTGAAATAAAGTATTGATGGGTCACATGCTTTGGAGCCTCATCAATCTTCCATCCTCATCCCTATGGAGTACTTGGGTTCATCATATTAAATGCAAAGGTACTCCCGTTATGCAACTCGACATAGATGGTAGTATAGCTTGGAGTTGGTGATGTATTCTCAAGCTAAGACTTGCCCTAATGCCTATTATCTCTAGCCAAACATACTGTTGCAAAGAGATATACAAGGAATTCGGACAAGAGGATCGGTTGTGGACTGGTATCTATTAATTTGGACCAATGGTATTAGCAAGCATAATTTTATTTGTTGGTTCGTTTGTAGAGATAGACTACCGACAGTAGTAGTTATATTATCTTCATTAAATACTAAGTCTAACTTTTGTATGATTGGTATGGAAGATAGAAACCACTTATTCTTTGAGTGCATCTAGACAAGTAGTGTATAGCATAGTATTTTGGCACAGAATGGAATTTGGCATTATGTAAGAGGTTCGAACTTAGAACTTTGATGGATGATCGAGGCCACCAAGGGCAAAAACTTGGAGGCGAGGCTTCTCAAGCTGTCTTTTTTAGCTACAATCTATTGCATCTGGATAAAATGCAACCGTAGACAGTTCAAGAACACATCAATTGAGCTCATCTTTTGTTGGTTAGGATTTGAAAGGTTATAAGAGGTAAGGCGTCACTTTACCTAAAGTGTAGGCCTTCCTAGGGAAATGTTTTATTAGCTACTATATGGAGACTTCCTTCCTCAATCTTCTTGTACAATTAGCTTTTGTGAAATGCTAGGGAATTCCTTTATGCTTTTCTACCTCATCTGAGTAATGATATTCACATTTTTACACCTTAAAAAAAATGTAAGTTATATTTTGATGGTAACATACCCCCAGAAAGTCAAAAGTCCGCTTATGTACTTCTAATATATGCAAATTCGAAAATAGGCTTAAATTCACACGAATTTGGACTACAGCCCTCTGGCAAAATGGAGGGAAGAATGCATTTGACTGCTTAACGTGAGATTTTTCGTGATTTGTTCGGAAAAGAAGAATGGTAGTCTCTTCTGAAGTAAAGAAATGTTTTGCAGACTCGCGATCACCAAAAGTAGGTGTTCAAACTACAAATTAGAATGGCGTTGAAGAAATACGTGCAACTGCTGAAGTCGTCGCAACAGTTGCAAAGACCGATGGACCAAGGGGGTGGAGACGATGAAGGATTGGCCGAAAAGATGCCGGAACTGATCGGGGCTGGTTCTTCCTCCGGGTCGTCGGGCGCCTTCCTCAGTTCATATAACTCCATGTACAGATCGGTGCCATCGGTGAAGTAGTTGCTTGCCGATTGGGCATAGTCTGGCAGCCGCTGACGAAAAGGCGAGGTTGGTGTCGGTGGTTCCGGTGGCGCCGATGGTATGGGAGACGGCGAATCCATCTCCTGTTCTTGTGGATAGTGATTATACATGGATCGGTACCTAAGGTGAGGAGTTACTATGGCTGCGCATGGTAAAATTTCGTTTCTCAATTTCTCTATTTCTCTCGGTCGTCCGTTTGATAACGCAAATTAATTTCTCTATTTAAAACTTTCTATTCCGGAAATTGTTTTGGAGGCTTCTCTATTTCGTAGAAATTGTTTCTCCTTTTCTCCAATCTGGGCATCCTTCTTCATTCACCATACGGGCTTTTCTATTTGGGTGTTCCTTCTCCTCAACATTCAAAAAACCCTAGCGCCGTCGACTCCAACTCCGTCCGTCCTCGCCGTCGACCCAACTCCGCCCTCTCGTGACATCGTACCTCGTTGACTTGTCCTCCCTCGTTAGCCGACGACTGGGATCCGATCGCGTCGAACCCATCTCGGGTTCGTCTCCGAGATCGAACCCGCGGCCCTTCCCGTGAATCTCCGAACCCGCGCGTCGTTCTTTGACGCCGGTTAGCAAGCCACCGTCATTGCGCCTCTCCTCGCGAAATAGCAAAGCAAAGCTTCGTCGAGGAGGATCGTCGGCCGCTTTCTTTTGATCCGGCGGCATCGACCTCGTCAAGGTCGAACCTCCGCCGCCAACTCGTAGACCGAGGGCCTTTCGATCGAGTCCTCCGCAAGTTCCGCGAGGAGGACTATCGAGCCGTTGTCCGGGTCCGAGCTCAATTCGAAGATTCCGAGGGATCGTGGACTCGCCGGAGGTTAATCGACAGGTGCCACAATCGGATCTTGGTGCTCCAGGTAATTTTCGAATTTGGAATTGAATATCCCGATGGTTCATCGTTTTAGAATCCTCAATCGGATAGTGGGTTACGGTAGTAAGAAGGTTGTTGAATGAATAATCGTATGATTGCGTGTCCTATTTGGGCAGAGCGCCAAATGTTAGTTGTTTTGCCCTAACCAAACATGTTTTATGTTCTTATTAAATCATGGGGGGTTAGCCTTTGATTTCTTGAAGATCTTGCAAACTACACATGGTCTTGGTTATGTGCTTGGGAGGTATTGGATTTTCATTACCTTGTCGTATCATGATCTAGAAGTTTCATTTTCATCTGCATTGGTTCTTGGCCTGCCATGATCTGAAAGCTTTATTTGTTATGCTGCTGCAGACTCTGCCCCTTCTCTTCATCTTTTGAGAAAGGGTCTCCATTTCAATATGATCAGCTTTTTGTAACTCTAACGCGAAAGCTTATTCGTGTATCATTTGAATGTGGTCCCATTGCTTCTTTTGTGTAGAGCAGGGTATATTATATTCATGGAGTACCAACGCATTCAACATCATAAATCTCTTGAAAGTTTATTGAAATGGATTTCTTAAATCAATCATGTGTGGGTTTCATAGCCTTATTTGAAATTTTGGCTACTTGACATGTGGGATACTCTCTTCAAATTCGTCTGATTTTAGGGTCAAGATTAACTAACATGAAAAGAGTAGGTGATTTTTCTTTACACATTTACCATCTCTATATTATTGAGAGGAGCAGAAAATGCCTCGATACATGCATGTTTGTATTTTTGTTAAATGAAAAGGAATGGACAGAGGAAAATGCGTGATCATGTTAAATACTAACACGTTCCGTGCTTCTTTAGTAGGAAATAATTCGAAATGTGCTTTTCTTCTGTCGGACTAGCATGACGAAATCCTGCCAAGTATGGGGAACTATAATGGATGCTTAGATACTTGAAGGAGCAAAAGAGGCTGTAATATCCACCTTACAAAAAATGGTTTCCCTCTTCTTTTGCAGTCCTCTATATGACGAAATCATCTCACTGTGTCTTGACCTTGGAGAATTGGATGCTGCAGTAGCCATTGTTGCAGACATGGAGACCGCTGGAATCACAAGCAGCTCGATCGACCCCGGACGGGGTCATTTCGCACGGCAAGGCATTGATAGTGTCACCGATGATGTGCCCGAATAGATCCTTGCATTCAAGGGTTATCAGAGTTTGTATCAGGGTATCAACGAGTACTCCAGATACCTGAATGTGGGGCTTGAGATTATCAACAAAGCTGATTGCAAGGACGAAGCCGATTTTTGTCATGATGAAGATGATTATGAGTAAGATCCTATGTTTACATTCGAGGACTTTGCCAGAAAGAAAGTGAACTCGACATACCGATGAGACGCATCAAAGATGAAATCTGAATTGTACGTACCTTAGTCTTATAGTTGAATGGGGCCGTTTTGGTAGTAGATTTATACGTTTATTATTTATTGGATAGAGAGTCACTTCTTGTACGCCCCGGAAAACGAGCGAGATTCTTGCATTTTCTGCGTACATCTTAAATATGTCATCGAGGGAGCTTTTCCAATAGTAGACGAAAATGCAAGAGGCCTCTCATGCTTGTTTGTCATTGTAGAGATGGTTTTTCAGAAGACTCGTCTCGCAAATTTATTCTGTTATACCGCTTGAAGCACCCCTCGGCGCAGCTGTGCCTTGTTTTGATTGGAACTCGCTAAAATCCCGAAGTGACGATCTGGTCTCATATGACCAAACCGTCCGGAGTCCGTGGGGAAGTAACCTTTCAAAATGACATCATTGTCTCAGGTTCATGCCGAAGCAATCGCATTTGGAATATTTATTAGATTGACTTGTCTTTGAAGCAAAGAGCAAGCAAGATTTGTCTTGCCTTCCATCTCAATTTTCCACTAATTTCGCATGCAAGCCGACTTATTAGGTTCTTTTATTTTTGACAAGTCTAGAAAAAAAAAAATTCTTTTTGTAAAATGTTTTATGCTATACAACATTCCTTGCGCATGATGCCAATGTTAAAGAAGTTAATTTTTTTTAGTTTTAGAAATAGCTATGCACTATTGAAACGTCTTGTTGTAATGTATTAGTATTATTTTGATTATTATGTTGTTATCTAATCAATTTCTATTCCTAGAAATAGAAATTTTATTCGGTTTCAGAAATAGAAATTTTGAGTCGTTATCAAACAGATTTCTTTGCTCGAGAAATTTGTGAATAAACGGAAATCAATTTCGCTTTACAATATTTTGTCATGTCTGAGAGAGAATTGCTCCGGGACGGTGGTTTTAACGTGAAAAGTTCGAGAGTAGGGTGAAGCGATATACGTGTCTTGCGAAGGATCGTGTCTCTTTGAGGAAATAAAGAGAAAAACGGCGAAGGGAGAAAAGAAGAACAGCTATCGAGCGACGTGGGGGACCTGATTTGTTGGAATGGGGTTGTTTTTTAATTTTCTTTTGGTAATTACAAAAACAATTTGGTTATTATTTATTAATTTTTCTCTGATTAAGTTCTTAACTAGGTGGATTGCCAACCTCTAATTATAAATTTAAAAAAAAAATACTAATTTTTATATTGAACTACCACTTTTATCTGTCTTACTAACCTACTCTAAGTTATGATGAAGATATCAACTAGTTTTGCGTTACAAACTCCAATTTAAATCAATCATCAACCAACTTCTTTGAAGCTTTACCAAGTTTTATTACCTTTCTTAGCCACACCTTAAATTTACCAACTATTTTCGGATTAAGTGACGTCAACGAGGCATCAGCTGGTTTTCACGACTAAAATATAGAATGTTTCACGCACAATCAAATAAAAGCTAGAACTGATAACTTATGTAACTCATGAGCATAGAGCAGGGTTGCTCCCTTATGTTGTTTTGTTTCTGAATAAATTTCTGACTTATCGAACAAAGATAAAAAAAAAAAAAGCTGGAACGATGAGAACAAGAAGTCGAGCATGGACATGATGAATTTCTAACATTGCATGATCTTCGTTCGATGAAAACTCCTAGTTAGGTGGTCATCGCCTGGTTCTTCGGCGGCGGCATCGTCAGAGCACCGTCTTGTTGGTTTTGGAGTTTCTCTCTATTACGATGATATCCTGCCATGAAACCGGCAATAAAAAATCTTTAGAATAGCAGAATACTTAGACTAAATATGTCTGCAATAATTCAGTTCACCATCAGAGTGCTATATACCAAGCGCAGGGTCAATGCCACGGTTTTTAATCTCGCGGTATCTTGACAGAGAGCACAAGGCTCAAACAATGAATGGGCGATGTAATCCGAGGTAGGGTCTCCGACAACCGGAATCTCCGCCTCAGTTTCGCGTGGTATGGCCATGACAGTATAAAAGGCAAGAAGGCGTAGATGATTCCGCTGGTGACACAGGCTGCATTTTCATGTCCACAAAACAGAAGAAACGACAAACTCTGATTTATAGCTTATAATAATTAACGAATGGCGTGTGCTTTGTAAACCAGTAAACTTACTCGTGTGGCCATTGTCGAGCACATCTGCGATCTGCCCGAAAGTTATGCAAGGAAACAGCGCCGTGATGAAGGCTGCAAAATAAAAAATTTGAACTAGATGTCGAAAAGGCAAAGTTTGGAGTCCTTCACTTAATTAATGAACACTTGCTACTATTATGTAACCCAAAAGAAGAAAGAAAATAACTGGATTTTGAGCAAACATATTCTCTCATCTTCCTTCGCCCTAAGAACACGAACGTGATGCAAATGAAAACTCTTTACTTCTTCAAAGGTTGAATTTATAACAGGTAACAGACAGCGCGTTGCATTTTCCTTTAAAATCAAACAGATCAAGACGTTCGCTTATGTGTTTGGCTTATGTGTTTGAAGAAAGACATACCGTTGGAGGGATCTTGCATGCAGTCGAAGAGGCCGGTGGTCCATTGCTCCATGTTCGTGTAGTTATTCATAGACCTGTTGTTAGGATTCAAATTGTTAGTACTATTCCCGCAGGTGCATGCTGCACTTGCAGGAGCAACATTTTGGTCCATTGCTGGGGAGGTATACACTGAGGCAGGAGCAGGATTGTAACTCTGCGGAGCCACCACGTGACTCGTTTGTTCCCAGAACTGATGATGATGATATTGTGCGGCCGCGACATGACCGCCGGTATTGTTAGCTTGTGGCTGGTTGAACTGAGGGTAGATCGTGGCTGCTCCGGTGTTAGTGTTGCTGTTGGGATTTTGCGGAAGCGTGTGTGTGCAAGTGTGTGTGAACTATGGTAAGGGAGTGAGAAATGGAATGAAAAATAAATGAAAGCACAAACTAAATTTTATTATGATAGTTGGTATTACAAAAGAGGAAGCATTTCTAGTTTTTTGGCTTTTTCAAACAAACGTCCACTACTCCTATTTATAGGCGTGAATCCACCGCCATAATCTACCGACTTTGAGTACAAGAAATAATATAAAATTGAGCTTGCGTTCTTTAGCTTCTGCTTGTTGCGGCTTCTTCAGGGTCTTCTCGTTGCTTCTCCCTTTTTCTCTATTTTTCTATCTTCTGCGGCTCCCAGCCACTTTTGTTGACTTTTACTTTCCTTTTGCATGAAGCAAATTGTTGCTGCCGACTTTGTTCCTTCTCCATTAAGCTTACTTAATTCTTAAGTATGAGTAGTCTAGTGAGTTCTAGTGCTTTCAAAAATGGATCATATTTTAACACTCCTCCTTGATCCATTTTTGTGATACACCAAGCATGTCTCTCAATATCTCGAATTTTGTTGATGGTAATGCTTTAGTGAATATGTCTGCAATTTGATCTTGGTTTACAATACTTCAACTCGATCTCTCCTTTGCTTTGCACTTCACGAATGAAGTAATATTTTATATCAATATGCTTCGTTCTTCCATGAAAGACTGGATTTTTTGATATTGCTATTGCGGACTTGTTATCACAAAATATTGGCGTTGATTCCATTTGTGGTTCTCCAATGTCTTCCAGAATTCTTCGAAGCCATATTGCATGACTAGTAGTTGTAGCAACTGCAACATATTCTGCTTCTGCAGTGGATTGTGCCACTGTGTCTTGTTTTTTAGATGTCCATGAAAATATTCCAAAACCTAATGTGAATGCATAACCAGTGGTACTCCTCCTGTCATCAGATGATCCTGCCCAATCGCTATCAGTGTAACCAATCAGCTTAGCTGTTGCACTAGGTCGGTACCAAATACCATAATCAGTGGTTCCTCGTAAGTATCTTAGAATTCTCTTGGCTACTCCAAAATGAATTTGGCTTGGACTCTGCATGAACCGTGATAGTAAACTTGTCGCGTACATAATATCTGGTCGTGTAGCAGTAAGATATAGTAAACTTCCAATTAGGCTTCTGTAGAGTGAAGCGTCTGCTTTTTCAGCTCCATCTTCTTTCGGTAGTTTCTCATTCATCACAAGTGGTGTTGCCACTGTTTTGCAATTATTCATCTTGAATTTTTCAAGGAGCTTTTCTGCATATTTCTTTTGTGAAATGAAAATTCCTTCATCTTGATTGACTTCAATACCGAGGAAATAGTTCATCAAGCCCAAGTCCGTCATCTCGAATGTCTTCATCATTTCTTCTTTAAATTCTCGAATCATTGTCTCATTGTTCCCCGTATATATGAGATCATCCACATATAGAGAGACAATAAGTGTGTCGAATTACCTTGGGTCTTGATGTAGAGCGTTGGCTCACTCATGCTCCTCCCCGAATCCTTGCTTGGTAAAGTATTCATCAATTCTACTATACCACGCTCGTGGTGCTTGTTTTAACCCGTATAGGGCCTTCTTAAGCTTTAAGACCTTTTCTTCATTGTCTTTGATAGTAAAGCCTTTTGGTTGAGCTACATAAATTTCTTCTTGGAGGTATCCATTTAGAAATGCTGATTTTACATCAAGTTGATGAATTTTCCATTCTTTTTTAGCTGCTAAAGCAATGAGTGCTCGGATAGTATCAAGGCGAGCAACAGGAGCGAAAGTTTCAGTATAGTCAATACCTGGTTGTTGCAAATATCCTTTCGCGACGAGTCTTGCCTTGTGCTTCTGAATTGATCCATCCGCATTAAGCTTTGTCTTGTAGACCCACTTTACGCCTATGATTTCTTTGTCTTCGGGACGATCAACGAGCTCCCAAGTTTCATTTTTCTCAATCATTTTAATTTCTTCCTCCATGGCTTTAATCCAAACTTCTTCTTTGGAAGCATCTTCATAGTTTTCTGGTTCTAAGGACATAAAATTGCATGTTTCATAGACTTTCCTTAGAGACCTTACCCTTAGTATAGGAGACTCAAAAGTAGACTCCTCTTGTGCTGGGCTTGGAGAGGATGGTGGTGTTACGTCTTGAGTAGAGGAATCCGATGTTCCGCCTTCTTCTTGAGGTGTTGATTCCTCACGTTATCTACCGAGGAAATACTTTCTTCGAGAAAGATCAGAAGTTATCTATATTTTCAAGAAATTCAAGAACCGCGTCGAGAATCAAAGTGGCTGCAGAATCAAAGTCCTAAGGAGCGATAGAGGCACGGAGTATAATTCAAGGGAGTTCAATAAATTCTGTGAAGATGAAGGAGTCCATCATCAACTAACTGTTGGCTATGCTCCAGAGCAAAATGGAGTAGTAGAAAGGAAGAATAGAACCGTCATGGAGATGGCGAGGTCCATGCTAAAGGAGAAAGGCCTCACCAACACTTCCTTCAACTATTGTAAAATTATTTTATCCAACTAAGGAAATTATTTCCCATATCCATATTCTTTGTCATTCAATTATCTTATTTTATCCCTTGTCCATTCTCTACAAAATATACCATGCACTTGCACACATCATGAACCAAAAACTATAACTAATTCCAAAACCATGCTTCCGCACGCGCACATCCAAAATTTTTATCATGGTATCAGAGCTAGGCACATCGGATGGTTTTGGGCGTTTGTCCTCACCATCCTCAACTAAGAAGGCCAGAGCCTGAGCGAGAGCCAAGAGAGCCAGAGCCGAAGCCAGAGCTAGAACCAAAGCCGGAGCCAGAGTCAGAGCCTACAAGAGCCAGAGCCCGAGCCCGAGCTAACAACTACAACTAAGAACATTTTGATGGCCCAAGACATACGGGACATCGTTGAAGAACAGACACACACATTCCAAGGTAGGTACAAGTGTTTCGACAAGAGAATGCAAGGGATCGTGGAATGAAGACGACATAAAAGTCATGAGACAAATTACAAGAAAAATTTCCAGGTATGTCCGAGACTTTACAACACAAGTTCGGATTATCCCAAAAATGGAACAAGGGGGAGTGTTGGAAATTGTGATCCATTTTAGAAAAATCTAGAACACACTAGACTGCTCATGCTTAAGAGTTAAGTATGCTTAATGGAGAAGGAAGAAGTCGGCAGCAACAATTTGCTTCATGCAAAAGGAAAGTAAAAGTCAACAAAAGTGGCTGGGAGCTGCAGAAGATAGAAAAATGGAGAAAAGGGGAGAAGCAACGAGAAGACCCTGAAGAAGTCGCGACAAGCGGGAGACAAAGAAGAAGCTGAAATTTTATATTATTTCTTGTACTCAAAGTCGGTAAAGAAGGCGGTGATTCACGCCTATAAATAGGCTTGTACTTGATCATTTTAGAGTGGGTGAGGGGAAAACCCTCCACCGTGTGTGAGGTCCACCTTGTGTGGGAAAACCCTCCACCATGAGAGGTCTTAGACCTCCACCAATCTCCATCAAACTATTTCCTTCAACTAATGAAACAATTTTCCCCCATATCCATATTCTTTGTCCTTTAATTATCTTATTTTATCCCTTGTCCATTCTCTAATTTTCTATTCTTGCTGCCCACGTACTCTAGATCATTCTTTCTTCATGGTTAAGCAGCCATTGTTGACTTTCATTCAAGATTTCCCATGCACAGATTTCCCATGCACGTAGAGCTTGTTCTCCTTCAGCCACTATTGTTGACTTTCATTTACTTTTCTTTTGCCTGAAGCATATTGTTGCTTCCGACTTCTTCCTTCTCCATTAAGCATACTTAACTCTTAAGCATGAGCAGTCTAGTGTGTTCTAGATTTTTCTAAAATGGATCATAATTTTCAACACTCCCCCTTGATCCATTTTTGGGATAATCCGAACTTGTGTTGTAAAGTCTCGGACATACCTGGAAATTTTTCAAACTTCTGATCGAAGATCAGAAGTTTTCTATATTTTCAAGAAATTCAAGATTTCCCATGCACAGATTTCCCATGCACGTAGAGCTTGTTCTCCTTCAGCCACTATTGTTGACTTTCATTTACTTTTCTTTTGCCTGAAGCATATTGTTGCTGTCGACTTCTTGCACACATCATGAACCAAAAACTATAACTAATACCAAAACCATGCTTTGGTTGGTATAGGGCATTTGTCCTAACCACCACTCCCAAAATTATCCATCCAAATTTCCAACAACTAAATTATGGCCAACTCTACCTCATCCTCATTTCCTATCCCTATCTTTGATGGGAATAACTATGATTATTGGAGCATCAAAATGACCACGTTCTTGATGGCCCAAGACTTATGGGACATCATCGAAAGTGGTTATGAGATTTCACAATAAGGTGCAAGTGTTCCAAAGGATCAACTACAAAAGGATGCAAGGGCTCTATACTTTATTCAGCAAGCACTATCGGAAACAGTATTCCCGAGAATAATTGGAACTTGTCCATACGGACGTGTGCGGTCCGATGAGGACACTTACACCCAGTCAGAATAAATATTTCATTCTATTTATTGATGACTACACTAGAATGACATGGGTCTACTTTCTTCGAGAAAGATCAGAAGTTTTCTATATTTTCAAGAAATTCAAGAACCGCGTCGAGAATCAAAGTGGCTGCAGAATCAAAGTCCTAAGGAGCGATAGAGGCACGGAGTATAATTCAAGGGAGTTCAATAAATTCCGTGAAGCCAGAGATAGGCACATCGGATGGTTTTGGGCGTTTGTCCTCACTATCCTCAACTAAGAAGGCCAGAGCCCGAGCGAGAGCCAAGAGAGCCAGAGCCGGAGCCAGAGCTAAAACCAAAGCCGGAGCCAGAGTCAGAGCCTACAAGAGCCAGAGCCCGAGCCCAAGCTAACAACTACAACTAAGAACATTTTGATGGCCCAAGACATAGGGACATCGTTGAAGAACAGACACACACATCATGAACCAAAAACTATAACTAATACCAAAAACATGCTTTCGCACGCCCACATCCCAAAATTCTTTTAACATGGTATCAGAGCTAGATGCACCCAGGTTCGTAACTGAGCCAGATGTAAGGGACCGTGAAGCCAAAAAAACTAGAAATGCTTCCTCTTTTGTAATACCAACTATCATAATAAAATTTAGTTTGTGCTTTCATTTATTTTTCATTCCATTTCTCACTCCCTTGCCATAGTTCACACACACTTGCACACACACGCTTCCGCAAAATCCTAACAGTGGTATCAGAGGAAAACCCTCCACCGTGTGTGAGGTCCACCTTGTGTGGGAAAACCCTCCACCATGAGAGGTCTTAGACCTCCACCAATCTCCATCAAACTATTTCCTTCAACTAATGAAACTATTTTCCCCCATATCCATATTCTTTGTCCTTCAATTATCTTATTTTATCCCTTATCCATTCTCTACAAAATATAACATGCACTTGCACACATCATGAACCAAAAACTATAACTAATTCCAAAACCATGCTTCCGCACGCACACATCCCAAAATTTTTTTAACATGGTATCAGAGCTATTTTTTTTAACATGGTATCAGAGCTAGATGCACCCAGGTTCGTAACTGAGCCAGGTGTAAGGGACCGTGAAGCCAGAGCTAGGCACATCGGATGGTTTTGGGCGTTTGTCCTCACCATCCTCAACTAAGAAGGCCAGAGCCCGAGCGAGAGCCAAGAGAGCCAGAGCCGGAGCCAGAGCTAGAACCAAAGCCGGAGCCAGAGTCAGAGCCTACAAGAGCCAAAGCCCGAGCCCGAGCTAACAACTACAACTAAGAACATTTTGATGGCCCAAGACATATGGGACATCGTTGAAGAACAGACACACACATTCCAAGGTAGGTGCAAGTGTTTCGACAAGAGAATGCAAGGGATCGTGGAATGAAGACGACATAAAAGGCATGAGACAAATTACAAGAAAAATTTCCAGGTATGTCCGAGACTTTACAACACAAGTTCGGATTATCCCAAAAATGGATCAAGGGGGAGTGTTGGAAATTGTGATACATTTTAGAAAAATCTAGAACACACTAGACTGCTCATGCTTAAGAGTTAAGTATGCTTAATGGAAAAGGAAGAAGTCGGCAGCAACAATATGCTTCAGGCAAAAGAAAAGTAAATGAAAGTCAACAATAGTGGTTGAAGGAGAACAAGCTCTACGTGCATGGGAAATCTTGAATGAAAGTTAACAATGGCTGCTTAACCATGAAGAAAGAAGGAACAAAAGTGGTGGACAGCCAAGAGAGTAGAAAAATGGAGAATAAAGGAGAAGGAACCAGAAGATCCGGAAGAAGCCGCGACAAGCGGGAGACAAAGAAGAAGCTGAAATTTTATATTATTTCTTGTACTCAAAGTCGGTAAAGAAGGCGGTGATTCACGCCTATAAATAGGCTTGTAGTTCATCATTTGAGGATGTGGAGGTAAACCCTCCACATTGTGTGTGAGGTGAACCCTCCACCATGAGAGGTCATAGATCTCCACTATACCTTCATTAAACTATTTTGTTCAACTAATGAAACTATTTTCCCAAAAAAAAAAAAAGAAATTCTAACGGTTGCCTTGTGGTGGCGGGGTGAATGTGGGCACATTCACCTCCCGGTGGCCAGTCTGTTGGACAGTGTCTGGCGACGGTGGAGCATATGGCACTTTTGATGTCGCCAGTGGCAGCAGCGGCGAGGGCAGTGGCGACCACGGTGGTGGTGGTGGATCAGGATGGTTTTGGCTTGGGACTTGGTGGCTTGGTGAGGGAGGAGGAGGAGGTGCTTCACATGGGAGTCTGGCCATTTTTTTCCTCTCTCTTCAAAGTCTCCTCCTCCCCATATTCTTTACCTTTCAAAAGTATTTGTACAAGGAGGACTTGCTTCAACGTTCTTTCCATTCACGGATTACCTAGAGGAACTTAATTCAAAATTCACAATTCGCCATGTCAAGTAAATCTCTCGTCGCCGCATATCAAATGAGATCTCAAGAAGCGCAATAACAACTAATCAAACTCTTATCATCATCTTTAATTAACTATGATGATCATAATCTTGATTTCTAAAATAAATAAACGCACTCAAAAGGGAAGAGAAGTTATGCGTATGTTGTGCGAATGTTATATTTGTCTTTTGCTTCTATAGTATTTGTTAACTTCAGTCCAGATTCCGGTTGCTATTTTTGGCAGTCTATCGGGCATGGTGCTGAGCTTGCTTCGAGCATAATTAAATTAGGATGACAGATTAGGGTTTATTAAGATATCGTGTCAGCAGTTTATTATGTCGCTCTCTTCCTCCTTGTCCTCGCATCTCCCAGCTGGAGTTGACTTTGGCAGAATGATGGGTAGACGTTGACTTTTTTTCCAAAGGCTAAAGCCCCACCCTCTCCTTCACCAATTGGCCAAATTGTTACGTTCGTTTTGACCATTCCGACCAGAAAAGAAAATGTATTGACCCTCTTTTTTTGTTTTTTTTTTCCACTAAAAAGCACGGTTGGGAATGTCTACTACTAACACCGGTAATTTTTTTTTTCTTTTAAAAGGACTGATTCTTGCCAATTTTATTTAAATTAAGAGAAGGAAATTTTTGCACCAAAAGATGGCAAATCACTTTTTTTTTAGAGAACCTACATTTTCTTTTTCTTCGCACCGAAATTGATCAAGATTTGTCAGGGCTATTTCAAGATCACTAAGAAAAAAAGTTATTTCGAAGTTGACTTTCTTTTATTATGATATTAAAAGCTCATCTTGTAAGTGATTGATTTACGCAATTACCAAAGTATATGAATCTATTTTGGTTTTAGTATGTGTCACACCAAAGGTCACCCTACCATACTATTTCCTTTAGTGTTTTCCTTTTTTTTTTTATTGTCCAAATATGTACGTGATGAATAGTGTATCGTATATTCATTGCACTTTTTATATTTGAATATTAATTTTAAAATGTGTTTCTTGTACCCTTTTTATGGTTGAAAAGTATTACCAAGCGATAAGATAAAATAATAAAAAGAAAACTATAATTAGAAGTTAGACATGACCACCACTGCTTTGTTGAATTATGTTAAATAAACATCTATTATTAGGTGTAAAAATTAATAAAATTTTAGTTAAACTAATAATAAATTAGACAAGACGACGTTATCGTTTATGGTTCGACAATCGCTTCATTGAGATATCTCCTAGAAAATGTAAAATTAACCAAATTATGTTGAATAAACATCCATTATTTTTATAAGGTGAACACAAACTTGTCCAGAGAAGCCCATCAACTCGTCAATAGGCTCAAAGGCCGAAGGCCCACTAGATAACCAGCTAATCTATGTTTATATCCTTTATATATTAAGGCAAAAAGCTCAGTAGTAAGAAAATTTTAAAAATAAGTTCTACCTGCTACGCAAACACTCACTTGCTTCACTCAAAGAATAACTATCCTCACTCATGTCGGCAGCCCCAAAAAATAACTTGAAAATTTTCTTTTCTGGGCGTCTCTCGATCTTTCTTCTTTTTTTTTTTTTTTCCCTTCTTTTTACATATTTATTCACCTTTGCACATGCATGTGCAGACAGGTGTACGAGCTTTCTCCAAATTCATGTCAAAGAAGCACCTCGTGAAGTGTTGATAGGTCGGCGCACGAGCTTTCTCAAAATTCACGTAGAAATCATTCGAGATTACATCAGATGAGAATTAGTGATTTGGATCATCAAACCCTAGCTTGACCAGAAAATCATTATGAAAAATGTGTTTTCTTGTGGCAACGAAGATGGGAGATGGTTTGTCTCTAATCTCTATGTTTGAATTTTCAAACGATCGAGTAAATGAATTTAGAGTTTCAAAATCCTTATATCAAGCAAATAAATGATAGCATACATACAAAGATGGCAAATAATTTCTCTAACTGAGTAATCGTGTCAACGCCACATGAATACTCTTTTTCTATTAAGTATTGGCATGAATAAATAGAAGATTTTTAATATGACAAATCTAGAGAGAGGCGAGGGAGGGGTAAGTCGGCACTGGCGTAGATAAAGTTGCAACCCTTGCCACCACATGCAAGCCGTCTTTCTTCGGTAGTTCACTCGACGGTGAGAGTCCCCTACTGGCGGATGCAAGCCACCATTTGCTAGTCGTGCTCTAATCGACGAGGGCCACTCACCTAGATCTAGGGCAAGGACAACACTTAGATTCTTCACTCGCTCTCGACTCGCTCCCTCTCTTTCTATTAGAGATATATTAAGGATTACATTTTAGGATTAGGTTAATTATGATTTACCTTAATTGTAATTAAGTAGAATCTCTTTCTCTCCCTATATATAGGGGTCTTGTACTCTGTTTCAGATAAAGCACATGATATTACACTTTTCTCTCTTTTACGACAAGTCTCAACTTAGTATTAGAGCCAAATGATATCCCTCTTACATTGGTGTCCACCCTCATTAATCAAATTTCACGTGCAAATCCTAATCCGGCTTACACTTGAGAATGGGGTATTGAGGTCTCTCATATCGCCTGACGACAAGTCTTATATGCTTATTGTATCTATGTGAAATTCCTTTACCTAATAATTTAAGCTTTTGGGTTGAACTTTCTAACATGATATCAGAATTTTGTGACGGTTCATACTTAATATTTTGTTTCCCTCATCTGAAATTAGTTAATGGAATATGCCGACATAACTCAACATTCTATCAAGACATGTGGCACCAGTCAAGCGCCACATAAGAAAATTAAATAATAATAATAATAATAATAATAAATATTGAAACAAAGGAATACCATTCCTGCCTTGCGCAAGAAGTCCATAAGTGATGTCTTCCCCGCTGAAGGCCATGGATCTTGGCCTCTCATCAATGCCATCATCGATCTAAAGCTCTGTTGAATATCTTTCCGCAACTCGTCAACAGTCTTCTGGCCACGAGCCCACCAGAGTCTGAACCTCCGCTGCCTCTGCGGCGCAGCAAGTATGCCGGATTCGATTGGCCTGCCCTCACTCTGACAACCCAACCAGGCCCAGTCTTCCATTCTTAAAACAAAAAAGAGCTAGCTTCTTTATTTTTATTTTTTAACTTCCTACACCTTTCTCTTTCTCTTTCATGATCTTTTTCTTTTTTAAAATTTTTTTATCTCATATTTTTGAAATCTTCAAATTTATTTTCTGATTTGGCGCTATATCATTGCGACGTGTCTTGATAAAATAATAAAAATGACACATCAGCTTTACATCAATTAAATTAAACAATATCAACAAAAAGATTTGATATGCCAATTTAATAAGCTTTAAGACTCAATTGCTCTCTTATGATAGAAGACTTCTTATCTCAAAATTTTGTATAGCCAAGATTTCGAGTTTCAAAAAATCACTATTTGAGACATAGTAATAATTCGATGCTACGGTGTTCATTCTCAAGATTTGATGGCGCATCACCAGAAGTGTGACGGCCACGGCCCACCGCTAACACACACTCTTTCTCTCTCTCTCTCATGGGTGCTTGTACAGGCTGGGACTTGGCTCCTATTGAGCATAGAAGGTAAAGACAGTGTTTTAAGTAGAATTCAATGAGCATAGAAAATGGGAGCAGCAATGTTGTTGCTTAAGTTCGATCGGGGTCCGCCACTACTTTGTGCTTGTAGAGTCGACGGTCCAAAGTGAATTTGTTGTTTTATTTTTTATTTTTCCCCATTTTTCTTTATGAAGAAAATTTAACTTCTTGCAAATTTTTAATTTTTGAAGAATTCATTGAGCGTGCAAGAGCAATGTGGCGGCCACGTGGGAGCTAGCGTGGCATTAATCCCCCGCTTAATAGCCACAAAAGCATTTTAGTCTGTGTTCCTAACGTGAACAAAAATGTGTAATTTAAGGATTTGATTGTCCAATTCCACAAATAAGAAAATTTCAGACCTCGGCGGCTTTATTTCAATTAAAAAAATAGAACAAGAAAACTACAAAACAAAGGCTAATAGGGCAGGGTCATAAGGCGAGGATGGCCATATCTATCCCTGCGACGCTTAGAGCAGGGCATGATGGGTGTGTTGGAACCAAAATATAATGGCTAACTTTAAAATTCGGAAGGAAGCAGAAATTAGAGGAAGAAATTGTTCTTAAAATACTTTTCTGATGGCTTTCGCCAATATACAACACTCACCCTCTATATTTATATATTAGCTGAACACCCATGAAAACATCCCACATTTAACACACACATATGAAGTTTTCGAGCACTCTTTCCGACAACATTAAAATGAAATAACAAAGGTCCACAAAGCTAAAAGAAAAAGCACACAAACAAAAAATGAGACAGAGACACGAAGCTCCTTCTGACAATGAAGAAACCTCACGCTCTTTGACCGAAAAAGCAAATAAGACCTCCCCTTTTCCATATGAAAGCATTTACTCTTCGTTGAGTAGCGGAGAGGCTACCCGAATAGCGCACCATAAATCATGCTGATTTCCTTTTGTCTTCAATCTTCTTTTGACGCCCACCGACTTCACCGATTTGTTTTCATTTTTCTTCTGACACCCACCATAGATCAAAACATTTTGAAGAATACTAACGACCAAATCTAGAGCTCAAAAACCAACGTGCTGAAATTTTCAACAATCAATTTTATATTATTATAACATAATGTTGTTTCGCGAAAACATTTTCTGAAAGAATATTTTCTTATTTTTTAGTGTTTCATCTCTTAGGAAAATAAGTCAATGGATAATGTATTTTTAGTCAACGGAAAATTTATGATGAAAATGATTTACTCTTTAAAAAATCAAAAATCATTTTCTAAAATATGACTAAATATCGGTCTTGGATAAGAAATTCTATGTTGGGGCATAGGAACCTCAACACTTGTTCCTAGTCAAGGGCGAAGTCCGCTAGAGTCTATCGAGGCCCACCCAAAAAGAGGGCGGGCTTGAAACCCCGATGCCCAGGCCCAAGTCCATCGAGGCCAAGATTGGGACCCCAAAACCCATGCCCTGGTCTCCAACACCCTAGTGCATCACAGGTGGATCCAAAACACTAGTGCCTATATCCGGTTTCCCGGCTAATTTATGTGTATTTAGAAAAATCAAATCAGATTTTCCTTATTAAACGACAAAAATATCTTTTAATTCAGGTTTCAGTCTAACTTTAGAAAAAATTATCATTGTCCTAGAAAATAAATTTTTATAAAACATTTTCAGAAATGTTTATGGTGGTTCGGGTTACAAAATAGTCCAAAAAACACGTCATAAGTACAAGGGTTAAGGTTTCTGAAGAGTATATTCTTAAAAAGGAGCAATAATGTTGTCAAAAAATATTCTCAATGCTCAATTACTACCAAAATCCATTGGGCCACAATATCTTTACTGGGTGTGATATTCTCAATAGGCTAAGATTTGAAAGGGGTTGACACATCGGCTTTTCTTTCCATCCGTATTCGCCTAAGCGTTGGGAAATTCGGTGGCGAACAATCTAGTAAACTAATTATATTCATTTAATCAGCCGTGCGTGCATAAGCAGGAGCACTTAATGAAAAGATATTCCCATCCAAAGTACTTAGCAGATCAATCTTCATCATCGATTCCATTAGTTTGTAGTCATATGGATAACACATCGAAGTTAAATTAATCATTCGAACTTAAAAAAGAACAGCAGATGATGTTGGTCGATGAACCGTACGTTGACTAGCCAAAGGTATTTCTACGTCTTTCTTGGGAGTTCGAATGGACGATAGTAGGCTTTTTCTTGGCTTTACAGTTGCGGTAGCGCACCTGCACTCCCGATGCTCTTAACTAACTTTTACCTATCTTCTCTGCCCCTAAAACCCATAACAGATGTCGCGATTTGTCTGGTTTTACTATTGTCATCATCATCAATGTCGCTGTTGCTGTCCGAGGTGGCGATTCAGCCAGATGCACAGACATCAACATGGTTCGGTTCAACAGCAGTGACGTTTCGGAGAGCCTTCTTCTCCTTCTTCTTATCCCTTTTTTCGGCGTCGAGAGCGACGACTCGCGGGCATATTTTTGTGCTCATGTTCTCGTTTTGTCTTTGGTATAACCTGGGTGTGCATCAGCACGTCAGGATCGACTATTCTATTGAATTATATAAGCGAGGAAAAGAGCGGTCAATGGGCGACTAACTACTAAACGGGAAACCGAAGTACACGAGAGACGATGCGGTAACCTACAACGAAGTGGGAAAATATTCTCCCGGCCTGGATCCATATTGGTTCGAGTTCACCTAATTAGTTGCTGCTTATTTTAATCAAAATGTGTATTTGGTTGACCCCAAACACTCCACCTTCTTCAACAACTCCCTCTATATATGGCTCCATCTGAAAATTTCTCAACCAAAAGTAAGCAGTACCGGTATCTTTTCCCATCTGTAACCAGTCTAGATCGGATTCGAGGTACCCATTGGAGGAAAGAGAATGGTCTCCCGCCACACTCCTCTCATATCCGGCATGGCCACTTTCGACCTCGACCGGCGTGAGGACGAGTATGATGTTTACTATGCTGAGCTCGAGAGGCAGATCCTCGAATTGACGGCCGAGGAAGACGAGGATGAGGGCTTTCTCGAAACCAGGCACCGGGGCGACGTCACTAGAACTTATTGTAATGACGCGACGAGGGCTAATTCCTTGGCTTGTTCAAAGGGTTCAGGCCATTTTAATTCGTCGGAGAAGAGGCACACCAGTTCTTCCGTGCCGAACTGCATTTCAAGCTCGTGGCAGAAGAGCGGCGGGACTGGCGTTTTCATTCCTAGCATCGCCAAGTCAAGAACGCGGCACGCGTCAGGTAATGTCGAGCAACTTGTCGTGGTTTATTGTTCGCAGGAGTGTACTTAACTTCGTCTTCCTCGAGTTCTCATCGATCTTTTCTGATGTTTTTCAGTGATCTTGTGAGGATATATAGATTGATATTGTGAATGGTGGGTGTTATTGCAGATCAGAGCGCAAGCTATGGGAGGAAAAGGATTTACAGGCAAGTGGATCAGAGCGAGAACAGCAACAAGTACTTGTCGATGACGACTTGGAGGTCTAAAAGAGAGATGAGGCTGTCCAGTTAAATTACGATCGATGCAGGATCAAGGTCCATGGAATGAACCGTATAATACGGACCAAGGTTCATCTGTGATGAAGAATTTACTTTCTGCAAGTTCAAATTCAGCTGTAGAATAATGGAACGACAGGCTAAGTGGGATTCGCGCCCGATTTCCGATCTGCAGCATGGAAGATGGAAGCTGTTAGATGGCGGCACTTAATGTATTCTAGCAGTATCGATCTTGCTGTTGTTTGATCAGATGTTCGAAAAGCTTAGGGCAGATTTATGCATTGCTTGCTGTCGGCGCTCTCTCCATGCAGCGAAGCCTCTCATCATGTAGCTCGATCGTAAATTTTCTTTCTGCAAATAATAATGTGGAATGTTATAAATGCATAAAGCTCCTAAGACATATTCTCTTTTCCTTCTCTGCCCGCTTTCCCCCCTCTCTCCGCCACCGTCGCATCAACCTTGGCCTTATGCCTACCTCGCCACCGTTACATCCCATCGCCATCGCCATCGCCATCGCTGTCACCATCATCAGGTACACAATTGTTGCGTCTGCAGAGGTCATAACCGTTGCATGGATAGCCCCCTCGGCCTGAAACGGCCCAAGGAGCCACCGGCGACGGAGGTGACGGGCAGCATCACAAGGGGGGAGAGAGAGGGAGAGAGCGCACGCGGGTATATCCAATATATATCTATGTGTGTGTGTGTATTACGTTTTTTGTAGATAGAACAGATATTATTGAAGTGATTTAATTACTGAAGTATTTTAAGTTTACTTTATTAATTTTTTTCTAAACACACCAAAAAAAATTAAAATTATTGCATCAGTATCATCTCCCTCAAGAACTTCATCCTATAAAGAATTAACGAATGGTTTACTCGTGTAATTTATGATCAATCGTAGGAATTGAATGTTTCCTACGTGGACAGTAATCAAGAAAAAGTGAGTTACAATTATTTGAGAATCCGTATACACGCACCTCCGTTCGCTGATCGTCGTTCACCGTTCACCGTTGGAAGGTTGCCCGATCTTTGTGTCGGATGGAACTAGATTATGGAGAGATTAGGTTTTGACTTTCGAGCTTCCCCCAAAGACTTTGCACAATCATTTTACCAAACACCCTTTTCTTCTTATAGCCCAAAGAGCTCCGGGGTTTCCAAACACCCTCTAAATTGATTCCCTGAACTTACCCTCGTCGATGCCCCGCGTTGGAAGGAAGGGAAAATTATCCATTCGGTCCTGTACATATTGTACATGAGTCAATTCGATCATAAATTTTCTAAAATAATTAGTTCTCGGGTTGGACCAATTCCACCCTAGACCTATTCCTTGTTTGGTTTGGTTCCCGAGTTGGACTGATTTGGTTTAGGGTTATGGCCATTTCCTTTTTCTCTTCACTATTTAGAAGAAAAGAAAAAAAAAATATAGAAAATTTATTAAAAAAAAAAAACATATCTGACCGGTCTAGTGCAGGTGGTTCAATTCCACACCTCAAATTGGTCGCCGGACCAATTATTCCCAATTCCAAAAAATTGGAATGGAGAACTACCCAAAATTGGCCAATTTGGTCTGGTCTAATCGAATTCTTGGGCTAGTCCAATTTGGTGCACACCCCTAGCTAATGCAAACAACCTATGTATCGCCACATCAGCAATATTCTAGCAACAACTAGTCGAAATGACGACGTGCGGACTCCTGGAGTGCCATAACTTTGCACAAAAGGACACTTAAGTGCCATAACTTACAAAAGGTACACTTAAGTATCAAAATCGGAGTAAAAGGGATCACTTGAGTGCCAATCCGGCCAAAACGCCAACGTGACATTTTTCCAGCGAAGTGTGCCCAAAACGACGCTGTTTTGCACGCTGATGTGACCAAATAATGCAAAAACGGCGTCGTTTTGGGCGACGTGGTAAAAAAATAAAAAAATTTAATTTAAAATTAAAATTAGTTAAAATATTTAAAAATAATAATTTTAAAATTAAATTTAGTTAAAATATTAAAAAATAATAATTTAAAAAAAAAAAAAAAAAAAAAAAAAAAAAAAAAAAAAAAAAAAAAAAAAAAAAAGAGGAAAGGTGGGGAGGCGGCCGAGGATCAGCCCTCGCCCCGCCGGAAGGGCCGGCGACGGCGGGGGAGGGTCGGCCGGGGTCGCCGGGCTCGGCCGGGGCCGGCGACCCGGCCGACCGGCGCGTGAGGGCGAGGGCGAGGGCCGCGACCCCTCGCCACTAGCCACGATCCGGGGAGGGTCGGCGGCCCTCCCCGGCGGCCAAGGGCCGCCACCAACTTGGGCGACCCCCGACGGGCAACGGCCCTTGGCCTGGCCGAGCGAGGGCCGCCGACCCTCGCCGGATCTAGGCGAGGGCTGCGACCCTCCCCCCGCCGTCGCCGGCCCTTCCCGGCGGCGGGCGAGGCCCTCGCCCGCCTCCCCCCCTTTCCTTTTTTTAAATTTTTTAATTTTAAAATTATTATTTTTTAATATTTTAACTAAATTTAATTTTAAAATTATTATTTTTAAATATTTTAACTAGTTTTAAATTTAATTTAATTAATTTTTTTATTATTTTTACCACGTCACCCAAAACGACGCCGTTTTTGCATTATTTGGCCACATCAAATGCAAAACGGCGTTGTTTTGGGCGCGCTTCGCCGAAAAAATGCCAAGTCGGCGTTTTGGCCGAACTTTAGCCGAAGTGGCACTCAAGTGATCCATTTTTCTTCGAATGTGGTACTTAAGTGTACCTTTCGTAAGTTATGGTACTTAAGTATCCTTTTATGCAAAGTTATGGCACTTAAAGCATTCTTTTGCCTCGAAATGACTATATTGGAATTTCATGCAACAGTTTAAAATTAAGTTTGGTTTGGTTTGGTTCTCGAATTGGGTTGGGCCAGTTCCACCCTAGACCTGGGATTGGGACTGATTTGAATCGACCATTCATGGTCCAACTCCTAGTTTGGTTTGGTTCTTGAATTGGACTGGTTCAGTTTAGGGTTTTGGCAACTCCCTTTTTTCTATACTATTTAAAATAAGAAAAAAAAAAAAAACATATTGGACCAATCTGGTTCGGATGGTTCAATTCCGCACCTCAAACTAGTCACTAGTTCAATTATTCCTGATTCTAAAAATTTGCAACTAGGAACTTCCTAAATCCGACCAATTCGATATGATCCAATCTAGTTCTTGGGCAGTCCAATTCCATTTACAACCCTAGTCAACGTGGACAACCCACATATCACCACACCCACATCAACAGTTTTTCTGGCAGCAATTGATTAAAAGTACTATATTGGAATTTCATACAATAATTTAAAATTAAATTATCATAATTGAAAATTTTTGAATCAAATTGATATCTTCACCATAGATTCGGGATCAGTCGGGTAATTTCTCCCCGGAAGGAAACATGAATTATTTTTGCAAGTGACAGATAAAACTATTCACACGCACGATATCTTTCCCTCTTCGGGGGAGCCGCCACCAACATGGCATCGTTTGAAAAAAACCTAGGGGCGTGCGATGTTCCCCCCCTCCCGCGGGCTTCCTCGAGAATCCCCGCTCGAAAAGCAGGCAAGCTCTTCATTGCAGCATTAATGAACTTGACAACAATGGCTAGGACAGATTTAGATCTCGATTTCCATCCTTTTGCCTTTCTTCGCAGTAAATCGGTATCTGCGTTTCCGTTTCGTGATCCGATCTTCCTTTCCCCCATTTCCGGCTCCGTCGTCATCTGTCAATGCTCAGCAGCAAGGGCCAAAAAGCCGGATCCTCTTGCTCTTTTAAGTCCCAAATCCAAATACGCCAAGATTGCCTGCCTAAACGGCGAAGTGCCGAGTTCCAATCATTAGGTCCGTCCCCCCGGGATAAAAAGTATAGTTTCGCACCCTCACCGTTAAGTCGGTTGATACATTGTAAACGGGCATCGGATCGGCTCGGTAACGGTATTTCAAACTTCCGCGCCGCTTTCTAGAATGTTATGCGCATCTACCTAATGACAGGATTTTTAAGAAGGAATATGTTAATTGTCACAGCCAATTCCCCTGATTAAAATTGTTGTAACCATCAATTCTTCCAAACTAGTTAACCCAGTCAAAATGCACAAATTCATTGGACAGTGCACTAGTGTCCAAGGACGGACAGAGATTCCTCGGACCACTTTCCATTTGGAGACGTTTCGCCGAACCATTTTCTCTTGCAGACCTGGATTTCAAAACATTTGCAACCCCCCCCCCCCCCTTTACTGAACATCTATATATATAGGGGTGCTGTGCCTGCATGTCCATCATCTCCATCTGACCAGACTAGATCCCCCATGTCCGCAAGATCATGCTCCATGGCCTACCGACCCTTTTCCCATCCCAGCATCTCGGTGGCGGCCAAGGGCCCTGCCCCGATCTCCTTGGCTGGTCGGAGGAGTCAGGAGGAGGAGGAGGAGGAAGGGGACTCCTATGCTGAGCTGTGGCGACAGATCCTGCAGCTGACTTCGGACGAGGACGGGAACCTGGCTGGCTCAATGATGCATCAAGGCTCGGGCCTGGTCACTGCGCCGTCTCCTGCTAGCCGTTCCGGTCGGTGGATGGACGGCAGGAATGTTGAGCCATCACCGGTTTGGCTGGTCAGCCCCCCAACCCCGTGGAGCGGGAGCGGAACGGGAGTGTTCATTCCCAGAGTCGCCACGACAGGAGAAGGGGATTGTCAAGGTGTGTCTCTAGGCTGCTTGTTCTTTTCTCACGGTCATGGATCGGTCGACTCTTCTACTCTGACTAGATAGGAACTTAACGTAAGAATACAAGCGTTTGATCCTGCTCCATCTGACGTTATTTCTCTTCCATGGAATGCAGTAAGAGCGGCCAGGAAGAAGAAGAAGAAGAAGAAGGCCAAGAAGCCAGTACAGAAGAAGTGGATCCCAAGCCGCCACCGCAGCGAAACGTGAACGCAGACAGCCGAAAAGACATGGAAATAAATAGAGAATGAAGTTGTTCTCTTACTCTGGAACATGGCTTTATGAGCGAAAGAAACATGAGATTTTGACAACCTGTCCCCTACTTTTGACCAAAGAGATATTAGTGCAAAATGCAAAACTGCTTCCAGTGCTACTACAATAACTGGTGATTCTCAAGCAGTTCATGTTTCCACTAATTACATAATCGTCCTCATCCATCCGTTCCGCAAGGGCTTTCCCTTTCCATAAGAGCTTATCCTCGAAGCCGTGAGCCATGTGGAACGAACTCTTTTCGACTAAGATAGCTTTTATATAAATGTGGCCCGAATCGCTACAGTTGCAGTCGGCGGACATAAATGGATCCCCACTAGAAACGTTAATTTCAATCAAAACTATCGATTACATCAGAAGAGTTTAGCAGAACAGATGTTTTCAGTCCTAGGACGAGCTAACCATAATGAACTTAGAGCTCGGAGACGTGAGATGTAGTCATTGATGACGAGAAGAGCGCGGGCTGCTTGGCGGGTGGTTAATATCCGATGCATCTGTTGGAGCGTTTGCTGTCTCAAGAGGTCGGCCTATAAGAGAAGGAACGAAAAAGAATTGTCTCAGTACAGACAGATTTTCCTCGCATATGCAACATTTTCTTTTCAAAAGACATAACTAATATCAAATACAGTAAGCATAATTCAGATATATCGAAACACATGGCTCAGGTAATCAGCGTAGTACCTGGTGAACGAAGTTTTCGAGAGTGGCCAATTTTCCCATCGCAATAGCCATTTGGCCCATGTATTCTGCAACGTTGCCTGAACCAGTAGGACTCAGTGTGGTCGAAGAAAGTGTGTCCACGAGAGATTGCTGCAGAGCTTCCATTCCCTGAGATAAAGCATCTTCAGCCTGTTGCGAAGATTGCTGCAGATTACATATGCCCATCAACTGTTGATCCGTCAAAGGCTCCAGGTGGTTCCCTAGTATCTGCAGGTCCAAAATTATGTGGACATCCAAAGATTAATTCCCACAACACCCTTCTTAGTCAACAGGGAGGAGCTTGTAAAGAAATTGATCACCTTGAGAAGCTCGGATGAACGGAAACCGCCCAACCACATGAAACACCTCTCGGCAGGCGTCTTCCACATGCCAGAGAGTATGTGGAACACATCAGCCTTCGCACCTATGTTCTTCAGTCTAAATATCTGGTCGTAGTGAACCATCACAGCATCCACACGCATCCGTAGTTCATTGTCATTCAATTGGGAGTTCACTCCGGATCTTAGGTCATTGATCAGCCGTTGATGCTCATCGAGCCACCGGGCATAGTCGGTGTCAAAGGCCATGGCCCCTGCAAGACTAAAATTGTGAGAAATCACTTGGTCAAACTTTCAAGTAAATCAATTTGAAATATTCAGTAACCCCATCAGTAAAACCCTTCTTCGGAGAGCATCCAGGATGGTCAACGTAATAAGAAAAACGAGTAGACCCCCTAACATCCTATACTTCCCACAAAACGAGCTGATAGAACCACCATGAATGGTAACCATATGCATAGATGAATGCATTGTCCACAGGCAACATCTGCAACATGTTTCCATTTCCAGATGAGCCCGATGACATCCTTTAACCACTGGAATTCGCTCGACCTAAGCTAAAGAAACTCATCCTTTTCTCTTCATTTTTTTCATATAAACTACATACCAACATTATCTCTTCTATAACATGAGAAGACCGGTGTTGGTCAACTTCTCAATGCAGGCAACAGGATCACATATACAGCAGTACTTTGATCTTTCCACATTAATTAGCAACTGTTTATTGATCAGAAATGGACAGAAAACACCACGCTAATCGGAAAAGAGAAGTGCATGTGGAGACAGACAGGAACTGCACTTAATAGATGTACCACGGCAGCTTAAACCCTGAGAAGGAAACTCAAAACAAGGGACTGAAACCTCTGCTTCTCATCCTCACCATTGCCAATGGCAGCCATGTTATGACTGAGATCCCCAGGATTTCCAGAACCAACAAATATACCCTGCATGAAAACAGAATCCGAAGAAACAAAATGAGTTCTTGAACTTCATGAGCCGAGAATGAATGAAAAATATTTTCACATGCAAATCTTGAGGCTGCCCTCACCTGCTGGCGTGCTCGTTGAAGCTCCTGTTCCAGTTGCATAAGCCTGAACCTACTATTTTCCAGTTGCTGAACGTATGCCTATAGGAACCCAGAAGGAAAAACTTATCCTAGTACCAAACTTCCAATATGTATCCCCATCAGATGAATTATATGCATTCCAAACATCAAAAGCTCAACACAGAGACCAAGTTGAAGTACTGTTCTTAGAAATCCTCTTTGAGAGCGAGATCCCCAGATCAGTCAGAATTTTGACATGAGTTGACACCTCGGCAGCTATTCTACCATCTCCCCAAGTTCAGAAAATCTATGAAAATTGATATCTTTAAACAATTAATAATAACATATTGAAATTATACAGATAATCAGCCTCCGAATAAAGACAATATCGGTTGTATAGATAAGAAAATATGCCAATATGGAAGAAGATTGTAGATGCCAAAAATCACTCTGTGGTTTTTTTTTTTTTTTTTTTTTGGTAAAGAAAATCACTCTGTGGTTTTATGATCAAAGCTTCCCAAAAGATAAAAGCACAAGGATGAATAGCAAAAAAAACCTCCCCTCCCCTGCGTCAAGGCCATTAAAATACCACTGAAAGCTAAGTTATTCATCACGTTTCGTCCTTCATTTGCTTTACACTTTGCTCTTCCAATTTGGAAGATAAGAGAGCTGAGGAAGACATGATTACGACACGAATATAAAACAACCATGAAAGTACCTTCTTTCTAAGTCGACTCTTTTTCGCAGCTTCTCTATTTTGGGCCAGTCTGCGGAGCGTCTGAAGCAAGAAAGAGGCACGAGAGGTTTACTAACACTCTAAATCCACACATAACACCCACTCTAGCAACCAGAACACAGCGAAAACATACGAAACGGGGACCACCTTAACATCACTCATTCTCATTTTAGATTGATCCGCAGAGTCAACAGTCACGAGCGCTCCTCGCTGAACCCTATAAAACTGCACACATAAATACACAGACAAGCATTATCTCGACAACGTTGAAACTCCTTCTGCATAGGTTTACGACTCCCCATGAAAACTTATACGTTTCATGTACCCAAGTTGATCAGGCGATAAGCCAAAACTGCACCCATCTGCCGATAAAATTTGAAAAACAGACCAAGACGAAAAGACCATAACATAGCAAAAATTGCGAGAGAAGAAGCGGAAAAACGCTGTTTACATGGTGCTTGTCATCGGTGTCAACATCCGTAGATGTATCCGTCTGTTGGCTGTTGTCTGGAGCTGCCATGCCCGAGTCAGCCCAGTTCTCAATACCCTGCACATTCCCCAATGACCCACCGTTTCCTCCTCCTTTCTCGTAAATCTCCCCCATTTCCACACATCCTCCTCCTCCCCCCCTCCTCCTCCTCCTCCTCCTGAAGACACTGTCACTACTCCCGAAGAGCTCATGCACTGCAAAAAATCACAACAACATCAGAGCTCGTTCTTCTTCACGATGCCTAAAAATTGCATATCACCAAAGAGAGAGAGAGAAGAGGTGGGTGGAGTTTAGGAGGCACCGGGTTTAAGCCTCCATAGCTCAGATTGTTTGCAACAAAAGCGATGCTGTTGTTGGGTTTAAGGCTGAAGGCAGAGCCTGCGTGTATTTAATATTGGGAATCGGTTAGAGCAACGGAAAGCCGGCCAAGAAAAGAGACCAAAAGGCCAAGCTACTGCATTTTAAAAAGAAACCCTCAAAGAACATATGAATTTTCCAAAAACACACGCACAGAGAGAGAGAGAGAGAGAGAGAGAGAGAGAGAGAGAGAATACTTGGACTTAAATCAACAGCATCTTCGTGATGAAATGCAGCAACGGACTGCTCGAGCTCGCCGAGATCCGGGAACCGGGTCTGGTTCCGGCTCATCACATCGTCACCTCTGTTTCATCTCGCAACAGAAAAAACAGAGACGCACACTTGCATTCATTATCGCATCATCTCCCAAAACCCAAAACCTCCCGAAAGCGACCATGGCTCGAATTCAGCTGAAAACGAACACAGAAACAGAGGGATAAGACAGAACCTGAGAAAGAAGGAAGCTTGGCAATATATGTCGGGGTTCGTTGGAGGAGCTGCTTTGAAGCTCTGCATGTTTCTTTCACTCTACAGCGTCACTCTGCCTCTCTCTCTCTCTCTCTCTCTCTCTCTAACAACAGAGACACACTATCAGGGACAGATGAAGAAAAACGGGCATGAGGTGAGATCACGGAATCATGTTCGAGAAGAAAGGAGCAGAGAGAGAGAGAACGGAATCAGAGGAAGAAGAGCAGAAAGAAGCCAGAAGAAAACGAAATCTTCCGGCTGTATCTTTAAGAAGAACAGGATAGCGTATCAGTACGGCTCGCTTTCTTGAGCAACACTTAAATAATTTACGAAGGCCGGGCCATTTCATTATTGCTTTCTGACTCGGGCATTTCCGTTTCCCAATGCGCACCCTCCTCCCCCCCCCCTCTAAATTTCTCCCACGCCTTTCCTTGTCTTTTTTATATTCCCCCCATCGAGTCTCCTTCCTTCCTTCCTTCCTTCAATTGGACGATGACGGAAGGAAAAGTGCTCTTGAGGTATATATGATATGGCCATGCACCATCCGCGAATAGAAGAGCATTGGAATACTACCAGCCTTATTCCCCAAAATCAATGCAAGCTAAAAGCTTTGCAGATGATATCAATGGAGCCCAGCGGGGGATAATGGTAGACAATTAGCGATTAGAATTAGGCCCCCCCGCATGAGCAAAAGCGAGAAACTTTCAGTGACCAAACTTTATTCCACATGCGCGTGTCAACTCACCACCAGTCAAAACAAGATTCTATCTCCAGTTATTAAAGGCAAGTTGGGAGGAGGAGGAGAAGAGGGGAAGAAAAAACTGCAGTAATTACATAGTGACTCTGTTTTGCTTGAAAGCAACACGCGAGCGTGCCATCTAGAACACCTTTTGTTAAAGGGTTACCCCCAGGGGGTAAAATTTATTCATGGTCATTGAGTGCGCTTTAGTTGATTCTACAGTCCGATCGCTACGCTTTACTTTCAATTACCAATTGTGATATGATCGGACGACAACGTGCTTTTAACCCGAATTTGACTTATCTTCCGGGAAAGTGCCGGCTTTGAGTCCACGGGGCGGTGAAATTGCGTTCGCAAAATAGGGCACGCGCCAGCGGATTATTAAAAGTCTAATCCAACCTTATCGAATAGTTAATTTCAGGAGGCCAAAGCTAGGGTCGAGGGGATCAAACATAAAATTTATTTGCATGTTGCAAGCGCGAGGAGTTGAAATGGGCGATCGAGTTCCTTTCGATGACGTTAGCTATTGAAGTAAAGCCACAAACTTAGGAAATACCTTTCAGTTTTCGGACGTCTACTTCTCACGACGAAAATCTTTATCCGGTATTTTATAAAAATCGAGTCTTTTCGTAGACCATCGAACGCAAGAAACTACAGAGGCCCCTGCCGACCTACGAACATCTCGATGAATCATAAAGTCAAGCTACTGCCAGAAGCATCTTTCCCCCGCTTCAACGCATCAACGCATCCATCTCGCATTATCTTTTAGAAATTTCTTATCTTTCTTCCAGATTCATGAGTTAGGCTAGGCCCCCCTTGCGCACTGCAAAAGCACAGCGCGAGAGGAGCACAGAGACCAGAACCCAAGACGCAGAAGATGAAGAAGGCCCCTCTGATCCCCCCCGATTCTCTCTGTCCTCGGTTTGATTCTTTTGTTCGTTTCTTTCTCTCAGTCCCTCTCTCTCTCTCGCTCTAGAGCCTAGCGCGATGCTCTGCTTTTGATTCCCTGTCTCTCTCTCTTCTCTCTTCTCTCTCTGGCTCTCGCTATATCGAGGGATAGTGTACAGTACACGAAAGCCTCCAGCTCCGAGTTAAATGTCAGGGCGGAAGGATGATGGGATGGTGATGAAATGCGACCTCAGAGAGTAGAGAGAGAGTGTGAATGACAATAAGTACACGACAGCAACCGAGACAAGAGAAAACAACAACAGTGCGACCTCTTTCTCTTTCGGGGATTAATAAAGGCCAAGGCATTGCTTGAACGAAACCTCTTCATCCTCATCATCATCATCATCATCATGCGGGGCACCGAGGAAAGAGAGAGAGAGAGAGAGGCGTTCTTCTTGCTGCTGCAGAAGCAGCAGGATCTGTCTCCCTGACATTTATTTCGCCCCCCTCGTCCCATAAATCATTCCAAACACGCCCCTCGCAACAGTTCTAAGAGTTAAACGAGGCAAATGATCCTCAAATCTCTATTTAATGCAATCTATTCAATGAAGTCCCTAAAGTGTATCATCCTTAGATGTTTCACTTATTTAATGTGATTCTTGAACTTTCGATAAATATTCAATCTAATTTATGGATTATATGAAAATATTCAATTAAATTTAAAATGCACTAAAAGTATGGGTTAGATTGAACAAATTAAATTTAGCGACAATATTACATATTGACCCAAAATTCATGTACCATTTATATCATTTTCCTTTCTTTAAATAATTGAAGTAAAATTACGATGCAAGTATTGCAACAACGAGCTATTTGTGTCCTTGTTCGCAATTTTTCCAAACTCAAGCCAACCGACGAATGAAAGAAAAAAGGGCTTAGATGCTTCTTAACTTGATGTAGACCATACTTAATTTTTCGATGTTGAGCTTGTGTGATTTTGGCCATTATTCGTTGACTATGCATGATTATCAAAAATGATGATTCACACGCAATAATTTTTGTCATGATACCTTGAAAGATCAAAAACCGGTATCTTGTGATACATCAGCCCCGATCCAATCCTCGCCTCATGGAAAATTCAAATCAATATCCATGACGCAAATTTACTCTTCATATTAACATTCCGTCCAATGCCTTCCATTGAAATACACACGTGCTTCATCGGATTCGTCCTGCAATCATTTTTCGCGCGTGTTGACACGTAACAACATATTGGATGCCAATGGAGGATGAATTTAGACCGTGTAGAGCTATGAATTTCTCGTGACATGCAAAGGAGTCTCAAAGAAACTATATGCTTCGCTCGAGACTGCCACTCCTAATTTCAAATGTCCAAATATTTTTTGAAATTAATGCATGTCGGTTGCATCATCAACCTATTCAATTCATCAATTGGCTTGAGTTTGGAAAAATTGCGAACAAGGACACAAATAACTCGTTGTTGCAATGCTTGCATCATAATTTTACTTCAATTATCTAAAAAGGAAAATGATATAAATGATATATGAATTTTAGGTCAATGTGTAATGTGTATTAAATACGTTGCCGTCTCGGCCTGTCGAAACCGCAGAATACCCAATCGCATGAATGAACGTCGATGATGCAATCGAGCGTTGACCAAAGCCCCTGAACGGATATTTGTCTTTTTCTCTTCTATTTTCCTTTCTGTTTTTTTTTTTTTTTTTTTCTGTCAAATGACGTGAGATTGTTTGAAATAAATTATGGTGCCGGCTCCAAGATTCTCTCGTTCGCTTTACGTGATTCAAGCTTATCCGAAGGGCTAATAAAAAAGAACGGACAACAAATATCTTTTGATTGCCCCCCTTTGTCTTCAACCGATTAACCCCATCCCGACAAGCTACGTGTGAGATCTTAGCTTACGGCAAGGTTTACTTCCGACAAATTTATATTTTTGGGGTTTTTAATTATTTTTCCCATATTTCTTTTTCTTTTTCTTTTGCATGTCTTTCTCGTAATCGCAAGATCGTACGAGTGAGAAAAAAAGGAAAAAAAAGGGATAAATTGGCTTTTTCCTAAAGAAAAATTATTTTGGTTTAAAGAATTCCTGGAAAATGGCTCATGATTCCAAATCAAATTTTTTATTAGTAAATATTTATATGATAGTAAGTTGACATCGAGGTGTCATATGGTTAAATAAATTATTTCATAACGAAAAGAGCAATCTTTTCGAGACTTAGTTGGGAATTATTCTGTTATCGAAAACGATTTATATTGAAAATTAGTTTCTTATGATTCTATCTTCTATACGAGTTTTTGACCGTTTGAATACGTTTGGAAACCGTACAAAATTTTTGTTATCGAAATTAAAAAAAAAAAAAAAAAAAAAGAATTGCTTTGGATACAACCTCAAATTTTTTTATTGTAGAATTACTTTTAATTTTTTAATGATTTCATGAGATTTTTCTTTTCTTTTTTCCTTTTCTTATGAAGACCGACAACCGCCTAAAGAAGAGAGAAAAAAGAAATTGATTTGATTATAAAACACTACCTAAAAATAAAGAAGTTACTTTTTTTTTTCTACTTATTGATTATATTCTAAATCTATTATTGAAAATAAATTTGTTTTCGGAAATGGAAAAATTAACTAATATTATCAAATAAATTCATGTTCTTTTTTTATTTCATGAAACACAAGAACAAAAATAGCCAAACATTAACTGGTTACCAAACACGGCCTTAAGAGCGCGAATGATAATTATTTCGTTTATGAAATTAATTTTTGGCTAGAAAAATCTATTTTCGAATCCTGAGTGAGTTTTTGAGTAAAGATATATAAAATTTCTTCTTCTCAAATGGTTGGTGGGAGGCAACTGGCAGAGGGTGATGGCGAGTGGTGACGGACAGCCATAGATGGTGGCAAGCAACTAGCGATGATGGGAGGAGAGCGGCGGCGAGTGGATAAGGACGATGGGTAGCAATAAGCTATAGCAAGGTGGAGTGATCCGAAGAATTTTGCATTTCTTATTCTTGTTTCATAAATATAAAAGTAGATTACTTTTACTTATCATTTTCGTTTTAAATCTATTTTTGAACTAAAAAATACTCTAAAAGTGGAAAATAAAATTTCCATACCAAACGAATTTCCATTATAAACGTATTCCCGATAAACGGAATAATTATTATTCGCGCCGTAAAAAAGATAAAAAGTATTCCTAAAATTGAAAGAGCAACCAACGAAGGGGACAAAAGAAACACGACGTCGTATTGCACGAGCAACTCATAAAAAAAAAAAAACAGAGAAATTCCCCCGTATCTCGTCCCATCTCTAAAGTCAAATCTCCGCTGTCCGCTCTGCTTCCACAGCCGCCTCGGCAATTCCGAACAAGACATGCAGTGACGCGACGCCTCTCCTCCTCCGCCGCCGCGACGACGACGACCCGACCCGCATTTCTCCTCCGTCCTCCTCCTCCTCCGCTTCTCCCCGTCGCTCTCCGCTCCGGAGCTCCGCGAAGATGAGCTCCGTTCTGCAGGTAAAACCCGGTTCGTTCCGCTCGTGTCTATTTCGGTTGGCCACGGTTGACGAGCCTGGTCGCGTTTCGTTGCGTTGGTTTCAGGGATTCTACAAGTCCCTCGCCATGACGGTGCTCTCCGAGATCGGGGACAAGACGTTCTTCGCCGCCGCGGTGAGTCCGTCGTCGTGATTGGCTTCTCTTCCGTTGACTTCTTGCTCGCTCTTGTTTTCTCGAGTCGTGATCTGCGGGGGGGAGTCTGTATGGGTGGAATGAGATTTGTTTGAAAGGCCGTGACGATTCGTCCGCTCGTGTGAAGGAGTGGGTTGACTCTGGCTTGGTGTCTGCTGGTTTGTTTTGGAGAAATTATTGGAAAAACTCAATTCCTACGACCCCCTCACCCCACAAAAAAAAAGGGATAAAAAAAGGTCTGACTTGGTGATGTATTGGTTTTTACAAAATTAAACGGAGCACTGCGTTCAGCGGTTGGAATGCTTGATGTTTCTTAATCCAGAAAAGCTCCAATAGTTAGCTTTGGCCAGTTATGATGTCAACTCAAATCTTGACCCTGCAAAGTGCTCCTTCTTACAACATGTCCATAGCCCTGACGGAGGAACTTAGAGCTAACATTGATGAGGACTTGCTAGGCACTCAAAATGGCAAATTGAATTAATGGTGATGAATATGTTAGGAAAGACTCTGGTGCCAATTTCTCCATGCCATGGTTTCTGTCCAGAATTTAGACTCGCCTCCACCTACCAAGGTGTGATTCCTGGGAGTAGTTGGGGTGTAGGGGGCTAGCACTGGCTGTGGCTGCAAGCCTCTGGCAACTGGGTGCTTAGTGTAATTTTTGGTAATTCATTTCGACGTTATCTTTATCATCTGGTAAATCTTTTTTCCCCCCTTACCCATGTCAACGATGTAAAATGGAAATTCTCTGTTCTTGAGTCTCTCTCTCTCTCTCTCTCTCTCTCTCTCTCTCTCTCTATCATTGGTCTATTAGAAATGCATCGAACTTTCTATCTTTCTAGTAAATCTTGAAGTACATTGGAGCATAGATGCATCCGTCCATTCTAAAGTGCTTCATATGTGCATCCTTAGATCTTGGCAATGCGCCATCCGAGAAGACTCGTTTTGTCAGGTTGTTTGGCGGCTTTGATTGTAAGTGTTTTTATTACCTGTTGCGTATGTAGTTTTGCACGCTCCTTTTGGCGATCTTTGATTGATAAGTGCTGAAGTTTTCATTGATGTGTAGGTAATGACTGTTCTATCTGTTCTTGTTGGTTGGGCTACTCCCAATTTGGTACGAACTTCACTTGCTCGTTCTTCTGTCTATACTTTTTAAAGTTATCATACCGTCTTCTAAGTGCATGTAGTGATAATTCAGACTTCTGATCTTTCGAGAGACCGGAATCTTGTCTAAATGAGTAAATATTTTACAGAGGACTTGGATATTGTGCAGGAACACTGTTGTAATGCCTAAATGATTTGTATTGGAGTATTCAGGCTGTTTTTCTTTTGATTCTTCATTTATCCAGTCTTTCTCGCTTCTCTTTTTATTAAGTTAATGTGAAAAATCGAGCTCCTCGACTCATTTCTAACCATTTACACCCAGGCACTTCGCATCAGCTTCTGTGCTAGGTTCTGTTGTGAAATCTAACACAAAATATTTTAGAGTGCATCTGACTATCAACTCAAACTTGATTATCCACATAGTCTAGCTTCTGTTCTATTTGACGAGGCACCGAGGTCAGACAGGGACCAGGCCAGTTGTGTCCAAGATCACTCTTAAATTCTAAGCTACAGGGCTATTAAGGTTTAAATCCACATTATCTCTTTTAGCATTCTCTGATTCAGAGAGTTATGGGCTCCACAGCACTGGATGTGAGCTTTGTGGTCTCTGGCTGTGTCAAAACTCAAGACCCTTAAATAGCTAGCAGCCAAGAGTACAGGGAAGGTATCAAGACAAAGTAACTAATTAGTCGACTCTCTTCTGATTATCTTGATCGTATTATTATCTTCTTAATTTTTACTCCACGTCAATCCATGGAGCTTATGAGCTTGGATCAGTTTGTTGGGTCAATTACTTTTATCCTATATGTTCTCCTGTTCATTCATTGCCATAGATGTTTCAAGAGATGGTCTTGTTTATTTCTGTTTATCTTCTTTGGATGGAGCATGCTGTGACCTTGCATCCTCAACCTTGCAGATTTCTCGGAAATGGGCACATCATGTCACAACGTTGTTGTTCTTTGGGTTTGGCTTCTGGTCTTTGTGGGATGGATTCCATGATGGAGGGTATACATCTTTTTTCTTTCCTTTTTCACTTTTTGATATTCCATGCGTAGCTGAAACCCATACGGCTGCCATTCTTCACAAGGAAAGGACTAGTTTGATTCTCATTTTCAATGAAAGTAGCTTTTAATGCTGAACTTAAATTCTGTTTCACTCAACAGAGACGCTGAAGAATTAAATGAAGTTGAAGCGAAACTGGTTAGTTTAACACTATAAGTTTGCACAAACTTAAAAGTTCAATCAGTCCCTTTTGACTTCATCTTTTTTCGTCTCTTAGGATGCCGACATAAAGAAGGCCAATGCAGGAGCAAATAAGGAGAGTCACAAGGTGATCAATAAAATCGCCTTATTAGAATGAAGTTATAACTCGCGTAACTTAAACTAGGTGACTGTTCATTTGTTCCATGGCCTTTTCAATGTTAATATGTGAACAGCGCCAACAACCCATCAAACTGTAAGTATCCATTGACATTGCCTCCATCTGCAAGGCAAAGGGGAGAAAAGGAGTCATCTTTGCTAACTGATGTGGTTGGATACTTCTGTGCCCTGAAAAACTCCAAGATTCCTTTTTGTCTAAAACAACTAGGACCGGAAAGGAAAAAAGCAAAGAGACCAACCAAAATTTCATTACATTGGACAATTATAATCAAACCTAAGCAGCAACCACCCCAGAAGCGGAAACTGTTGACCAAGAAACTGCTAGCGTTTCCTTTGTACAAAATAAAGTTGTTTGGGATAATTTGTATATGATTTCATCCTGCCACTGTAGCAATTCATCTCCACTGTTTCTACTGCATAGTAGTACTTATTCCACCCACCAATCCTTCGAGTGTACTGAGGATTCCCACTCTCCCAGGTTGATGATGATGTGAAGAAGCAGAGAAGACCATTTCTCTCACAGTTCTTCTCTCCAATATTATTGAAGGTTTTTGACTTTTCCAACTACAGTGCATGTGAAGTTTGGAAAAGTTGAACCTTTTCCTGATGAAGAAGTTCCTTCCCTTGCTGCAGGCATTTTCTCTCACATTTTTTGGCGAATGGGGTGACAAGAGCCAGGCAAGTGTCTCCCTGAGGAAGCTGATAATGTACCTTATTCCCCAATCATACTGACTTTACTGTGATTGTGTTGATGAAATTCCTTTTCAGGTAGCAACCATTGGTTTGGCTGCAGATGAGAATCCATTTGGTGTAGTTCTTGGTGGAATACTGTAAGATTCGTCTTTACCTATCTAGCTTTTACATTTGGGGTTCCCCCGGGGGCGGGGGAGAAGGAATTGCTTGTACTTTATTGACTATTAGGCAGGCTTTGTGTTTTTCTTGTACATCTGGCATCCACAGGTTCTACACCCCCTAGTATGGCCTACCAGCATATGTCATAACCTCCTAAAATTGCAGTCGGCCCCTTCAAAGGTTCCAGAGGCAATGGCGTTTGATTATAATATAAAATGGTCATGAAATCCATTAATAGGGCACAGCCATGCAATCCGTGACATTAATATGTGACATGTTTGCTGGAGTCATTTTTTGGTCTTGTTTTGTGCACTTAAGCTGGGCTGACATGAATATGCTTTTGTTTGCAAAGTGGTTACTTTTGGGTGGAGTTTTTATGCTTATAAGTTTGGTCCACCTATTTCTCAATAGCCAAAATAATTAGGACCCTTCATACTAATCTGTTCTTCAGCATTGCCAGGCCAGTCTTTCCTTTAGGCATTTATTTGTAAAAATTTTCTGCTTTTACTGTGATGGGATGATTTTTGGAAGAAAGCACTATGATCATGGAGTAGTGGAAATTTACTATGTTTTTTCAGAAAGATTGTACACTGCGTGAAGTTGGACCATTTTGAGATTCTTTATAGAGCTTTGGAGTAAGGAGCTGCTGTTCTTTATTCCTGAATCAATGCTCAGGGAAGATGGATGGGTCATGTCATGTCATTGTACTTGTGTTCTAAGATCCTGGTGGAGCTAGGTCACTTCTCAGATGCATGTTGGGGCATTGGAGTAGAAAGGGAATGGCCCGTTAACATGGTGCCAGACTTCCCTGAGTAGTTTCAAGAACTTTGTGGCTTCTATTTGCTCTTGCTCGTGTCATATATCCTCTGCCGTACTCCATGTCTGACTCGTTTCTCCCCACTAAACGTGCATCCTTATGTCAAGGCAGTATTTGTATGGCTTGTTCATCAAATGTTTCCCCCATTCATATTCCCTTCAGCCTTTCTTTTTCCAAGAGATAATGGGTTAACTCCATACATCAGTTAACTGTAATTTTTTAATGGCATTGTGTTTTCATTTCTCAGTGGACAAGCATTATGCACTACTGCAGCTGTCCTTGGAGGAAAGAGCTTAGCAGCTCGGATATCTGAAAAACTTGTATGAATTGCCAAGTCTTGTCTGCACATCTATCTTCACTTCTGTGGACAAATGTGTGACTCGAAAATTCATCTTTCTTTTCTTAAGGTTGCCCTCTCAGGTGGAGTTCTGTTCATCATTTTTGGGATTCTGTCTTTCCTTTCTTCTGTAGAACCGTGATGCATGCTTCCCAGTGGTAAGTAGTCATCTTTTATAAATCTACCTTGAAAGTTCCAACTTCCAGTTGACTCAAGCATGTCATAAATAGTTTTTTCAACAAGGAACAGGACAACTTATCATGTGATTTGGAACGATGTGCAGACATAAGGCTCCTTCTTATGTATATGAACTCTGTCTTATATGTTGCTTGCAGATCAGACCATGACAGCTCTGGGACCTTGATATTGTTAGGAATGTCCCTTTTGAAGCTTTGATTACTCACAGTGAGTAGACAACATTGATATTATCCATTAAAAGGTCATGCAGAAGGCTAATCATAAAGGCAAGGCTTGGCATAACCTCTAGTCCTCTTGCGCATGAACAAAATTGGCTCTTTTGTTGTAACCTACATAGATGAACCATTGAGAAGAGGATCATCCGTCCTCCCTCTCTCTCACACCTGTGTGTGCAGTCAAGTACACAGCATTCCTAACAATGCTAGACTGTTGTACTGTTATTATGTTTGGAGTGCAGATTTAGTTTTTAACAAATCTATTCACTTGCTACTATTTGTCAATGTCCTAGTTCTTCAATGTGCTTAGTAAGAAGGTAAGTCTGAGAGCACAAGTGTTCTCGGGAAAAGCTATGCACTCATTCACATGTCCGCTTTATGACCTGTGAACTTTCTTTTCAGCTGAAAGCTTTTGAACTTCTGCGTGCTAGTAATTGGATTTCACCACTGTCGATTAATTCCCTTGACAATGTTTCCACATTGTAGCCTAGAATGATCAAGATGCAACTGATAGCAGGTTTTGCCAAGCAAATAGTAAGATCGCAATGTCTAACTATACAGCAGGCCAGTGAAAGCGGCTTAGCCTGCGTTGTATTTGCTTTATATACACAGATGAACCAAGTTATGCCTTGTGGCACGACCCTGGCTTCGGCCGGAAATTGCTCTCCTACTGAAGGCACTGAATAAACTTTGCCATGCATGTGAACCAATCTTTAGTAAAATGATCGAACTAAGCCTGCGTTGGGGAAATGAAGGGATGCCATACTGTGGCATTCCCCTTCTTGTCATCGTGCCTTGTTTTGCCTAGGATCATGCTCGTGCTTCTCGAATGTCGCTTCGACGTCTTTATGGGTATCATCTTTCCACTTTCCGTAGACGTAATTCTCGATCATGTGCCAAGGGAGACTGTTAAGGAATTTGCTCGAGCCTCCTCCCTTGTAGATTGCCCAGCAGGAGAGGGGGTTATTCAAAATTGTTACCGCGGACATCCGTTTTTCCCGGACAGAGGGTTGTCTATTAGCGGGCTTGTGTCTGTTATGCTGGGCTTCAAGCTTACTTGGATGGCTCCTGCAGCACTGGTGGACCTTAAGAAAGGATTAGCCAGCGATTACAGCTCCCCTCGATCATTAACTTGGTGGTATAGGCCTTGTGACCAAAATGAATAGGAGGGCAGATAGAGGTGAGCATAAATAATGTCCTTGGATGGTTATAATAATGCATTCATTTGACAACACGTGCTTCACACGTTACTGCGTTCACACGCGAAAAATGCCCCAATAGCGTGGCGGAGTGACAAGAACAAGTTCCAGTCTGCAGACGATGAAGCCAAACTTAAGAGACAAATCTCAGGAAGCAAAGCGTAACTGTCCCAGAAAACTAACACCCAATCGGATGCAATATCTCTACATAATACCAATAAAACACCCAAGCATGGCCTGCACCGTGTCGATCCGTTAGGACTGGAAGGATTCTTCTCTTTTGCCATGCCCATCATTGAAATAACTCCAGGATCTGATCCCGGAAGCTGCTTTTGGTAGCGAGTGGTTCAGTACATTTTCAAGCATTCAAGCGTACATTCTTCTTCTTTCTTTATAAGCTCTTCTGGTTTCTAGGGTTGCTGTAGGTTTGGTGAGGGAGCACAACTGTTGCTTGGTCTAGTTTCTTCATATGCTTTCAGATTCATGCATTGTGGGGTTTACTCATCCAACACTATTTGCTAGCTTTCCTTTGAAGTTACGGAGCAATTTTCGCTGAAGGATTCTCACGTGGAAGCGGAGGAGAATATGCTGTTTTTGATCTGTGCCGTAGTCTTGGGATACTGGTTTCTCCTATTCTTGTTCTTCACCAAATCAGCCCACTTGCTTTCCGAGTGAAGAAAACTAGATGATGCATGCATCTAAAGATACATTGATCATGGGCTACCCAAAGTGGCTCTTCTTTCAAGGGAAAAGTACCAAAAATATTCAATCAACTTATTGTTTCTGTGTTCATTTAGTCATAAACCTCGTAATTATGTCAATTGAATCTTACATCTTTTTACATTTTATCAATTGAGTCTATCAATCTAATTTTGACTGGACAGTGGAAACTGCTAATGTGGACACCAATAGTCTTATATGCTAGGATTGGCACTAACGTTAACATTTTTAATATTATTTTAATAAATTTTGAATCTTTATTGCTTTTTGTTTTTTCTTTTCTTTTTTTGTTGCTCTGATACCAAAAAATTGGATTATAATACAAGCTAGGGAAAACGAAAATAGAATTTGTGTCAGATATGCTATCCTACATGCATAGCCCTTTTGTGGCCTCAAAAAAGGGATTATTTGTTAGCCACCAAATTATTTTTTATTTTTTGACTCACATCATAAAAAATTTTCAGGTAATAGAATTTTGATGCACAAGCTCCCCATCGTAGCAAACACAAAGCATACTACCAGAATTGATTAGAACATTTTAGTTTTAAAGAATCATATCATACATAAAAGAAGATAGGAGAGAACTTTAAGAATTCATAACAAACCACACAATATTATTTTTAGGAAGGGTGCATTTTGCCCCTTTTTTAACATAAACACGGCCATAAATAGGCATAAGACAATGACCTAATCATTGGTGAGAGTTCAAGAGGTCACCGACTTCTATCGACTTCCCAATAATATGTACATATTATTGACTCTTGACTTTTGATAAGCTTTTATAATACAATTTTCACTTCTGCTATAGTGCGCTATAGGGCTATGAACAATGTCGAAAAGTGCTATAAGCAGTGCTGAACAGTACATGAACATTGCCAAATAGCGGTTATGAACAATGCTAAGGCTAATTTTTTTTCCAATCTTCACCCAATCTAGGCTAGGCCACAATGCCCAGATCGAGACAAGGATGTGGCGTTGCGGCCCTCGCCTCGATTTGGCAAAGGCCCAAACACCCTTGCCGGCCCTCGATTAAAAAAATAAGATAAAATAAAGAAAAAAAAAAAAGCCAAAATGATATGTTAGAAAATTCAAATAAATTATAAAAATATTACTAAAAATGTCCACGTTAGCATTGCAGTTCTATATAGGTTAGCCGGCGTCCACATCAATAATTTTCAGCTAAAACTAACCAAATTGACATAATTGAGAAAATTCGAAAAGATTTAGAAAATAATTAACGCCACTAAAAAATTTTAAACTGAATTGGTACAAGTTAAATAGATTTAAGGCTTTTTTCATCGTTTTCCCCTGCTTTTTGGCAAAAAGTGACTCTCCCCCTCCCTCCCTCCCTCCCTCTCTCTCGCCATACAATAGTTGTATATTCATTGCTTAAAATGAGGGAAAGGTGGCTGACTTTTCAACAAATGTTTTGATGACAAAAAATTCCATACTTAGATGTCAATTTACTTTTTTTTTATTTTCGGTCAAAAAATCTAGTTAGATGTCACGATAACAAATAATGAGAGAGAGACAGAGAGACAGAGAGAGGGCATGGTTCACGCACTGCTCATTATTCATTAAATAGACTACTTTGGTATTGACAAAAGTCATGATATATGCATGGTCGACACCTAGACACAGAACCCTCTTTATAAATATATATATATATTAAAAAAAAACAATTATCATTGTATTGTGTATATTCATCGAATATTCCGAGGATTCGGAATTTGACGCTTTCGCCCCCAGATATACCAAGAAATCTCTTTTTGTCCCCCACTCTCTCTCTCACACCCCATTTTGCCTTGCCGCTTGTGGTCCCTAGGTTGCGGCCAAGGGTCACCCGGCCCTTAGATTCGCGCAAAGGACCATCAAATTTCTCCCCTTCTTATATTATCTCATCTTTCTCTCTACATTTAAATTTATGTAATCAATTTCTTATACTATAATGTCAGCGTCCTCTTCCCGTGGATCCAATGCCTATCTTCTTCGTACTAGAAATATCATTTAATAGATCTACTGAGGTGTATAATAATAAAAAATTGTGAACGTCTTTTTCCGATAAGGTAAAAAAAGAACATTTAATGTCCCGGGTCTTTTCTCCCGACTATTTCAAACCAATCTCTCATGTTTCAAACTGCTAGTCGACATAATATATCCCCTTTTGAACAGTGAATTTTTGAATCCAGATACAATAACAACGATATCAACCATAAAACCATCATACATACGGCGACCGGGCAACACCCTCGACCCGGTTCATCCCATGGATGCAATGCTTATCTTCTTCGTGCTAGAAATTTGATTTAATAAATCCATTAAGGTTTATAATAAATAAATAAATAAATAAAAACAATGAACGTCTTCTTTTAGGGGCGAAAAAAATTCAATGTATGAATCTTCTCTGCTAATTATTTTAAACCATTCTCTCACGTTTTGAACCGTCAATCCGCATAATATACCCTATTTCGAACAATTAATAATCAAAATCCAAATATAACAACAACAACAACAACAACAATATCGACCCTTAAATCTTTATTCATACAGCAACCCGATAATACTCACGACCCGTTCATCCCATAGATCTAATGCTTTTCTTCTTCATACTAGAAATATGATTTAATAAATCCATTACAATTTGAAATATATAATAAAAAAGCAATGAACATCTTCTTCCAATTAGGGAAAAAAAAAAGAAAATTCAATGTCTAAGTCTTCTCTCCCAACTATTTTGAACCAATCTCCTGCTGACATATATATAATTAAAAAAAAAAAACAATAACATCTTCTTCCAATTAGGGAAAAAAAGAAAATCCAATGTCTAAGTCTTCTCTTCCAACTTTTTTGAACCAATCTCCCACGTTTTTAACCGTCACTCTCCATGACATACCCCTTTTGAACAATGAATAATTAAAATCCAATTATAACATAGTGACAGCCATATGGACACTTAAATCATTATTCATAGAGCTACTCGATAATACCCCCAATCTAGTTTTCGAGGAACCCAGATGGAAGTCAACCTCTTTCAGATCGATCAAAAGGTCGCACTCCTCGCATTGAACTGAACCGATTTACCGAGAATTATGGGCGATAGTTCCAAGGTAAGTAGGTTTTAGATGTGAAATATGGAACCTATCCTAATGGAACCGGATCTCAATTTTTGGAACCTAAAATCCACCATATTTATCTTAAAACTAGCATTTTTTTTCGGTTCAATTCTAAGGTTTATTCGTCAATTTTTCTTTTGCTCCTTTTTTGTCATTTCATCTTTTACAGCAAAATAATAAGAGGAACAAAACTGTCTAAACTAAAAGATGAATAAGGGCGAGCGAGCAAAGGCGAGTCAAGAACGAGTGAGAGGTTTGCTAGGCTCAATGAGCAAGCGAGAGAGAGAGAGAGAGAGAGAGAGAGAGAGAGAGGTAGAAAAAAATACATCAAAAGAAAAACTAGAGTTTTTAGGTTTTACGAAACCGGTTCTAAATTAGGTCCAGTTTTCAGGTGATCCTTCACTCGGTTCTCAGTTTCGGCCGTAATCTGTCAGGCGATTCGATTCGATTTTCTAAGTAAAACCGATCTAATGACACAGTCTTATTAAAGATCACTGGAGCTGGAATTTACCGTCCCACTTCATCGACCGGGTCGCGTCAGACGAGCTGCGCGACAACGAAAGGATGCAAGTCGATAGGCGAGGGGGGGGAGGGGGAAGGTCCCACGTCGTACCAAATCCATCTCGATCGCGATCATCCAGTGTGCGAAATCCTTTCCCGGACAAATGTTTAAAAAAGATTCCGAAGGACCTCGAATATCTCCCTCCCCTCATCCGTCGCATCTTCCCCTCTCCCTGACAAAGATAAATTAAACAAATCGGGGGAGGTGGGGGAATATACTCCGCACACCGAAATGATAAAAACACCTCTCCTTTATTTTTATAGGTGCACCGAACCTTTTTCTCGTCTAATCTATCGCCTCATTATCCGGAATATTCCATCACGTAGACAGCATAATTTCCCCTCTCTCTCTCTCTCTCTCTCTCTTAAATTCCTTTTTTTAATTTTGTTGGGTTTTGTCCGAATCCGAATTTTGGGCATTCCGATCGAAAGGGTGCAATCGAAACCGATTTTGTCCACGCCTGATTCGTCGCCTCAATGAAGAATCCGAGACGAAGCATCCGAATGATACCTCATGCACTCTTCTCTCTCTTGTTCTTTTGCTAATTATAAGAAAAATTCCAGCAATTGTCGAGAGCATCCTCTCCCTCGCAAGGAAATAAATATATATTGATAAATTTGTGGGTGGGTCCAGGGATGTAATTTTTCCTCTTTTTTTTAATGATTAGTTTACTTAGATTCTTAGCCGCCATGAGATTATTAAACCATGGTTATTTTTTTTCCACTGGCATGGCATGCGAACCTCATTTAATTAAAAGATTCAATCACGATGTGTGATGACGCTACGGCCTTGGACAGGAGTGTTATTGCCTATGCTGAAAGTAACTTTCCAGCTAATTTGCTACCAATATGATAGGCTCGGCGCTTCGGTCCTAAAAATTAATCGAAGTCGTTGTCGTTCCAAGCTAAGATAATTCTCGTTTTGTTTGCGGTTCAAACTGAATGATTTAGATTGTACCTAAACTGGCAAATGCCCTGCGTAAGTCCTGCATGCCGTCGTTTTTCCTATATTTTCCACTTGATTAAAACTATATATGCGTCTACTCCTCGAATATGATGTGGCCAGTGGAGCCTGAACTTGATGATGCCGAGGGTCATGTCTTCCATTATTTGTGATTTAAATGAGTATGAGTTCTACTGGTTTGTTGAATTATAAAATAAATCTTTAATATTTTGTCCAATTGTTGCATTTAGTGAACAAATAAATAAATAAATAAATCTTATGCTTGTTGCTGTCCGTTCTCTTAAAAAGACAAAACCCTTTGTTAAGAAAATTGATTGGCATTTTAGGCGCCCCGCTAGAACTCGATATTATCGACAATAGCTAGAGGTGGAGATTAAAGGTAATCGGTTCTCAATCTGGTTCAATTTCCGAGTAGTTTAGTGGAACCGGTTGAGTTCAAAGGAAACAATGCCTCAAACTCCATGAGAGGTGAATGGGAGCTTTGAAAAAATCGAAAGTGGAGAGTAAGCGTGAGAAATTAAGGCATCCACTATGGCAAAAAGCCAGATTTGGTGAGACTAATTGCTCTAGTGAAAGGTCAGATAGAGAGAGATTTTGCTACTTTATTGAGAAGGAATGAAGACGTTGGAGCTAATGCAAGGCCAAAAGTAGGATTGAATTGAATCATGCTTCTTTCCCCTTTCTCTCTCTTCCTTGCCCATGGTAATGAGGATTTCTTTTCGTGAAGGTGGAGTAGATAGGGCACAACTTTTCATGGTCTAGGAAGAGGGAGAGGAGTGATTCCCACGCAACCCATGTGTTACTTTTCTGTCTATCGTCTCATCTAATATTTTATCAAATCAAGCATTCACCGAAAAGTCAAGATTTTTAAAATCTTAGCATGATCCATACCGTATTAGAGCAGAAGGTTCTAAGTTCAAATATTAATAAATCCTTTATTAGAGTATTTAAATATTAAAACACGTTAACGGCGATCTCACGGGATTTACTCGACAAGTGGTGTCTAATTATAGATAGATATAGATATAGATGTGTCTCATGGCATGAGTTGTGATCAACAAATATGTATGTCTTGAATGGCAAGTTCTCCCGCGGGGTTTAAGATTCTTCGATAAGGCATTGATTAGGGCAGGTGGGGATGGTGGACCTATCCAATCCCATACCTTATCGGACACTCTTCCTCCAACAAGAAAAGTATCAGAGGAAGGTTCCCTTCCATTCTTATCGTTATAAAAGGAACTTAATAAACAGACGATGCACCTGTATGACTGAAATGTTTATAATCCTAGCCGAAAGAAAAATGAGCATCGAATTCAAAAGCCAATAATTGTAGATTAAATTTTAAAGGGCGATATTATTATTGTTATTATTATTGTTATTGTTTAGGAGCGACACTGAAATTAAGTGTTAATATTACATTAGCAGCTGTAAATTTAGTTGTGGGTTGGATTTGATAGCCAGCGGAAAAAAAACCGACATTGAATGGTCAAGAGGTCCGAAATTCAGATTCTTTTTTGCAATTTATCACTCCGGAAATATCCCTCTTAAAATTAGGGAAACTTAAAATGTAAGTTGCCCCAACTAAAAAGAGAAAACTTTAGAAAAAAATTTAATGGAATTTCTTCGTACTTTGCTTTGTCCATTCAACGTTAAATCACTTGAAATTGGAAACGCTTATTATTTCATATTGACCTTTTATAATTAAAAAAACATCCTCAACACCTATAACATTACATTTCCTCAATTTTAACATTATTTTTTACAAAACTTTTTTTTTTTTGCGGCCACTCTGCGCTAAGACAAGGAAAGAATCAAAATCAATCCACAGGCGAAGATGCGGCGGTGTGGGTGGAAGACGACGTGGACGGCGATTTGGAGTGAGCGTCGCCGGCGCTGTGGCTGCCTCTTCCTTCCGAATGCGACGGCGAGTGATCCTTACATGGGTTCCTCTGCTGCGGCGCCGCCGCAATCGCCAGCGGCGCGTAGACCCCGGCCGACGGAGGGCTGGGCCTCGCCGCCTCCCCGGACGCGGTCGTCGTCGTGGAGGCGGCCACCGTCGAGTACTCCGGCGGCGGGACCCATATGCCTCCCACCACGACGAACTGAGGGGCTTGCGAGTTGCCGCCGTGTTGGTTCGGGCTCGGTCTTCTGGTGTGCAGGCGGTATTTCTGAAGAAAACCCAGAAAAAGAAACAGCAAGATTCGATGTCAGATGACGATCGACGTTAACGTTAATTGCATCTGGAATTTCTTCTTTGCTAAAACGAAAACTAAAGCGCAAGTTTTTTTTTTTTTTTTTTTTAAAAGCACCTTTACGATGACTTGCCTATCAAGCTAAGCATAAATTCGCCTCACCTTTTTCCTGCAAATTCTCATTCAATGTTCTCGAACTGGTGTGGTGTGGTGTGGTGTGATGTGGTGTGGCTTAGATTAGCGAGTTAAGAAATGATCTTTGACCTTATGAGATTTGTTTAGTATGTGAGGAAATGGTGCATACTGCCCTTACAAATTCACGTTAATCAGCCACTAAGTCGCGACAGTAGACCAGGAAAAAGGAAGGCGCAGAAAGAGAAAAACCAGAAATCCGAATATTCCATCATCAATTAACGAACGAACCTGTAAATGGCTTTTGACTTCGTCGTTAGTGAGCCCGTCCACCTTCATCAGCTCCCTAATCTGCTTCGGTGTTGCAACTGCAAGAAAGAAAGAACGAACGAACGTTTTTCCGATCAGATTCCTCCCGCCGGTGCAAAATGTACGTTCTAACGGATGAAATTGAGAACCCCAGGAAAGACAGAACAGCTAGAGATCTAAGTAATCTAAGTTTCAGCCGGATTCTGCTTTGAATTGGGTAATACAATGACGTACCGTGTGGGCCGCCGAGCTGTTGAAGAGATTGGAGGAACCGCCGGTGCAGCTCCGGCGACCAGCACCGCCGCTGCTTCCTCTGGGTCTGCCCTTCCTTCTCCTCTTTCCTGGTCCCGTTGCCGTTGCCGTTGGCCTTTGTGGTGTCCGCCGTCGAGCTCGTGGCGGTGACCGGGACCGGCGAATGTAATTCGATCAGAGATTGGTTGTTCTTGTTCTGACGATCACTGTCGTGGCTGGCGCTGGTCTTGACAGGGATCTTGTTCTCCCTAAGAAAAGGCTGAAAGGCCCCACCATTTCCCGTCACCTCCACCACTGATACCCGTCTCGGTGTAGCCTCCTGCATTCACCCCAGAACCGAGAATCCAATAAAAAACCAGAAACCCAAAAAAAAAAAAAAAAAAAAAAAAAAAAAATCATTCCTTTCTTCTTTCTTCCTTCCATTTTTATCCCCTAAAATAGTAAATTTCCACAGAAAATGGATTCTTTTCTTTAGCTTTACCTGTTGAGGAGTCGGACCTTGGGTGGTCTGATTCCAAAGCTGCGCAGATCTGAGCCAGTCGGATTTCTTCTTATCAGCGGCGCCGTCACTCTTAGACTTCTTGTGCGAATGCTGCTCGTCTCCTTCTTCCTCTTCCTCGTCATCGGAAGCCGAGCAAATTCTCTTGATGGGAATGAATTCCTCCAGGACCGGACCGTCAGTCGAAGTTTGGTCCGAACACTGGGATTGGCCTCCCTGCATGTACTCCGTGGTCGTCCCGGACAGCTGCTGCCTGCACGCCTCGATCGCTGCCCAGACGTAAAAAAAAAAAAAAAAAAAAAAAAAAAGATCCACGCTTTTTCCTATCACCACGCCTTTCGCATGAAAAGCAAGAAAAACTCGAAACGAAAGTTCCCAACGAGAGCTCCATCAGCAGGTATTACCTTGGTTGACAAGTTCCAAGCAGAGAGGGAGCTCGCGCTGGAAGACTTGGATCTTGCGCTTCTCCTCCTCCAGAGCCTCCATGTAGCTCTGCATTTTCTGGAACTGATGATGATGATTGTTATCCATGTCCACTCTCTCTCTCTCTCTCTCTGAGATGAATCTCGAAGGACGAGGAAAGGGTTATATGGGGTTGCTCTGAGTTAGCAGCAGCGTCATAGAGGGATCCGAACAAGGAAGGGGAAGAAGAGAGAAGAGGAAGAGGAGGGGGGGGGGGGGTTGAAGGGGGCGTGAGAATATGGGATCTAAATAGAATCAAGAAACGGAATATGACTCTCCCCGCAAGAATATGATTTTTTCTCTTTTTTATCGTTTCCCCGTTGTTTTGATTTTCTCGCTTCCGGTCCTTCTCTACCTATAGAGAGAGGGAGGGATCGGATGGTGGAGAGCGAAGCACCGAGGTCGGGGCGTCGCATACGAAAAGGAATCTCGGACGGTGGTTTCTTGAGCTAGAGAGAGAGAGGTTTTTTCTTTTTTGGCCCATTTCTTGTCAATGAAAAAGGGAAGAGGAGGAGGAGGAGAGAGAAACTTACTTTATCGTTTGTAAGAGAGAGAGAGAGAGAGAGGGGGGGGGGGGATGAATATTCCAGTTGGGGAGAGCGTGATTCGGCCCCTTCCGTCGTTTCTTCTGTGGGGCTGCAATTTTGACATCACCATGTCTCCTCTCTCTCTCTCTGTCTCTCTCCTTGATCTTGGGGATAAGATCGAAAATTAAATGACGCTTCTTTGATCTACCCTCGACCTAATCTAATCCCCTCCCCCTCCTCCCCATCTGATGAGTTGTTTCGTGGTTATCGGTTACTGATTCGCGCGTCCGTCCTTGTTAATAACGGCTCAACAGATAAAAACAGGGTTGTCATGAGTTTGGACCGGCACGACGCTGGTCTGTCGAACCACATGCCAGGGAGTTATCGAAACCTTTGTAAACCCTTGACCGACCGACCTGTCCCGTCCCCGAACTTTGGAATGATTCCGCCCTCCTCGCCCATGATGCTTTTGGGTTAATGACCGTGGTGAAAACCCGATTGTGAAGTTGCGGGTGACGAGGGAACGATGTTTAGTCCTCCTTTTCCCAAAGAATGCACGATCGACGATGGTGGGAAGGAGGTGCACGGGGGACGTCCGATGAGACGTCTACTTTTCCAAACGTCGAAAGTAGGCGACAGGCTTAGCGGGTGCCAGTTTTGTACCGTGAGTAGAAGTTAGGTGTTCTCCTAGTCCTCCCCCCCTTTCCTTGGGCATTGTAAAGTTCATACCCCAATTGTACGAAAGCCAAAAGCTAATGGTCTTTTTTTTCTTTTAAGGGAGTTCGCCCCTTTATCGATGGATTACAAATTCAGACATTGCTCAAACGTGGTCTCGAGCTCGCTGACGGTGGAATTCTGGCGTTGAAAATCTAACATAAAGTATTTTCGTAATTGTCTAGGTATGACTTCGGACGCCTAAATTTCATTAGTGACCGGGTCGAGACTTACAATAAGGGAAAAATGTTTAGTCATCCTTTGCCGAAAGAATGCACGATCGACGATGGCGGGAGGGAGGTGCACGGGAGACGTCCGATGAGACGTCTACTTTTCCTAGCGTGGGAAGTAGGCGACAGGCTTACCGGGTGCCAGTTTTCTACCGTGAGTAGAAGCTAGGCGTTCTCCTAGTCCTCCCCCTTTCTTTGGGCATTGTAAAGTTCACACCCCAATCGTACGAAAGCCAAAAGTCAGTGGTCTTTTCCTAAGGGAGTTCGGCCATTTATTGAGGGACTGCGAATTCACACATTGCTCAACTCGGGTCTTGAGCTCGCCGACATCGAAAATCTTATGCAAAGTATTTTGATAATTGTCGAGGGATGGTTTTTGACACTTGAATTTCATTAGTGACCGGGTCCAGACCTACATTAAGTCCTTGATGAAAAATATAATCTTTAGTTGTCGATTTATAAACGGTCAGAAGTTTAAGGTCTCTTTATGCATTTTATCCATCATTCGATCTTTACAATGTTTGAAATGCCTCTACCGAGTTTCATGGGGGAATCAAACTTGCTAATAAAGAGGTCCAACCCACTCTGGGATCGACCAAAGTGGTAAAAGGGACATTTTCTTGTCTTCGACTCATCAATAGGTGGTTGTGGATTCGGCTCTTGCGCCAAGGAACTCGAGTGTGAGCCATTGCAATGGGTTACTAGACCAGTTCCACTCTAGGTAGCCAGCCAATTACAACCATGCCTTGAATTATCAAAGAAAAACAATGAATAATGATACAAATGATTCATAAATTTTAACCAAATATGCAATTTGATCCATGAAATTTTAATATTTTCAATATGGTTCATAAACTTTAGTCCAATATACAATATTGTTCTTGGGTCTTTAATTTATTCAATACGATCCCTACACTTTTTATACATATTCATGTTATCCATTGGACTACATGAAGTTATTCAATATTATCCTATATTATCCTTCCATTAATACAAATTTGTGGACAACATTAAAAATAGATTAAATGGGTGTCAAAAGTGTAGGAACCACATTAAACAAGTTAAAATTTTCGGGATCACATTACATATTGAGTTAAAGTTCAAAAATACATTTAATAAATTAAAACTTAATGGATCATATTGTACACTGAGGCAAAATTCAAGTACCATTTATGTCATTTTCTCAAAAAACAACTATAAAGATGTCCAACGTTATAGTCTCTATATGGATATGGAATGGTTTCACATTCTTATTGTGCTTAGTTCATGTGAATCAACCTGAACCGATTCAGGGGATAATTCATCCGCATCTCTAGGCTCATGTGTTTCGCAGAAAAATAATGATTTTAAAAATATTTTCCTAGAAATAATCACTTATGTTACTCGATGACAATTTATATCATAACATTTTCAGGAATTACAGAGATATTTTTCGTTTATTCATTTTTGTAAATGATATAGGCGATCATTTTTAAGGAAATATTTTCCAAATTATCCATTTTGCTAAACAAATGCACCCATAATGTCTTGAAACACTTCTACAATCATGATTTTCGTTCTTTCTTGTTGATGAATTATTCTAATGGTCTAAAGAAATAATTGCTCGACTCAGGATTTCTATTTATAGGCATGATTCAGAGACTAAATTCACAGGACGCGATGGACAATATGGAGCCCGACATGTTGAAAAGGAAAAAGTCTAGACGGCTCTTTAGTTTTCCGGAATGAAGTCAAATTTATCACTACCTGTATTTATGGTCAAGGACAACCGCTCGATGGTGATGAGTGAGGGCGTGAGATTAAGCTTACGATGAAATTTGAGAAAATAAGACAAAAATTAAGACATCGCTCGTCACGTCGGAAAAGAGTAGAAAAAGTCCGATCTTTCGTACATTAGGCTATCCGAAAAAAAGAGTAGAAAAAGAAAAAGAAAATAACCATCTAAGATAACAACGCGACTCACGAATCGGTCGTATTATATTGCTTTCGTATCTTTTCGGTATATGCTTCGTTGCTTCATGGCCCTTGATCCCATTCCTCTTGATTCCATCACGTGTGCCATCTTCTAGAGAGGCTACTAGTGGCAAGCATCGAAAGCAATTGGATTTTTCACCAGGACAAGAGGATCCTCGATAGAACATCCGAGTTGGGTTCCGTTTGTCTTTTGGCAATCGGCCAAACTTCAAGAGTCTCATGAAATTTTGCCTTTTTCCGCTCGTTTGTTATGGAAAAAGTTCGCGAGACTATCTTAGAAGACCTCTATGACAGTTGTCTCGTGCGTATTCCATGGCTGCTAAGTCGACAAGATTACCAGCATAACTTCTAATGACGCAACGTGTCTCGTTAGGCGCGGAAATCATTGGCGCCTTGTTCTACTTTCCCAGATTCCTAACTGTAGAAGCGCAAACCATGCGGATTCAAGATCAAGACATTGACGAAATCGAGCGAAGGCGATTCTGTCGGTTTTCCTTATTGAGTGCGTGACTAGGCAAGCTCGTACTCGGCAAACGAGACGTCGAGAGGTCGAACTTTTACGGAAGAAATGATGCGTGCTTTGTCTCTTTGTGCGATGGCACTTGTATCGGTTTGACGATGGCGATGAGTACCTGCCTTTAATGAGCGGGTGGCGTGTGGTTCCAGCATCATTTCTAGCCGGGAGTGGAATTCCAGCAGCAACGCTCGAAGGGGAAAAAGCCACGGTACATGTGAACAACGGGAACAAAAGGCGGTCTAATCATGCACGGTAGGGTTTGTCGATTCGTTTCTTTTCGCTCACATGTGTCAGGTCGTAAACGTGTCCTTCCAAATTTAAAGCGAGAGCGTCATTGCGTTCGTTAATCGGTCCGTATATACTTTCGAATTCGAATGTGACATAAGAAATTTTATGAGATCATTTGCTAATTATTCAAAAAACTTAAATTATTAAATTAAGATGTAGTTTAAAATTTAAATATCCAAGCACTCCTTTCATGAGTAGGTTGGACTTTAGCATAAGTCAAAAGTATGAAAATACGTAATTATGGAGACAAATAAGGAATTAGAAAGATTTGAATTTAGAACTTCTTACTTTGATATCATGTGTAATTTTGTAAAATCACCATTGACTATTCTGAAATATAGGAAGAGTGTTGTAATATCTAAATACTAAACTACATATTTATTTAAAGCTTAAGTTATTAGAACAGTTCACATGACACTTTTTATCGAATGGGTGACACGCACTTTAGAATGCAGTTTTTTTTTTTATTTCAGTCCAATAAAATGCAAGTTTACTCAAGGGGTGTGTAAAACGTACCGCCCAAATTGGGAACCACTCAAATCAGACCAGATCGAACTAGCCGGTTTGGTCCGGTTTCTGGTTTCTAAAAATGAAATCAGTGTTCGAGCAGTTCGGTTTCCACTTTCAAGGGAAAATAAGACCAAACTGACTAACTATACTTTTTATTTTATTATTTTTGAAAAAAAATTAGTAAAATGTGAACTAAACACTATCTTGATCCGATTCTAAGTAGTGAAGAAAAAATAATAGGAAAAAAGTAGTGGGAATAAGTAAGGGATTGGTTCCATTGGACCGAATTGGATTAAGAATCGATCACCCCTAGTGTGCTCGTATATATGGATGTATAAAAATCTGTTGGAACATAATACCAACATTGCTGAAACAATTTAAAGATGTCACGTGAACTTAAGGAACTTAGTTAAATGGGTTTGCTTTGAACGACACCAACTATTACTATTTGCATATAAATGGGCAAAGTATAATAAAATTTTTAAATCTATTATAAAATAAATTGCACCGTGTCCCCATCGGAAAGCCGGCGGGGAGGCCACGGTAGCCTTGTTAGCTACATGTGATGCGTTCCTCACCCAGATCTAGCAAGGGCTGCAACCCTCACCAGCCAAAATGAAAGGGAAAAAATATATATTTAAAATGTCTACTTCAGCGCCAATTATACCACGTAATATGGCCAGCGTCCACATTTGTGATTTTCGACCAATTTCAATTGGCATAAATGTAAAATGTTTAGGTCTAAATTGATCTAATTGAAATGTTTAAAATTGAATTGTTATAAATGCAATGAATTTAATACTTTTTTTGGTACTTTCTCATGTATAAATGGATTGACCTGTTCAAGACATTAAATGCATTTAATTTCAATTCAAACACTATTGATCACGTGTCTTGTCGTGAATCGTTGACATATACATCAGTCAACCGGCGGCCATCTTGCATGACATGACTATTGTTGATGTGAACAAATTTTGTAATTTTTTGTAATTTTTTTATTTTTTATTTTTCACAAGTTGTCAAAAAATTTATGACTAAATTAACAAATCATCAAAAGGTTCGGAATTAAATTAAGATAAGTGAGAAGTTTAGAATTCAAATCGATAGAGTGATACAATTAAATAATTCAAGATTGAATGGGCGTGGAATAATAAGTTTATAACTTTTTAAACAGTTATTTCAAGATTGGAATATCGAAAGGAAGACGCGTGTCCTTGAAGCACCGGTCCACCATTGTCCGAAGCAAACCGAATATGCTTTGGGTCCGGTCGGGGATCCCAATCACAATCGGACGGCACGCGGACAAGAGCCAAGAGATTCGGAATCCAGGGAGCGTGAATTGCACCGCGTGGCGAGACGTCCACGTTGCTCGCGGTTCTACGCGCCATCTACGCGCCAAGCCCAACCTGACCTTTTTCCTCGTCTACTCCACCCGCTCTCACGGGAGCGTGTAACACACGCACCAATAGGAAGACGGCACAGCCTCGATCCCTCTTGTGCCACGAAATCAGTAGGTAGCACGAAATTTGTAGAGTAACACGCGATTAAATCGGAGTAGACCCAATTAAGATTTTGATTTGGGAATCGAGGTTCATTTACAAAGTTCGGGTTTTGGCAAAAAAAAATAAAGTAATATAAAAACTAAATTACATAGAATTAGACAAGCATTTGCAACCTTTGAGGAACTTTCTGTACACTTTGCTCGGAATACATAGAGAGCAAAAATGAACTTATGCTAATACCCCCCAAAAAAAATGAGAGACAAAAAGGAAATGATGTTTCTCAACTTAGGGTCAGAACTTCAGCTCCAGTTCTAGTGATCAAAATGGTGTGCTCGAACTGGGCGGCAGGGCTGCCGTTGGCCGTGAGAGTTGTCCAGTTGTCCGGCCACGTTTTGCACTCTATACTCCCCAATGTAAGGATTGGTTCTGCGCACCAACATGTCACAGTTATTGTCGGCGGCAAATGCGAGAAAATGTTGCGGCTAACTTCGAGTGACATGTAAATCAAAGGTTTCTCAGTGTTTTGCGGGAAATATGGCAATGGACTCACCGATTATGAATGTCTGTCCCTTGGCCATCGTCCCAAGCTCTTCGTTCCCTGCTCGATAAAGCATGACATGTTAAGGAAAGTGACCGAGTTTCAGTTTCAGATTCAACATCCATGATTTCTTAATGCCGGTCGACGCATTTTTGTATATAGTAGTCATGCCATGGCATTTCACGCTCTTATTCTATGACCAATCTACCTTTTCCTAATCCAACAATAAGGCAAGTAAATGAAGAATTTAGGGAAGAGCTTACGATGATGATAAATGATTGGCTGAGAATGAAATACGGTTCCAACTCCATGCCCAACGAACCGCTCGACCACTCCAAAACCATATTTCTTGGCATGCTCACTGGAGGCATAAAGACGCATAAAAATGTTCAGACGACTGTTCCCCAAAACAAATAACGAGGTTATGTAGTTCATGCTTACCCAAGCATGCCAAATCTGATATATCCACTAAACAATGGCACAAATGTAAACAGCAGCAGAATAACAGGCTCTGAAATTGTACTATCAGCTAAAACTGCTCGGTGACAAATGCTCTATCCCATGCAAATTAAACTGACACTTCCTTTGATTCTTCTCAGATTGTAAATGCAGTCTAAAGAAATCTGATGCCCATATCTTCTAAATAATATCTAGTAGCAACTGAAAACTAAGTTCACTTTAGAAAAGAACATCAAACTTCTCATCACGTAATAATCTAGAAAAATAGTGGAAAAATTCTTCAGTTAAAATGGTAATCATATTAAAATAAAGATGGAAGTAACTAGTTTAAGAGATTGGCAGTTTGAAATCATTTCATTGTTTTGTGCAGTGTTTCTGCTCGCACATACCCTACACCTTTCTAGTCCTATCCCATTTTTCCCCATAAAACTGCGACAAAGAAAACGTATATTCTACTTTCAAATTTATCTCCATCAAGTCGTTTCTAGACTTGTCAAAAGTTTGTGTTTTTCGTGACATTTAAGCAACTCCAACTGTAGTATTGTTTGTGGATCTTGATCAATGTTCTACTAGATTTAAACTAACTGAGATGTATATGGTCCAAGAGTGAGCACTATAGGTCGTTTCCAATACTCAGCGGCTTGATCGAACCAAGCCTCTGCAATTTCAGAATCCCCCTGTCCAATTTGTTCCCTTAATCAAATAAATTCTTTAAAAAAAAAATTTGATAACTTCTTGATCTTGATCCCCCTCCCCTAGACTAATCAATCTACTCGTAGTCCATATAAGATCTGAATTTTAGTCAGCAAATTAGTCCAGCATCCAGCATAGGGAATACACACGACTGTTTAAGTAGTATTTTTTTATACAGCAAACCTAAGGAACTATCCTGACATTATCTATAATTTTTCTGCCGTAAGATTGCAATCAAGTAGAAACTGTAATATAGCTAACTGGTAACTTGTACCAAATGGTAATGACCCGAAAGACATGCAACTTTCGTGCTACCACAATTTAAACTGAGAAAATGAATTTCTCTTCTTTTCAATCTACATCTTTTAAAGCCAATTCTCAATACAAAATTCAAGCATCCAAAGTGAGTCGACACAGAAAAAATTTACAGAGAAACTACTGACCAACATTTGTAAAGAAGCTGAAACAAACCTTATTCTCTTTTCAATTTTCTTAAAACTTGCACCATCTTTGCAAACTGCTATGCCTCTTTCCATGCACTCTTCAGTAACCTACCATGACAAGCACAGTGTGAACTCCATAGGAGATGGACGGGAAGAAGTAGCAATACCAGACCAAACCGTAAGCAAATTTTCACCTGCACGAGTTTCTTGAGTGCATCACTGACATTCCCACAGAGAAATGTCTTTGATGTGTCTCCATGATAACCCTAAAAGATATGGAGAGAATTTGCATCAGAGAAGACAACCAACTCCGCTATCGTACAAAATTTAGCTTTGGTTAAGGGAACTCAACATTGACAACTTCGTAAGAATAAAGTCCAATTCGACTAATGATACAGAAACAGCAACCTCTAATGAGACAGGGATTACTAGATTGCAGACCATGACTCAGGCAAATAAACATGGACAGGAGGTGTTGGTAGTTTGTTTATAAAACAAATGAAGGGGTGCCTTGTCCCACATCGAAAAGATATGAGTGCGTACGTGGACGAGATTTGATACTAACCGACGATCATTATTTTTTTTAATGAAAATTCGGATTTATTTCTATAAAAATTAACCATAAAGTCTTGTTGAAACAGTGTGACTGTTCATAAAAAAGTTACGGTTATTTTTTATTTATTATTCATTTAATTCTGAACTTTTTATGTCTTTTCAACGTAACCTTTGAGACGTATTTGTTCATTTTACAACTTTTTCTGAAAGGTTGCCTTTGTTCTTTTTTGCAACCTTTTGAAGAGTTGCCTTTATTAAAAAGACAAATATAAGTAACGTTGTTTTGAGATCAAACAATAATCTTCTTCAATTTTCATTTTCTTTCGAAAGATTATACAACCATTATTTCCAATTGTTTCCCATGAGAGACCTTGGAGAAATACTAGAATTGCTATCTAGTATTCTCATTTGAGACTTTGTTGTATCCTAGAGGAAATTTGCCGGTGACCATTAGCAACATTGTGAGGCAAATAATTCCTTAAAGAAATTGATATCACACCTCAAAGTCCGACTTGATTACTCTAAGGTACTGCATGTTTGTGTTCTTTTCTTTTGTTTATGAACACAATTTCTGTTTTTTTGTTCCGGAGAACAAAAAAAGAATAGAAACGCGTTTGTTTGCGTTTTTGTTCCAAATCTATTTTTTTTTGTTCCCGGGAACAAATTCGAAATAGAAATAACTGAGGAACAAATTTTATCTCTCCTATTTTTTTTCCTCTTTCTTTTCTTCTTCTTTTTTCTTTGGTCGGCGATCGTTTGAGGGCCGGCGACCTCGCCGGAGTGTCGCCGGCCCGGCAAGGCCAACCTCGCGCCGGTCGGCGAGCTGAGCTCGCCCAGCCACGGCGAGACTGCCGGCCCTCATCGGCCGGTCGCCGGCCATGGCCGAGGCCGGCGACCGGCCAAAAGAAAGAAAAAAGAAAAAGAAAATAAAAATATTAAAAAAGTAAAAGAAACAAAAAAATTATACAAATTTACCAAACGTGTTTATATTCTTTTTCTATTTCGGGAACGGAAATTATACAAGTTTACCAAACGCGTTCTTCTATTCAAAAATTGTTCCCCGGAGCAAAAATAGTTTTTTCTATTTCTCGTTCTAACAATTTTTGAACAGAAACGTTACCAAATGCACTCTAAAGATCTGACTTCATTGTTTTACCCAATTCGAAGCCATATTTTCCCAACAATTTTAAGGATTTATTTGTGTAACAATGAAGTCAGAGTCGGAGGAAGTGCCAGCCCATGGTGGCTCACCATCAGTGGTCCTCGAGATGTCGTCCATGAATCCCGAATCTTCCTCTTCTTTTGCCCATCACAACATGCCTCTCAAAAATTGGAAATGCGATAAATGGCCTGCAAATTATTATTATTTGCTTGTTCTTCTCCACCGCCTCTATCACCTTGAAGTTAAAGACAAATCCAGAATCATTATATGCACGTAGGCCTCTCCATCCAACGTGGCGGATGTGGCCTGGACTTCAAAGTTTACGCAGGAGAAGTCGAGAAAACTCCAAAGTAGAATAAGATCACACCTGCAAAGGCACGCACCAGTAATAGACAATCTCCGTAGCGAATTACGACGCTTCGCCATACACACAATCGCCATCGAAAATTATTGTCTCTGTATTCAACTCGCAATGATGTCGGCACTGATTACCTTGGTTCGTCTCAGTCGAAGACGGGGATGAAAATCCCGCTTCTAAAGATGTGGGGCCTGTGGCGGTTTAGGATCTATCTCCATGCAGTTCCCTAAATCAAAGTTCGGTGGCAGCAAAATCAAATTAAAGGCCTCCTCCAATTTGCCAAGATTTCTACAGGCAATGCGTTACATACATGTTGCGCTGGATGGGTGCACCATGCAGAGCTTGTTGAAGTGCTAGCACTGGTGCGGGTCATTGGGGATGGCTTAGCAAATTTTTCCAGAGGATCAACCATCTCTCACCTTCGTGCTTGACGTTGATGATGTCGAGACTCTAATCCATGAGATCAAGCGCAAGGTGAAAATGGTAGTTCGTCAATCGAAAGGGAAGCCGAGGGTCGCCGTGTTCAATCTGATACCCGAGAATTGGGGCGGGTACGTGACTCCGTGGGTGACCAAGATTGTGCGGTCTTTTGATTGCTTGAAGTAGCTTCACCTTTGGTGCATGATAGTGGGAGATTCAGACTTGGCACTGCTTGCGAGATCACGGGGACGCGTTATGCGAGTGCTCAAACTCCACAAGTGCTCTGGTTTCTCGATGGATTGGTTTTTACATGTGGGACATTTGCGCAGGTAATTTAATTTTCTATGCCCGTGTATAGTAATGAAAGACTTGCAATTGCGGTACTATGTTGATTTGCTTACGGTATGCATGGTGCATTAATGAAGTTCTTGCAATTTCGTAACTTTGCGTTACTCCATAATATTATTTTCTAAAGGAATCACTCGAGAGATGATAGCATTGTCTTGGTTTATGCACTTCCCGAGGTTCTTATGTAATGCTTCGATTAGCCCCTGTGTACATGATATATGTTGAAGTGCAGAATTTTCATCTGTTCATTTTCTGTCTTAAGATTCTGGACAACATGTAAGATGAAATTTAATTGCTTGCTCGAGATGCACGAGTAATTTGTAAGATGGAATCTTAATTTCGACTATTCGTTAAATAAAAAGAATGATAAGTTCGGATTAGTTTGGTTCGTGATGTTTTTCTGGCCTCTTGTCTTTTAGTATTTTCACTTGCACCAAAGTACTTTTTGGTTCTACATTTGGGAAATTGTGATTGTGCATTTTCTTATATTGTAAGGTTGATAATCCAACATAAAGACATGTGCTTTGGACTCCATTACTGGGGATCCATAATTTAGTTGAGTCTAAGCCGCTTTGCACTTGCTTTACTGGAAATGCTACATTCAGTTGTAGAGTTAAATTTGGTGTATATATTTAATTTTGGAATCAATATGACTAAAGTTATTGAGACTAAGTATCTAACTTTAATTTTCAAAATGAAAGATATAGGAGAAGTGGATACCAACTTAGGTATTGAAGTTAAAAAATAAATAAAACAATGGGGGTTATTCTTTGAGCCAAAGTGATTACATGGAGGAGATGTTGTATAAATTTAAACATCTTGTTTTCAAATATAGGAGTACTCCATTTGATTCCTGGTGGAGAGTTTTTAATGTGAGTGCTATGGGTCTTTAATGTATACGATACATTATACTAGACCTGATATTACTTTTTGTATATGCAAGTTGAGTAAATACTAGTAATCCAATATAGAACATTGGAGGGTTATCTTATTGTTCTATAATAATCTGGCTATATTAGAAGGATATGTTGATGCTACTTAGATTACAAGTGTGAGAGATAAACAATCCGCTTCTGGATGAAGTTTCACATTAGGGGATTGTGTTGTTTCTTAGATGACCAAGAAACAAATGTGTATAACTCACTTAACAATAAAATATAAATTTGTTACTTTAGCGGCAACTAGGAATAATGCCAAATGGATTAGGAATTTGCTGTTGGATATCAAATTATGGTTTAGTCCTATGCCTCCTATTTCTATCCACTGTGATAGTCAAGCTACTTTGGCAAGAGCCTATAGTAGTACCTATAATGGTAAGTTTAGACATATTAGTTTAAGATATGAATACGTGAGACAATTGATTAAAGATGATACCATAACAGAAAGTAGTAGCTTTGTCAAGTGCTAAAGCCGAGTTTCGGGGGATAGCTAAAGGACTATCGGAGCTTTTGTGGCTAAAGAAATTGTTAACAGAACTTGGTTTTCCACCTAAGTCAGGAATGCAACTATTTTGTGATAATAAGGCCGTGATTCAGATTTCCCACAACCCAGTTCAACATGACCGCACTAAACATGTTGAAGTTGATAGGCATTTTATCAAGCAAAATCTGGATGATATGGTGGTGAGTTTTCCATTTATCAAATTTGAAGACCAGTTGGCAGACATACTTACAAAGGCTGTATCGAGTCGAGCATAGCTCACTTGTCAAGCTGGGTATCAAAGATATTTTCTCACCAGCTTGAGGGGGAGTGTTAACATGAGCTGTCAATTAGGGCCTTAATAGGAGAGTTTTTCTATTTAAGGTCTTTATATATATGTATCTTCTGATTTATAGGAGATCTCCTGATTTGTAGGAGATTCTAGGGTGGCTTGCATCGGTGTATATATGTGTGATTATATTCTTGTAAAAAGACAAGAACACAAAAGAAAAAAATTGTTTACTGGTCAACACGTTAGGCGCGGAAATCATTGGCGCCTTGTCTACTTTCCCAGATTCCTAAGTCTACAAGCGCAAACAATGCAGATTCAAGATCAAGACATTGACGAAATCGAGCGAAGGCGATTCTGTCGGTTTTCCTTATCGAGTGCGTGACTAGGCAAGCTCGTACTCCACAAACGAGACGTCGAGAGGTCGAACTTTTATGGAAGAAATGATGCGTGCTTTGTCTCTTTGCGCGAGGGCACTTGTATCGGTTTGACGATGGCGATGAGTTCCTACCTTGAATGAGCGGGTGGCGTGTGGTTCCAGCATCTTTTCTGGCCGGAAGTGGAATTCCAGCAGCAACGCTCGAAGGGGAAAAATCCACGGTACATGTGAACAACGGGAACAAAAGGCGGTCTAATCATGCACGGTAGGGTTTGTCGATTCGTATCTTTTCGCTCACGTGTGTGAGGTGGTAAATATGTCCTTCCAAATTTAAAGCGAGAGCATCAATGCGTTCGTTAATCCGTTTGTATATACTTTCGAATTCGAATGTGACATAAGAAATTTTATGGTATCGTTTTCTAATTATTCAAACAAACTTAAATTATTAAATTAAGATGTAGTTTAAAATTTAAATATCCAAGCACTCCTCTCATAAGTACGATGGACTTTAACATAAGTCGGAAGTACAAAAATAAGTAATTATGGAGACAAATAAGGAATTAGAAAGATTTGAATTTAGAATTTTTTACTCTGATATCATGTGTAATTTTGTAAAATCACCATTGACTGTGTTGGAATCTAGGGAGAGTTATAATATTTAAATACCAAACTACATATATATTTAAGAGCTTAAGTTATTAGAACAATTCACATGACATTTTTTTATTAAACGAGTGACACGAACTTTAGAATGTAGTTTTTTTTTTTTTTTAGTCCAATAAAATGCAAGTTTACTCAAGGGGTGTGCAAAACGTACCGCCCAAATCAGGAACCACTCAAATCAGACCAGAACCACTCAAATCAAACTAGATCAATCCGGCCAGTTTGGTCCGGTTCCTAGTTTCTAAAAATGAAATTGGCGTTCGAGTAGTTCAGTTTCCAGTTTCATGGGAGAACAAGACCAAACTGACTAAATATACTTTTTATTTTATTATTTTTGAAAAAAAATTAGTAAAATGTGAACTAAACACTATCTTGATCTGGTTCTAAGCAGTGAAGAAAAAATAATAGGAAAAAAGTAGTGGGAATAAGTAAGGAATTGATTCCATTGGACCGAATTGGATTAAGAACGGATCACCGCTAATGTACTCGTATATATGGATGTATAAAAATTTGTTGGAACATAATACCAACATTGCTGAAACAATTTAAAGATGTCATGTGAACTTAAGGAACTTAGTTAAATGGGTTTGCTTTGAACGACACCGACTATTACTATTTGTATATAAATGGGCAAAGTATAATAAAAATTTAAATCTATTGTTATTGATATCAATTCAATCATAACCGGCAAAAAACAAAATTCTATCATAAACCTTTTAGTTGGAGCAATTAAGTTTTAAAATTTTTATATTTGTGCTAATTGAATCTATATTGACAATTTTGGCTGGAAATTATTAACTGGACACCGGCCGTCATATATAACCCAACCGATGTTGATGTAGACATTTTTTAATAATATCTTAATATTTTTTTGAATTTTTTTGTTTCTTTCCTTTTTTGTTGTTTTCGTCGTCGTAATTATTATTATTATTATTATTATTTCTTTCATCTTGGCCAGCAAGGGCCGCCTTATTAGCGAGCCCTCTTTGGCTGTTGGCGAGGATCGCCTCACTTAAAGCTGGCAGGGAGGCCACGGTAGCCTTGTCAGCTACAGGCGTTGTGTTCCTCACCTAAATCTAGTAAGGGCTGCAACCCTCACTAGCCAAAATGAAAGAGAGAAAAAAAATTATTAAAAATATCTACTTCAGCGCCAATTATACCACGTAATATGGCCAGCGTCCACATTCGTGATTTTCTACCAATTTCAATTAGCATAAATGCAAAATGTTTAGGTCTAAATTGATCTAATTGAAATGTTTAGAACTAAATTGTTATAAATGCAATGAATTTAATACTTTTTTTGGGTACTTTCTCCCATATAAATGGATTGAGTCGTTCATGACATGAAATGCATTGAAGTTCAATTCGAACACTCTTGATCACATGTCTTGTCATGAATCATTGACATATACATCAGTCAACCGACGGCCATCTTGCATGACATGACTATTGTTGATGTGAACAAATTTTATAAATTTTTTAATTCTTTTAATTCTTTTTTTTTTTATAAGTTGTCAAAAAATTTGTGACTAAATTAGCAAATCATGAAAAGGTTCGGAATTAAATTAATACAAGTGAGAAGTTTAGAATTCAAATCTGTAAAGTGGTACAATTAAATAACTCAGGATTGAATAAGTCGTAGAAACAATAAGTTTAAAACTTTTTAAACAAATCGAAAAGAACACGCGTGTCGTCGAAGCACCGGTCCACGGTTGTCCGAAGCAAACCGTATATGCTTTGGGTCCGGTCGGGGATCCGAATCACAACCGGACGGCACGCGGACGAGAGCCAAGAAATTCGGAATCCAGGGAGCGTGAATTGCACCGCGTGCCCACGCCGCGTCGCGAGACGTCCGCGTTGCTCGAGGTTCTACGCGCCATCTACGCGCCAAGCCCAACCTGACCTTTTTCCTCATCTCAAAGCTCCCGTGGGTCTACTTCACCCGCTCTCACGGGAGCGTGTAACACACGCACCACCAATAGGAAGACGGCACAGCCGTGATCCCCCTTGTGCCACGAAATCAGCAGGTAGCACGAAATTTGTGGAATAATACGCGATTAAATCGGATTAAACCCAATTAAGATTTTGATTTGGGAATCGAGGTTCATTTACAGAGTTCGGGTTTTGGCAAAAAAAAATAAAGTAATATAAAAACTAAATTACATAGAATTAGACATAAGCATTTGCAACCTTTGAGGAACTTTCTGTACACTTTGCTCGGAATACATAGAGAGCAAAAATGAACTTTTCTGCTAATACCCCACAAAAAAAAAAAAAAAAGAGGGACAAAAAGGAAATGATGTTCCTCAACACTGGGTCAGAATTTCAGCTCCTGTTCTAGTGATCAAAATGGAGTGCTCGAACTGGGCGGCAGGGCTGCCGTCAGCCGTGAGAGTTGTCCAGTTGTCCGGCCACGTTCTGCACTCTATACTTCCCAATGTAAGGATCGGTTCTGCGCACCAACATGTCACGGTTATTGTCCACGGCAAATGCGAGAAAATGTTGCAGCTAACTTCGAGTGACATGTAAATCAAAGGTTTCTCAGAGTTTTGCGGGAAATATGGCAATGGACTCACCGATTGTGAATGTCTGTCCCTCGACCATCGTCCCAGCCTCTTCGTTTCCTGCCCAATAATGTGTGATATGTTAAGGAAAGTGACCGAGTTTCGGTTTCAGATTCAACACCCACGATTTCTCAAGGCCAGTTGACACATTTTCGCATATAGTGGGTCATGCCATGGCGTTTCACGCTCCTTCTTCTATCACCAGTCTAGCTTTTCCTAATCCAACAATGAGGCGAGTGGATAAAGAATTTAGGGAAGAGCTTACGATGATGATAAATGACTGGCTGAGAATGAAATACAGTTCCAACTCCATGCCCAACGAACCGCTCAACCACTCCAAAGCCATATTTCTCGGCATGCTCACTGGAGGCATAAAGATGCATAAAAATGTTCAGACGACTGTTCCCAAAACAAATAACGAGGTTAAGCAGTTCATGCTTACCCAAGCATGCCAATCTGAAATATCCACTAAACAATGGCACAAATGTAAACAGCAGCAGAATAACAGGCTCTGAGATTGTACTCTCTATAAGCTATAACTGCTCAGTGACAAATGTTCTATCCCATGCAAATTGAACCGACACTTCCTTTGATTCTTCTCAAATTGTAAATGCAGTCGAAAGAAAATTTGATGCCCAAATCTTGTTAATAATATCTAGTAGCAACTGAAAACTAAGTTTCCTTTAGAAAAGAACATCAAACTTCTTGTCACGTAATAATACAAAAAAATAGTGGAAAAATTCTTCAGTTAAGATGGTAATCATGTTCAAATAAAAATGGAAGTAACTAGTTTAAGAGATTGGCAGTTTGGAATCATTTCATTGTTTTGTGCAGTATTTCTGCTCACACATACCCTACACCTTTCTAGCCCTATCCCATTTTTCCACATGAAACTGCGAAAAAGAAAAAGTATATTCTACTTTCAAATTTATCTCCATCAAGTTGTTTCTAGACCTGTCAAAAGTTTGTGTTTTTCATGACATTTAAGCAACTCCAGCTGTAGTATTGTTTGTGGATCTTGATCAATGTTCTACTAGATTTAAACTAACTGAGATGCATATGGTCCAAGGGTGAGCACTATAGGTTGTTTCCAATACTCAGCGGCTTGATCGAACCAAGCCTCTCCAATTTAAGAATCCCCCTGTCGAATTTGTTCCCTAGATCAAACAAATTCTTTAAAAAAAAAAATTTCGATAACGTCTTGATCTTGATCCCCCTCCCCTAGACTAATCAAACTACTTGTAGTTCCATGCAAAAAAGATCTGAATTTTAGTCAACAAATTAGTCCAGCATCCAGCATAGAGAATACACATGACTGCCATATTTAAGTAGTATTTTTTTTATACAGCAAACCTAAGGAACTATCCTGACATTATCTATAATTTTTCTGCTGTAAGGTTGCAATTAAGCAGAAACTGTAATATAGCTAACTGGTAACTTGTACCAAATGGTAATGACCCGAAAGACATGCAACTTTCGTGCTACTACAATTGAAACTGAGAAAATGAATTTCTCTTATTTTCAATCAACATCTTCCAAAGCCAATTCTCAATACAAAAATCAAGGATCTGAAGTGAGTCAACACGGAGAAAATTTACTGAGAAACTACTGACCAACATTTGTAAAGAAGCTGAAACAAACCTTATTCTCTTTCCAATTTTCTTAAAACTTGCACCATCTTTGCAAACTGCTATGCCTCTTTCCATGCACTCTTCAGTAACCTACCATGACAAGCACAGTGTGAACTCCATAGGAGATGGACAGGAAGAAGTAGCAATACTGGACCAAACCGTAAGCAAATTTTCACCTGCACGAGTTTCTTGAGTGCATCACCGACATTCCCACAGAGAAATGTCTTTGACGTGTCTCCATGATAACCCTAAAAGATACGGAGAGAATTTGCATCAGAGAAGACAAACAACTCCGCTATTGCACAGAAGTTTTAGCTTTGGTTAAGGGAACTCAACATTGAGAACTTCGTAAGAATATAGTCCAATTAGACTAATGATACAGAAACAACAACCTCTAATGAGACAGGGATGGCCAGATTGCAGACCATGACCCAGGCAAATAAACATGGACAAGAGGAAGGAGGGGAGGGGACCCCTATTGAATCATAACAACATGAACTTAAGTAATTTAAAACAGACACAATAGCCCATGTCTTAGAATAAATGGGGACAACACATGTATTTACTTGTGTATATACAGGTTTAAAATTGAATGTCATCATTTTCTTCCTTCATCAACATTTGACACTGACGCGTCTTTTTTTCTTACTTTCAAGTGACTACTAGAATATTCAAGCAAATAATCATTTAAAGCTGATCTCTTAATTAGATTACACAGATCCATCTTCTGTCTGCAGGTACATACAGAGTATGCATCTCTGAAAGAGATAGATCGACTTCCTCTAGACACACGCAGACCATATTCCCTCCAGTAATAGCTAATTAAATTGATTCAGATCTAGGCATATGCGAGTAACAAGACTACAATGACTTTGTAAGTTACATGTATTAAGTACAGCATTCAGCTAATAATTGATTGACAAACACTTACATTTAAGTAGACAGTCACGTCAATGTTTATAATGTCTCCATCCTGCAAAAGATTGCGACCATTGATAAGAAAATAATGGGCTTCTTATTTGAGAACTTTGAGCCAATATGGACCTGTAGTTGACGAGAATCTGGTATTCCATGGCACATGCATTCATTAACTGATGTGCATACACTCTTGGGAAATCCTCCATAGCCAAGAGGTGAAGGATAAGCACCGGCTTCAATAATCATCTGGTGCACTGCTTTATCTATTTCATCTGTTGTCACCGATGGCTAGCAAAATAACAGCAAAGTTAAGCACAAAATCCCCTGAAAAGAAGGAGCACAAATAAAAATTAGAACATGAAGTCTCATATTTCATTCCAGAAGTGAATTTCAGTATGTTTCTTTTGGTATAAGGGCAGGTATTGCTACTTGTTGTCCTAGTTCTAATTGTGTCGACTTCGAATGCCTTAGGTACAGTCCATTATTTGCTTTACTGCGCTAGTTCAGAAAATTCAACCACAAGAAAGAGCATGTTATTCCATCACCAGAAGATAACCTCTCACTCCAAGTACTTAGACTGAGGTCACCATAAACATGTAAACCTGCATTTAAGTTTTGAGACATAAAGGAAAGACTACTCGAGCTGACAAAAAACAGTAGTAAAAGATTGAAAGAACGTCACAAATTTGCTGAAATCGAAGAACTATACAGCATCTTAAGTTGTTATAATAGGACATCATTGACTTTCTTGTCAGCTCATACCAGTATATTTCTAATTTCCAAAGCAGAAACTCCTCTCATAAAGCATAATCTCACCTTGACCATTTTCCCTGCATAATCAAGAACACGAGCAGCAAGCTCACATGCAGCTCTCATGTGAGCAATGCCGTCAGAATCATGAATTTGATATTCACTAGCAAGCTCTGGAAGCAACGTTGAACCAAAATAAGGAGGCTTTGGTATGTGGTCAGGCACAGGAAGCTGTGGAGATACCCTTCCACGCCTTAAAGGTGGCCTTCTTTTGAACCTTTTTGTGCTTTGAAGTTCACGTTCTCTGGGGTTCTCATAGTAACAGACTTATATCAGTGCAAAATAACCATAAATCAGCAGCAAGGAGAGTAAAAGAAAAAAAAAAAACTGAGAAAGATCGAAAAAGTTAACTTCCAAGAGCAAGAAATCATCCTCCCCAAGTGAATCACTTTAGAACAATCCTTATTCCTAGGAATCTCTGGTTCTGCGCATCAAATGCCAGCAGAGGCAGTCACCGTGTTTGGTTTAGATATTGAATTCAATCTCACCAGAATCACACAAATGAATCAGACAAGACATTCACAGAGAGTTTCAACAATTAATCACTCGGCTAAGGTGCTGGCAGTCCTATCTGCGCTGGGCATGCCACCATTTGAAATGGACCTTTACGGGGGACGGGAATTCGAAACAGGGTCCGAACAACTAAGGCTTTCGTGTAATCGACAAAATCTTCGAGACAAACAAACGAATTATACAAAGATGCCAATCCGCATCGAGCAGAAACCCGATGCTCGCTAATAATTGGCTCTGTTTTCCCTTGCTACCACAATACACTTGTACAGCACACACTTAGATGCCAAGAGGGTCCTCATTTTTACGTATGTAAAGGTACCTCCTGATTCTCATGGCCTCCTCCAAGCCGGACACCCTCTTGCAAACAACGACCAGTCGCCCGTTCGGACAAGCCGGCTTCACTGAAAAATGCGAACAGAAAGAGGCCTTGTCATACCAAACATTAGCAGCTCTACCAGGACCAAACTCCCCACACATAAAGACCCAACGACAGTGCTCTAGCGACCCCCCAAATTCATCCAATAACTCCTACTCAAAGCTTTCATCAATTCAGCAGGACCATTGCCAGCAAAAGAACTATGAAAAAGTATAAAAAAAAAAGAACTTTAGAGCACGAACCGGAAATGCGAGCGGGCGAGAAAGCGAGCGGCGCCCCAGCGAAGAGGAAGACTTCGACGACGGCGATGACGGCGACGGCGAGAGCCACAGCGACGCTGAGCGCGCGAGGGAGTCTGCCATCTCTCTGCGCCAAGAAAAAGGTCGGACCTTTAGGATGAAACTGCAGCACGGAGAGACGGAGGCCTCCGAATTGCGATAATATCGAGCTCGACGAGTGGGCTGGGCCTGAAAAAGATGGCTGGGCCATTGACCTTGGGCTGGGCCCTTCGGTTGGGAGCAGGGATTGGATTTTCCCAAGTGGGCCGAAGAGCCTTACTCGAGCCTGCCCATGACATTTAAAAGGAATCCGTTGCAGATGGGATGCGCTGTCTTTGACCGGTCAAAGAAATCAGCAATCTTAGTCCGCAGCATGGAAGTTAATAGAGCACTAGCAGCACCCCTAAATCCAAAAAATCGGAACTAGTGCTATGTATCATACGGGCTTTGCTAGTATGATAATTTTTGGACCACTGTAAGAGTAACAGCATGTTGTGGTTACAAATTTTCGAAGGAATAAATCTCACAATAATTTCTAATTTTTTTTTTTAGCCAAGAACATATTATTAGTCTCATAGTAGATTAACGACAGCCACATAAGCATTTTTCTATACTACTTGAGAGTAAAAATACTAAAAAGTCCTAAACTTATTATATTTATATCAATTTAATCATAAATTTTTCGATTAGATTAATTTAATTGTATACTTTTTCACATTAGTACCAATTGAATTCATTCGACCCATTTAAGCTATAAATTACTGACATGGGCATTGACCATCCTACGCGGCATAGCAATAGATGACTAGACAATTTTATAAAATTTTATAATTTTTTTTCCTTTTTTCTAACTTTTCTTTGTTTTTTTTTTTTTTCCTTTCCCTCTTCCGTCCTTCATGATGGCCGACAGAGGTTGTTGGCCACCAATGAGGGCCAAACACCTTCGTCTAGGCAATCTCTCACCATCCAAGTGAGTCAACCTTTGACAAGGTTGCACAAGGGGCCTCGCCGACCTCTACGGATGGCAAGGGGCCTTGTCAAAGGCCAATGAGGGTTGGTCAAGGGTCCCCTTGGCAAGGAGCAGCCTCATCTAGCCCTACTAGCCCTTGCCAAATGTTGGCAAGGGCATCTCGATCCTCGCCCTTGCTAGTGACCTCTAGCGACCATCACGAAGGTTGGTGGGGGAAAAGAAAAAAGAAAAAGAAAAAAATTATTAAAAAAATTACAAAATTTTTCACAACAGCACTGATCGTGTCACGTAAGATAACTAATATTCATGTTAGTAATTTTCAATCTAAATTGGTCAAACGGATTCAATTGATATCAATATGCAAATATTTGGAATTAAATTAATCTCATTAAAATGTTCATATCTGAATTAGTATTAATGTAATAGGTTCATGATTTTTTTTTTGTGCTTTTCCCATTATTTGAGAAATACCCGTTATTTTACTAGTGGATTGATTGTTTCTTAACTAAATATTATTCTCGATCACCGACGTTTAGTTGATTTACAGGTCAAGTGCCATAATTTGGATATCGATCATAGAAGGCATTACAATTTCTTTTCTTTTTTTTCCCACCGTCGGTGCACTTTGACCCGCCCCATTTTTCAGGAACTGCTGCACGTGGCCCATTTCTAGACACCACTTCATTGCCGGGTGGGGACTTGCTTGAAGGAATTGGTCGAAGTGCATCGATCGTCTAAGACGTTGAAAGTTCAGTACATTTAATGATTAGAATCAAAGCGAGGAACCCAATGGAAATAAGTAAACATCGGTAGCACTTTGCAAGATGGAGATGCTACTACTCTCAAACCCCATGACGTGGGATTGTTTGTTGTTGACGTTTATGCTAGAGTTTATCCGAATAACAAATTTTCTTTTGGGCCTTCGAGCTAGAGCCCAATTGATGGGGACGTTGCATGGACTCATCTACGTAGATACATGCACGCATACATCGAAGAAGACACATATGGACCTAAAACTAGGACATGTATATATACATATATCTATACAGATATACACGCGCGGGCGCACATATGCAGATCATCATTAGTCAAGTCCGAGTAGAATATTGAGTTGCAGTAGCAAGATTTGACCCATCCAGCTTAGCGATTATAATCAGCATCCTAAACGATTCTTGATGACAAGAGATGGTGGAATATAATCAACTACATTACACATTATTCTAAAAGTCTTGTCAAAGTAGCCCTAACATCGAGAGAAAAGCCTTTTCAGATTGTTTAGTGTTTGATTAGCGATCCTACTTTGACCGTACAGAGAATACAGACTCGACATATACCACAGCACGCAGATTCAGCGTTGATTCTTTCATGGCTGATAACGAATTCCATTAAACAAATGGCTGGCATATTATCATTCTTTTTTAGCCATTCGTGCTTGATCAAATTGGCAACATCCATGGTGCTTTTGGTCTCGTTACACTGTGGAAGACGACCTAACAAATGACTAAAGATAAATCAAAAATGGGGAAGAGAAAAGGCTTAAGCAGGTCATCCCCTGCACTCTGCAACAGATACCAACAGTTTTGCAGAACCCATTGTCGAATTCCGTTTGCGCTTCTCTCCTACAGAAAAAGGTGCCAACGCTAACGTCGGCCGAATCGAAACGTTACGTGCGAATAAAATTTTCAAGTCGAAGCTTATCTGTCACTAATCAAAAGAAAAAAAGAAGACAACCGCAATGCTCTGTAATAAGATTTAACAATGGAGGCAAAAGGGAACTTGTCTATCTCAAAAGCATTTTGATTTCTCATGCTTATCTAGCTGCGCCACTGGTTCCAAATCATACATGATCGACATTTTAACCTAACTTTATGAACCTTTTTTTTTGCTTTTATATCCACTTTTCCTCCTCTTTTTATCCATGTTTAGATAATTATGACCTTATAAAACGCTGGTAGTGAATGCAGTTAAGAATGACGAAGTCCAGACCCATTCTCGAGTTTTTATTTATTTATATGGCTCTAATTTTGAGAAAAAAACTAATGATCAATCTCCACATCGAGTGCCAAAAATTAAGGTTGATTGTTCAAATGCAGTGTATTGGATGGAGACCTCATCATCTAGACAGATTCGTCAGTATGCATAGTTAATTGATAGTCATATTACAATCCTATTGGCTAATCCCGGGTAGCTCCTTGGGTTGTCCCACTCACTGGAACCGGTGCTGCCACTCAAATTTCGACTTCAATTCGAAAGATAGCAGAGAGCGATTAGGGAGGACGCCTCCCGGTGAACTGGCTGTAACCCAATTCCTTACAAGTGAATAAGAAGAGATTATTCGAACACTTTAGAAAACCATGTCGATGAAACTCCACAATAAAATAATCGCATAACTTCGGGAGAAGGGCTCTTAGCTCATAAGTCAGGGACACAACAACCAAAAGTAAGTGGCTCCTTGCCGACCAGATATTTCTAGAAAGCAACGTATACATTTTGCTCAACATGGCAAAAACTAAAGTAGGAGAGCAAGTTGGATAGTGTGCCAAAATGAGAATCGATTATTTTTTCCCCCAAAAAAAAGGAGCACGATACAGAAAACTTATGTATCACTTATATTTACAGGTAGATATATATGTCTATCAACCTTATATTGAACAAAAAAATAAAATAAAAAAACATTGAATTCAGAGAGAGAGAGAGAGAGAGAGAGAGAAGAATTCTGCAATCTCACATGTTAAAAGGGTGCAACTTGACCATTGATTATTTCTATCTTCCAGGAGACTTTTCCTTCTTCGCACCTAATTTTTTAGCTTTTCATCTTCCCCCCCTTCAACATCTATCTTGTAAAAATATACAATTGATTTGGATCTACAACATAACCCCCCTCTCTTTCTTCCTCATATAATTCACAAAACATGATAACAACTAAGGGAAAAAAGGAAAAATTCAAAAACCTAAGGGAAAGAAATTCAAAGGAGAAGATCAAAAGATGGAAGATGTTAGATGCTACAAAGCGCCAACCACCATCTGCTGCTTCTTCCTACACTCGAACGACAACAAGTCCACATCCCTCATTCTCTTCCCACCACCGCAATAGGGCACCTCCATTATGTTCACCCCGAACAGCCTCACCATCTGTACGGGCGGCGGCGGCGCGGCCGGGCCGGCCGGCGGCTGGCCCCGCGGCTTGAAGTCGATGTAGAGCTGCTTGTCCGGCCCCGTCGACCGCTGGAAGCAGACGGTGTCGCCGGCCTTCAGGCTCTTCTCCTTCACGAACCGGCTCCAGCCCTTGGTGAGCACGTAGCTCTGGCTGCTGTTCCAGTACGAATACCGGAACCGCCACACCTTCCCGCCGACGTCCTCGAAGTTGAGCAGCACGCCCTTCATCGTCGCCGCCGGCCCGCCCGGCAGCGGGAAGTGCTTCTCCGCGTGCTGCTTCGGGATCACCAGCCGGTTCAGCTTCCCCACGTCGCTCGGCGTCACGGCCTTCTCGAACAGCTGCTCCCGGGCGGCGGCCGCCCACTCCGTCCGGCCCGGCCCGAACCCGCCCCTCCCTGCCCGTTCCGCGGCGGAGCCCCTGAAGCTCCGCTTGCTCTGCTCGAGCTCGTCGCGGTACGTGTGCTTGCGCAGCATGTCGACGATCTCGGGCTTGGAGTGTTTGGCCAGGAAGTCGGCCTCGGCGGGGTCCATGGCGCCATCGGGCTTGAAGTTGGTGACGGCGTCGCGGCCGCGGAAGCGCTGGGCGGCGATGTCGTAGGCACGGGCGGCGTCCTCCTCCTCGTTGAAGGTGCCGAGCCAGACGCGCTGGTGCTTCTCGTAGATTTGGGCGCCCCAGCGGCCGTTGGGCTGGGGGACGACGCCCTTGTACTTGGAGGAGGGGAGCTTCTTGTGGGACTCGGCCTCGGCGCCGCCGTCCGTCGCGGGGTCGAGGACGGCGCTGGCCCCGCTGCCGTTGCGGCACAGGCTCCCCGGCGGCGGCGGGGAGGGCTTGGCGGGCGGCGGGGAGAAGGATGGAGAGTCGCTGCTGGTGGTGCTCTCGTCGGTGCAGCTGATGCCATCCATTGCTGTGTGTGTTAGCTGGTTGAGTATTGGTTTTTGTCTAGTTGAGAGAGAGAGAGAGAGATGGATGGGTGAATGAATGAATGAGTTGGCTGGGTGGAAAGCAGGGAATGTGGGGAATATATATATAGAGAGAAGGTGGGGAGGGAAACAGGGCAAAAGTTTCTTAATTTCATATGTTTGTATATGAAGAGAAAATACAGTTAAAATTAGTATTTTTGTGCGTGCGCGTGAGATAAATGGGGAGATACCGGGATGTGGTTGTAGGTGGGTCAACTCCATAGGGGGAAGGGTTGTGGTAAGGTACCAGGAAGATTCATCGTCATGGGTCTAAAGAGCTAGAGAGAGAAAGTGAGAGAGAGAGAGAGAGTAGACTCACAGAATTTCATCTTCTAATCATTGTTTAGTTTTATAGTAAAGATCGATATAAACAATTAGCATGACATTTGACATTAATTACAAATGTTGTATGTTTCCCGCCTATTCAAATCGTTATTTGAAGCCCGTCTTATCATCCAGCATAAATCAGCCTGTAAATCAATTTGACTTACCTAGCCAATAAGGATCATGTTTTTTTTTCGCATAATAGGTGTCTGATACTTTTCAATCACCCTACAGTCAACTGCCGTTAAAATATAAATAAGTAGCATTTCATCTCGATGCATATCGAGTTTTCCATAATTTCACACTACTTGCCTATTTCATTTAGGGCGAAGAATTCTGCCTTAAGTAGGTAGCTAGTGGCATGCTTAATTGTCAATCGTGAGCTCAAATTTTCAAAACGTGTTAGTCGACTTGCACTCTTCATGTCAATCGAGCTGTCAGGACAGTTCCGACATGTATCCACATTTTAATTCTTTAGAGCGTGCAAACATCGAGCGTTTTCCATTTCAACATTTTCGCGAACCCCCATCTACACACTCCTAAACTAAAACCCCACCAATCGGATCCGAGTGCTGCGGATGCGCGTGAGAACGTAGGATTCGCGGGCTCAAAAAGAAAATGGGCACTTCAATAAATAGGGGAGGGAGGTGGGGTCCTCGGGGAGTCAGCAAGTTGATGGGGTTCACATGACACCATTGGACCAAGTTTCTGGTAGGTGCATCCCCCCCCTCCCCTCCTGAACTTCAAGATCTTTCGCTGCTCCCCCCAGCATGGCCTCTCTCTATATCTCAAATCTCAAATCTCATCTTATGTGGGTAGAAAGCTTTCGGCTTTAACCATCGGCCAATCCCACAGTCTAATAATATCCTCTCCCCCATCCTCACCACCTTCTCTCCCGTCGTAGATCTCGCCCCGTCATCATCCGCCGTCGCTCCCCACCCCCCGCCAATCGCCATCCCCCGAAACCATGGACGCCCAAGTTGATCACGAACCGAGGGCGGGATTCGCCCGCCCTCTCGCTTTCTCTCTCTCTCTCTCTCTAGCTGTAGTTTTTGGTTAGATTATATCCACTAGGATGGGTCGCGGGCCCCGGCCTTCCCCAGATGGATAAACTCGAAGGACAGATGGATGGGCTCATCATCCAACAACAGGGAAAAACCCCTTTCTCTCTCCTCCTCCCCCCATAAATCTGACGCTGACCTGGCGCCCTCGCGAGCTCCCCCGTTTGTCTTTTTCTGCTAGGTTCAAACTTTAGTATTCTCATCATCAGCACCCCCCCCTCCCCCCATTACCCACCTGCTCCAACATTATCTCCTCTCTCTCTCTCTCTCTCTCTCTCTCTGTTGTTTTCTGTTCGCTTTGTTTTGTCGACCCCCGATGACATCGTTCATGCACGAACCCCGCACTCCGTCCCTCCCTCCCCTCCCCCCTCCCCCTCGGTACGTCCCACGATCGAGGAGGGCTTGCAATAATTCGTTCGGGAAAGTAGTTTGGGAATTAGTACTGCTTTTTACATTGCGATTTTTCACGCTCCGCGAATGTCGACCGCGCGGGGGGCGATTTGTCCCGACCGGCGAAAAGGAAAGGAGAGGTCCAAAAGAGGAGGATGGGAAAATGACGAGCCGGGTTTTCTGAGCCACTAGAGGAGCAGGAGTTTGTTGGTCGCGTTCCTAAGTGACAAAAAGAAAAATGACCCCCACTGTCTCTCTTGGATATGGATCCTGCTTTCGGATCGTGATTCTTGTTTTTCATGCGGGGGGCTCGAACGAGGGATTTCGTACGTCGAAATGTGTTGCTCGAGGAGAGCCGGGGGGGTGAGAGGAAAATGTGCGGTGCGAGAGGCTCCACGCCGATGCTCCTCGACTCGTTTGACTCCGTCGGATCGCAGCCCCCTGATCCGTATGGTTATGAACGAAGTCGTGGTCGACGTTGATGTCTAACGAAAACCCCTCGATTTCGATCCTCATTCATAGTTTCGAGCAATTGATCACGGGGGACAGAACCTTGCTCCGGTCTTAGCCATCCGCTTCTCAAACATCGTACTAAAAAAAAGCCAAACCATCACGTGATTAAACATCTACAAATTCTGTTCATTCAATTCCATAATAAATGATTCGGCGTCACGCTGCGTGAGACATGCTCGTCCTGAAACTGTACGGACAATCCCGAAGGGAATGCATCGGGACGGGTGATCGCGCGACCTCAATGTCCCGAGGCAACAGGGCCGACGGACCCCCAGTCGAACCATCCTCAAAGTTCATCAAAGAGATGACAACTATGTCACATAGGAAAAATAGGATCCACCTCCGCTAATTATTCGATCAAATCAAAAAGAGCACGAGGGGGTGGCGGAGAGGGAATTCCGTACGGACGATCCCGGGGGTTGTCTAGAAACGAGCCGGCGGGCCGGGCCGGAATTACCATTTCGCCCCTCCACCCCCGTGCCCCCGGCGACGCGATATACATCTTATCTGACCCCCCTACCACCGCGGGCCCCGCCGATAGATTCTTCACGCGTCTTTCTTTTTATCCACACCCCATATTTTTTTCTTAAAAATTTCTCCACAAACCTGCCGAAATCCCCCGGAGATAAAATCGAAATTACTGTTTTGGACATCATTGCGAGCCTTTCTTTCCGAAAGGACATTATTGCGGTTTTTTCTTTTCTTTTCTTCCTTCTCGTCGAGCGTCGTGTGTTTTTCGAGGAAAAACAGGAGAAACGTACGACGGTTGGGGTCGCCTGGATACGGAAAAAGGAGAGCCAGCCGGCCGGCCTTTTGAGCCGCTTCCTAAAATTTCGAATTCGATTTTCTCCGAATTATATCGCCCAACTTCCTCTACCGACTGCCGGTACGTGAACGTCGGCCCCACGCCGGACCGGTACTGTTGGTTTTTCTTTTTTCTTTTTTTAAAACTACCGTTGGTGCTGTTGTTGTTTTCGTCCTTGTTTTAGATCTTTGTTCTTTAGACGTGTCTCCCTTTTTCTTTTTACTTCTTTCTTTCTTTGATTTTTTGTTACCCGCTTTTGAAATCCCGATTACCGTCTCTATCTATGTTCTGATGCACGCGGGCCGCCGACCTGTCAATCCGTGGAACCTGCCGTCCCCATGGATTTAGATGTTATTTGCTGGCGATTAATTATGGTGGATGTACCGCGAGCAATTGTCAGGAGAGGTCGTGATACACAATGATCGGATTTCGAGTGGGTCGTGTTTTCATATGGTTTGATGTTATTTGTGTTGTGTATGAATTCAAAACACGGGAGGAATTTTGAGTTCTTGGCTTTTGGAAGATAGTGTTAGGATTTCTCCGGCACTATAACCATTCTTGAATTTTTTTTTTTTAAATCTTTTTTTGCACATACTAACTCTTGATGTCGCATTTTAATGCAATGGACAGAGAGAAAGAGAGAGAGAGAGAGAGGGTAGTTATGATCATAGAATAAATGGTGGAGATCGCTACTTGTGGAGTTCTTTTCGTATACGGTAATGGTAGATGAAATATATCTAAAGATAGAGGAATTATTTCCGTTTCAATCCTATTTCATGAGATCTCACATCACGAGTGAATAAACATGTGGTAACTTTTTCATTTGTCAATAAGGGTACAAACCATACAAGCAAAAGGACAAGGGTAAATCTAGCTGCCGACTTGCTAGTCCATTTGCGTTCCTCTCAATTATGATCATAGTAAGTACAATTATTGAGGTGCGTGAAATTCGGTGCGAACGCTGCGTAACCACTTTTAAAAAAGAAATAATGCATATGTAATCTATTTCAATTAGAAAGAGAGATTTCAATAAATGTGGTTGAACTCCTTTTAAGCACTAGTGATGGACACGATTTAGTTTGGCACAACTACTAAAACTCTTATTTTAAGTCTGAGGGGAATATTGTGAATATTATCAACAAATTGCACCTATTTTACTCTTCAATTATAGTTTATACTACCTTTAATCTCACATATCCCCAAGACCGTTTCTTGGTGAAAAAATGCCGCCACAATCGGTTTGATTTTCAATTGAACATTCTTTTTAAACCTTTATGACTTAACTGGCCAATTGAAAATGTGTTTAGGACTTCTATATTGCATTTGTCCCTCTAAACAAACATATTTTGACTATACAAAATATTGGCACAAACAGTTTATACTCAATCTACTATATCTCCTAATAAATGCTTGGTCAACTTAAATTGTACATATGATGCTTTGGAACACAAATTATTGAGAAATCATTCGGCGAACCTAGTACATCTACTAAAATGAATCTAGACCATTATATCCGATGCAACCCACTACACTCAATAACTCCAAAAAATTTTTAGCACATGCATGGTACACCACCATCATATCCGATGCTACCCACCGCATTCAATAATCCCGAACTTGTTTAGTACACGCGCTACACGGTGATGCAATAATTTCTTCTGTTTTTTGGTGAACGGTAATTGTATTAAGCTTACTCAGTGATGCAATAATTTCTTCATCACTAGACAAATGGAGAACAAATCTCACCCTGACCTACTTTGTGGATCTAAGATCTATCATCCCAAGTCATCTCAGTGTATACATAGGAAAAAGAGGCACCTCCTTTCGACATCACGGCGCAACGCACGATGTGCAGTCAGCCTCAAGCTACACAAATATGGCAATGGTTCTTTCTCGCATATCAACAACCTTTTTCTCATTACTCCTTCATTTTCTTCATACACTATGCAGCAGAAATTAAAATAGCTTATCTTGCTGATGTTGCCTGTTCGCATAAACAAAATCTACCAAGCATATCTTAAAGCATAGTCTCTCCTCATATCTTAAAGCATAGTCTCTCCTCATCCTCGCCTCAAATTCTATTGGAAAAAAAGGAGAAAAAAATCAATTTGTGTGGTAACCAACTACCACGTACCATCAAAAGGCGAGGCTGCTCCTTTTGATCTAGATAAAGCTTTGACAGCACTGTTCGGTGCCACTTTAGCTCTAATCTTCCATCATCTCTTCATCCACGAATTCTTAATGATGGCCTTTCGGAAATTCCGACCCTCGCCATTGGTCCGTCCTATGTCATGGGGGTTATCTCCTGAGTCGGCTATCGCCGATGTTGAACTCATGCATCCTTATCTCTCGGGTGTATTCCCGAAAGAATAATCATACTTTTTCTCCCCCGCTCTCACTGCTTCGCCAATTAAATAAACGCTCCATCCGCACTCTTTTCTTCTTTCTAAATTTGTAAACAAATGCGCTACACGAAATGGCAATGCGCATCTCAAGTTCGTGCGCACGTCACGTAAAAGACCCGATAAACGAAGAGGGAATTCTCGAAGTTTATAAGTGCCAATGGTCATTTTCCATATTCAATAGATAAAAAATTGTTTCTTCTGAGATAATACAAATCGGCAACAGATATCTGCTGGCCAATGGCGGATGAGGGAATCGGACACGAGCTTCGGGGATAGCGATGTTTGTGCGTATCGTTTTCCTGCTGTTGCCGTATGATATTGAAACGTGTGATTTTATCTTCCGGGGGTGATAAAGAATGATATCGTGCGACACATGCGCCACTTTTTCCTTAGGGGCTCGATCCCTTCTGGTTGGAAATGACACAAGATATTGACCCGTTATGAATCCGCCACGTCAGTGTCCACCGACGACCGACCCGTGTGCTGCTCCGGCTGCCATCAACACCCCGTGGCCATAGGAGCAATCGATTCTTATATCAAGATGGTCCCCAAGATTTAAACCAATCGCGAACTTCATAGTGGATTTACGAGATTTTGATCGATGGTATGAATAGAGTTAATAAAACCGTATTATTTACTTGCTTGAAAGATGTTATGTCAATTGGATGTGACGTGATAGACTAAGCTGGCATAATTAGAAAAGGTTTAGGATTGATTAGCGAAAAAAAAAAAAGTTTAGAATTGAATTGAATTCGACAATCGGTGCGATAGGTTTAGACTTTTTTTGGTAATTTTCCCACAAATCTCACGTGTGCCGGCCAAAGGAAAGAGAAAGTGAAAAAAAAAAAAAAAAAAGAATTCAAAAATTCAAAAAAAAATTAAAAATTCAAAAAAAATATTTAAAAATATTTAAAAATTATCATGTCATTTTTCACGGACGGCCGGTCCACGTCGTCTTAAGCCACCGGCCAATTTTGGCTGGATGGACTAAATTGGCACAATTTTAAAAGGTTTAGGACTCAATTAGCTAAAAAAAGTTTAAAACTGAATTGGACAATTATAATAAATTTATGACTTTTTTTGGTAATTCTCTCTGAAATTTGGTGATGTGAGTCACCTGTGAGCTCATCAAAAGGGTTCGAGTTTTCGAGGCCATTCCATTTTTTAGCTATATGGTGATCTCAATTGTACCAAACTCTAGACCCTTTGAGATTGTGTTTTATTTTATTAGGTAGGAAGGATGATGAGAGGAGCCAGGGGATCAACATGGAGCATTTTGCAGTTGAATGATCGATGACACCATGCTCAACAACTTTTGATTATTTAAAGTCATCGTCATCAATGCATATGTGCTCCATAATAAATATATTCATTGAGCCGCCGCCACCCCCCAAAGAAGAAAGTAAGAAAGGGCAAATTAGAAAAAAAAATGGTCCTTGTACTATTGCGAAAATTCATTTTCGATCCCCGTACTTTTACTCATTATAACCGTGGTCCCCATAATATTCTTTGGCACAAATCCAGGACAAATTTGTTTTCTCCTGCCAGAACATGCTGGAAATGCTAAAGTGGACAACGGGGCACGATGAAACGCAATGTGAATGTTCACTTCACCATAAAAAGTAAGTGAGGAATGAAATTATAAAAGACCCCAACCCTCTCTCCCTCCCTCCTTTGCTCGAAGTTCTGCTCAGTCTCGTGGCCCTATCGTTTTTTCTTTTTTTTTGGTACCCAATACTCCACCGGCCAGGCTATCGACGGCACCGACCAACGGCCCTATCGTTCACCTCCTGCACTACCAACAAAACAATCATGAGCTTCTCCTTCTTTCACTTTGACGCCACCGTCGCCGCCACCAACATAACAACCACTATCTTCTCCTCGAGAAGTTGGGCACTGATCATATTGGCAGCCGAACAATCATATGCTTAGTTGAAAGATGGAAAAGCCTTCTCCAATGATAAAGGAGGAAATACACGACCTTCCAATTTTATTGCACAATAAGGAAATTATTAGTTGATCCAAGGTGCATTGGCTTTGAGGAACTATCCACAAGAATATTATTTTTAATTTTCGTCCATAGAAAAATAAATCAATCGAGGGTTGGAAAAGAAATGACCTATGGTCTAAAGAATTGTATCTAGTGCTATCCACATCATTGTGGGCAGTACTAAACTTGGGTAGTTCTTTTTTCTGTTTTTTATTTTCCGGTTCTCGGGAAAATAGTACTATTTTGGGAAAAAGAAAGAAGGAAATGCACCAAAATTATTTCCATTTTTTTGGAACTTTCTGCTTCGGTCAAGACGTCGACCACACGCATTAATCTGTTCACACGCGAATCACGCAACTTGCACACACAATGAACCATGCACCAAAATATAAATATGAAATAAAAATAAATAAAAAAAGAGAATTTGAAAATTAAAAAAAGAAAAAGAAAAAGAAAACAAAACAAAACAAAGACTAGTTCAGACATCGATAGAAGCGGAACCGGCTGGTTGACTGCCGCTTAATCTCTCTTGTGCCGACGTGGACAGAGACTCGGACTTTCGGGTCAAATTACGTGGTCGCTTCTCTACCCAGACTTTTAAGTGATTAGTTTAGTAATAGATTAGCCACATGTAATTTGCTTCTTCAAAAGTAATCATTTCAGTAATTGTAGTTTCTTTCACTAGTTCCTTAGGGTTCAAAGGCTATAAACATCCTAACTTTAGAATTGATCGCACCTTACTCGCAGCTATTAGATTCACCGTTAAAGCCGCTATATTCATTGATTTATTCGATTATCAATCAATGCAATATCTGATCGTAAGATAACTTGAAACGACACATCGCACTTCTAAAGAAACATAATTTCGATCGTGGGGTTAAAGGGTATGTTACCACGTAAATTTCTCATGTCGAATATAAATGAACATGTTTGAACGTGTCTTGTGATGCCATCCGTGACAGGAGGAGAAAAGGTCAAATGCATCCCGCTTGGCTCGAATAGCTCATTGAGATACCGCTCGTGATGATCTTTTCGACCGACACCCTCGGTTGACTTTGAGACGTTAAATATATACATAGGAAAAGTTTGACCACAGGACCTCAGAATCCAATCCGTGGTCCGTTTGTGCAAGGATGACTTCGTGGAGCTCGTCTTCGTATTACTTGCCACTGAAATTCTTAATCGCATCTTTCAACACTGAGACGAGTCAAAATCAATCAATCAAAACATCAAGCAGGACTTCTCGGAATGCCGAGTGTTTTCCATCTAACATCGGCCCACCGGCGGAGTTGAAGTTGTCGATTCGTCCTCGTCCATTTGTTGACGTCGCGGAGAAAGGACGAAAATAGTCGACATTTGGGGGTGCTACTATCTCAAGACTATTCTTCTCCTTCTTCGAGGGTTTGCTTTTCGCTTGTTGTTTTCGTTTGTTTCCAAGGGTTATGTTCCTCGTTTGACATAGTTCACTATGTGATATAATGTTCGAAACCTTGATGCCGTCCTGGCAATTAATATGGTGGATGTACTATGCGACTTTAATCGGATCTTGTCCTGTGCACACGTCTTTGAACTCTTATCGACCGCTATCTCTTTGTCTTCTCCATCCATCTCATCCCCTCCTCCTCGTGGGACTATGTCAAGCTAAGGTCATCCGTGACGGCCCATGACTTTTAAGATCAAGGGAGAGAAAGAGAGAAAGAGGGGGGTCACCGACATCGACGGGGGTGGCATAGATGGCGGTCAAAGGTGGAACAATTATGAGTCGTGGTGGATGGTGCATGAACCACATCGTGTAGGTAAATTAGGGATTGGTCAGGTAGTTTGATCAATTCTGTTGATGGGTTTCGGTAGAGGATGCACGCATGTGTATCTAGAAAAAGAAAATTAAGGAAGTAAACTGAAGAGAAGTGACGAGGATTTTATGTACTTTCCCCAAGCAGGAAAAGACATGCTGTAATATTTCAAAGAGAAGGGGATGATTTTTTTTTTTTTTTTTCATGTTGCCAAAGATATCAAAGACACTTACTCGATGTTTTTTTTTGGAATAAATCATCAGGCACTCGATTTTTACGAAATGTAATTGAGTTATCTAGATCATTCTTATATCGCGATTAATCATTATCACGTCTCTTTACTGAAAAATAGTTAGCCAAAAATCGGTTCAAATTGCGTAACCCCGACTAAGGTATTGAACCTCTCGAGCGAGTCGAACCTAATCGAAGTCGCTTTTGTTGGCTGGCTCCAATCGAGTGGAAAAAACTCGAACGGGAGATGATGACGTCATAAATAGAACCCCACCACACCGTAGCCTCCCTGTATCCCACAGAACTCATCCCATTGGCTGACGGACCGTGTCTTTCACTGAAGAGATAAGGTTGCAATTATTTCTCTCCCCCTGAAAAGGTAAAAAGAATTAAATTCGCTCTCGGTCCGCCAGCCACGTCAGCGAGGCGGGCGTATCGCGGGCTGCCACCTCAGCGTCGCAAGCCGTCTCCCATTTTCGGGGCGATGGGCCCCACCCCAAAATGGAGTCCCATCCCACCCGTCCGAGGGGTCGGGTTTACTTTGACCCGGTCCCCGGTTTTCGTGCAACGAACGTCGGCCAACAGAAAATAATCAAGACCCGGCCATATACATATATATATATATATATATATATGTGTATTATACACGTAGCCCGTGTTTACAATAAATGGACCGTTGGTGTAAATAGGAACGAGAATAGCACAAGAATTGAAAAGTCAGTCATTCCAAATAAGGGCCTTGGTCATAATCGTATCGCCTAAATTGAGTTGAAGTAATCGAAAGCACAGATTGATGCAGAAACAATAAAACTAGGATATCTGAAAATCAGGCAATCTCTTCGAAATCCCGTTATATTAGCATCGCTAGGGATTAATTTTGTGCACAGGAGTTATTAGAAGTGTTGGAAACGCCTGATTTAGACCCGACCTACTTAAAAAGATCTTCCGTGAAATTCGAAAAGACGTCAAGAGATATTTGCAAACTCTAGTGCGGTTAAAATAATAAAATCACGTGGAGCAAGAGGGGACGTACTACTTTATTGAGCTAATATTCAACTTGGGAATATAAAAGGACAAGCCCTAATATCTTGTACTTGGGGAATATGTTGCCGACATGGCTCCCATAAAACGCCATGTTACAAAGTCAAATAATGAGGCCCCTCTAGAGAGAGAGAGAGAGAGAGAGATTATTTTTCTTTGGATTTACTTTCGAGTAGCAGATAAGCCTCGATTCCTATCTTTCCTGGTCAATCGCCATCGCTTCCTGTTCACATTAGATGCTACTTGCCAAACTTATGATTTATTATATATATATATATATATATAGAATAACAAGTGCATGGTCACATAACATATGCCCATCTGTACTATTCTTACGTGGAATTTTTTTTAAAAATATGGACCAAGTGGGCGATAGTAATGGAAGGAGGAGGAGGAGACTTTATGCAACTATCGAGGTCAATCAAGTCAACAAATTGCCCATTGGCTTTACATATAAATGCAAATGCTTTTTTTTATTCATTGATACCTCTGTTTTTTTGGGCATATCCTATGAATTAAACAAACCGTGGATTGCACTCCACATTACGCGTTTCCCTTTTTCCTCTGGACACGCTGGAAGTTTGAAATATGAGGTCCTCCTATGATGAACAACATCATGATATGACCAAAGGGGTTCTGGTTCCTTTTGGCAGTATTGGTGGAAGAAAAGTCAAACTAAAGTGTGAGCAAGAGCAGTGCGTGACTTGATATTCTTAAAGAAAGATTAAGATGTCAGATCTTTAGCTTCTGAGGAAGGATGGCATGGGGCTGATTGGTGACGGTGGTGGTGGCGGTGGTGGTGGTCGCCTGGTGGTGCAGACATCTTCTGGTCCGGCGGCGCGCGGCTGCAATTCTGATGTGTTCAAATATTTTTTTTGCTCCCGCATTTGAGAAAAACATTTTTTTTTTATAGTCAATGACCCGATGTTTACGTACATCCCGTAGTATTTGTTCATCAAATATTTGTTTTCTCGTCCTTTTCCTTACGTACGATAGATGATGGTGAGATTACAATATTTCCAAACAGAAAGTAAGTTGACATGTTCCGTGCGTGATGCTCTAGTGGAGCAATCATAAGTAAACAGCCACGCATATGTGACAACTGAGTCGTGTAGTTCAGTACAAAGATTTATCCCTGCCATGACAGCAAATGCTTCTAATATATCCCATACCTTGCATCTTGAAGAGATAGGAAGATTGCAATTTGAAGTGGTACCATTATCTGAAGTTGACCCTTTTCCGTATCTTGACCATATTTGTTCACAAGATCTAACCGGACATTTTCTTTTAGAAATTAGGGCATTAGGGTTTGGCAAGTGAATAGATGTTTGGAAGAAGACGGGTTGGTTTTTTTCTTATTACGGTCAGCTAAAAACAAAGGGTTCGCTGTAGAGAAACAAAGAATAACACTCTGGAGACCTGTATCTTAGAATTCGAGGGAATATAGTCCAAAAGAATTAGTTGCTGGTTTAGGTTTACCCTATTTATGACTAGACAAGCAGTGTCTTTCTTTCTTCATAAGTTACAAGAATATGATAGTCATTATGGCATAACCTAATGGCCCACGGGATACGCACATATACGCCAGCCTGATTAGAAAGCATCTGCTAGCTATATACATACATATATATATATATATATATACACACCCACACACTTGTATATTTAATCATCAAGAAATCAACCCTCGAATTCGCCCTTCTCAGGGAATAATTGACTAACAGATGGAAACAAGAGCAGCTACGCAAACACACATCTTGAACCCATCAAGAAGCTGATTATCTTAATGGGAGAGAGATCAGTTTCTCAGGTTAAACTTGGTTGGTATCCTAAAGGACCACGTGACTGCACTTGGTTTTCAAACGTTACAGCTCTTTTTAAATCAATTAAGACTCCAAGATGGGGCAGCAGGCATACGCGTGTTCATGCATGCTTCGTATTGCCATGGTGTGCGACAACCAAGAGCTATTATTATAGTAAAGCGTCATTAGCAATCCGAGAAAATCAGGCTTCCGGTCAAAAGGGATATTCAAGATCCCACTGGAGAGAGAGGCCTTTAGAGTACAGTTAGGTTCGGATTACTTTACTGCAGCTTTGCCTCTTTAAGTCATTGAACCGTGTCATCGCTTACGTGTAAAAACAAGATTATTCCATCGCCCACATGTGGAAAAAGTCATATACTACGTGACGCATTAGAAAATCATAAACTCCGGCTTAACCGGTTATCTGAAAGGGTTCGAACTCAACTCTGATTCGTGCGTCTTAGGAGCAATTATCTTAAACTTACATGCCTAATCGTCTTCTTTGAAAGCTCCTAACTCTATATACATCGGCGTCACTCTCTCTCTCTCTCTCTGTGAGCAAGTTGACATATATAGAACAAGCAACATAAATCGATAGGACAATAGACTTGACGTCTAAGTTGGGTACTCGTTGAACATGTCCCTATTTTCCAAAAACCCAAAAAATAATATCAGCAGAACAGGAAGACTTGGTGAGGAGATATCATCCTCTTCCTCTTCCTCTCTTTTTCATAGATGGCCAAGAACGAGTCAAGAATCGACGACCACGATTGAAGGGAACAAGTTGCTGGGAAGTGGGTCCCGGCACGAATAAAAATATGTCCACGTTTCTTGGTATGATACCCCCCCCCCCAACTGGAATTCGAACCCCGAAAAGACATTTTCGACAATTATGGCAGGATCTACGTGAATTGATCAGAGACAGATTCCTTTAGTCGTACGTTACATGCTTTATAGCATCGCCACAACATGTGAATGTGTGCTAGTCTTTCTTTTAGTTTAGGTGAAATATTAGTCTAACGGAGCCAGACAGAGAATCCAGGCTTTGACAAGTGAGCCCCCTGATCTTCCCCGCAAGCGTTTGACCTCGCAAATTTTGTCAAAAGTCTCCGGCGATGAATAAATATAATTTTCACTTGGTTTTCATTGAATGCTTTGCAAATGTCAATGGGGAATGGTGGGAGGTGGAATTTAATTAGGTTTGAGCTCGACATGTTTAAACTTCAAAGTCAAGCAAATCAAGATCATAGCCATCTCCCGAAAGTAGTAGGCAGGCCTAAATTCGGGTCGGCCGTGGATATTCGTTTGCCCCCAGGAAATTAGTAAACTTTCCCAGAAGAGAACAAGCGAAGACACGTTACTGTCTTTGCATGAGATGCTTTGTTCCAATTCTGACATTATATAATTTTATAAATTAATAACCAAATAGCAACGATGGCTGATTGGCTGTTACAGATTTCTGTTTGAATGTGGATGGAGAGAACCGAACCTTCAAAATCTTGTGAGAAATTAGGTTTGAATCCGCACGTGATTTCAATGTGCAGCCATCTGGGGCAGTAAACCGTACTCACATGAAGCATGTACTTAGTTCAGCGACCAAAACGCCTTGTTTTGCCAGTCGGTAGAAAGTGCGGTGAACGACGCGATTCTATTGTAGTCTTGTGGACAAAGACATAATTCCACAAATTCCACCATAATGAGCAACAATTGGTCAACTCCAAAATTAGAGGATTTTCCGATTAACAAAGAACAAGTGGATGAACCTATTGTACAGAAAAAAAAAAAAAAAAACAGAACAAAATCGTCACATGAGCACACCAAAGATGGACCAGCCCTCGCTATTCAGCCAAAGAGCCCATAGTATGGGCGAAAACAGCTATAGAAGCCAATCATACACTAAGTATTGATGTGATGTATCAGGACCACTTGACACGAATAAGTGAAGCCATTTACATAACTTGAACTGTCAATTCGCAGCACGTATTCAACGTATGTCAGAATCGCGGTATGATACAATGTAGCTGTATTCCATCAATGATCCAATGTATTGTACAGATTTTGAAACTTCTTGTGAGCCCATTGAAGAGACAAATTGTCTGGAAGAAGCCAAACTGAGGCCTACAAGTCAACCTTGCTATGGGCGCTGCTGCCACTTGCATCTCTTTTGATCAATTTACATGACCAGACGATGTCCATTTATGCTCCTTTGTGCTAAAATCCTGTCAAAATTGATGTTCTTACTACTGCAGGCCGTCAATGGGGACTCAAATTCGATGGCAGTATTTTAGCATGTTGGCTTTCCATCTCTAGGACCATTAGCGACTTTTGTCTCTGATACCGGTTTCTCTTTGCAGAGAGCGCTGTAGAAGGATGAATCACAATAAACATGCATTAATAGAAGACTTGCAGAAATTGAAGCATCTACATCAACTAATTATCAATACAGTGTAGATAAGAAAAACTGATTAACTTATTGATTAAGCAGCCGTGACCAGTAAAATGACTGTCAAAACGTACAGTAATGACAATTGTACAGATTTTTATGAGCGGTGGCTAGGTGCTAAGATCCCCTGATTTCACAAAAGAACATCTACCATAGCTTGTGTTATGTGAGGTAAAAATAGCGAGATTCACTACAACGCAAGAACACCTTAACAACCAGGCATGAATTAGATAACGTGCATATCGTAAAGTAAGCCTTTTGGACCTCCAAGAAGGCATAACTACACGCTCTTAAGACTTAATGTATGTATTTACACAAAAAAAAGCAGTTAGCTACACCTGCTTCATCTCCAATTACAGGTAAGAACATTGTCTAGCAAGCAAGAGATGAGAGAAGAGACAAGATTTCCTACCCACAAGCTGAAAGGTTAGTAATGAGATGGAAGATGCAGAGCTACTATTGTGAAGTGTATTATGCAAACTAAACCTCATCAAAAAAATGCAAGAGACCATTCCAAGCAACTGACTCGATGTCAAAGACCAAGTTAACCATGTTTTTGAGGAGCAGAACTCGAACTGAATCGAAAGAAATACATCATAAGTGATCATATATGATATAATCTAGCTGTTGCTGGAGTCTGGACCTATGCCCACAAAATTGTCTGAGTAATTGAGAATCAACTGACCAGTGAATTTTCTTTCTCTTTCATGAGAAAAGGCTGAAATTTATTGAGTAAATAGAGAAAGGAAAGAACTAAAATTAGTATGTTTAGGTGATGGCAGAGATGAACACGTTTACAGACATGTTGTCAGTCGATGACCATAGTGATTAACTTGAGAACCTTCAACAATGCTATAACTTTAATTAACTCTTGCAGTCGATACTCAACCAATTAGCAGGGACATAATTTAAGGCAAGGGGCCCTAGCCCATGAAAGTTTTACTGCTTCGACTAGAGAAGGACATTTAACTCTTAGATCCTAGTCAGCCAACACCTCATTCGTTTTCTCTTCATCATTACATTGCAATAATTGATTAATCCATGAAACTAAGGTAACTAGTGTTGGTATGTAGTTTCAACCAAAAAAATAAAATAAAAAATGTTGACATGCTATCCAATAACAAGAAGTAAGTCCAAATATATACAGGCCTAGTTCCTTGAAAACAGAGGATCAAATCATGCACTAAGCACCATAAACTATCTAAATCTAGTTTTAATTTGGGTTGACCGAATATTTCAGCTTGACCCTGGAAGAATTAAGCTTCAAACTTTATATTGATTCTCAAAAACAGAAGTTATCCTCAAAGAAATACATATAACAGGATAACCATAATTACAAATGCTATGCCAGAAGCTGCGGCCATCATATGTTCCTCAGCATATTTGGAGTATCATGCACAATGTGCAAAGCATAGTGATAAATTAGTTTAATAAGACAGGCCTATCGAGCAGTAACAGCTTTCTCTCGTCAGAAAATGGTTAGATTGAACATGCAGAACATGGGGTGCAAAAGAGAAAAAATATGTAAGATAACAAAACAGTGATTTCTAACATCAACTTACCCATCAATTCATGAGGTAGAGCAAAGTCATAATCATGCCTCCCCCTTCTTATGCAGCAAATGTATAACACCACAAGCAGCACAGAGAATACAACAAGACACGATATGGCTATGGCAATTTTACCACCAGTAGACAAGCCGCCATTTTGCCAAAATAGAGGACATGCAGGCAAAGTAGGTACACCACACAAGCCTTTGTTATCAGAGAGGCTGTACAACAGAGAATAAGGTTAGAGAGCTATCAAACTTACAAAGTTGGATAGTATAGTAGAGAACCAATAAGAAAGGGCATAAAGGATGCAAAATTCAGAAAACTATGGAAATAGTACATTGTTCCAGACCCAGAACATGAATCATGACTCACGACATTTGTTATGAAACTATTTGTTACATCTCCAAATGCACATTAAGTTCTACGTAAATCACAAATGTTCACAAACAAGACTCAGTCGAAAGAGATAACAAGAACATACTGTGCAAAAAACAATTTATAAGTTAACATACTCTATTTCTCCACCATGCACACCAATTGAGTAGACTTCTTCCGGTACTCTTCCCTCCAATTGGTTACCATTTAATAGCCTGGAATATCAAAGAACAGAAAAAATTGTGACGAGGCAGTTGCAGAATCTTAAAATCATCCACTTGCTTCCATAACATCTTCACAACATAACAAATTTCAACCAATAGTCAATAGCAACAGCAAGGACACACAGAATTAAGGGCATTATAATACGCACTTTGGAGAAAACTAATCAACCTCATGTAAGTGTATTTTCCTCTAGAAATGATAAAAATGTCAGGGTCCCTGCAGAAATAATTTAGGCTAGGTGCTTTTCTCCAAATTGGTACTTCCAAGTCCATTATTTCTAAAAACTCCCGTTATCTATTGTGTTGTTGAATCTATCCTCCTACTTATTCAACTTCAACAACTAAGTCACACCTTTTCACCATATGGACAAGAAGAAAATACATTTTAATTAGCTAAAGTCACCTGTGATTTCAGATAGGCAAAAGGAGGAAAGAGAATTGTATCCAAAGTGCTTTCCTAGGCCTACATGAATAACACTCGTTCCATACCACTTGGTAGATTTTGACATCTATCATTTTCACATGCTAATTAGCATTGTTGCATCCACCCTTTATATTACAAATACAAAAACAATGCTTAACTTTTACCATGACTAAATAAAGGGAAAACAACTATCGGATAGATTGCAACATCTATCATTTTTCATATGCTAATTAGAATTGTTGCATCCACCCTTTATATTACAAATAATAAAGCAATGCTTAATTTTTACCACGACTAAACAAAGGGAAAACACTTACACAAGCTGCAGATTTGACACCGTTAGACTATCTGGAATGGAACCCACGAACTGATTATTGGATAAGTCCCTGCAAAATGCAAATAACATAAGATAGGTATGTTTGCTGAACAGTCTTTGTGGTGCAAGCTGCTTTTGAAGATGCATAGTATACATGCACACTTATAAAAAGAAATGATATCAAGGAAAGAAAAACATCTATGTGGATTACTAAAAACGAAAAGAAAACAACCAAAAAAGAAATGGTTGAGGAATGTAACCTCAATGTGACAGATGCAGGCTCACAAAACATTATATAGCCATTGCATTGCTGACCTCTGGGCCTTATGCATACCCAAACCACCAAAAGGGAACAATGAAAAGGATATAGTTGACAGACTCCAAATAAAATCACTGGTGCACTGAGTGGTTTTATGACCTGAATAGGGGTTGACTCAATCAAACCTTAAGATGACCGGTACATAATAATAATAAAATTTTTGTCTACTGTTAGGTGACAATCCACTGGAGACGCACTATTTAGATAGCTGCCTCCGAACTTACTGTTTACACTGACTTTTTCTGTTTTTCAGTTAATTTTTTTCCTAAGTTAGGATTAACTGATTTAACATTATACCTGCCTTTTCAGGGAAGATACAATCACCAATTATGAAAAATCTACTAACAGTAGTACACTACACATGTGCAAGCCTAAGTGTCTACACTAATGCAACAAAGAACAGGGGGTCTACCCTGATCTTCAATCGTCTTTTGACAGAAAGGAAGCAGAAGTCTCTGGCAGACACAGAGAATTGATAACAGCCAATGCATCCAAGGAATCTAATTCCCCTATGAAGTGAACAGCAGGATGATTTTCATATCCCATAAGATTACTGATAAATATAATTGTGATATATTGAAACCTCGCTCATGTTTCTATAGTAATTAGAACTTGTAGAGCGTCGAATAGGTTCCATCTCCAGTGAGTCAGATTTGAGCACTTAAATGGAAAATCTTTATGTCCTGCCATTCTGACAATCCTACCACGATGGCTAACTGATATATAATCTACATAACTTCCACCAGAGATAGGAAATCCTCAAGCAGATTAAATTAACTCCCATTCTTCTCTTTTAGCACCTCAACACCCCCCCCTTCATTCTTTTTGTCAGTGCCAGTAGCGTACTTTTGTGCTTTATGTGAAAGACGAACGATATATTTTTTTCTTCATAACCTCACTTTTGTCAAGCCCTCCACCCGCATTTTTTCTAGCGGTTCCTATAATGAAAATGGTAGAGACAATGAGAGCACAGAATTCTTAGTGGGACCCTTGATTAATAATTTTCACATAAAATCTACAAAGCATAGCTCTTGACTACTCATGTGATTTTTCAGCAGGGCCCTTACCACAATGCGTCTCAGGTGAAAGAATCCTTCTCAAGTGAGAGTACCGTGCAATTTTAGCAACAACGATGTACAAATAAAAGCAACAATATAAATCCTTAACATGCAATAATATTAAACTCACGATTTTTGAAAAACTTTTTGCAGTCATGATTAAAATATCAGCATAGTAAACTAATTAAACTTCAAATACTTACAGTCGTACAAGAGATTTTTGACCGAGCCCAGATGGAAGATTACCCCCTAAAGAATTGGAACTTAAGTTCCTGCAGTCAGTAAGAAAAATCATCAGTACGTCCTTTAGAGAATGCCAGCACAGTGGTTTCCCTTATCTGAATAGGAAAAGGAACAAGGAACAGTAGATCAAATAAATTCAGAGATGAAAAATTGAGATCCGGGTTTAGTTTAATATTCCAATTTTGTAGTTACAAAAATAAGAAGCTTCTCTCCATAGAGAATGCCCCTGAACAACACTTCATATTGGTAAGACAATGAGAATAAGAACCCCGGGATTACATCAAAGGCAGGAAGGCCGTGATGATAACCAAATGACTGGTGGCTGTGCCATAATCGGAAATAAAAAAGGAAAATGAATAACTCTAGCCTTTTGACAACGATGTGTCGGTGCAAATTCTAACATGCTTGCAAACCAAAAGCATTCCTTGTGCACTTGTCAGTACTAGCTTCTTGCCTGAAACTTCCAATGACGAGAGAATTAACATTAGTGAGGGGAAAAGAGGGACCAAGACATGCATTGGTCCGGAATACTCTTGTTGCTTATTCATTTAAAAAAAAAAAAGCGGTTAAATTAAAGGTTCCGATAATGACACGAATCTGTAATTTCTCTTTATCACGAAGCTCCAACATCTCTCTTGGAAGTAGACTTGACGTAACTTAATGTGATCCTGTGGGTGGGCAATGAATTTTGCCAATCAAGTCTTGTTGAAAGGAGATGATGATGTCTAAATAATAGATTATTTTTTCCATATATTAGTTTAGTAGCATTAGCAACCAATTCCCTTCTTCTTGGAAGTTTTAAGAGTGCAGAAATGAGCTGAAGAGAACTAACAGCTTATTTAAAACGCATCAAAAGACAGAATAACAAGAAAGGACCATGTTTGAAGCATTACTCTCTGCTGTAATGCAACAGTTGTCATTGTGGAACCATGAAAGTGCAGATTTGATTGCTGATACTTACAGGCTAACCAAGTTCGACAGGAGGCCAACTTGATCACTTATAAAGCCCTTCAAGCCTTGACTTCCAAGATCTCTGAAAGGTGCAGGCATCTTTACATTGTTAAAGCCCGATGGGAAGAACCAAAATTAATTTGTATCGAGAGAGAGAGAGAGAGAGAGAGAGAGAGAGACACACACACACACAACTGAGACGCTTGCAAAAGGAATATAGAGACACCTATACTTCTGCATACGTACTATCAACAAAATTATTTCTATAGAGATCTCGTGATCCAAGGTTACCTGGTTATGGCCCTGATCCCTAATCTGTCAAACCTACTTTTTCTCGAGTACAGTACAGACCAACAAAGATATCTTAGTTTCAGAATTCTAAGTTCCATGCTATTCTTAAGGTAGATGATCCATCTTTGAGTTAACTAAATACTGATCTACATGATGTGATGGAAATTATCTTGGCGTAACAGCAAAAGAAGCAACAACCACAGCTCGAAGCCCAATTATTTCTGCTTCCATACACTTGTAATCTGAAATTAGGCATACCCCTGCAGCTATCTTCATTGTCTTAATTCCTAAAAGTTTCAAGTAAAGCAGATGATAGACGATTGCTTACATCTGATATATTACAAGGGCAGTTTTGTCCTTGTTGGTATGGCATGTCACTCCCTCCCAAGCGTCCCAATTTGTAGGAGCACAAGGATCACCATTCCAACCCATTCTATCAGGAACACGAAGCGACTCCTTCAATGATCTCATAGCAATCACTGAAAATAATAAACAAGTCTTTTCAATAATCGCTCCTCAAACGTTATCATTACCATCTGATTGCAAGAGATTAAAGTTACTTCCAGAGTGGCAATATGTAGTACGACCATTTAAGAGTTCCAATCTTCCACTATCATGAAATTAGAAGAGAAAATTGACAAACAGGCATTGATACTAGAAATATTCCATTAGGCGACAGAGAGACCGTTCTACAAAAAGAATACCTGGAAGATCATGTGCTTCAACTTAAAAGGACAAGTAATATTTCAAGTTAAATGTTGACCTTCTACTCTAAATGCACTTCCTATTGATACATAAGCAAGGTATCTCTGGTATCATTTTTCACTTGGGGAGGAACAATAGTATTTCATTGCCACGAATATGGATCGTCGAAAAGGAAAAGACATGTACTTTCATTTATACAGTCAAGCATTCTTTATTTGACATGATTAGTTGAAGTGAATTCTCTGAAGAGAAAAGAGACTAAAACTGCATTTCCAAAAGTCGCTAACTAGAGATCCATTACAATGCCCATGTATATTAAAGAGTTAAGCGCTCAAGGTTCCTGCAAATACCCAAATTCCGGTTCCGAATCCAACTGTATCCAGCAAGCTTTCTACTTTTAATTACACCACAAAAAAAAAATCAAAATCAAAATTAGAAGAAGAAGAAGAAGAAGAAGAAGAAGAAGAATGATTTGGTCAAAGTCTTCTTTTGACTAACACATAATCTACCCAAGCAGAAAAGTCAAAACCGAATAGACCGGCCAAAATCATCACCAATTTACTCCCAAGTGCGTACCTTGCTGAGGATCAGTAGCAAGATCGGCAGGGACCAGCGCGTAGTTCTCAATTCCGCTAAGCAATGGGGCACCAACAACAGGCACCAGCTTCACATTCAAAACAGTAGTGCTCAAATTCTTCACGGTGTAATGCCAACCGAAAGCCGCGAATCGTCCGACCTCCTTATAGATATCGATCCTGGTCGCGTTCGCTCCGTTCACCAGGACATCGAACACCCTCTGGCCTGCCTTGTTCACCCGCTGATCGATCTCCGCGAAGTGGAACCACAGCAGGTAATCCAGCTTGGCGTCCACCTCCAATTCATACTCCAGGGCCCCCATTTGACCGGCCGTCACCGCGGTCTGGTACAATTTCATGGGAAAATAATTGGGCTGCTGATTGGTCCCCGCGATGCTGCTCACGGTCGAGATGGCGTCGATGATTTTACGCGTGGCGGCGGTGCGGGCGCCGTAATCCGACTGCCAGGACCGGCCGAAGTAGTCGGCGTCGTCGCTGAAGCCCGGCCCCCACTGACCGGCGCCGCAGTCCAGCCTCCCGTAGTTGACCAGAATGAAATCGGTGCCCACGGACGCGGAATCGTAAGACAGCGGATCGACCTGGACGAGCGACAGGGATCCGACCACGGGGGGGTCGGTGGCAATGCTGTAGAAGCAGACGTCGGCCTCGCCGTCGCGGACGAAGGCGAAGAGGTCGGAGTAGGCGCCGGAGCCGCCGGCGAGGTCGGGGGAGGGCCAGGGGGAGCGCCAGCTGAAGACGAGGGTGCCCTCGACGGAGGCGTCGAAGCTCGAGGGGTGGGACTTGCCGTCGTAGTTGTCGTAGACGGTGAAGGTGCGGAGGTAGTAGCGGCCGGCGGGGAGGCCGGGGAGGACGTAGCAGTTCTTCTTGCCGGAGGAGAGGGGGAAGTAGCGGAGCGTCTTCTCCTGGGGCTGCCGGAAGCGGAGGGGCTCCGAGACGACGGCGGCCGCGCCCCCCGTGAAGTAGCGGTCGGGGAGCCACGTGGTGTTGAAGGAGTCGACGGCGGGCGCGTTGCCGCCGCAGTCGATGTGGTACGACACGTTGCCGTACGGATGCGGAGCGGCAGCGGCAGCGGCGAGGAGAGGGAGAGGGAGGAGGAGGAGGAAGAAGAGAGAGAACATGCTGCCTCTCTCTCTCTAAATCTCTCTTTCTCTCTCTATAACTGGCGAAAAGCTCTTGGATTGCAGGGGTGCGAAAGGGAGAAAGGGAGCGATGAGAAAGTGCAGGGGAGAACAGTAGAGAGAGAGAGAGAGAGAGAGTGGGAGTGAGAAAAGGTGAAGACGATGGGGAGCGTCAAGTTAAGAAAGATTCGGGATTTTTTTTTGGGGACGGGACGGAATTTTGGGGGTGACTCTTCTTCGGAAATTGTGAAACCTCACCCACCAACTGCTCTCTTAAGTTTTGTAGTTAAGGATCATTGAATTGGGTTTGTCCCCCCACCCGAACTTACATTAACTGTCTTTTCATGGTGAATCATGCGAATGATTCATGAACTTTAACTCGATCTCGATCTATAATGCCATCCCTGAAATTTTAATACGTAGTTCTTGTCTGATTTAATTTTATGAACTCGAATTAATGGAAGCATGGTATTGAAGATTCCGAGAATTAAGTTGAGGATGTATTGAAAGTCAAAGGACGTAGCAAAAAGATTTTAAAAGTTTAGAAATGATACTACACGTTAGTTTATCATTACCTTTCAGATTTATAGCGAGTAGAGGAAAAAAAAAGTAAAAGAATGGTTTTATCTTAATTTTTCTTTTGAGTGAACTGGGGTGGGGTGATTGAGGGAAAACGTCGCCGGAGTCGGTGTCGGCTTGAGACTCTAATATGGATTATGGATTGCAACAAAGAGCTTGAAATTGAAAGAATTGACCGAGAAATAATTAGTAGCCATCTCGAATCCAAGAGCGAGCGACTTTTCTATTGATATCATGACAGCTATGTGAGTCTGGCCTTGGGATAAATCATGCATCATAGCTTAATCAATGCTCGGAAAGGGGAAAAAAATAATCATTCTTATAACATTATTTGCGAGTAATGTGCATTGTCGATGTCTCGAAATGAAAGCATCTTCCTATTAAATGCAGGGAATAGTTTTTAATAAGACCTTTCTCGTGTTATTTTCTGACAAACCAAATCCGAGTAATTTTTTGTACCCACTGAAAATGACCAAGAATGGCCACTTTGAGTTCA